>CM060907.1:1057040383-1057665383 GCA_030737815.1 Allium fistulosum
ACGGCTAGGGTATTGATTGAGTGGTTAGGAAAATGAAAAGGCATCAATTAAAAACATGTAACTTATGTCTCTTCAAATTTCCAAGCCATTTAAAAATAGATAATCAATCAAAAACCCCATAAATAAAATAAAAGTCAAAATAAAATAAAATAGAAAATAAAAATAAAGAAATGGACTTAGGAAAAATAGAAAATAAATACAGAAAATAATTGCGTGTAAAACGCTGTAATTTATCCGATTCAAAAAATATAAATCAGAATTTAACGAAACGAAAAGCAGAACGGATATCAGAATCATATCCAGCTTCAAATAAAATGATTAAAATTCTAAAATTTTCAAATGAAAGTCAAAGTTTGACTCAAGTTAACCAAAATATAAAATTTTCAGAAAATGTTTATTTTATTGTATTTGGAGAATAAATTGCAAACAAAATCCAAATTTACATTGGAAAAATTCCAAAAATTCAAATTTAAATGAATAAAAATCAAAGCTTCTAAATAAAATAAATTAAAAATATTTACAAAATTTTGGGTTATTACAATATATACTTGTATTTGACTATTTATGTATTTTGCTATTCATTTATACCATTTTCCATACTTCAAAAGTATCCATATACTTATCTCAAATGGTATAAGTATATTCACAAATCATTAAAAAGATTTACTTTAAAATACATTCAAAGAGGTTAAAAACAAATGTTACTTAAACAGAATCACTCAGCTAAGATATCTTTGATTAAGCCTCTAAAACTTTCTTTAACCTTACTTCACTGACTCCAGCTGTTTCTTTATATTACTTCTCTTTTTCATGATCTTTGCTTCAATAGAACTAACCAAATTCTACAAATTTTCAAAAAGACAGTGGATAAATATAAGACTTACTACATTAGTTCATCATCTAATCACTAATCATAAGCATACAGTACTCATGCGCTATATTGCATAATGAATAGGTACCGACACTACAAAAAATGATTCAAGCACAGATGCAGAGTGGAAACTCTTTTCATCAACCTGAATGTAACAATAATCTAAATTAGAATCTCAACCACAACCGTCATAATCATGTACAAAATAAAAATGAAACTCAATAATCATACTGTTCCCAAGCACTACAACAAGATTCCTACCCAGTACTCATGTCATACTATTAATGGTTCAACTCGAATTTAAACAAAAATTAATAATTATAGGCATTACCTTTTCAATTTGAATAAAATAACTGCTTTAGCTTTCCAACCAAATAAGTTTCAACTGCATAGATGGGAGAGCAAGATTCATTGGAGACTTGGTGATAGGCTATGCTAGAGATAAGCGGCACCAGTGAGTTTTGAGATGTGATTGCAGGCTAAGAGAGATGAATTTTTTAGTTATGGATCTAGAGTTTTAGTTGGAATATAGATTTGTAGTTTTGAGAGAAGTATAACAAGAATAAGAAAAATTAAGACATAGAAAATTTGAGAGAAGAGGGAGTTAGAATTTTTTGCTTGGGAGGGACATTGAAATTTTTGGCGAAAGGTTTTGGCGGGTTAACCAAATAATAATCGTTGCATTTTCCACATAAATAAAAACAAAACCAAGTATCTACGATGGCATTCAGTTACAAATGATGCTAATATATGCAACTAAAAATTAGTTTTCTTGTAATGCTTGTTACTATCTTTAAAATATCCATTATTAAAGATCTAAGTATATTCTTAAGGGTTAGATACAAGTGTTACTTAAACAATGTTATTGCAAACCCAAACATTTCTTACTTAATTATCTTTAAAACATTCTCTTTAAAGATTTAGCTATAGTCCTAAGTATAATAAATCAGGGTTAAAAACAATTGTTACTTAAAATTTGTTTATTACAACCCAAAACCATTTTATACTTATCATTAACTTTGAGACATTCATTTAAAGATCTAAGCATATTTACACTTACTGATTAAGGTAATTCACTTTTATTTAACTTCTCAAAACCATTTATTTTAACTTAAGAGTTAAAATCCAAAATTTCTTTTGCTACTTACATAGAATATTTAATTTACTTTTTAAAACTTATATATACATACACTTTTAAAATACTTATAATTATGTTAAAACACTTTCCTACTTAAAAATATATTATAATTATCTATATGGAATATTATGTAAAAATAACAAATTTTGAAATAAATGGAAAAAAATAAATATGTTTTATTTAAAAGCCTCTAACTTTAAAAATCCATATTTAATTATTAAAAATATTTTAAACATGAAACCAACTTTATAACGCTCTAATATACGTTAGAAAACAACCCTAAAAAGACTAAAGAAAAATCATTAATTTAAATAAGTTTTTTAAACATTTTAACGTCCCAAATATAAAAGACTACATTTTTAGAATGATGTGAAAAGTCTCTACATTAGTTTAAACCGTTTCAAAACAATTATAGTCAACAAAATATAAACTACAGCAGCTACAAAGTGTTGTAAAAAGTCTCTGAAACACCTTAAAATATTTCAAAGCAAAATGCCATCTTAAAAAAGTTAAAGTTTCAAACAGAACCGATGGCATTTAAAGGAAATGCTATTAAAACAATTCGCAGTAGGAAAAATGTAGTTCAGAAGCAAAGATAACATTCTTCCAAATGCTATCTAAAGTTCTATTTTCGGAATTAACACGATTTTGCATGAACTTTGAGACTAGTTTTCCACACTTAAGCAAACGATTTTTGATCCATTTTTTTTATGCTAGTTAGTATATTTAAACTGCTTAAAACCCAAGTAAAGGAACCCCTAAGGATATCGTTCAATTAATTTATAAAAATTTCTAAAAACAAGATATTTTTCCAAAATGCTCATATATCGACCTTTTTACTTAAAACTTTCTTAACTTTGTTTGAATAGTTTTAAACCTTTTTAAAAATTAATACTTTTACATTACTAAGCACTTATATTTTACTTATTAATACCACAAAGAAACCCCTAGAGAAGCCTTTCAAAGTTGACTTAAAAATCGCCGAACACAAAGCGATTTCAAAGTGCATGCATAGCGACATTTTCGCTTCTAACTTTCACAACTTCGTTCTATATTTCCACAACTTTCTAAAACAATTCCTTTATGTGAAACACACCAAAATATGTGTAAAGCAGTCAAGTATATGCTTCCACAATATATTCACATTTTAACCCTTTTTAATATATATTAAATACAAGCGATTTCAAAGTGTGTTTATAACGACTATTTCGCTTCGAACATTCACAACACACTTCAACTTCACATAGATATAAAAAAACATGTAAATAACAAGAAATGATCATGACATATGTTTTATAGGGTTAGAAGAGAGATTATACTGCATATAATATTGTCGCTTTCTTTCCAAAGCAAGGAGGGGTCTAAAAATTATAACTTGCATTGTTCTCTATATAACTTTATATTTTACACAACAAACATTATATATATAACATATACATTTTTTGTGGTGATAAACTCACTTTTAAACAAGCATAAGCCTCTATAATCAAGGAACAATTTCCTACCATCACCTAATGCCTAAAGCTACCACCTTTAGCTCTAAAACCACAACCCAAGCCTCTCCTCCATCACTAATTACTCACGACAAAGGTAGATTCCTCCATTTTATTCTTTATTTCTTCACTTATTAGATGCTATTATGTATTTTAATGGTGATATAAGGGATTTTCCAAAGTTTGAAAGAGAAAGAAGTTGGTTTAATATGTTTTCTAGAAAGTTAAAGAAGAGAAAGACATAAAAGAGTGATTTTTCTTCAAAATAAACGATCAACCAATAAGAGAGCCATGTGTCTATTTATATAGAGTTGTGTAAGTGAAAAAATGACCTAAACTACCCCTCCTAAATCAGCCCAAAATGAAGCTTCCTCCCACCATCCTCTCCTTTGAACGTGCCATGAGACTGCCTTTATTCTATTCACTTTCCATGCCTTAAACCATGGCTTTTGTCCCCTTAATTATATATTAGGTTTTAATTAATTTGATTATGAACAAAAGTGTGTTAATACTTATTAATGTTTTGATATGTTACTGTACACGTGCAAAAGAGTTCGAACAACTTTTATTGAGTAAAATAGTCGTTTATCGTTAAAATAATTTTCGATCACATTATCGATATTTCTTCGAACTTGTAACAAATTTAAAAAAAAGTTTCTTATCATTAATTATTATTTAAAAGGGGGTTAACATCTTTATTAATAGTTGGCTTGGAAGCGCAAACTTTTGGTCCGACCGCGAACTTCCAAAATTGCCCTTTATATGGGACACGGAAAAAATATATGTTAATGTACAATTATTTAAAAAAAAATGAACATATCTTGATTTATTATATACCACATATAGAGATTTATGAATTTCTAGGTTATGCATTAAACTATGAATAAATGATATAAATATCAAAACGGAAATGGTTTTACAATGTTGGAAATGATTTAATTAGTTGATTCTGATTAACTAATTTAAACAAATGAATATATCTTGATTTATTGTATATCATATCTGGTGATTTATGAATTTTAAGGTTAGGCATTAAATTGTGAATAAATGATACAAATATCAAAACATATATATATATATGAGAAATTTAATGAGAGGAATAAAATGTTGGAAAATGGAATTAATAAGCATTAATTTACATTAATTCAATAATGCCATTATTATATGAATTTACTCGAGTATCATTCAAGTGGCTGATATAACATTATATAATTATGAGAATAAACACATAGAAATATTCAAACTACATAACGCAAATATAGCACTCTAGAAATGTCTACCAAATACTATAAATGCCACTCATTCTATCCATCCATATTCACATCTCTTTCTTATTATCTCCATTCAGAAATCTCACCACCACTATTTTTTCTGGACATGCTTCATTGAGTTGCTCACCATCGTTAATCTTTGATATCACAGCTTCAGGTTAGTGTAATTATACCATTGAAACTGTGCTTTACACTATAGCCCTATCTTGCACTTATATATTTCAATCTTATTCTACAGGGAAAAAATCATTTTTGCAACTACAACTTCTACACTTCTATTTTATATTAAAAAGGTATTTTGCACTTTTTCGAATTTGTTTGTATTGTTTATTTAAGTGCATTGCTCTATGTATTCTCAAAATAATTTCATAATTACATGTTATTTAAGGTCATAAAATCAACTGATTGATGAACATTTATTCTTTTTTCATGTTATTTTTATTTTATAATATATTTCAATCTTATTCTACAGAAAAAAATCATTTCTACGACTGCAACTCTACTCTTCTATTTTATATTAAAAAGGTAATTTGCACTTTTTAGAATTTGTTTGTGTTGTTTATTTAAGTGCATTACTCTGTTTATTCTCGAAATAATATCATGATTACATGTTATTTACGGACATAAAATCAACTGATCGATGAAAATTTATTCTTTTTTCATGTTATTTTTTATTTTTAAATATGCATAACGATTATGCTTCTTATAAAAATGTTCAAAAGTACATGCTAGTCATCACTTTATTATTACTTTACTCTATATATTTTTTATTCTTCACAGCTTTTTGACTAGAATCTTGTACATTTGGACAATACCTCGCTTCCCACGGTTCTTAGCGGACTCACAGCTTGTACTGGTGCTAGCTGAGACATCTTAACTGTCTCACGTGCCATGTTTGATTCAGTAAAACCATCACCTTTGTTAATCGATAAAATTTCTAGCGGATTAGAAATTTACCAAAAAATTTCAAATTAAAATTTCCGCAAGCGCACGACGTACAATAGTTAGTACGTGGCGAGTACGGGTCGATCCGTAGGGAATTGTTAGAGTTTAAAAATCTATTCAATCAAACTAGACCAAATGGAGGAGAAATTGTTAACTAGAAATAAAATGAAGCTAAAACTAGAATTGAAAATTGATTTAAAAACTATTTAACTAGAGAACAATTTAGAGGCAAATCCACTCTCATATTTTTTGTAAATCAACAAACAAACAATTTGTGATCTCTAGCTTTGATATTAAGTGAAATATTGTTGTACTTATCATAAGTATGGTTTTTTTATGTTATTAATTAACATAACTCAAACCATCAAACTATAATACAACAAATAAACCACTTATAATTCTCATGAAAATGAAGCCAAAGCAAAAGCTATTTTAAGTATGATCTATTTACTATTGTAACTAGTAATATAGATCATCAAATTTCATTTGTACTTTAATTTCACAATCAAAAATGGATTAGCAAATGATGATGCAAATTGTGTTTATGTTGAATAAGAATAGCTCATTTGCATAAGCAATATAATCTATCAAACTCACTTGTATAAACTTGCATCAAAATTGACTTTCATGAAGCCCAAACAAAGAGATCATAAATCATAAAAAATATTGAAATTACATAATATTTGAGAGCTTCTTTACCCCTAAATTGAAGGGGTTTAGCTACTCATTTTTGTTATCAAATCAACACATGTAAGTTTCAACATTGAAAATGTAACGACCCACTATTTTGGACCATTCAAATCGACAATAATCCACACATGTCTGACTTGAATAATTCAAAATAACATATTGTAATAAAATTTGGAGCAAATGAAATCAAATACACAGAATCACAAACACATAAACATCAGAATAACTCGCGGCGGAAATTAAAATACCATAGTAGTTCATGAAGCTACTATAACAAACTCTCAAAACATAATACATAATATCAGTCTGAAAACATATACAATAGAAACCTCCAATACATAGAAAATACCAGAGCTGAAATAGAACAACTGGAACTGAAAAGGAATAGATAATTAGACAAGCGGAATCTCCAACGATTCCTAGCTCCAGAATGAAATCCAAAGCTAAGCTGTAAATACTCAGGCGGACCCGAGTGTAAAGTAAAACACAAAACACTCGAGTCATGACAATATATACTTATATAATATAAACCAACTCAAGTGAACTGTAGCAGTAATGCAAAATAACTTAAAGGATGCTTGGGATCGCCCATCCTCTAAGGATCAGTTAAACCATAAATTAAATACATCTCGTAGTTAAAATTTCAAAATAGTAATTTATATTTTTGAAATCAAATATCATTTCAAAATTCAATATCATTCAAAGATCCATTTCAAATATCACAATATCATACCCTTTCCAAACTACATTCATTTTATTTAAAATACCATTTCAACACACATTTCAGAATAGTTTATATTTCAACAAATTACTTCAGTTTAAATCATAAAATGAAGTTAATATATTTAATATTAAATTATTAAATTTTCAAAATTTAAATCTTTCAAAGTTCATTTATTCACTTAAACTTATCAAAATAATGAAAATTCACCTTTCGCAGCATTTGGAAAATGCTACAGAAAGTTACCTTCAAACAGTTCAATTTTACAAAAGACACCATTAAAAAATACTGTAATAGGGTTACATTAGTTTCAAATAAACTTAGTTAAATTCAACCATTAGAACATTTACAAAAATGCTATAATAGCCTTTAATTAAATTTAGCCATTTGGTTCATTATTATCAACTACAGCATTTACAAATGTTGTATTATCATTTACATTAGAATTAATAGCATTTTAGAAATGCAGTAAATTAACTTCAAATATTCAGTATATTTCACAAACAATTATATTTTTATATAAATCATTTTTAACTTATAAAATCATATAATTTCACTTTTAAAACAATCATTCAAATACCCTTATATTCATGATTTTATAAAGTTAAACCTCCATTCAAAAATCAAAATTTAATAATAATTCACTTATTAAATTCCAATATTAAATTATAAATTCATTAAATTAAATTAATTTAACACTTAAGTTTAAATTTTCAAATATAACGTAATTCCATTTTTATTTACTTAACTTAAAATTCACTTTTAAGCCAAATTCACAAATTTCCAATTTTAGTTATATTTCAAAATTTCAACTTAAATATTCATTCATTTCACATTTTAACTTTATTCAAAATCATTAATATAATATAAAAATCATTTAAATTCACTTTGATCCAAATTATCATGAATTTATCACATTTCATATTTAATTTAAATTCCATTTATTTATTTCACTTATAAATTTTCAGAAAATCAATAATGCTTTACAAAAATCATTTTTATTTAGTTTAAATCAAAATATTATAATATTTACATTTCTAAAATATTTTAAAAATTTATAAAACATATTTTAACAACGGGTCTGTATTTCATTTTCTAGCCTAGGTAAAGTGATACGGGTAATTTATCATTTCAACCCGTAATTTACAAAGATACCCGGGTTTGATCATTTCAAACCCGCAATCCCAAGTAAATGAAAATAATTGAAAATCATTCAGGTCTATCATTTCAGCCCATAACGATTTTCTCCTATTCTAAAGTCTGTTCGGGTATGTATCATTTCAACCCATATTGATTCTAATCTAAAGGGAACTTGCAGTGTGATAAACTGATAAAAATAACAGAACAACATAATATAACAGTAACATATAATATAATAGTTGTTTAAGCATGGGTGAACATCATAAAATCATAACATAGCAGGTGTAACATGATAATGCATTTTTACAGATTCAAAAGGGGTCAATTCACTAGCTATATATGTACATATTGTCTGGTGAGAATAACTCACCTGTTCAGAGCTGGAGATAGCTACCAAAGCAAACAATACAGACACTGTGAAGGCACGACAATATGGAAATGACTTGAGAGTGGAGAGCCAAAGCTAAAGCCTTGATCAAACATTTGAACAAAACAATGCAACATAGATAAGTTTCAAAACAATTTATCACCAACGATGTTAGAAATCAAAGCTCAAAACAACAACAATTGACTTGCACTTGTTCTCTAGCTCATATGCTTCAGTTATGCAGTGGTTAAGCTCAGCCTAGGGTAGGAAATTGGTCTGGTTTGGGTTCCATATTGGTCGGCCTACACATGTTTGCAAGGTGGTGAAGTCTAGGTGTATAAACTAGGTGTACAAACTTCACCACAAGGAAAAATCATCACGTCTATGCCACATATAGGTTCGGCCAGAGGTCATGGGTCATGGCCAGTGTGACGCCCCACCTCTATGCTCATAATAACAAAGAGTATTAAAGGAAATACTGTCTATTATTACGAAGAATAAGGCTGGATAGGAGCGACCATCCGTAATTGGCCTTACACTAATATTGGTTATCTCGATAGGAGTGGTACATACTTTTTATTTTTTTTCTCTATTATTTATTTACTCCCATTGACACACCCAATACTAGTATAAAACAAACTACGACGGTTCATAATAGTTTAGGTCATTAGATATAACAATAACACGGATAATATAAATGCGGAACACAGATAAAAAAAAAAGTCTCATATATATATAACTGATGTCAGTTAATACATAGTTGACACAATACATATGATACAACTACAACTGTCGACTCAAGAAGTTATATATACAAGTACATTAACGAATAATATACATGAATACATATCGTACTATACAATGACCCGACTACTACACAATGACACTGACAACTTCAGAAGATGTGAAAAGTCTTCATATCCTGAACAGCAACCCAAAGAAGAAAATCTACAACCTGAAATAACTCGGGTCTGACCCGAGTATTACATTCAGAAGAAAATAATACACGGGTCAGTCTAATTCAAACTCAGTTATTAGTCCATAGTAGCGATAATAATCAGATAGTCAAATAGACGACATTCACAGAAATCTCGTATATCCAACTCTCGATACGAGAATTGGATAACAGCATATGTAACACTAAATAGTGTTAAGCGATAAATCAGCAAATCCAAATCAGAATACAAATCAAATATTGGATTTAACCAACGAAAGAATTCAGCAGATCGAATCCTCCATTTAAAACTGTCAAATCTGATAGGGCTGCAGTACACGCACGCGTGTACTGCCTCGCCACTATCGTAGGAGATACACAAAAGCACAGTGAAAGTCATAAGTGATCATAAGGTCAAAGCCCGAAATCGGGTTCAACTCAAGTGTGAGAACAACACAAATGTCTGAAAAGCAACTGCATGCAAACAGCCTCAAAACATGAATGTACAAATTGTAAACATGATAGCAAGTACACACAGGAAAGCAGTGAAGTGGGCAAAAGTATCAAGTCTGGAAAACAAAAATGCCCAGACACAACAAAGATGTACACAGTGGCATATAAACAACACTGCAATACTACCAAAGTTCAAGTAACTAATGTCAACATTTCGAAGTCAACATCAATGCCGTGGGGATGAACGAAACTCAAGAGAAGCTACAACATGAAGCACTGCATTTCAATTAGCAGTACAACTAGAAGTGATCTAGAGAACAATATCACAACAGATCAACATGGAAGAACTCAGAGATGACAAGCATATCAATGCAAAGCTTCAACATACGAAACATCAACATGGATGCAGAGACTGTCACAAACAAATATGGACAGTGACACAGTGAAATGCCGACATCACAAACTACTGAAATGGCAAAGATTGGAAGATAACAAACTCACATGCAACAAGCATCAACAACAAAGAAATGCACATGTCCAGTTTCAAGTGACTCGAGTTCAACAAATTCAGAGATTAGGCAGAAGATACATGAAAATGCAGCATGGTTCAAGCTGCAGTGACTCGAAGAAATTAATCAACCCAAATCAATATAAATGTACAGATTCAGGTTGAATCAAAAAGACAAGCTAATCCAACCATTCACGGTTCCACAGTTTCAAATATGATATACAGTGAACCAACTGCAACATGTATGATTTAATATGAACAAGATAAAATGTGTACAACAGAGATCAAGCTCAGAGCCGAGAAAGTCATCACACAAATCAAAACTGTGGTAGTCGAATAATTCCAAAGCCGATCAAATACAATTATACATGTATGCATATATATATATATATATGTATATGCATACACATATATATCTATATCAAATGAAACAAAGAGGAATATATCAATATGTTCAGCAGCTAACAATGGCAAGCTACGAGTACAGTTAACCTCAATGCAATCATGAATGCAACTGTACATGGAAATATCAGACACCAAACATCCTAGTGATGAATGAATGCAACACACTCGAAGTACCATGGACAGAAGTAAACGCAGACATGTACCAGAGTACATCACAAGAAATATATGCCACTGGGAATACGCTTGAACAAAGGTTTCCCATTTAAGAAATGAAATGTCAAAGCCAATAACTAATATGATGAGAACAACCAACCCATGTCAAAGACTGTTGCAGAACCAAAAACCCAGAAATTCCCACCACAAAATCGGAGTGACCGAAGTCAAAAATAAAGCAATGCCGAAGTCCACAGAGAATTCAAAATTTCCAAACTGAGAAACCCTTATCACGAAAATAAGTGAATTCATACCAAGTCCAGTAAACAAAATTGGAACCAATGGTTTCAACATCAACCCAAAATCGAAGCAAGCCAAGAATCACGACAGAAACAAAATCACCAATACACGAATTCGAATTAGATGTGAGGGAATTAACCACTCACCTTTGTCGAAGAGCACGCGACGAGATCTCTCGATCGAGTAAATTGAAGTCGACAGCCCCCAATTTGTTTCGAAGAGCCAAAATACAAATCACAGAGGAACGAACTAACTGGAATCGACTGCAAGCAACAAGAAGTAAGGAACAATCGAAGGAGTCGGGATCGAAGCATCGTTCGATCGAGTTGCACGAGTCGACCGAAGCCCTAGCTTTTCG
Source organism: Allium fistulosum (assembly GCA_030737815.1). NCBI lineage: Eukaryota > Viridiplantae > Streptophyta > Magnoliopsida > Asparagales > Amaryllidaceae > Allium > Allium fistulosum. The sequence continues at coordinate 1,057,052,131 of CM060907.1, forward strand.
AACGAATGAACAAGGAAAATTGTGGCCGCCATGGTTCTTTCTTTCGCTCGTATGATTTTAGGGTTATGCCAATTGAAATGGGGAACGGGTTTCTCCTTGACAAAATAGAACGGCAACAATGAAATATAAACATGGGCTAGATTCAAAAGCCCAACTCAATCATTTGAAAATTGTTTAAAGAATATCAATTTGATTCAAATTCCCAAACAACGCTTTACAATTCTTATTAAAGAATTTTAACCCGAATAAATCTCAATTGCAATCAAACAATTTTCACATTTCAAATCCGATTCGAATTCCAATAACAATTATCAATTGAATTAAATCGTCATTTTGACGATAATTGAAATTACAAAAATCCCGGTTGTTACAGACTCCCCTCCTTATAAAAATTGTGTCCCCGCAATTTTCCTAATCAAGATCGTCTATAACAATTTTCTTCTAACCTAAACTAGTTATGCTAGAAAAATAAGAATTGAGAACACAATTATCAAAGAAATTGCGTCCACGCAATCATAGGGAATAAATGGATAAAAAGTAACAACCAAAAGAGCATGGCAATGTCGAATGTACAAGCAAAGCAAGTGTCAGCGGGGAAGTATTAGATAAGAAATCAAAAGGTTCGACTGCTTCAAATCAAAAGAATCAACATCGTGAGAATCAGGGATCAAAATCAGACGACTAACAAAAGCAAGAACAATCGAGTTCCAGCAACTAAAAGAGAAGGAAAAACAGAGCAGAAATCTCATACAGAGCACGAATTGAATGTGAGTAAATCAAATTACTCACCTGAATCGCCAGAGAAAAAGACGAAGCTCAAATCTCAAAAGTCGCAAATATTCAATCATCAAAAACGATAATTGAATTTTCAAATCGCAAATATTTACTTATCTCAAACGATAATCAGAAGACAAAACAACTATCTGATTATCTCAAACGATAGTCAGAAACAAATATTTAATTATCAAAAACGATAATCAAATTTCTCAAATCAACAAATATTCGATTATCACAAACGACAATCAAATTTCAAATTCAACAAATATTTAATTATCAAAAGCGATAATTAAATCTCAAATAAGCAAATATTTAATTATCAAAAGCGATAATTAAATCTCAAATCAACAAATATTTAATTATCAAAAGCGATAATTAAATCTTATATCAACAAATATTTAATTATCTAAAGCGATAATTAAATCTCATATCAACAAATATTTAATTATCTAAAGCGATAATTAAATCTAAAATCAACAAATATTTAATTATCTCAGGCGATAATTAAATCTAAAATCAACAATTATTTAATTATCTCAAGCGATAATTAAATCTAAAATCAACAAATATTTAATTATCTCAAGCGATAATTAAATCTCAAATCACAAATATTTAATTATCTAAAGTGATAATTAAATCTCAAATCAACAAATATTTAATTATCTCAAGCGATAATTAAATCTCAAATCAACAAATATTTAATTATCTACAGCGATAATTAAATCTCAAATCAGCAATTATTTAATTATCAAAAGCGATAATTAAATCTCGAATCAGCAAATATTTAATTATCAAAAGCGATAATTAAATCTCAAATCAGCAAATATTTAATTATCAAAAGCGATAATTAAATGCAACAAATATCCGATTATCAAAAACGATAATCAGGACTCATATCAACAAATATCTAATTATCACAAGCGATAATTAGAAACAACAAATATCTGATTATCAAAAACGATAATCAGAACTCATATCAGCAAATATCTAATTATCACAAGCGATAATTAGAAACAACAAATATCTGATTATCAAAAACGATAATCAGAACTCATATCAGCAAATATCTAATTATCACAAGCGATAATTAGAAACAACAAATATCTGATTATCAAAAACGATAATCAGAACTCATATCAGCAAATATCTAATTATCACAAGCGATAATTAGAAACAACAAATATCTGATTATCAAAAACGATAATCAGAACTCATATCAACAAATATCTAATTATCACAAGCGATAATTAGAAACAATAAATATCTGATTATCAAAAACGATAATCAGAACTCATATCAGCAAATATCCAATTATCACAAGCGATAATTAGAAACAACAAATATCTGATTATCAAAAACGATAATCAGAACTCATATCAGCAAATATCTAATTATCACAAGCGATAATTAGAAACAACAAATATCTGATTATCAAAAACGATAATCAGAACTCATATCAACAAATATCCAATTACCTGCAGATAATTGGAAGCAACAAATATCTAGAAATCAATTAAGAAGACTAGAAAATCAACATAAAAGCTTGGATCGATCCCATCAGATGGCGAGTTTTTAATTCGCCGCACGTGCATCTCAGAGTGGCCGAAGCCTACCAAGTACTCAACATAATTTTGGCGCCCATCAGATTGACCCGAAGGTCCGCAGAGTGACCCGAAGGTCTAGTACTGGTATTTGACCCGAAGGTCCACAGAGTGGCCCGAAAGCCCAACAAATGACCCGAAGGTCCGTAGAGTGGCCCGAAAGCCCAACAAATGACCCGAAGGTCCTCATAGTGGCTCGAAAGCACACGAAATCATCAAATATTTCAATTAACGAGTCCGGAATTAACCGAAATAGCAAACGCACATGTCCCATACCACGTGTTTTACTAAATTGTTTGATTCTCTTCATCGTTTCCTTGAAAGTGCAAAATTTGTGTATTTTGTAAAAATACATTTCACATTCTCAAACGGACAAGTCCGGAATTAAGCGAATCAGTAAAAGAAAGGGGTCATAGTCCTCGATTTTGCTGAAACGTTTAAATCGCTTCCTCATTCTTTTGAAATCGCAAACTGTAAAATTTTTGAAAACAATTTTATTTATTTTGTAAAAATAACAATTCGCATTCTCAACTGAACAAGTCCGGAGTTAAGCGAAACAGTAAAAGAAAGGGGTCATAATCCTCGATTTTGCTGAATCGTTTAAGTCGCTTTCTCATTCTTTTGAAAACGCAAACTGCTAAAATTTTATAAAACAATTTTCATTTTAAAACGATTTTCCAATCACGTGATTAAAACAGCAAATCAGTAACAATTTCGATAAGGAAATTGTACTTCTCAAAATACCGTAAAAACGGTTACAAATCAGCATTGCGGAATAACCGCTTGAAAATCCACTTTTAAAATTTGACGGTTACGGAAGCCAAAGCGACAGTAGTTTTAAAACGTCAAAATCACATCAAAACAATCTACATCAAAAGGTAATGTCAGTGAATTCTCATTCATCAAAATGCCACAAAACAACGTACTTCAAAATATAGCATTGGTGTAAAATTCCGTTGTAAAAATAATGGCAACAAAATACGTTTCATAACCAAGCATCGGTTCAACGTAAAATAAATGCAATAACGTGCAATTTAAATTTTTGCACGTACTACAAAATGAACAAAGAATCATTCAAATGTATCTTCAATGAAGATAATTTAAAACAGCAAAAATCTAATCAATAGATGATTAGTACAAAAGAAAGCCAGCGGAAATTTCAAAAAAAATCACATATCTGCAATTTCTTCGAATCCTCAATTCGGATTCGAAGTTCTCAAAGAAATAAAATAATTACAGCTATGTAAACAACAAATGAAATTCATATCAATTTCGTATTTTGATTTTTAAATCAAAAAGATTATCAGTTGTACTCAGCGAAGGCAGTTTCACTGTTTCCGCTGCGCGCTCTGATAAACAGAACACAAATCAATCAAATCATCAGAACACAATTTCACTATTATTTTTAAATAAAGTTATTTAAAAATTTCATCCAAATTTCAAAACTTTAGTTTTGACTCAAGCACAAATAAAACATCGACCAATAGTTGTAACATATGTTCCTTCCGAGTTAAGTTTTATATTATGTCCATAAACCCCAAGCTCTGATACCAACTGTGACGCCCCACCTCTATGCTCATAATAACAAAGAGTATTAAAGGAAATACTGTCTATTATTACGAAGAATAAGGCTGGATAGGAGCGACCATCCGTAATTGGCCTTACACTAATATTGGTTATCTCGATAGGAGTGGTACATACTTTTTATTTTTTTTTCTCTATTATTTATTTACTCCCATTGACACACCCAATACTAGTATAAAACAAACTACGACGGTTCATAATAGTTTAGGACATTAGATATAACAATAACACGGATAATATAAATGCGGAACACAGATAAAAACAAAAGTCTCATATATATATATAACTGATGTCAGTTAATACATAGTTGACACAATACATATGATACAACTACAACTGTCGACTCAAGAAGTTATATATACAAGTACATTAACGAATAATATACATGAATACATATCGTTCTATACAATGACCCGACTACTACACAATGACACTGACAACTTCAGAAGATGTGAAAAGTCTTCATATCCTGAACAGCAACTCAAAGAAGAAAATCTACAACCTGAAATAACTCGGGTCTGACCCGAGTATTACATTCAGAAGAAAATAATACACGGGTCAGTCTAATTCAAACTCAGTTATTAGTGCATAGTAGCGATAATAATCAGATAGTCAAATAGACGACATTCACAGAAATCTCGTATATCCAACTCTCGATACGAGAATTGGATAACAGCATATGTAACACTAAATAGTGTTAAGCGATAAATCAGCAAATCCAAATCAAAATACAAATCAAATATTGGATTTAACCAACGAAAGAATTCAGCAGATCGAATCCTCCATTTAAAACTATCAAATCTGATAGGGCTGCAGTACACGCACGCGTGTACTGCCTCGCCACTATCGTAGGAGATACACAAAAGCACAGTGAAAGTCATAAGTGATCATAAGGTCAAACCCCCGAAATCGGGTTCAACTCAAGTGTGAGAACAACACAAATGTATGAAAAGCAACTGCATGCAAACAGCCTCAAAACATGAATGTACAAATTGTAAACATGATAGCAAGTACACACAGGAAAGCAGTGAAGTGGGCAAAAGTATCAAGTCTGGAAAACAAAAATGCCCAGACTCAACAAAGATGTACACAGTGGCATATAAACAACACTGCAATACTACCAAAGTTCAAGTAACTAATTTCAACATTTCGAAGTCAACATCAATGCCGTGGGGATGAACGAAACTCAAGAGAAGCTACAACATGAAGCAGTGCATTTCAATTAGCAGTACAACTAGAAGTGATCTAGAGAACAATATCACAACAGATCAACATGGAAGAACTCAGAGATGACAAGCATATCAATGCAAAGCTTCAACATACGAAACATCAACATGGATGCAGAGACTGTCACAAACAAATATGGACAGTGACACAGTGAAATGCCGACATCACAAACTACTGAAATGGCAAAGATTGGAAGATAACAAACTCACATGCAACAAGCATCAACAACAAAGAAATGCACATGTCCAGTTTCAAGTGACTCGAGTTCAACAAATTCAGAGATTATGCAGAAGATACATGAAAATGCAGCATGGTTCAAGCTGCAGTGACTCGAAGAAATTAATCAACCCAAATCAATATAAATGTACAGATTCAGGTTGAATCAAAAAGACAAGCTAATCCAACCATTCACGGTTCCACAGTTTCAAATATGATATACAGTGAACCAACTGCAACATGTATGATTCAATATGAACAAGATAAAATGTGTACAACAGAGATCAAGCTCAGAGCCGAGAAAGTCATCACACAAATCAAAACTGTGGTAGTCGAATAATTCCAAAGCCGATCAAATACAATTATACATGTATGCATATATATATATATATATATATGTATATGCATACACATATATGTCTATATCAAATGAAACAAAGAGGAATATATCAATGTGTTCAGCAGCTAACAATGGCAAGCTACGAGTACAGTTAACCTCAATGCAATCACGAATGCAACTGTACACGGAAATATCAGACACCAAACATCCTAGTGATGAATGAATGCAACACACTCGAAGTACCATGGACAGAAGTAAACGCAGACATGTACCAGAGTACATCACAAGAAATATATGCCACTGGGAATACGCTTGAACAAAGGTTTCCCATTTAAGAAATGAAATGTCAAAGCCAATAACTAATATGATGAGAACAACCAACCCATGTCAAAGACTGTTGCAGAACCGAAAACCCAGAAATTCCCACCATAAAATCGGAGTGACCGAAGTCAAAAATAAAGCAATGCCGAAGTCCACAGAGAATTCAAAATTTCCAAACTGAGAAACCCTTATCACGAAAATAAGTGAATTCATACCAAGTCCAGTAAACAAAATTGGAACCAATGGTTTCAACATCAACCCAAAATCGAAGCAAGCCAAGAATCACGACTGAAACAAAATCACCAATACACGAATTCGAATTAGATGTGAGGGAATTAACCACTCACCTTTGTCGAAGAGCACGCGACGAGATCTCTCGATCGAGTAAATTGAAGTCGACAGCCCCCAATTTGTTTCGAAGAGCCAAAATACAAATCACAGAGGAACGAACTAACTGGAATCGACTGCAAGCAACAAGAAGTAAGGAACAATCGAAGGAGTCGGGATCGAAGCATCGTTCGATCGAGTTGCACGAGTCGACCGAGGCCCTAGCTTTTCGAACGAACGAACAAGGAAAATTGTGGCCGCCATGGTTCTTTCTTTTGCTCGTATGATTTTAGGGTTATGCCAATTGAAATGGGGAACGGGTTTCTCCTTGACAAAATAGAACGGCAACAATGAAATATAAACATGGGCTAGATTCAAAAGCCCAACTCAATCATTTGAAAATTGTTTAAAGAATATCAATTTGATTCAAATTCCCAAACAACGCTTTACAATTCTTATTAAAGAATTTTAACCCGAATAAATCTCAATTGCAATCAAACAATTTTCACATTTCAAATCCGATTCGAATTCCAATAACAATTATCAACTGAATTAAATCATCATTTTGACGATAATTGAAATTACAAAAATCCTGGTTGTTACAACCAGGTCTGGTGGGGTCAGTAGGATGACATGGCAGTGGTGTCAGGTCAGGAATTTGCTGGAGATGTTTGTGCAAGTGGCAGCCATGGTGATGGTTTGAGTGGTGGAACAAGATTGGTGCTCGGCTAGGTTGAAGAAGTGGAGTGTTTGCATAAACTTTGGTGGATCTAGAAATAGATGACCACGGCATGGCTTGGTCAGTAGGCTGGAGGAGATGGTGACCTGATGTGGTGATGGTGGAGGCGGCTATGGTGGTGGAGGAGCAAGGGTTGAACCATGGAAGGTAGAAGGCAAGTGCAAAAATCAAACAACAAGTAGAAAAAAATGGAAAAAGAATATGAAAGTTTACCAAATTTTCTTTGTTCAGATGGAGACCGAAATTTTTGAGGTGAGAACTGTTTCTATACGTGAAAAATGAATAAGAATGCAGCTGAAAGAATGAGATAGGGTCGGCTATCAATGAATGCAAGAGTTTAGAAATGAAAAGGTAGGAAAACCAAGAGACTTAAGCAACTAAAGGGTCACAAACCTTTCAAATTTCCATATTTCTTTTTGCAATTTTAAATAACTGAAAAATGCATATAAATTCAGATAAAAACACGAAAATTTAGTAAATAAACAAAAATAAATAGATAAATATTAATTATATATAAATTAAATAAATAAAAATAGCAAAATTTGCAAACTAGTCTTGAAAATATGAAAATAAATGCAATGAACTTTGGAGAATTTTTATGTACTTGAAAATATTTATAAATAAAAATAAGAACACAAAATAAAGTGAATTCAAAAAAATAAATAAATAAATTTTAATTAAATATAATTTTAATGAAGAAAATAGCAGAAAAATGGAAACTAGCCTTTAAAAATAGAAAATAAATGCAATAAATTTTGGAAAAATTTTATTATCACTTTAAAAATATTAAAAGACAAAGTATACATAAAATAACATATTAACACATATTAAAATAAAATATGACAAAGAAAATATAATTTATAAAATTTAAAACAAACAAAATTGCTAAATAAAACAAATTGCATTCAATATTGAAATACACATAACGTTCACAATTTAACTCCGTTTTCAATGAAACGAAAAGCAGTATTCATGTTATTAAATATATTTTCATAATAGAAGATAAAATTTAAGAGTTTAAATAATTTAAATTTGAAGTTTAAAAGTCAAAGTTTGAACAGTTTGACCAGAAATTCACTTTACAGTAAAATATTCAAATTATACTAGTTTGAACTATAAATCACTTAATAATCAACATTTATATTTAAAATGAAATATTTGAAATAAACCATTTTAAAAATAATTTAAATAAAAGAAAGTCAAATTTTAAAATATATACAAAAATCTAGGGTTGTTACACTCTCCCCCACTCAAATCTTTTCGTCCTCGAAAAGGAAGGGAGCGGAGAAACAACTAGAAAGAACAATAGGTTGGAAGACATCCCGAAAGAAGGTAGGGAAGAAAAGTAGCTAGGAGGGAAAGCAGGTTGAAAAAGAAGAATGAACCATTGTTTAAAATTGTTGGTTAAAGAGGTAAAATATTTAAAACACTTTAAAATCCTTTAAAAAAGGAAATAACTGATCAAAGTATCATTTATATAATATTTTATCAAAATACTTTTATAACTCGATGTCTTAAGTTTATCCTCGTTCCTGCAGACTCTAGTAGTGCGTTGATCAGGCGCAAAGCTAGAATTCTCCAGGTACTTAGTAGACTTGTTTCAACACCTAGTGAAAATACTGGAAAACTTTTAAAAACAGATATGGAAAGTACAATCCAAAAAAAAACAAAACATGTCGATCATGGATCGCAGATACACAATGGTTTCGCCTGGATCCCCCAGGAAACATCCGTACCCTTAGGCCGCCCCCAAACCTTGCGATTACGCCATGAAGACTGGTAGTACTGCAAATACACAATGGTTACGCTTGGATCTCCCAGGAAACATCCGTACCCTAGGCTCTTGCAGCCCCTGCTGATTACGCTACCAAGCGACTCAATAGATCGCATATACACAATGGTTACGCCTGGATCTCCCAGGAAACATCCATACCCGTAGGCCGCCCCCCAACCTTGCGATTACGCTATGAAGTCGCGCTCGTAAGACCATAGAGATTTACATGGAATTCGATGGAAACTCGAGTATCATATCCAGAAAACCAAAATCAGAGAAATATCGATAGAATGAATCCACAATGTGGCCACAAGGCGGATATCAAGCAGAAGGCACTTTCCATATCTTTACTTCGAAAATATGTATCATATAGTACCTTTTCAAATCACTTTCAAATATCGTACTTATATAAAGTCCATTATATATAAGATTTTATTTTCAAATCAAATACTTTCCAAAATCAATAGTATATCAAATCACACTTATATAGACTTCAATTATATAAGATTTCACTTTTCAAATTGAGTACCTTTTCAAATCCATAGTTTTCGAATCAACATCATACTTATACAAACCAAATTTTTATATAAGTTCGATAACTCCCAAATCAAAGTATTTAAATAAACAAAGTTCTCAATTTCAAACCATTTCAATATCAATTCAGCTTCAAAATCATATATGATTTCACCAAATCATTTCTTCCAAATTACATAAATTTAGTTTCAAAGTTTCTTAAACAATAGATTTAGAAAATAATCCAAATTTTCAAATCAAAAAAATTTAGGTCAAAAAAATTCATTTCCATTTCAAACATATATTCACTTCAAAAATCATAATACTTTCAAAGTTGTAAATCTTTCGAAACCAAATACTTGAAATCATTTCACTTTGAAAATCATAACAATTTGAAATCATACATTTGAAATCATATAACATTCCCTTAATTCTTTACATTTCACAAATTTATTCAATTAAACCAAAATCTAAAATTTCCAATTTTAATTCAATTCAAACCATCAGTTTCAATTCAATTTAGTTTCCCAACAAAACCATTTCAAATAATATCAAATTTCAAATATAGATTTGATTTACAAAATAAACTATTAAGTCTTAAATATGTTTCAAGGCTTAAATATACCATATTTCAAAACTAAATTTTTTTAATTTCATATATCTCAAATTTTACTTCATTATTACTTAGTGTTGAAATATTTATTTCATAAATCCATTATTTTTAAATAAACTCAAATTACAGGTAAACCAAATATCCTTTCATACTAATATAAGCTTCAATTATTCATTTATTAAAATCAATGGTTTTCAAAATAATCTTATACTTACATAAAGTTTATCTTATATAAGGATCAAAATTTTCAAAAATAAATTTCGTTGCATGAAAAGCCATATGGGATTGAACATTTTTTCTTACTAAAAGATTTTTAATTAAGAATAGTTTTGTATATAAAATAGTTTGTATGAAAAATAAAATAAAATAGTTAGTTTAAGAAGAATAAAAGAAAAATAGTTTTGAAAAATGGTTTTAAATTTGATGGTAGTTTTTCATAAAAGAAAAATTCCAATTAAATTACAAAGATATCCAACCCAACAACTTCCAATTTCAGCGTCAAGTATATCAATTATATTAGAATATAAGATGTACATATGTCATCATTTCACAAGGTCACATTCGATCGCTCGCTCGATCACACAAGTTCGCTTTCGAGCTAGTATTGTCCATTCGACTTCCCTAATGCGGATTCCGATATGGTTTCTCGACTAGAAACCATCAGTCTCCTTGCATAACCATATACTATGATAGAGAATTCTAGAATCAAGCCCAAAATCCATATCAAATATTCGCCGTCAAGAATCGAATGAAAAATCCTAACACGAAATGGTGTAATTAACCTCGAACTTGTGTACTCAAACTTGGATCAATTTAATTATGCGAATAAAACAGCATACGTACAACTTATGTATCTATTCCAACTTGTTAAATATATAGTTTTATAAAGATGCTACTCATTTACAACATTTAAACTAAATTTTATTCAAAATATTTTGAAGACCAAATTCTTTTCAAAACATTTCAAATCTAAATTTCATATTAGAAAAATTCAAAATAGCCTTATTCATTTACTTAACAAAACGGTTTCAACTTATTTAAATCATATTACTACATATTTAAACATAAATACCAAACTTATATTCTTTAGACTTTTCAAAATTACTTAGCTTTGAAAAGTTAACCTTGATTTGGAAGTACTCGAACCTTCAAAATAGTCGAAGAAATCATATTTCAATCCAAGAGTTGGAAATCACCAACAAATCAGTAAATCAATTCCAAAAGATAGGGTTATATCAAATCAAATCCAAAACTCAAGGACTGAACACCGGCTCAATTCAAATTGTTCAAATATATATACATATATCTTTCGAATATCACATCACACTTCGGAATTTGAAATCAAAAATTGGTTTCACAAATCAATCGCATAGCAAAGCTACCGAAGTGGCCTCTCCCCCACTCAGAAACTCGAAAATCAATGTCGATGATGCATGCATTCATCACCGAAATTATTTTCCAGCGACATAAGTGGGTTCTGGACTTCTATTTTCTCGAAAACATCTTTTGAAATTTCTTCGAAATCATTTGAAACTCATTAAAATCATTTGAAACATTTCATATTTGGAAAATACTTTCAAATCATATTATTTTATTTCAAAATCTTAAACCAGTTCCAAAATGCCGGAGTTCAATCACTCAAATTCAGATTCAAAACCTTCAGTTATAAATTATTTCATATGAAACCATTTCTTATATAACTTTCAAAATTCCAAATCCATTCAAAACTTTAAATTCTCATTTAAAAGGTATATAGATCCTTATAGAAAACATTTCACCTTTATATATAAAATATGGTCATCCTTATCAAAATAATAACTTCGATGAATACACAGTTTTCAAAAGACAATCAATCACAAATTTTCCAAGGAATGATTCAAGGATGGATTTCAAAACAAACAGAGATTTAAATTAGAGGAACTCTAATTAAATAGAATTCTGATTCGAAGATAAGCTCGAACGAAGATGAGATAATTAAATTACCAAATAGAAGATGGATAAGCTCATATAAATCGCGGGCGACCTTAACCGGGTTAACCGTGATTCCAGGAATATAATCGATGCGAAAATCTAAGGCAAATCGACCTTCGATCGCCAGAGATAGAATCTAACTATAGCGGAAGATAGATAACATTGTGAACCGAGGATACGGAAATCTCTGGTGAATCAATGCCAATTGTAAAGGAGTTTCACCCTTTTACAAATCATTCAAAGATTGGCAGAATCACAAATCTTTATAGAGGTCATTCAAAGTGGAGTTATGGAATGCTCCAAAAATCAAAAGAACACAATTAGGGGAGACAGGAATGGATTTCAGAACAAGTGGGGGCGTTCCAAAATTCAAAGGAATCCTAATCGAAGAAATCCCAACTAAGATAGAAGTTCAGAATTTTAAGGAAATCCTAATCAAAGAAATTACTAATAAGGTGGATACGAAATGGATAAAGTCCAGAAAATTTTTTCAAAACAAGAAAATTTTATATTAAAATAATATTTAAAATAATCCTTTAAAATCATTTGAAAATCATTTTATACTTCGAAAATACGTTCTCTCACAAAGGAATGATTCTGAGATTGATTTCACTCATTCTAGGGTATTTCTACCTTATCTCTAATGAGTTTTTGCTCCGTAGGCTAAGGTTTGCCTAAAACCAAAGCTCTGATACCAAATGTAACGACCCACTATTTTGGACCATTCAAATCGATAATAATCCACACATGTCTGACTTGAATAATTCAAAATAACAGATTGTAATAAAATTTGGAGCAAATGAAATCAAATACACAGAATCACAAACACAGAAACATCAGAATAACTCGCAGCGGAAATTAAAATACCATAGTAGTTCATGAAGCTACTATAAAAAACTCTCAAAACATAATACATAATATCAGTCTGAAAACATATACAATAGAAACCTCCAATACATAGAAAATACCAGAGCTGAAATAGAACAACTGGAACTGAAAAGGAATAGATAATTAGACAAGCAGAATCTCCAGCGATTCCTAGCTCCATAATGAAATCCAAAGCTAAGCTTTAAATACTCAGGCTGACCTGAGCGTAAAGTAAAACACAAAACACTCGAGTCAGGACAATATATACTTATATAATATAAACCAACTCAAGTGAACTGTAGCAGTAATGCACAATAACTTAAAGGGTGCTTGGGATCGCCCATCCTCTAAGGATCAGTTAAACCATAAATTAAATACATCCCCTAGTTAAAATTTCAAAATAGTAATTTATATTTTTGAAATCAAATATCATTTCAAAATTCAATATCATTCAAAGATCCATTTCAAATATCACAATATCATACCCTTTCCAAACTACATTCATTTTATTTAAAATAACATTTCAACACACATTTCAAAATAGTTTATATTTCAACAAATTACTTCATTTTAAATCATAAAATGAAGTTAATATATTTAATATTAAATTATTAAATTTTCAAAATTTAAATCTTTCAAAGTTCATTTATTCACTTAAACTTATCAAAATAATGAAAATTCACCTTTCGCAGCATTTGGAAAATGCTACAGAAAGTTACCTTCAAAACAGTTCAATTTTACAAAAGACAGCATTAAAAAAATACTATAATAGGGTTACATTAGTTTCAAATAAACTTAGTTAAATTCAACCATTATAACATTTACAAAAATGCTATAATAGCCTTTAATTAAATTTAGCCATTTGGTTCATTATTATCAACTACAACATTTACAAATGTTGTATTATCATTTACATTAGAATTAATAGCATTTTGGAAATGCAGTAAATTAACTTCAAATATTCAGTATAATTTCACAAACAATTATATTTTTATATAAATCATTTTTAACTTATAAAATCATATAATTTCACTTTTAAAACAATCATTCAAATACCCTTATATTCATGATTTTATAAAGTTAAACCTCCATTCAAAAATCAAAATTTAATAATAATTCACTTATTAAATTCCAATATTAAATTATAAATTCATTAAATTAACTTAACACTTAAGTTTAAATTTTCAAATATAACTTAATTCCATTTTTATTTACTTAACTTAAAATTCACTTTTAAGCCAAATTCACAAATTTCCCATTTTAGTTATATTTCAAAATTTCAACTTAAATATTCATTCATTTCACATTTTAACTTTATTCAAAATCATTAATATAATATAAAAATCATTTAAATTCACTTTAATCCAAATTATCATGAATTTATCACATTTCATATTTAATTTAAATTCCAATTATCACAAAATTAAAATTTCCCAAAATAACTTACATTTCAAATTTTCTAATTTTACCATTTATTTATTTCACTTATAAATTTTCAGAAAATCAATAATGCTTTACAAAAATCATTTTTATTTAGTTTAAATCAAAATATTATAATATTTACATTTCTAAAATATTTTAAAAATTTATAAAACATATTTTAACAACGGGTCTGTATTTCATTTTCTAGTCTAGGTAAAGTGATACGGGTAATTTATCATTTCAACCCGTAATTTACAAAGATACCCGGGTTTGATCATTTCAAACCCGCAATCCCAAGTAAATGAAAATAATTGAAAATCATTCAGGCCTATCATTTCAGCCCATAACGATTTTCTCCTATTCTAAAGTCCGTTCGGGTATGTATCATTTCAACCCATAGTGATTTTAATCTAAAGGGAACTTGTAGTGTGATAAACTGATAAAAATAATAAAACAACATTATATAACAGTAACATATAATATAATATTTGTTTAAGCATGGGTGAACATCATAAAATCATAACATAGCAGGTGTAACATGATAATGCATTTTTACAGATTCAAAAGGGGTCAATTCACTAGTTATATATGTACATATTGTCTGGTGAGAATAACTCACCTGTTCAGAGCTGGAGATAGCTACCAAAGCAAACAATACAGACACTATGAAGGTACGACAATATGGAAATGACTTGAGAGTGGAGAGCCAAAGCTAAAAGCCTTGATCAAACATTTGAACAAAACAATGCAACATAGATAAGTTTCAAAACAATTTATCACTAACGATGTTCGAAATCAAAGCTCAAAACAACAACAATTGACTTACACTTGTTCTCTACCTCATGTGCTTCAGTTATGCAGTGGTTAAGCTCAGCCTAGGGTAGGAAATTGGTTTGGTTTTGTTCCATATGGGTCGGCCTACACATGTTTGTAAGGTTGTGAAGTCTAGGTGTATAAACTAGGTGTACAAACTTCAACACAAGGCAAAATCATCACATCTATGTCACATATAGGTTCGGCTAGAGGTCATGGGTCATGGCTAGGTCTGGTGGGGTCAGTAGGATGACATGGCAGTGGTGTCAGGTCAGTAATTTGCTGGAGATGGTGGTGCAAGTGGCGGCCAAGGTGATGGTTTGAGTGGTGGAACAAGATTGGTGCTCGGCTAGGTTGAACAAGTGGAGTATTTGCATAAACTTTGGTGGCTCTAGTCATAGATGACCACGGCATGGCTAGGTCAGTGGGCTGGAGGAGATGGTGACCTGATGTGGTGATGGTGGAGGCGGCTATGGTGGTGTAGGAGCAAGGGCTGAACCATGGAAGGTAGAAGGCAAGTGCAAAAATCAAACAAGTAGAAAAAAATGGAAAAAGAATATGAAAGTTTACCAAATTTTCTTTGTTCAGATGGAGACCGAAATTTTTGAGGTGAGAAGTGTTTCTATACGTGAAAAATGAATAAGAATGCAGCTGAAAGAATGAGATAGGGTCGGCTATCAATGAATGCAAGAGTTTAGAAATGAAAAGGTGGGAAAACCAAGAGACTTAAGCAACTAAAGGGTCACAAACCTTTCAAATTTCCATAATTCTTTTTGCAATTTTAAATAACTGAAAAATGCATATAAATTCAGATAAAAACACAAAAATTTAGTAAATAAACAAAAATAAATAGATAAATATTAATTATATATAAATTAAATAAATAAAAACAGCAAAATTTACAAACTAGTCTTGAAAATATGAAAATAAATGCAATGAACTTTGGAGAATTTTTATGTACTTGAAAATATTTATAAATAAAAATAATAACACAAAATAAAGTGAATTCACAAAAATAAATAAATAAATTTTAATTAAATATAATTTTAATGAAGAAAATAGCAGGAAAATGGAAACTAGCCTTTAAAAATAGAAAACAAATGCAATAAATTTTGGAAAAATTTTATTATCACTTTAAAAATATTAAAAGACAAAGTATACATAAAAAAAATATTAAAATAAAATATGACAAAGAAAATATAATTTATAAAATTTAAAATAAACAAAATTGCTAAATAAAACAAATTGCATTCAATATTGAAATACACATAACTTTCACAATTTAACTCCGTTTTCAACGAAACGAAAAGCAGTATTCATGTTATTAAATCTATTTTCATAATAAAAGATAAAATTTAAGAATTTAAATAATTTAAATTTGAAGTTTAAAAGTCAAAGTTTGAACAGTTTGACCAGAAATTCACTTTACAGTAAAATATTCAAATTATACTAGTTTGAACTATAAATCACTTAATAATCAACATTTATATTTAAAAATGAAATATTTGAAATAAACCATTTTAAAAATAATTTAAATAAAAGAAAGTTAAATTTTAAAATATATACAAAAATCTGGGGCTGTTACAGAAAATGAAAGAAAGTAGAGAATAAACAAAGAAAAAGAAGATTAACTACTAGAAGAAAATTGATTAGACTAGTGCATAAATGTAAATCTAAGCTATGAACATTAAGAGAAAGAGAGCATAGAAATAAGCATTAACATAAAAACAAAGAAAAGCATGTAGAAAAGAGAGAAGAAAGAGGCTTGGAAGCCATTTTTATTTCATAGAACATTGCCTTTACAACTTGTATTTTTCATTTCCTAACTAATATGAAAGAGTAGATGATAATTACATGTACATAAGAGGGCTATTTAAACATGCATAAAACCATAATTCCATTTTTAGGGTGCTTCCCAAAATTCCCATTAGGAAGTTTGGCCACCAAGTAACCATTAGCTACTAATTAATCCCTCATTAAAAGTGCATGAAGCTTTTACCTCCACTTAGTTGTCCATTAGCTTCTAATTGTACATTTAGGTAAGTGGGTGGGGTCTTTCATGATCTTGAACTTGAATTATTTCCTCTTCATTCTTTTGTATTTCCTTGTGCATGCATATATCATCATGAATCCCTCTTCCATATGCATCAAAATATCCTATAAAAATAATAAAAATTGTCCAAGTAAAAATTCTCAAATGACACATGCACAAAAATGACCGTTTTGCCCCTGAATGAAGGTGAATATATGATGATTTGAAATTAATTGAATTTTGGTTTTAAACATGTTAAAATGCCCAAATATGATTTTTATTTAAATTAAAAGAGATAAAATATGGATGTATATATATATATATATGCACATTTACGTGCACATCAAATAACCCCACACTTATCTTTTTATTCATCCTCGAATAAAGGAAAACTAAGATAAATCAGTTTTCGTAGGGAGCACGATTGCATTGAGCATATGCAACAAGCCGTTAAACCTCTGGGTGTCCCCAGTAGGACGAGTGTTGTCTCGTGAGGGTTTTCAACGGGTACTACCCACAAAATCCAAATGTAAAGTGAAAATATTTACTAAATGCAAGATTTATTTACAATGGGATGAATGCAAGTTTTTGAAAATATTTACAAATGAAGGATTCACTTTCAATTCGACACTCATAAGTTAAATATAGGTTTTGGTCATTGTTTTGGAAATTTTAAGTCATTTACTTGTCAAAATTTTCAACAAAAATCAATTTATCATAGCAAATAGACAATAGTTTAACTCGTTGTTTCGGTTGATCATAAAGTGTAACTATGAAATGGATCTTTAGTTGATTATCAAAGTTTATCAAAGTGGTATTTTCATTTCTTTTCAATAACAAGTTAAATCAAATAAGTAAAAATAGTGCTTGGATTTCAATTGCTTACTCTCTCTTATTTGAAAATTTTATTGATATTAACAATATTACATATGCCTAACTCAGGTAAACTGAGGCCATATATATTACCCGTGCACTGCCTTGCAGACTGATGTGAGGTGAATACAGAGCGTGGCGAGTGAACACACAAGTGTGAACACTTATCGATTGTAGGCGTTATTAAAAAGAATTTTTATCTATATACACCTAACTCGGATAAACTGAGGCCAAATATAACGATCATGCACTGCCTTTCAGGCTTATGTGAGAAGGGTACAGAGTATGGCGAGTGAACACACGAGTGTGAACACATGACTCTAGGTGTTAAAAATATATACATATATACAAATGTTGTTTTTTTTTCTTTTTTTTTTCTTTTTTTTTAGAAAGAGAGAGTTTTGCAAAATCATCTTAGCACCATTTCACTTAGAAGATAAAAATGTTATATCCTTTACTTTAAATTTACCACTTTTTTTGTAAACAAAGATTTTCAATTAGAACATACTTCGTAATTAACACATATGAACCTTCCTATATACTAGTTAAACCATTATTATTTGTAATCAAAATTCATTTTTATTTTTGCTAAGACAAATAAATTTTCCAAAAATTTCAATTTATTAACCAAAACTTATACTCATCCTATAGTGTTTTTTTTTAAAATAAATCAAAATGCTAAAAAGAAAATGTTTTTGGGATTTAGAAATTTAGAAATTTTTTTTAGATAATGGAAAGGAAAATTCAAAAATGCCATGAAACTTAAAAAATGAAAATGAGACTCCCCCCCACACTTAATTTTGATTGTGTCCCCACAGTCAATGCATGATATAATGAGTGTAACGGGGAAAAATATGTACATATTTACAAAAGAGGGTTAACATTCTTACTAGACGTTGCTTGGCTCATGAAGGATCATGAGCTCCTCCTCTTGGTTATTTGGCAATTCCAAGAAAGGTTTCAAACGATGACCGTTGACTTTGAAAATTGATCCATCCCTGGGGTTTTCTATTTCTACGGCACCATGTGGAAAAACAGTTCGTACCACAAATGGTTTGGTCCATCTCGATTTAAGTTTCCCAGGGAATAAATGAAGTCTTGAGTCATATAAAAGAACTTTTTGGTTATGCGAAAACGTTTTCCTTAGGATTGACTTATCATGCAAAACTTTGGTTTTTTCTTTGTAAATTTTCTTGTTTTCATACGCGTCGTTCCTAAGTTCTTCTAGTTCGTTGTGTTGTAGTTTTCGGTTTTCGCCAGCTTTCTCAAGGTCAAAGTTTAAGTTCTTAATTGCCCACAGTGCTTTGTATTCGATTTCAACGGGTAAATGGCAAGCTTTACCATAAACTAAATGAAATGGGGACATCCCAAGGTTAGTTTTTAAAGGAGTATGGTAAGCCCAAAGCACGTCGGTCAATTTCTGAGACCAATCTTTTCGATTTTTATTGACAGTTTTCTCCAAGATTTGTTTTATTTGTCGATTTGAAGCTTCAACTTGGCCACAAGTCTGAGGATGATACGGAGTGGATAACTTGTGGGTTATCGAGTATTTTTTTTATTAAAGTTTCAAAAGAACGGTTGCCAAAATGGGTTCCGTTATCATTGATTATTATGCGAGGTGTGCCGAACCTCGAAAAGATGTTTTCTTTGAGAAATTTCACAACAATTCTATGGTCATTGGTTTTGCAAGGAACGGCTTCGACCCATTTTGAGACGTAATCGACAGCGAGAAGGATATACAAGTTTCCAAAAGAATTGGGGAAAGGTCCCATAAATTCGATACCCCAAACATCAAAGATTTCGATCGTAAGAATGGGGTTTAGAGGCATCATATCTCGTCGAGAAATTCATCCAAGAATTTGACATCGATCGCAAGTTTGGCAAAATTTGAATGAGTCTTTGAAAAGGGAAGGCCAATAGAATCCACACTGAAGCACTTTTTCTTGTTTTTCGAGGACCGAAATGTCCGCCACATGCTTGGTCGTGGCTAAACGAAAGAACACTCCTTATCTCATTATCCGGAATGCAACGTCGGATGATTTGGTTGGGACAAAATTTAAACAAGTATGGATCATCCTAATAGAAATATTTCACTTGGGACATGAATTTCCATTTGTCCTGTTTGGACCACGATGAGGGAGTTTCTTTAGTGACTAAGTAATTCACTATATCAGCGTACCATGGATCGATAGAAATTGAAAGAAGTTGTTCATCGGGGAAGTTTTCATTAATTGCCAAAGAAGATGGTGCATTCGGAAGACGAGACAAGTGATCGGCTATGACGTTATGGGATCTTTTTTGTCTTTAATTATAAGGTCAAATTCTTGAAGTAAAAGGATCCAACGAATCAAGCGGGATTTGGCATCCTTTTTAATGAAGAGACATCGAAGCGTAGAGTGGTCCGTGTACATAGTAATATGTGACCCAATCAAGTAAGGTCGAAACTTTTCGAGCGCAAAAACGACAGCTAGAAGCTCTTTTTCGGTTGTTGTGTAGTTGAGTTGAGCATCGTTCAAAGTCATACTCGCGTAGTAAATGACATGAACGATCTTGTTGATGCGTTGTCCTAAGACAGCACCAACGACAAAGTTTGAAGCATCACACATTATTTCGAAAGGAAGATCCCAATTGGGCGCACAAATGATTGGAGTAGAAATTAGTTCGTTCTTAAGACGTTCAAAAGAAGAGATACAATCAGAGTTAAAATCGAAAGGAATGCCTTTTCCAAGAAGAGTAGACAAAGGACGAGCGATTTTGCTAAAGTCTTTCACAAAGTGTTGGTAAAAGCCAGCGTGTCCAAGAAATGGTCGAATGTCCTTAACAGTTTTGGGAATGGGTAGATTTGCAATGACATCGATTTTCGCTTTATCTACTTCAATGCCTTTATTTGAGATGATATGTCTAAGGACTATGCCTTGTCTGACCATAAAGTGGCATTTTTCCTAATTCAAAATCAAATGTTTTTATTTACATCGATTTAGAACCAATTCGAGATGATGTGAACATTGGGAAAAAAATCGCCAAAGATTGAGAAATCGTCCATAAAAACTTCTAGAAAGCGTTCAATCACGTCGGAAAAGATTCCAACCATGCATCGTTGGAAAGTCGCAGGAGCGTTACAAAGTCCGAATATCATACGCCAATAAGCAAAGGTACCAAATGGATACGTGAAAGTCGTTTTTTATTGATCTTCGGGAGCGATGGAAATTTGGTTATAGCCGGAATAACCATCAAGGAAGCAGTAAAATTTGTGGCCGGCTAAACGTTCGAGCATTTGGTCAATGAAAGGAAGAGGGAAGTGATCTTTTCATGTTGCGGTATTTAGTTTTCGATAGTCAATGCAAACACGCCAACCCATTTGAGTACGAGTTGGAATAAGTTCATTTGAATCGTTCTTGACAACGGTTAGCCTGGACTTTTACAACATGAATTGGGCTAACCCATGAACTATCGGAGATTGGGTAAATGAATCCATTGTCAAGAAGTTTAAGAATTTCGTCTCGCACCGCATCTTTCATTTTTGGATTAAGCCTTCGTTCCGAGTCACGAACATGCTTGGCATCGTCGATTAAATAGATGCGATGTTGAACAATAGCAGGGCTAATTCCCTTTATATCGAAGATCGACCATCCCATCGCTTCCTTGTTTTTCGAAAGAATAGAAAGAAGAAAAATTTCTTGGTCAAGAGAAAGATCGTTAGAAATGATGACAGGACAAGTTTCGTTTTCACTTAAGTATGCGTACTTAAGGTGATCGGGAAGTGGTTTGAGGTCCAACTTTGGGAGTTTCTAGATCAAAGAATTGGGTTGAGATTCGGACTAAACTGGAAGCGATTCAAAAGGATGAGTGTATTCATTCTCGTTGGGAATTTCATGAAACAACTTCCAAGTATGCGTTCATCGTTAAGATCAAGTGTCTCGTTTTTGAAGTTTTCGTGAATGGCACTAACTTCCAACATTTGGTCACGAGGTTCGTTCGATTGGCTTTCAAGATTGAAAATGTTGAGATCCAAAGTCATGTTTCCAAAAGAGATTTTCATTGATCCGTTACGAAAATTGATTAAGGCGTTCGAGGAAGCTAAGAATGGTCGGCCTAAAATCAATGGAATTTGACTTGCGGGATTTAACACTGGTTGTGTTTCGAGAACGATAAAATCAACGGGGAGTATGAATTGCCCTACTCGAATGAGCACGTCTTCGCCACGGGCTTCTTAATGGAATGATCGGCGGATTGAAGCGTTACTTTTGTGGTTTTGAGCTCACCTAAGCCTAATTGTTCGTACACGGAGTATGGAATCAAATTGACACTTGCACCTAAGTCTATCAAGCATTTGTTAATCGTCTTATCTCCAATTGTGCAAGAAATCGTAGGGCAGCCAGGATATTTGTATTTAACGGGCATGGATTGGGACAAAACTTCACTCAAACTGGCGGCTAAGAAGACTTTATTAGGCACTTGAGTGTGTCACTTTTGGGTACACAAGTCCTTAAGAAATTTCGCGTAAGTGGGAACTTGTTGAACAATGTTGAGAAGTGGAATGTTAACTTTGACTTGTTTAAAAATTTCCCAACATCTTTTCCATTTGGTCCGAATGTTTCTTTGTTTGAAGACGATGTGGAAATAAGACACGATACTCGGTAGGCGGGTCTACTCGAGTAGAAGAAGAAGAATTTTGATTGGCATTCGATTCAACGTTTGGCTCCACGTTCTGTTCAGATTCGTTCGTTGTTTTAGAAGTGTCGAGAGAGGTTTCCGGTAAATTGTTTGGATTAACGACTTGATTATCGATTTGTTTACCGGAACATAAAGTTGTGATAACATTCAATTGGGTGACATTGCTATCTTGAACAACATGGGCTTGATTTGAATTTGCGTTTTGATTTCTGGGATTTGGAAGGGGCTGGCTTGGGAATGTTCCTTGTTCGCGTTCGCTTACATACGTGGCTAATTGACTCATTTGCATTTCGAGTTTTGCAATCGATTGGTTTGTGTTTTGCATATATGAGGTCAATAAATTTTGCAAATTGCTATTTGATTGAAGGCTTTGAGTAGTTGCTTTAGCCAATGTTTCAAGAGTTTTCTCAAGTGAAGTTAAACGTTTATCGTCTTGGGGAGGAAGAGCAGAATTTGGTTGAAAATTTGATTGTTGCGGTTGATTATGAGACGGACCCGCAAAATTTGGTTGAAAATTGTTGGGTTGAAAAGGAGGATTCGAAGCATTATTCGGGAATGCTTGAAAATTGGGACGAATCGTATTCGTGTTGGGATTGTTTTGGTTCCACGCAAAATTCGAATGATTTCTCCAACCAGGTTGTACCTTGGAGAAAACGGGTCGTTTTTGGCTTTATTGAAAGAATTGATTTGTTCGACAGAATTGGGACACTGATCGGCTATATGATTAGGATCATTGCATTTATAACACATCGGTTGGGAAGCTTGATTCATTTGGTTCGATGAGAAAACGTTATCGAATTTTTTAATCATTGCGTCGATCTTAGCTTCCAAAGCAAAAGAAGATCCTATCGATTGTGCACTCGATGGAGAGTAAATTGATTTTTCGTTCGAACGTTCCCATTGGGATGATTTTTTGGCGAGGTTTTCAAGAAATTGCCAAGCATCGTCGTGATGTTGGGCAAGAAAGTTGCCTTGGCACATTGATTCGAGCATGGTACATGAGCTATTTTCGAGTCCATCGTATAAGATTTGGCAAATCGTCCATTTTTCAAAGTTATGGTGTGGACATTTTATCAAAAGCTGTTTGAATCTTTCCAAATATTTTCTGAATGGTTCTCCCTTGAATTGATGAAAGTTTACAATTTTGTTTCGGATTCTACTCCTTTTTTCCAAGGGGTAGAACTTTTTTAAGAAATCTTTTACAAATTCTTCCCGCATTTTAATCGAGTTCGATGGTAAGCTATACAACCATTTTTTAGCGTAATCCGTAAGAGCGAATGGGATTAATCGAAGTTTGATTCCGTCATCGGAAAGTTGTTGGAGTTTAATGTTTGCACAAACTTGTTTGAATTTCATCAAAAAGATGTATGGATCATTGTGCTCGAAATTGCCAAATTTCGAAAGCGTGGCAATATGGTTCGAGTGAATTTCAAAATGGTTACCCATAGGGGTGGGTAACGTGATGCAAGATGGAATAGAAACTCTATCGGGAAAGATTCTATCCATAAGAGTTCGAGGGGCGTTCTCGTTTGCCATTTCGGGAGGATCGTCTGTTCGAGTCAAACGGTTAGTTGTCGAGTCACGAGTCCAACGGTTTTTTATTGTGTCACGAGTCCAAGTACTCATGCACAAGTGGAAGTCGAGAAGAGAAAGGAGTTAGAATCGAGTTTGGAGAATGAAACAAGATTTGAAAAACGAAGCAAAAAATTGTTTTTGTTTTTTTTAAAGAAAGAAAAATATTTACCAAATGAAATTTATTTTCAAAAGAGAAGTTTGACCTTTTGTTTTGTTTTTAGTTTTTCAAATTTTTTTTATATGCTTTTTTTTTGTTTTTGTAATTTCATTTTTTTTTTGAATTTTCAAATTTTTACCAAAGGATTTTTTCAAATTTTTTTTTTGTTTTTATAAAATGGAAATTTGATTCTTGTTTTTCTTTTTGAATTTTTTTTTGTTTTTGAATTTTTATATATTTTTTTTCTTTTTGAAAAGATTTTATACTTTTTTTGGATGTTTGTTTTTGATTGAAAATTCTCAAAGGATAGGAAAAAAAGGGAAATTTTTTTTTCTTGGAATTAAAAACTAAGTTAAGAAAAATTTACAATTTTTTTGGATTTTTGATTTTTGACTTTTTTTTATATGCATGAACTAATGCAGCTAAATGAATGCAAAGGACTTAATTATAGTTTCCTGTCCTTAGTAGCTCCTAACCCAAAATTGTATAATCACACTTTGTCTTAATTCAACAAAAATATTTCTCAGCCAGGTAACGGGCATGGGTTATCGGTGCACCACGAATCACCGTAGCAATGCAGCCGAAGGTTTAAGTACCTTTAGAGGAACAACCACTATAATATTTACGAATCACCGTAATATTTATAAATGGTTATTACTCTGCCGTAGCCTAGACACCAAGAAATAAAAAATTTCAAAGAAAACAATTGTGAAGATACAATTAAGCCCTAGATGAGCTCGCGGCACCCTTAAGTCGAAAGTCTAACCTTTATTATTAGTCAAATTCTACGATGAAATACTTTTATGGGCTAAGGAAAGGGTGATGAAATCCCTCACCTTATGTGAATTGGGGTATTGCCCTTAGAAAAGAAAATAAGATGAGATGAATGCAAAGCAGAAATTAAACGTGAATTTACAATGCAACTAAAATGAAGTTTGTTTTTGTGTTTTGGATTTTGAAATTTTTTTTATATATTAATGCAAATGCAAGCAACCAACAATGCAAAGCAAATAAAAACAAAGGATGAAAGCACTATACCAGAGCGTGCAGATTATTAGCAATTTATTTTTAAGCAGCAATTTTTTTAGAGCAAGCAGGCAAGCAATTATTTTTGGCAAGCACTTCTTTCTTTTGCGAATTTATGCTTTAACAATCTACAAGTAAAACAAAGATATATTCAAGTTTTTTTTATAAAAGTTAGGATGGAAGTAAAAACAATTTAAAACAAATTTAAGTTAAATATATATATATATATATATATATATATATATATTTTGAAGAAGAGAAGCAAAAACAAACTTGTTTTATTGTTTTTTTTAAACAAGAAAAGAGAAACACATTAAACAAAATCTTTTTTTAACAATCTCACTCATAATAAAAGAGAAAAAAGAAAAAAAAAATATATGTTACCAGCCCGGCCCAAAACAAAACAAAGGCAACAAAAATCCTCTTTTTTTCGTTTCTATTCCACAACAAAGTCAAATACCTAAAATCGTGCAAATGATATTTCGAGCTTCCAAATTTCAATTCCAAATTCCATATTCAAAAACAATTACACAATTCGTCGCTTTGGGTGATTTGGGTTTGCGGGGTGGTTTTCGAAGCTTGGGTGCGGCAGATTCGAGGCGGATGGTTGTGGAGGTTGAATGAAGAGGGGCGATGGTCGTGGTTCTCGATTTCAGGAGTGGGAAGGAAGCGGAGAATAGCAGTTTGGTTGTAGTTAGGGGGAAAGGAGTTGCGGTTGATGACAGTGGGGATTTGGGTCTGGCGAATTCGCAATGTTCGATGATGGGTTGTCGCGATTGTAAGGGAGGGCTTGGCCGTTGATGGCAGCCGAAGTGTCGTGGGATTGTAGCAGTTTTGACAAGATAGCAGTGGGTAATGGCACAGTGCTTGGTCACGGTCGGTTGGGTGAAACTGCAGGCAGAGATGGGAAGACTATTTGTATGTGGTAGGGCTGAAGGTTGTTGATGTCGTAGTGTGAATCTGAAGTGTTTGATGGTGAATGAAAGGGAAGTGGTTGCCTGTATTTTGTACACAGTTTGGTGAAATGTAGAAAGCAATGTGATGCACTGTTTGGGTATTTGATGGAAGTTTGTTGTGAAACTGTAGATGTTGACAGTTGAGAAGGGGATGTTGGGTAGGATGCTTGAGAAGGAACCTGAAGTGGTGGAGGAGACGTACAATGTGGAGGCGGTGAATTTGTAGGAGCAAGGGTGTGTGTTTTATGTAGAAGTTTGAAATTTGCATTGCTCTTTAATGTTGTATGGGGTGGTGAATATGGATGTTGTATGGGATGATGAAGACATCAGTTACAGAAGTATTTGAAGTAAGATGATCTAGCAGTGATGGTTGAAGCAGTAAGGTGTGTTTTGAGTGGTAGGGGTGTATTTGAGTGTTGCTGTGGCAAGTTGTCATTGTTAGGAGGAGCTGCTATTTACTCGTGGTAGATGGAAGCGGTTCGTCCGGCGAAGTTCGATTGAAGAGGGGATTGGTGAAGAGGAAGAAGCAGTGTTAGGTTGGTGATCAATGGCAGTATTGGCAGTTAACAGGTTGAGGAACTGGGTTTCTGTGATGATGTTTGTTTTAGATGATGAAGTTCGGCAATGAAAGTGGAAAGGCAGGCTATGGGGTTGTGAAGTGAAGTATGCAAGCAGTGTAGTTGAGGAGGATGATGGCTGTTTGGGTATGTTTGGCCTGGTGGATTTGGGTTCTTGTCAGAGGAGCTAGTAACTATGGTGGAAGCAAGTTGCAGTGTACAGTGATACAGGAAGAAATCTGGTAGTAAGATGAAATTGGAGGTGAATGAGTGTGTTATGTGCACTGTTATGTAAGTAAGGTAATATGTTAACTGAAATGGATGCTTGTGATATGAGGTGATATGTGCACAGGTGGGTGGTTGTGGAAAAATTTGGTTTGACAACGAGTGGGTTGTGATGCAGATTGAAGTGAATGGCAATTCAGGTGTGAAGTTTGGGAGGAAGAAGCAACTGTAGTATGCGGATGAAGTTTGTGAAGAGGCTGCAGGGTGATGGTTAGTTGTTTGCTTGAGAAGGGGATGTTGAGTAGGGGATAATGAATGAAAAGGGGAAGAGAATGGTTTTGAAGGCAGTGCACAGTTTGAAGTGCACACCAGCAGTAAGCCCAACAATCACAGCAATGAAACAGTGAGAAGCAATGTATGCACAGTGTAAACCAAAAGAAGAAAATGAAGAATGTAATTGTAAATTAAAAGTAAAAAATGTAATGGAATAAATTTTTTCTTTTTGAAATTGTGTACGCCTAATTTTTTTAAGAAGAAATGCTAAAGTGAATGAAACTAGAAAACATCCAAAAACAAACACAAGATGCAAACAAAAATTAAACAACACACAACAATTTTTTTTTTATTAATTGCAAACACACACAAAATAAAAACATACAAAAATCAACCGAAAATAATTCGAAGAATAGAAAATTAAAATCAAAACAATTTCCCGACAACGGCGCCAAAAACTTGTTAATCGACAAAATTTCTATCGGATTAGAAATTTGCCGAAAAATTTCAAATTAAAATTTCCACAAGCGCATGTCATACAATAGCTAGTACGTGGCGAGTACGGGTCGATCCGCAGGGAATTGTTAGAGTTTAAAAACCTATTCTATCAAACTAGACCATATGGAGGAGAAATTGTAACTAGAAATAAAATGAAGCTAAAACTAGAATTGAAATTTGATTTAAAAACTATTTAACTAGAAAACAATTTAGAGGCAAATCCACTCTCATATTTTTTTGTAAATCAACAAACAAACAATTTGTGATCTCTAGCTTTGATATTAAGTGAAATATTGTTGTATTTATCATAAGTATGGTTTGTTTATGTTATTAATTAACATAACTCAAACCATCAAACTATAATACAACAAATAAACCACTTATAATTCTCATAAAAATGAAGCAAGCAAAAGCTATTTTAAGTATGATCTATTTACTATTGTAACTAGTAATATAGATCATCAAATTTCATTTTTACTTTAATTTCACAATCAAAAATGGATTAGCAAATGATGATGCAAATTGTGTTTATGTTGAATAAGAATAGCTCATTTGCATAAGCAATATAAGCTATCAAACTCACTTGTATAAATTTGCATCAAAATTGACTTTCATGAAGCACAAACAAAAAGATCATAAATCATAAAAAATGTTGAAATTACATAATATTTGAGAGCTTCATTACCCCTAAATTGAAGGTGTTTAGCTACTCATTTGTGTTACCAAATCAACACATGTAAGTTTCAACATTGAAAATGAAAGAAAGTAGAGAATAAACAAAGAAAAAGAAGATTAACTACTAGAAGAAAATTGATTAGACTAGTGCATAAATGTAAATCTAAGCTATGAACATTAAGAGAAAAAGAGCACAGAAATAAGCATTAACATAAAAACAAAGAAAAGCATGTAGAAAAGAGAGAAGAAAGAGGCTTGGAAGCCATTTTTATTTCATAGAACATTGCCATTACAACTTGTATTTTTCATTTCCTAACTAATATGAAAGAGTAGATGATCATTACATGTACAAAAGAGGGTTATTTAAACATGCATAAAACCCTAATTCCATTTTTAGGGTGCTTCTCAAAATGCCCTTTAGGAAGTGTGGCCACCAAGTAACCATTAGCCACTAATTAATCCCTCATTAAAAGTGCATGGAGCTTTAACTTCCACTTAGTTGTCCATTAGCTTCTAATTGTACATTTAGGTAAGTGGGTGGGGTCCTCCATGATCTTGAACTTGAATTATTTCCTCTTCATTCCTTTGTATTTCCTTGTGCATGCATATATCATCATGAATCCCTCTTCCATATGCATCAAAATATCCTATAAAAATAATAAAAATTGTCCAAGTAAAAATTCTCAAATGACACATGCACAAAAATGACCATTTTGCCCTTGAATGAAGGTGAATATACGATGATTTGTAATTAATTGAATTTTGGTTTTAAACATGTTAAAATGCCCAAATATGATATTTATTTAAATAAAAAGAGATAAAATATGGATGTATATATATGCACATTTACGTGCACATCAACCTTCGACAAACTCCACATCAACTTAGCTAGATTCATTTTTAGCATTATATTTTGAGGCTTTTTTGTGACATTCACATTCTTCTTCGATCCCATTATCCACTGAAAATGACACATAAAATTAACCATCATAAATAAGAATGAATAACAAAATACTGTAACTATAATAAGGATGCATAATAAAAGAATAAAAACTGCAGATAAAAGAAACATAAATCAGGAAGAAGAATGCATAATAACAGAATAAAACTGCAGATAAAAGAAACCAAAATTAGTAAGAAGAATGCATAGTAACAACTGCAAATAAAAGAAACCAAACCAATAAATCCAATATATTATATAACACATGGTTTAAGAATCCCTTAATAAAAGAATTCCTACTGCATACTAAGAGAATTAAAAAAATTCCTAGCATATCCTATTCCTCATCTAGAGCTTCATTTTGGTCAAATCCAAAATCCCTCAACATTATCTCTCATATAAGTCACATCATACTCATTCTCATCTTCACCAGAATCTTCATCCTCACCTTCATGTTCCATGCAAGCGTCGCCTAGATCATCTTCATATACTGAATCATGGTAATCTTTGTTTGGAGTCTTAATACAACCGACCACTTCGCATTAAGTGGATCTTCCATGTAAAATACTTGCTTCACTTGACTAGCTGAAATAAACTTGTCTCACTTATGACCTTGTCAATTAAGGTTGACTAGGGTAAAACCAAACTCATCAGCTTCTGTAACTCCTCTCACATTCTCTACCCATCGACACAAAAATAAAGAAGCCTTAAAGTTGTAATAATCTAGCTCCCAAATAGTTCGGTAACCCCATAAAATGTCATGGCACGATCATCGGGTTTTTATCCTTAGCACCAAATACCGTATTGGCTAATATGGTCACTTCACTATTTTGGATAGCTCTACTATTTGTCTCGTTCTTTTGTAAAGAACCTAACTCCTTTGTAGCAGTACCCTTTATAGGTAAAAACTGTAAAACTTTATTTGCCAGCTAGCGATCTCAATGTTTGTGAAACACATTCAAGGTTGGCCTCCAATTCGGCCTCTACCTACATACCAATAATTAAGATAATTTAATTCATTTGCAATCTTGTTACAAGATACTTCCAATTTAAGCAGCAAGAATCAAAACGCAACGAACCTTTTTTTGAAACCAATCAGCAAAGGTGCGATTATGTTCATCTAGAAGCCATTTTTAATCTTTTCTTTTATCGTATTTCCACTTCACAATTTTCTTATGTGTTCTGTATTCAAAAAAAAATACACATGTATGACAACCATGTTTCGTTCTATTACCGTTAGAAAAATATTAAAGTTACTAAAAAACTACGAATTAAGTTACATACATCATATATGGATCAACCTCATCATTATTGGATAACACAGTAGGTGCGCTTGGTCTCGATCTTCTTCATCCAGTTGCTTCAATTTAGTTGCCAAAATCAGCCTAGACAAGGTACCTATGTTTCTAGGCATTCCAACTGGACCACAATCTTACCTGAAATCCGACCAAAACTGAGCTGATTCTTTAGCAATATAACTTTTAGCTATGCAGCCCTCGGGATGTAAACAATTGCGCACATACCCCTTCAACACCTTCATAAATCTTTCAAAAGTGTACATCCATCTATAGAACACGGGGCCACATAAATAGACTTTTGTAACTAGATGCACAATGAGATGTGTCATTATATCAAAAAATGATGGAGGGAATATTTTCTTCAATTCACACAATGTAACCACCAAATCAGATTGAAGTTTATCTAGCTTCGACACGTCTATCACCTTAGTGCACAACGCATTAAAAAAAACATAATCTCATTATAGCGATCCTAACATGTTTTGGAAGCACTTAACGAATGGTAACAGGAAGCAATTGTTGCATCAATACGTGGCAATCGTGAGACTTCATTCCATATAGCTCCAAATCAGACATGGACGCTGAATTCTTTATATTTGATGAATGGCCATCCGGAACTTTCATGCACGCAAGAGACGTAGCCACTTTTATCTTCTCTGCCCATGACAAGGTATAGGGAGAAGCAGGTAAATAAGTCCTCTTCCCCCAACTTGGGGAGCCAAATCAAGCCTGACCCGCATATCTACCATATCTTGGCGGGGCAGCAACACTATCTTTTGTCTTGAAAGGCATGTTCAACAATGTCCCAATCAAGCTATCCATAATGTTCTTTTCAATGTGCATCACATTTAGACAATGACGAACATGCAACCACACCCAATACTCCAAATTGAAAAAATTGACTTCTTCTTCCAACACCTAGTTTGTGCATCCGAGTTGTTCTTCAAGTTTGGTTTCCCAAACACATAATTAACGTGCTCAACTGACTTCAATGCTTCCTCTCTCTTGTTTGCGGTATTGGTGCGTCATCCCATTTTTTCTCATTATTGAAGCCCTTCCTCTGCCTGTGATACGGATAATAATGAGACAAATACTTATGGTGACCTCCATACGACATTTTTCTACTATGTGGAAGATGTATGGCAGTAGCATTGTCACCACAGATTGGACAAGCTTTGTACCCTTCAGTGGTACAACCTGATAAGTATCCATAAGCAAGGAAATCATTGATGATCCACAACAACACAACTCTAAGGGTGAAGTATTCTTTCTTACGTGCATCATATACATCAATAACTCCATTCCACAATTTCTGCAAATCATCAATTATTGGCTCTAAGTAGATATCTATATCCCATCCCGGTTGCTTTGGACCCGAAATTAGTATAGATAACAACATAAACTTCCTTTTCATGCATAACAAAGGAGGAAGATTATAAGTTACCAACAGTACTGGCCAACAACTATATCTACTACTCATATTGCTATGTGGATTCACACCATCAGTTGACAACCCTAGCCTAAGATGTCTAGGTTCACTACCAAATTCAACACACTTATAATCAACCGATTTCCAAGCAAGGGAATCGTTATAATGACGCATGTAGCCATCAATACTATGATTATCAGCATGCCAAGTAAGCATTTTAGTTGTGTCATGAGATTTAAACCGGCGTTTAAATCTAGGAATAATTGGAAAATACCATAACACCTTAGCTGGTTGTCCCTCCTTTTCAGTTTGATCTTTCCTCTTCTTCCACCGAGACAGCCTACACGTAGGGCAACATTTTGCATCTGCGTAGTCATTCCTATATAAGATGCAGTCATTAGGACATGCATATAGCTTCTCATAATCAAGTCCTAATTTGGTGAGTGTTTTTTTGACACATACAGAGTTTGAGGCAGCACATTCCCATCAAGGAATAGGGATGAAATGATCTCAAGGTCCTCATTGAAACAAGTGTCACTTTGTTAACATTAAAAAGTGAACGCTAACACCCAGTGTGTGTAGTAGAATTGTGAAAGCACCACCCGTGTGACGGGAACAAGAAGTAAGCAGTAAAATAGCGAAAAAGCAGTAAAAGACGGCAGTTTATAGTGGTTCGGCTTGAGATCGAGCCTACGTCCACTTTAAATCTCTTTATTACTGAATCTGGTTACAAGACGATACAGTACACTTATCGAAACAATACAGTTTGATCACAAGGACAATCTCGACTACTAGCTCAAACTTTGATGATGAAACTTGATGAATCCGTGTTGGATGTAGGAAATTCCTCTCGAAGGTTGTTGTAGTGTCTCGAATGTTTGAAGAACTTCAATTGTCGAATGAGTTGAGAGTTCGGCAGAGTAACGATGCTTTGAGAAATGATCGGCCAAAAGTCCCCCACTTGTTGGAGTTTGGGGGGTATTTATAGAGAGGATTTCTGAGCAAAATTTTATCAAGTGATAAGTCGGAGCCGACTTATAGTAAGTCGTAGGTCCTAAGTCGGCGACGAGATAGGGGATCACTTCGGCTGCACTTGATTCTTCTGAACGAGTTGATAAGTCGCGCGCGACTTAGTATAAGTCATAAGTCGGCAGCGACCTAAAAGATGCGGCATGGAACATGTCTTCACTTTGCTTTAGCTCGTTAAGTCATACATCCACTTAGGTCGGTAGGTCGTAAGTCCTTTTAAGTCGTTAGCTCCTTAAGTCGGTCCACATCTTAAGTCGGTATGCTCCTTTCAGTAGTTAGGTCGGTTAATTGTTAAGTCGGAGATCTTTTAGGTCGTAGACTTCCTTAAGTCGTAACCCATTGAGTCGGTCCCATAGCTTAAGTAGTATACTGCCTTAGGTCGTAACCTTCCTTAACTCGTAAACCGTTAAGTCGGACCATTCCTTAGGTCGGAGCCTGTTGAGTCGTAGGCCTCTTTAAGTCGTATACTGCCTTAGGTTGGAACCTTCCTTAACTCGTAAACCGTTAAGTCGGACCATTCCTTAGGTCGGAGCCTGTTGAGTCGTAGGCCTCTTTAAGTCGGTCCTTGTCTTAAGTCACTTATTTTTCAACTCGTTAGGTCGCGAATCGAAAGAGGGTTAACATTTGCCCCTCGAAGTATGCGCCTAAGTCGTAGGTCGCGTGCTTCGATCTCCTTAACTTACCCTCTGATGAGCTTCTTAGGTCATGAACGACTTAAGATAAGTCGTTGGCTGTTTGTGGCGATTCACATTTCACTGCCCCAGCGTATAAATAGCTTAAGTTGTTCCTTCTTTTCCTTCACCTGCTCTTATCATTTCATTCCGCCATTAGCAAGCATTCAAATTCTTCGAAGACGAAATCAATTAATCGATCACCAGTTATCCTTATCGTTATATCACGTAAGTGAATTCGTTTTTCTCATTCAATCCTCGACTGTTATTGAATTATGAATCCCACTTTTCTTATGCCATGCTCCACTGCAACTCTCGTTTCAATCGACTGCTGATAGATTCAAGATGGTTTGTCCTGACTTTGGATAATTGGTAACAACGAAACGATGCACTACGGCACTTCAGTTTGACTGATTTGTGGTTTGCGATGGAACGGCATTGCATCAGATTTGTGGTGATTTCAGGGTGATTCAATGGCATGGGAAGATGAATATTTTTTCTGATAGAGAGGCTAACGGGTTAGGAGTTAGGCAATTTTGATGTATTGAAAAAATGAACGACTTAAAGCCTTAGAAATCTCGACTTAACTTTCGACGACCTAAGTGTTGAATTGTGTACGGCCTAAAGTAGGTCGTGAGTCGGCAACGACCTAGGACTTTGCGACTTTTCTTCATTCTGACTTGAGACCTTTCTTTGCAGTGCGACTTAAGGAACTGATGACTTAACTTAAATCGTAGCATGTCCCTTAGGTCGTGGGCGAGTTAATACTTAGTGAACTGCTTAAACTTGAATTTTTAACTTGGAGCATACTTTTGACATGAACTTCCTGACTCGAATTGTCGGAATAAAACTGCCTAATTTTTTGAACTGTTTGAAATTTTCCATGGATCACATTAATTTACAAGCTAGCAACCTGTTAGACATAACATTTGCAGAAAACTGGGACAAATATACTGCCATTGACTGCCCCACATCGAATGACAGATTAGTTGATAAGAAAGAAATTAACTTGGATGAATTGTGTGAACAAAATGCTGTGGGACATCAAATTCAAGTAGAGTATTAAAGCAAAGTTAAACTAATCAACTAGAGCTGATTTATTTGCAGTAACACTACACTTGAGTTTTAAACTAAGGAGTCCTGGAATTTCATAATCGACCGATTGTCGACTAGTTTAATTTCAGTTGTACTTACTCGTTATTTTTATTAGTTTCGCACAACACTTCACACTTTTTAGGAAACGTGCACCTTCACATTTGAACATCCAGTTGATTGTGTAGAATGTCTTCTCCACAAGAAGAAATAGAGCAAGTTGAAGAGATTTTTCCAGTTGCTGTTCCGTTGAATGATCCTCCAGAAAGGGTCTCGACCACTTTGAACTACAGAACCTTTAACCAGTTGTGTATTCAATTCGGAATTGCTGAAGCAGACGCACAACTACCCGGGAAGCCTGATAATGCTGATAGACCTCCTCGTGGTTTTGTTGCGGTAAATCGACAAATGTGCCAGAATGGAGCTATCCCTCCTTTTAATGACTTCTTGCGAACACTTCTTCTACGATTAACCATATCCCCTTTCCAGCTGCATCCCAATGGATATGCTATCTTAACGGGGTTATGCGTGCTCTTTAGGAGGACACTCGATCGTCTTCCAAGCTTCGACGAAATTTGTTATTTGTGCACTTTCGCTAAAAACAAAGACCATCCTTCCATCACAGTTGTGAGAAGTGCCAGAAACCGTAAGTTGATCATCGGTCTCCCTGACAGTGTTCATAGTTTTCTAAGCCAGTTTTTCTACGTTCGCTGTCCTCCGGGATTTTACACTATCTGGAGAGTAGGAAGTAAGATCACTTGTCTCTGTTTCTTATATTTTTTCGGACTTGCCGAAATCCGAGTTGTCAAGTGTTGACTTTGCCCTTTTTCTTTTCACCACTTCCTCCTCCTTCTAGAGATCCCGGTCACAAAGCAACTTTTGAGAGGCTTATGGCGGTGCCAGTTGAGGAGAGGGGTATCCAATTTCTATTGACAGACGAATTTTTGCATCAATTCGGGCTTTTACACTCTTCCCGCTTTACTCAGCCTCGTGAAGTTTCAAATTTTCCAATACAGACATCAGATGCCCCAGCTTCAACGGAAGAGATGGCTCTAAAAGAGCCAACTGCAGACACTGCATTAGTAAAGTGTTCTACTCCTATCGATGTTGCGGGGTCGTCCAACAAGTCAACGCTTATGGAAGTCGAAAAAGAGAGTTCTGCTGGGCATCACGGCGATGATGTTTTTGATAATTTGAGTGATATAATGATAACTTCTCAGGAGCTTTTTAAAGATAATATCTCAAAAGCGATCTCTCCCGTTGTTGAAGCGACTTCCTCTTTGAAACAAGCTTTGACACCTTCTACACCAGTCGTCTCCGTTTCCACATTAAAGCGTGGTTTGTAGTTTGACGCACGTAGTTTGCACGCCGCACACACTTAGGATTTTTCAGCGCTTATATGCACTTATCCTCTTTTTCTGGAAATTTCTAAACTTCATTCTTTTTCCATTTTCAGATTCTCCGATGGAGCGCACTGGCTCATATTACGACAAATTTCAGCGCTATGGAGGCCGCGGAGCTTATGATTTTAGGCAATACCTCGATGCCCCGAGGGAAACGGACGAAGAAAGAGCTCTTAGGAAAGCTCGAGAGAGGCGGGACTATGAAGAGCGCCGCAAAAGAGAAGATGAACAGCACTATGGGAGTAGGGATGAGCGATACGACTCTTCCCGCAGAAGTGACGATTCTCAAAAAAGGAAATCTTACGACGACAAGGGGAAGAGTCACATTGCTGATGGTTCTAGCAAGCGGACCAAACTTAGCGAAAAGGACACGTCTGCAATTTCGGAAAAGATCGATGCTCCCATCTCTCCTAATATTCCATCCGGCTCTCCTGCTTTAAAGAAATCTGACATCCAGGCGATCATCAGCAGATCTCAGTATCAGGTTAAAGATGCTCCTCCTATTCTTCAAAGCCGATTTCCAAATTGGTGCTTAAAAGGGGTGCTTTTTGACCTTGATTTGGTTCCGATTGATAAATCGGTTATGCTGCGTAGCCTAGATGCCGTCAAACTTAACATTGAAAGAGTGTTCGGATGGCAAAAGCTTGTCGATGAGCTGCAAAGAGTCAAAGGAGAATGATAAATCCGAGTGGGATAAAATTTGCAAACAGCATGATGCCGAGATGACGAGCATTGCTGATGATAATGCGAGACTTGAGTCCGAGGTTCAAAAACTCAAGGAAGATCTCGCCGCTTCTTCCGCTTCGCAATCTCAAAAATAAGAAGTGTTTCAAAAACAAGTGCGGGATGCGCACGCTGCTCAGAGAGATGCTGAGATGAAATTTGCGGCTGAGCAGTTCGTTGTTGAAGAATACCGCAAAAATAACGCTTAGTTGCGGGAAACAGTTAATTCCCAGAACGTGGAGATCGAATTGCTAAAGTCTCGACTTGCTAAAGCTGAGAAGGAGCGTGATGAGGCTGTTGCTGATCGAGTTACAGCCGTTGTCGAAAAGGAAGCGGCCGAGCAATCGCATGAGGCAACAAAAGCTAGCGTCAGCTCTACCTTATTCGACTTTTATTTACACAGCGTTCTGGGTCATGGAAGTCTCTCTTTTCTGGGCCCTGAATATGAGATTACCCTGGCTGAAGTGTGGGAAGCCGCAGTTGATATGCTTGGCGGTGCCGGCTATGATGAAGCAGGACCTGAGGCGCGTTACCTTGACGATGAAGCTCGTGCCGCTCTTGCTAGAGGAAAAGAGCAACTTGCCATGGCGCGAGCTGAGTCTACAGGAGATGAACACCCGAAAGAGGAAGCTCCTTCAACTGCCCCTGTTCATACTTCAACTTCAGCTGACGTCAATATTATAGATTCCAGTGTCCATTCTTTGCTTCCTGCTAAAGTAGACACTGAAATTGTGACTACTCCTACTGAGGACGAAGCCCTGGAAGATATTGAGGCCAAGAAATTCGAGATTAATTTTACAAAACCGACTTCTTCATGTAACTTTGGCGTCGACCCGGATCCAGTGAATCACTTATTTGATTTAACCGAGTTTAATGAACTAATAACTTCTCTTTTCTCGGAGAATACCGATTTTAACTTCTTTTCTTCTGCAGCGGAAATTCCAAAAGCTATACCAACTTCTCCTTCTCCAGATGCTGTTCCTCCTCCTTCCCAAGTTACTCCTCTTTCTGTTTCTCAACCAGGATCACAAGAAGAGAAAATAGAAGCCCTCAAAGACTTGGATGATCCGGTTGTTTCGCAAGAGCAAAAGATTGGAGGACTTGAAGAAGGCGAAAAGACCCCGGAGCAAACTCATGATGACGATACAAAACTTTCTGAGTTTCTTAGTCCGGGAAGCGAGTCTTCTTCCAAGAGGAAAGGGAAGCGCGCGATGAAGAAGAAGAAGAAGAAGAGCGCTTCGGCTGATGAGAAGAACATTGAAGAAGATCCGGCTGCCCCTCCTTCTCCTCCTTCCCCAACTCATCCACAACGGCTTTCAAAACTGATTATCAGGTCGGGAAAGAGTTCCAAGGGTGGTCGGAAGAAGGAATGACAAGCTAGACCTTATGCTTCTTGTTTTGCTTTTGTGGATGTATTGACCGGAGATTGTGCGGGTACCGGTCCCTGCTTTTGCTTTTTTGAGATATCTGCACATGTAAAGAATTTTCATAGTATTGAATAAAATAGTTCCTTCACTTGTACAAATTCTTATGTATGCGTGAGTATATTTATTTCTCATTTTTAGTGTAGAGTAAACGATTCTTTTTACTTGTACAAACTTTTTTGTCTGTGTTTGAGAATGCATTTATTCCACATCTATTTTTCGTGATATTGCAATGAACTTGTGGTATGTTGCTTGCGTGTTACTTTTATTAATATAACTGAATTGTATAGTGTTGCCCCCATACCACAAGTGCATTGCAACATTTCTAGCTTTTACGAGACCGATACTCTTATTTTAGAGAATAACTATTCCACTTTTAAGGGAAGAATCATTCTGCTTTTAATAGATTATATCTCGTTTTTGGAGAAATTTTTACTTTCTCTTTCTTCCTTGAAGAACACTTCAACTTTCAGAGATGATCACTTTTATTTGTTAAAAAGTGGATTTCCCTATGCAGTGAAATGAGCTTTTGAAGAAGGTTTTGATTTTGTGCCCCAGTAAAGTACTTATTTTTGGTACTTCGAGCATGGTGAAGTGTGCCTCTGAAGAGGTCTTTTTGTAGCATCTCAACTTTTTAGGAAGAACTTTTTTGAGATGAATAAGTTAACCTTCCATTGAGAGTTGAAATGTGCTTCCAGAGAAGGCTTTTTTGTTTGAGCATTCTATTTTGGGACATGCCTCCGAAGAGGACTTGTGCCTCCGAAGAGGGCTTGTGCCTCCGAAGAGGGCTTGTGGTGCCTCGGGAGAGGGCTTTTGTTGTGCCTCGGGAGAGGGCTTTGGTTTTGCATTTCAATCTTGGTGAAGTGTGCCTCTGAAGAGGGCTTGTGCTTCTGAAGCAATTTCTTGCCTACGAAGAAGTCTTGATTTTTGTGCCTCCGAAGCAATTTCTCGCCTACGAAGAGGGCTTTGTACCTCCGAAGCAATTTCTTGCTTACGAAGAGGGCTTTGCGCCTCCGAAGCGATTTCTCGCCTACGAAGAGGGCTTGGTGAAGTGTGCCTCTGAAGAGGGCTTGTGCTTCTGAAGCAATTTCTTGCCTACGAAGAAGTCTTGATTTTTGTGCCTCCGAAGCAATTTCTCGCCTACGAAGAGGGCTTTGTGCCTCCGAAGCAATTTCTTGCTTACGAAGAGGGCTTTGCGCCTCCGAAGCGATTTCTCGCCTACGAAGAGGGCTTGGTGAAGTGTGCCTCTGAAGAGGGCTTGTGCTTCTGAAGCAATTTCTTGCCTACGAAGAAGTCTTGATTTTTGTGCCTCCGAAGAAATTTCTCGCCTACGAAGAGGGCTTTGTGCCTCCGAAGCAATTTCTTGCTTATGAAGAGGGCTTTGCGCCTCCGAAGCGATTTCTCGCCTACGAAGAGGGCTTTGTGGAGTAGTATGGACTCTGTAGAATAGCGTCGTTGCTTGTGTCCTTTCACCATTTGCTGCTTAGTGATTCCTTATCGTTGCTTCAAGTACATGCCCCCAGTCTTTTGCAAATCGCTTGCTTTTTGCCAGAGAAATGTACTTCGTTGTTGAGTGATTTATGGGAATCGTTGAGTCTTGTGGTGTGTAGAATATGTAAGCTTTGCTTTGATAGCCTACAATATTAAATCAATATTTTAGCAATTATTTTTTAAGATATTTGCATATCGTAATGAAACAGGCATTATCTAGCATTAGGACACAAGATTCGTAGTTCTTTATTATTGATTCATACTGATTTCTCAATGGTTTACAATACAAAAGTTATACATCCGAGACCATTTTTTACAAGTTTAAGCAATGCTATTTAGTAAAAATTGGAAATTCAATCCGGAGATTCTGGGAGATGCCCCCGCTGTAGTTTTGTGGGAAGTCAGTAGTTGTCCCAATTTCTGCCTGCTGGGTGAGGGCCCCCTGTGACAACATTAATGACAAGCTTTTCGGAATCTTGCACTGCAGTGTTGTTTCCAGAGCCAGATCGATGGATGGGATGTTGTTGCCCCTGAGTGGATGAGGTCGGGTCAACTCTGTTGTTCTTCACATACTGTTGCAGTTTACCCTGTTTAAGCAACTCTTCAATCACATTCTTTAACTGG
Organism: Allium fistulosum; assembly: GCA_030737815.1. Lineage (NCBI taxonomy): Eukaryota > Viridiplantae > Streptophyta > Magnoliopsida > Asparagales > Amaryllidaceae > Allium > Allium fistulosum. The sequence goes on from CM060907.1 coordinate 1,057,092,881, forward strand.
CGACATTGGTTAGTGTCATGGCCGGGTTGGTTGTGAAATTGACAGAATTTCCCATTATTTACTGCACCTCCCCTCATCTCAGGTGGTCTGGGGTACTTGACAACATCCTTCGTTGCGAAGAAGATGTTCTCTGGTGTATCAGTTAAGGGAGTGAAATCTGAAGAATTAAAGCGGCGAGGTTTCTTCTCATTTCCCTGCTTCTTTTCTCCGTCATTTTCCCTTTTCTGGTTTCCCGATTCTCTTTTGTTTGGGGCAACACCGTTATTTTTGACTTCGGCAACAACTGCTTTTGTGGACATATGAAGGCTTTCTAGACGCATGAATTCGTCGGTCTTTTTATAGAATTTCTCAAGTGAGTTTGGCTCTTTCATTTTTAGCCATTTTCCGAATTCACTTGATTTGTTGATGGCTCGCATCAGGTAAGTCAGGATCATACGTGGTTCTGCATTGTCAACTTCAGCAAGAGCTATATTAAAGCGATTTAGGAATGACTTAATAGGCTCTCCAGGATTTTGCTCAATACTGGACAATGACATAATATTTTTCGCCTTTGAAGCGTACAGCCTGAATTGCTCTTTGAACTTTCGGGTTAGATCGGAAAACTGATCTACAGATCGAACAGGAAGCTTGGTAAACCAAAGAAGTGCTACTCCTTCCAAATATAACGGGAAATACCGACACTTAATCTCATCAGTTGCCCTTGCGTTGGTCATGTGCCAGTCATATTTATACAAGAATTGATTTGGGTCGCTTGTTCCCTTATAAGCAGGAATGGTGGGGGGAACAAATTTTCTGGGAAACTCAGCTTTCAGAATCCTCTCAGTAAATGGAGTTTTACTCGGTGCGAATCCCCATTCGCTCTCATCCTCATCTCTCTGCATGCTTTCTTTCATTATTTGCCGAATCATGCCGGAAAGATATTCCTCATTATTTAGTGACTTTGCAAAGTAGACTTCGGCCATTTTCTCGGAAGTTTGTCCAGGTAGATGTTCACGGAAAACTGGCGATGGCCTAGATCCTTCAGCCTGGAGAGGTACCCCTTCAGCGGCACCTGATACCCCTTGAGGAATATGTCCTCCTTCGGAGTTGCGAAGAGTATCAACAATGTTTTCTTCATTATTTACTGGTCTTTGATTAGCCCCGAGCAGAGCATTCAACTTTTCCATCATCAGATTATTCTGAGTTTCAATCTGCTGGTACAGTCCGGACACAGCAGCATCCAACTCTTCTCGCGTCACCCTGACGCTTGGAGCTGCCTGACTTGGAGAAAGAGAAGTGGCAGTATTGTCGCAGTCATCATCAGATCTGACAGACTTACGTTTTCTTCCAGGAGCCATTATGTCTGATAGACTTCTGGTTTTGAAGGAAATTCTTTCAACAAACTTTCGTGAAGCTATGGTGAATGATCGCCTGAGTTGGGTTCTCAATGAAAGCACCAAAATGTTAACGTTAAAAAGTGAACGCTAACACCCAGTGTGTGTAGTATAATTGTGAAAGCACCACCCGTGTGACGGGAACAAGAAGTAAGCAGTAAAATAGCGAAAAAGCAGTAAAAGACAGCAGTTGATAGTGGTTCGGCTTGAGATCGAGCCTACGTCCACTTTAAATCTCTTTATTACTGAATCTGGTTACAAGACGATACAATACACTTATCGAAACAATACAGTTTGATCACAAGGACAATCTCGACTACTAGCTCAAACTTCGATGATGAAACTTGATGAATCGGTGTTGGATGTAGGAAATTCCTCTCGAAGGTTGTTGTAGTGTCTCGAATGTTTGAAGATCTTCAATTGTCGAATGAGTTGAGAGTTCGGCAGAGTAACGATGCTATGAGAAATGATCGGCCAAAAGTCCCCCACTTGTTGGAGTTTGGGGGGTATTTATAGAGAGGATTTCTGAGCAGAATTTTATCAAGTGATAAGTCGGAGCCGACTTATAGTACGTCGTAGGTCCTAAGTCGGCGACGAGATAGGGGATCACTTCGGCTGCACTTGATTCTTCTGAACGAGTTGATAAGTCGCGCACGACTTAGTATAAGTCATAAGTCGGCAGCGACCTAAAAGATGCGGCATGGAACATGTCTTCACTTTGCTTTAGCTCGTTAAGTCGTACATCCACTTAGGTCGGTAGGTCGTAAGTCCTTTTATGTAACGACCCCAAATTTTCTATATATTTAAATTAATAATTAATTGTAATTTTGAATAAAAATTGTAATTTTAATTGTGAATTGAAGCGGGTTTTCCCAAAAAACAAATAAATTATGTGTTTGGTAAGTTGATTGAGAATAGAAATTGAATTGGGATTTATAAATAATATAAAGATATTTGAATTCAATCTTAATTAATGGATTTTTGAAGTTGTGTAAATATAAAAAAATTCTAGAAATAAATATTTAAGTAGGAATCTTATATATATACATATAAGTGCATATATTGGATTTGAATTTTAAACTTTAAGTTAAAAATAGAAATCAATATAAGAAGTAAAATATAATACAATACATTCAAGTATTCAAACCTACATATAGAATCTCTGAACTTGCAAAAGAAAACAGCAAACATATATATGAGTGTACAAAACGAATTAGATAAGTGTGTATCTGTACCATGGCAATAAATGCCAATATCTTTAGCCACCACAACATCTGCTCAGCCACCAAGATGAAGAAAAATATATTCAATTGTACATGGCAATTTAATGCTTGGCCACAACATATTTCCTATCAGCCTCCAAAGAAAAAGATCTCTGATCTTATATTGTACAAACAAAGAAAAATATGGTCTGGTGTTGTACAAAACAACATGATCACCCTGTACAAAATACCCAGTAACTTCATTTTCTTATATCAAGCTCTTCATCTCATTTCATCCATCTTCAAAGCCGAGTAAAATCTGAAATGAGCACCATTTAAAAACTTAAACAAAATTTCAATCAAAACAAACAATACAAATTCAAATCAGAGATCAAAGAAAAGGGTTTCAGTTTTTCAAGCCTGTACAAGTTGAGTTCTCTGTTCTTGCTTTTACAAGGTGAGCAAAATTTCCCACCTTAATCCTTTGTTTCTGTGAGTAAACCTTCTCTTTAAAAAAAACAACTTTTAATCTATGATTATGTTAAATCTGAATGGAAATTATTGTATGATGGTTTGCATGATTTGATCAAGGTATATATATATATATATGCTTTGAATTTCTCTGTTTAAATGTGTATGTATCTGTATATTTATAAATATAAACTGTCTCTGTCATTCGCATAGGCTCGAACTACCTTCAAAAATCTGTATCTCTTAATCTCGTTCATATCTAATGATATTGTAAACTAGGAACATCTTTAACTGATAGTGTAGTTTAAGTTAAAAATAGTTAGGCATCAAACTTTGCTGTGTAAATTATGATTTATAAGTTTTACAGTGAACCTCAAATTTTGGTGAAATTTCAATGTTTTTAAATTAAGAATTCAGGCACGCGATTAGGATGCAGGTGTGAAAACATGAATTTTAGTAGAAAATTTGGGATTTTTAGAGGTTAGAATTTCGAGAGTTTGATAGATGATCAAATTCCGTTCAAAAATTATTTTCCGTCCATCTAGTCAACGAGAGACGTTGTGATTTGACTGGGAGGTGCTGGTGGACTTGGCGAAGGTGATGACCGTGGCAGAATTCTCGTTTTGTTTTTTTTGTTGTGCGCGCGAGTGGTTTTTAGGGTTTAAGGGTTGACCATTTTGGGGAGAAGTCGCGATGGGTTCGCGGCAACATGGCGAGACCGGAATTTGTGATTTTTGGCAGAGAGGTAGAACAGAGAGTGGACTTTCGATTGGGAGAGGAGGCGTGATGGTCAGAGGTGCTTAATGAGTGTAGTTCGTCGATTTGAGTGGGTAGGTGGGTTTTCTTGTTTTCTGGAGGGTTGAAATATTGCTCGATTTTTGGTCAGAAGGTTGTCGACCTCAGCAAAGTGCGAACGGGATATGGTGTCGATGTGCGACTCGGCCGTGGTGGCGCGTCGATCAGTTAGTCAGAGGTGGGAATGTGCACGTGCACAGCGTACACGTGGGAGATTCCTCGGCTGAGCGAATCGAATGAGGGGGTTGGGATTCGATTCCAGACGTGACGAGTTGCGTGAGAAATTGGCTTCGACTCGAAGCAACAGAGAGAGGCGAGAACTCGAAGTAGGGTTCGGGAAAACTAAAGTTGGCTCGAGTTGTTGCATGTGTTTGCCTGGGTAGTTTAATCACCTGTTATTGAAGTTATATTCACCTGCTGTTGAAATTTAAAAACATAAACTAGAAAGAAAAAGGAAATAGGAAGAATAAGAAGGGAATCTCAGGAAGAATGGTGAAGGAACTCGAGTTTCAACTCGAGTAAACATAAGGATTTTCTCGGGTATTGCTTCAAAATGGGTTAAGCCCAATAAATCTCAAGGTATAATGTTAAGAAAATTTAAGTATTTATGAAGTAACTAATGTTGACTATTTTAAGTTAATAATTTGGTTCAAGTTTTAATTAACCAAGCACATACTTAACAATGTTTTAAAATCTAATTAATACTTTAACTAAATAATTAATTTAAGATAACTGTGAAAGTTAATCAGCATTAAAGCTTTTTGTAATTGTAATAAATTGATTTTCAAGCAATGAAGGAAGATTTTAAAATATTAATTAAGATAAACAATGATTATTGATTTATTGTTTGAAAAGGGTAATTAAGAATGATTAATTTATAACTTGTAATTTAAATTGATTGATAAACAATTAAGTGTCTAAATTATTTATAATTAAGAATTGTTAATTAGATAATTTAAGCTGATTAATTTAGAATTAGTAGTTAATTAAGTTAATTGATTAAGAAATAATTCATTAACAAAGTTGGTTAAGATTTAATTAAATTATTTATCATTAAAAAATATTTGGTCATTGATTAAAATAAGTATGTGGTTAATTCACTTAAACCACATTAGAAAATAATTAACTATTGTTGTGCAGTGGATTGATATTTCTGTTGAGATTATGATGCTGTGTGATGTAAATCGTGTTGTGCTGAACTGTGATTTGTGATTTATCTCTGTATTTATGTGAAAACCCTGTTGCCCGTAAAACGGCATTTAAACTTCTATGCGACCGGGAGTCGGATTCCAGTTGGTTATCCGAAACCCACATCGAATTGTAATGATGAATCTTTGTAACTGATAAATTTATTTTATCTATGAATCTGTGAATGAAGATAAGCGTTATCGATTATACCGCTTATCTATATATCAGTGATGATTGATGTTGTGCACTATTGTGTGAAACCCCGGACTACACTATACACACACAAATATGGATTTCACGTGGAAATCGGTTAAGTCACAAATGATTTAAGTTTAATGTTTTTGAAATTGAATTTTTAATTTCAATTGATTTTGAAATTAGAAGATTTGGGGTTTAGTATGAAAAGCTTTTGAAATGGAATTTCAAAGATAAAAGTTATTTTGAATAACTTAATCGAGTTTTGAAAATTTAAATAATTTGATTTAAATTTGAATTCAAGTTTGAAATTGAATTCTACGATTTGAAACTAAGGATTAAGATGCTGTACAAGTTATATATGGGTTAAACCATTTTAAAATTATTGATTTGGGAATTTGAATTTAATTCAAGGGTTTTAACTCGTGTAAATATAACTGGATTTTTCTGAAACGAAACTATTTGTTTTCAAATAGTAAAAGCTTTCACATAAGTAAAGGATTTCCAAATTGTGTTAACAGATTTCAAGTTTGAAATGGAATTGAAATGTTTTGAAAGTTATGAAATGAGTCTTTGATTCAAAGACCGGACTAGTTAATCCAACTTGAAATGGAATTGTTTTGAAAGGCTATGAATGAATCTTTGGAAACCAGTTTTGAAAGTTATAAGTTAAATCTTGACTTAAAGATTTAACGAGTTGAAATGGAAATTGTTTTGGAATCTATGAATGAATCTTTGTGAACGGGGTTAACTTTGTGAATTGAATCTTCTTGTTTAAAAGATTAAAAGTGTGGAAATTGTTTAAACCATTGAAGGTTTTTGAAATGAATCTTTTTGTTTAAAAGATTGGAAATGGTAATTTGTTTTAACCATTCGAATGAAAAGTTTTGGGCTTTAAGCTGTGATTTAACTGAGACCCCGGTATCCATATGATTTTTAATTGCGCTCGTTATTCGGTTTAGCCGGGAGAGGACCTTTGTGTCATATATCCCATTCCGAATAGTGATACGACGATATGGATAGCATTTGAAGACCGGTGGTGAAGACCGGGTATTTGCGAGAGCGATAGGATGACCTATCGATTGTCTCTGCACTGAGTAGCTACGGTATAGAGATTCCCTAAGTGATGGGAAGTCCGATCAGGATTGTGAATACCCGGATTGCAAGTGCTTCTTTGGAAGTGCCTTCGGTTCTGTTCGAACCCGGAACAGACTTGTATGGATGTGTGTCTGACATTACACATTGAGATGTAAAGCTGGTTTCTATCAAATACATTTCTGTTGGTGGCGGAGAATTTATTCTCTTAGCTTAACACCCTTCTCTGAGACGTACGAGCTTAGAGGTTATGTAGTTGATGGTTACTAGTGATACATTCCCAATTTGGTAATGTGGCATACGAAGTGCTGATGATCATTTGTTGGTCAAAGCGTTGCTTTGTGGAAAAGCGTGGCTTTGTGGAAAAGCGTGGCTTTGTGAAAAAGCGTGGCTTTGTGAAAAAGCGTGGCTTTGTGAAAAAGCGCGGCTTTGTGAAAAAGCATAGTGTATGTGGATGAGACTTCGTCATGCCTCACAACCTGGTAATGGTCGAAACAGGAATGTTGCGGCAAAGGTTTGTAGGGGTAGTGCCCCTAGGGTATGTGATTTCCTTCTGGATAAAGGGTGGTATCATGGTATGGAGCCCAGATACTTAACTCGTGTGGACATTATACATTTATCACTTTGTGATGTTGCTTTGTTGGTTGAGTGGCCCCGTGGATAAAGGTCGGTAACGACCGGGGGATGACATGACTCGTGTGTTAGTTACCTAGTTACAGCTGTACAGCGTGAGGTAGCGTCAGTGTGTTAGTTACCTAGTTACAGCTGTACAGCGTGGGGTAGCGTCGGCCTTTTGTTTGCAGAGATCCGGTTAGGATCCGGGGCGTCTTTCCAGAGGCGTTTCTATTTCGGTAAGGAAGTTCCTTAGCCTGATCATTTGTTGGAAATCCAAAGAAACAATACGAACCATGTACGGTTTTAGTTGTATAACCTGCCATGGAATGTGGCGGTAACCTGTTATTGAACATGGTAGCTATAGTAGGCATACGATGAAATGTTGTATGCTGGCTAAGATTGATATTATACTTTCGAAATGTTTTTCTACACTATGCACTAGTAATTATATCAAAAGAGTTTTCTTTGCGTAGTAAGCATGTTTGACTATCATAAGGAGAAATCTCCTCCAATTCTGCGATTGCATTGTGTGTGTGGCGGGAGGCCTTATGGTAGTTTCATTTTCGAAAAGCATTGCGGATTTCAATGTTAAAAGCCTTTTGTGTTTGTTTAAAGATAAACTGTTTTTGTTTGCTCATACCAGTCCCATGACTGACCTGGAGTTTATTGTTCCCTTCCTAAACTCTGGGTGCCCACTATTTTCCACATGGGCACTCTAGAGTTGGGTTTTTCAGATATTCAGGTTGAGTAGATTATCTGGAGCTAGTCAGTCCTTGGACGACTAACCTTGCTTTCCGCTAGCTATGGATTGGAGCATTCTATTGGGGATATTCTATCCACTGCTGGTGTTATCTATTTTCTTTCCGCTGCTATTTCTTGTATCATATCTCTGATGTACATTGATATCTGTTGTATCATTCTGTTGTATGATATTGTATCAGATTTTGTATCTGTCATTGTATCAATGTTATGTAATTGATATATTCTTTTTCCGCTGTGTTGTTATACTTACTGTGTTATAAGCTATGGCGATTCGGATTTGAACGGTCGAATCTATGGCATTCGAGTACGATGTAAAGTATGGATGTCGATTTTCGAACGCGAAAATCTGTATCGTTACATTACGATATGGATCGCATTTGCTATATTACAGCATGATAGGGGATTCTCGCTTCGCGGTTTGGTGGCGAACGGGAGACTCTTACCCCTACATGTCCCTGAGAGGGATGGGTTGGTTAGGCAGATGCCGTGACAGTCGAGAGGCTGGCCGTAAAAGTAAATGTGAGGTGCTAATGTAAGCCACGGTGGGACTGGGATGGTTGCAAAGCCTACCGGTGGCCGCTGTCTGAGTCGTTACATTTGGTATCAGAGCTAAGGTTGAACTTTAGCTCAGGAGTATAACACGTTAAATAGTTCATTAGAGATAGAGTGAAGTAAACTCTAGAATGAGTATTCCTCAGATATCTGTCTGTACGCCTCAGTAAATTCTCTTACTATTCAATGATAGTAAGTATGAGTGCAAGAAGAGGATGAGATAGGGGACATGAGAATACGACTATAAATGGTCGATACTCTGTAACAACAGGGAAACAATCTTTTCTCTATCAATCTATTTTATTCGTCATCTTTTCTCAATTCTTTGATAGTTTCTGGTAGATCCAGAAAGAAGATTCGAAATATGAATATGGGACATAAACTCCGGAATGGCCAAAATTGTTTGTTTGGAAGAATTGGTTGCTTTGTTTGCTATGGTTGATAGGTATACTTTAGTTCTAAACTAAAAGTTTTGAAATTGTATCCATCCATCTATCTATTCCTTAGGTCCCGATATGTTCTCCGAATGGTTAGTTATCCCTTCGAACTGACCGATGCCACTGTATATTTCATAGATCTGGATAACCCGAGTATTTTGTGAAGTGTCAAACAGATTCGTTCTTGTATCTGTTATTGATATTCTGATTTGGTAAACCAAATGCAGAATAGATATTCATTTGATTTGATGAAATGTTCTTCATCTATCTTTGTGTCTCCTTGGCAAATTTCGAGGACGAAATTCTTTTAAGGGGGAAAGTCTATAACGACCCCAAATTTTCTATATATTTAAATTAATAATTAATTGTAATTTTGAATAAAAATTGTAATTTTAATTGTGAATTGAAGCGGGTTTTCCCAAAAAACAAATAAATTATGTGTTTGGTAAGTTGATTGAGAATAGAAATTGAATTGGGATTTATAAATAATATAAAGATATTTGAATTCAATCTTAATTAATGGATTTTTGAAGTTGTGTAAATATAAAAAAATTCTAGAAATAAATATTTAAGTAGGAATCTTATATATATACATATATGTGCATATATTGGATTTGAATTTAAACTTTAAGTTAAAAATAGAAATCAATATAAGAAGTAAAATATAATACAATACATTCAAGTATTCAAACCTACATATAGAATCTCTGAACTTGCAAAAGAAAACAGCAAACATATATATGAGTGTACAAAACGAATTAGATAAGTGTGTATCTGTACCATGGCAATAAATGCCAATATCTTTAGCCACCACAACATCTGCTCGGCCACCAAGATGAAGAAAAATATATTCAATTGTACATGGCAATTTAATGCTTGGCCACAACATATTTCCTATCAGCCTCCAAAGAAAAAGATCTCTGATCTTATATTGTACAAACAAAGAAAAATATGGTCTGGTGTTGTACAAAACAACATGATCACCCTGTACAAAATACCCAGTAACTTCATTTTCTTATATCAAGCTCTTCATCTCATTTCATCCATCTTCAAAGCCGAGTAAAATCTGAAATGAGCACCATTTAAAAACTTAAACAAAACTTCAATCAAAACAAACAATACAAATTCAAATCAGAGATCAAAGAAAAGGGTTTCAGTTTTTCAAGCCTGTACAAGTTGAGTTCTCTGTTCTTGCTTTTACAAGGTGAGCAAAATATCCCACCTTAATCCTTTGTTTCTGTGAGTAAACCTTCTCTTTAAAAAAAACAACTTTTAATCTATGATTATGTTAAATCTGAATGGAAATTATTGTATGATGGTTTGCATGATTTGATCAGGGTATATATATATATATATATGCTTTGAATTTCTCTGTTTAAATGTGTATGTATTTGTATATTTATAAATATAAACTGTCTCTATCATTCGCATAGGCTCGAACTACCTTCAAAAATCTGTATCTCTTAATCTCGTTCATATCTAATGATATTGTAAACTAGGAACATCATTAACTGATAGTGTAGTTTAAGTTAAAAATAGTTAGGCATCTAACTTTGCTGTGTAAATTATGATTTATAAGTTTTACAGTGAACCTCAAATTTTGGTGAAATTTCAATGTTTTTAAATTAAGAATTCAGGCACGCGATTAGGATGCAGGTGTGAAAACATGAATTTTAGTAGAAAATTTGGGATTTTTAGAGGTTAAAATTTCGAGAGTTTGATAGATGATCAAATTCCGTTCAAAAATTATTTTCCGTCCATCTAGTCAACGAGAGACGTTGTGATTTGACTGGGAGGTGCTGGTGGACTTGGCGAAGGTGATGACCGTGGCGGAATTCTCGTTTTATTTTTTTTGTTGTGCGCGCGAGTGGTTTTTAGGGTTTAAGGGTTGACCATTTTGGGGAGAAGTCGCGATGGGTTCGCGGCAACATGGCGAGACCTGAATCTGTGATTTTTGGCAGAGAGGTAGAACAGAGAGTGGACTTTCGATTGGGAGAGGAGGCGTGATGGTTAGAGGTGCTTAATGAGTGCAGTTCGCCGATTTGAGTGGGTAGGTGGGTTTTCTTGTTTTCTGGAGGGTTGAGATATTGCTCAATTTTTGGTCAGAAGGTTGTCGACCTCAGCAAAGTGGCGAACGGGATATGGTGTCGATGTGCGACTCGGCCGTGGTGGCGCGTCGATCAGTTGGTCAGAGGTGGGAATGTGCACGTGCACAGCGTACACGTGGGAGATTCCTCGGCTGGGCGAATCGAATGAGGGGGTTGGAATTCGATTCCAGACGTGACGAGTTGCGTGAGAAATTGGCTTCGACTCGAAGCAACAGAGAGAGGCGAGAACTCGAAGTAGGGTTCGGGAAAACTAAAGTTGGCTCGAGTTGTTGCGTGTGTTTGCCTGGGTAGTTTAATCACCTGTTATTGAAGTTATATTCACCTGCTGTTGAAATATAAAAACATAAACTAGAAAGAAAAAGGAAATAGGAAGAATAAGAAGGGAATCTCAGGAAGAATGGTGAAGGAACTCGAGTTTCAACTCGAGTAAACATAAGGATTTTCTCGGGTATTGCATCAAAATGGGTTAAGCCCAATAAATCTCAAGGTATAATGTTAAGCAAATTTTAGTATTTATGAAGTAACTAATGTTGACTATTTTAAGTTAATAATTTGGTTCAAGTTTTAATTAACCAAGCACATACTTAACAATGTTTTAAAATCTAATTAATACTTTAATTAAATAATTAATTTAAGATAACTGTGAAAGTTAATCAGCATTAAAGCTTTTTGTAATTGTAATAAATTGATTTTCAAGCAATGAAGGAAGATTTTAAAATATTAATTAAGATAAATAATGATTATTGATTTATTGTTTGAAAAGGGTAATTAAGAATGATTAATTTATAACTTGTAATTTCAATTGATTGATAAACAATTAAGTGTCTAAATTATTTATAATTAAGAATTGTTAATTAGATAATTTAAGCTGATTAATTTAGAATTAGTAGTTAATTAAGTTAATTGATTAAGAAATAATTCATTAGCAAAGTTGGTTAAGATTTAATTACATTATTTATCATTAAAAAATATTTGGTCATTGATTAAAATAAGTATGTGGTTAATTCACTTAAACCACATTAGAAAATAATTAACTATTGTTGTGCAGTGGATTGATATTTCTGTTGTGATTATGATGCTGTGTGATGTAAATCGTGTTGTGCTGAACTGTGATTTGTGATTTATCTCTGTATTTATGTGAAAACCCTGTTGCCCGTAAAACGGCATTTAAACTTCGATGCGACCGGGAGTCGGATTCCAGTTGGTTATCCGAAACCCACATCGAATTGTAATGATGAATCTTTGTGACTGATAAATTTATTTGATCTATGAATCTGTGAATGAAGATAAGCGTTATCGATTATACCGCTTATCGATATATCAGTGATGATTGATGTTGTGCACTATTGTGTGAAATCCGCGGACTACACTATACAAACACAAATATGGATTTCACGTGGAAATCGGTTAAGTCACAGATGATTTAAATTTAATGTTTTTGAAATTGAATTTTTAATTTCAATTGATTTTGAAATTGGAAGATTTGGGGTTTAATATGAAAAGCTTTTGAAATGGAATTTCAAAGATAAAAGTTATTTTGAATAACTTAATCGAGTTTTGAAAATTTAAATAATTTGATTTAAATTTGAATTCAAGTTTGAAATTGAATTCTACGATTTGAAACTAAGGATTAAGATGCTGTACAAGTTATATATGGGTTAAACCATTTTAAAATTATTGATTTGGGAATTTGAATTTAATTCAAGGGTTTTAACTCGTGTAAATATAACTGGATTTTTCTGAAACGAAACTATTTGTTTTCAAATAGTAAAAGCTTTCACATAAGTAAAGGATTTCCAAATTGTGTTAATAGATTTCAAGTTTGAAATGGAATTGAAATGTTTTGAAAGTTATGAAATGAGTCTTTGATTCAAAGACCGGACTAGTTAATCCAACTTGAAATGGAATTGTTTTGAAAGGCTATGAATGAATCTTTGGAAACCAGTTTTGAAAGTTATAAGTTAAATCTTGAATTAAAGATTTAACGAGTTGAAATGGAAATTGTTTTGGAATCTATGAATGAATCTTTGTGAATGGGGTTAACTTTGTGAATTGAATCTTCTTGTTTAAAATATTAAAAGTGTGGAAATTGTTTAAACCATTGAAGGTTTTTGAAATGAATCTTTTTGTTTAAAAGATTGGAAATGGTAATTTTTTTAACCATTCGAATGAAAAGTTTTGGGCTTTAAGCTGTGATTTAACTGAGACCCCGGTATCCATATGATTTTTAATTGCGCTTGTTATTCGGTTTAGCCAGGAGAGGACCTTTGTGTCACATATCCCATTCCGAATAGTGATACGACGATATGTATAGCATTCGAAGACCGGTGGTGAAGACCGGGTATTTGCGAGAGCGATAGGATGACCTATCGATTGTCTCTGCACTGAGTAGCTACGGTATAGAGATTCCCTAAGTGATGGGAAGTCCGATCAGGATTGTGAATACCCGGATTGCAAGTGCTTCTTTGGAAGTGCCTTCGGTTCTGTTCGAACCCGGAACAGACTTGTATGGATGTGTGTCTGACATTACACTTTGAGATGTAAAGCTGGTTTCTATCAAATACATTTCTGTTGGTGGCGGAGAATTTATTCTCTTAGCTTAACACCCTTCTCTGAGACGTACGAGCTCAAAGGTTATGTAGTTGATGGTTACTAGTGATACATTCCCAATTTGGTAATGTGGCATACGAAGTGCTGATGATCATTTGTTGGTCAAAGCGTTGCTTTGTGGAAAAGCGTGGCTTTATGAAAAAGCGTGTCTTTGTGAAAAAGCGTGGCTTTGTGAAAAAGCGTGGCTTTGTGAAAAAGCGTGGCTTTGTGAAAAAGCGTGGCTTTGTAAAAAAGCGTGGCTTTGTGAAAATCATAGTGTATGTGGATGAGACTTCGTCGAGCCTCACAACCCGGTAATGGTCGAAACAGGAATGTTGCGGCAAAGGTTTGTAGGGGTAGTGCCCCTAGGGTATGTCATTTCCTTCTGGATAAAGGGTGGTATCATGGTATGGAGCCCAGATACTTAACTCGTGTGGACACTATACATTTATCACTTTGTGATGTTGCTTTGTTGGTTGAGGGGCCCCGCGGATAAAGGTCGTTAACGACCGGGGGATGACATGACTCGTGTGTTAGTTACCTAGTTACAGCTGTACAGCGTGAGGTAGCGTCAGTGTGTTAGTTACCTAGTTACAGCTGTACAGCGTGAGGTAGCGTCGGCCTTTTGTTTGCAGAGATCCGGTTAGGATCCGGGGTGTCTTTCCAGAGGCGTTTCTATTTCGGTAAGGAAGTTCCTTAGCCTGATCATTTGTTGGAAATCCAAAGAAACAGTACGAACCCAGTACGGTTTTAGTTGTATTACCCGCTATGGAATGTGGCAGTAACCTACTATTGAACGTAGTAGCTATAGTAGGCATACAACAATGGTTGTATGTTGGCTAAGATTAATATTATATTTTTGAAATGGTTTTCGACACTATGCACTAATGATAATAATATCAAATGATTTTGAGTAGTAAGTATTTTTGACTATCATAAGAAGAAATCTCCTCCAATTCTGCGTTTGCATTGTGTGTGTGGTGGGAGGTCTTATGGTAGTTTCATTTTCGAAAAACACTGCGGATTTAAATGTTTAAGAGTCTTTTGTGTTTGTTTAAAGATAAACTGTTTTTGTTTGCTCATACCAGTCCCATGACTGATCCGGAGTTTATTGTTCCCTTCCTAAACTCTGGGTGCCCATCATTTTCCACACGGGCAGTCTAGAGTTGGGTTTTTCAGATATTCAGGTTTAGTAGATTATCTGGAGCTAGTTCCGTTCTTAGAGTTCATGGATTGATGTTGCTATGGAGCATTCTATTGGAGACATTCTATCCGCTGCTGGTGTTATCTATTTTCTTTCCGCTGCTATTTCTTATATCATATCTCTAATATTATTGTATCATATGATATCATTGTTTTCTTTTTCTTCCGCTGTGTTATTTACTTAATGGTGTTATAAGCTCCGGCGAATCGGATTTGAACGGTCGAATCTGCGGCATTCTAGTACAATATGAAGTACGGATGTTGATTTTCGAACGCGAAGAATTCGAGTCGTTACATTTTAAGTCGTTAGCTCCTTAAGTCGGTCCACATCTTAAGTTGGTATGCTCCTTTCAGTAGTTAGGTCGGTTAATTGTTAAGTCGGAGATCTTTTAGGTCGTAGACTTCCTTAAGTCGTAACCCATTGAGTCGGTCCCGTAGCTTAAGTAGTATACTGCCTTAGGTCGTAACCTTCCTTAACTCGTAAACCGTTAAGTCGGACCATTCCTTAGGTCGGAGCCTGTTGAGTCGTAGGCCTCTTTAAGTCGTATACTACCTTTGGTCGGAACCTTCCTTAACTCGTAAACCGTTAAGTCGGACCATTCCTTAGGTCGGAGCCTGTTGAGTCGTAGGCCTCTTTAAGTCGGTCCTTGTCTTAAGTCGCTTATTTTTCAACTCGTTATGTCGCGAATCGAAAGAGGGTTAACACACTTAATCCAAACTTTGCTTTTAAGCTGAGTGAACTAGTGCATCTAATATAGTGTACTCACTACCATCATATAATGGCCTTTATGCATCATCAACAAACTTAATAAACTCTACCGAATCATCGTCATAATCACCTTCACCAAATACTGCTTCCCACATGTCATCATTGTCACCACCAGATTGGTGGTTGTTAGCTATGTTAAATTGATCAAGTGTACTATCGCACGAGGTTAAAGGAGGTTCTCCATGCCACATCCAGTTTGTGTAGCCAAAACTAAAACCAGATATTATAAAATGTTCATTGATTCTTCTAAAAGACTTATGCTTAAAATTCATACATTCCACACACGGGCATCAGACTTTCTGAACATTACTAGCATTTCCCTTAGCAAAACTCAAGAAGGCTTCAAGCCATACACTATACTTCGTATTGAGCCTACCTTCATTAATCCAAGATTTATCCATTACTGAACATAAAATAGAATCCTATAAGAATTATTATAATCTTAAATATATAAGCACGGTATACACAGACTTAAGAAAAACATATACGAAGGGCCTATAAGAAATAACCCAAAATAAATACAATCACCACATACACAATCTATCTGCACAATCCATCTTGATCAGATTTGAAGCACCACAATGCTAAATTAAGCAATCTATACAAGAGTAAAATTCACTAGTTCAGAAGGATCACATTTTTCTATAAATGTTCTAAAATAAATCCTTATTATCCACTTTTTCCAATGATTATCTAGGGGCAAGGTAACAAATACTTATGACATCTTTCTTCTGCATGAAATAATGGTAAAAAGTTATTCTCATCATGATTGGAAACCAAAAATATAGAAATAGATGAGGATAAATTAATATTAAAAGATAATAACTAAAACTACAAGGAGCATATCTTTTTATTTCTATGAGAGCATTGTGTACATGGAGAAAGCATAATATTATACATCGAACTCTTATTATTGAAAAAGCGCTACGGCACGCGCTTTGCGCGTGCATTATTTTTATGCCAATTGTATATGGTTAGCATATTGAAGAGAAAATGATTCATAGAAATATTTAACCGTTGAAATCATTTTTGTTAGTTTAAATTTTAAATCTAACTTGAACATCTTTTTTTTTAGTTTGAATTTTCTTTTAATTAATTAATAATTTATTTGTTAGATCATATTATTGTTAAGTGATATTTGTAGATGGATTGTTTAAATTTGTAGAAGAATTTTATTGGTTAGATCCAACTTTTAAGTGATATTAAAATTATATAATATTTGTAGACGGACCTTTTGAATTTGTAAAAAAAGTTTAATTGTTAGATCCTATTTTCAAGTGATGTTAGATTGGGTATTAGAGGCATTTTTGGTAGTTTACGCTGACAACAAAAAAGTGTGACACCAAAGGTTTTACAACTATTATTACAAATGAAATACATACAGGGCCAATTTTGGAAGTTTACGGTTGGACCAAAAGTTTGCGCTTCCAAGCCAACTATTAATAAAGATAAAGATTCAATATTTGAAACCAATGCCTAGAATTGAAGCAAAAAGTGACATAAATATGTAAAAGTAATGGGTGGAAATAAAGAATAGTAAAAATAAAATTACCATGCCAATAGTTATCACAACTAAAACTGTGATAATAGAATAGCCTTTCTTAAAGTATTTTAATGGGATCTTCTATCAAACTTTTGGAACCAGCCACTCGTGTACCTCTAGTTGGAGAGTATCCCAATCAATGATACCACCAAAGTGAAAAACTAAACAATAATCAAAAACAGGATTTGAAGAATTTTACTAAGAAATCTTGTGCATTAAGATCTTTTACATCAAATTCTTGCATTATGCCTTTTTTACACCACGGAATCACTAACAAATACTCTTTAATATTGATATGCAGAAAGGTGGATTCATTATCGCAAAAGAGAGCATCCTTAAAGATCATTATTAACAAAATTTTAAACATTAAAAATGAAAAATATACCATTACCTAAATAATTTCTTGATCAATTGTCTGAGTGTGAAGCTAAGAAATAATCTAAGAAACAATCTAATTCAGGACACAAAACTACTCAATCAACCACATCAAGTATAGAGCACTGAAAAACAACATACACTGTGTATAAGTTGATAACCTAAATAAAAGTCACTGTTATGGAGATCCACATTTCGGAAGGTTTAAATCGACAATATTCCACACATGTCCAACTTAAACAATCCGGATCATAGATAATCATTGGGGTTAATTAAGAAAAATAAGAAAAGAAGAAGAAAACAAATACAGAATCTCGCAGCAGAATGACAAAATATAATAATCAAATAAACAGTTCATGAAGCTGTTTATATTATACATTTGATTATAATTTATACAACATTATTAGAGTTATATACATACAACAGGGATAAATAAATAATGCAACAGACAACATGATGCAGGAATAATAATAGTAATAATATACCAAATCTTCGTCTTCGTCCTCCAGAAAATGATCTTCAATGCGCTGAAATACTCAGGGCTGACCCAAGCATAATGAAAAGACAAAACACTCGAGTCAAGACTAAAATATCCTTATGCGGGTCAAATAAATATCGCATATAACATGAGTGTAATAGCGTCAGAGTTGTTTACGGGATTTCACATTTCTTACCCAGTGTATAACGTGCGTGCAATAACTCAAGAGATGTTACAGGATTTTCCATCTCCTAAGGATCCGTTAAACTATCTATATATAGTAACATACGCTATATATGTAGTGTCTATCAGTAAAGTATTAAAATAGCGTTAAAGCGTTACCCATATCCCCCTGAACACATTTTATAGGCATCGTAGTCTATACAGTACTATAAACTCCACCGTAAACTGGTGGGCTATCAGGGAGCACTCCATAGGTACGACACAAACCAAAATCATAGTGGGCTCGATAAGGATATTATGACAAGGCACGTAAGGCAATGCCCAGGTTAGGATTCTACCGTTTTGCACGCCTAGACTGGTGGTAACGCATAGCCGCAGCTACCGCCCACCTCAAGACAACACTCCCATAATCAAGGGTGCGCACCAATAATTCACAAAGCAAAAGATATGGTTTCGAAGAAGCGTGTCCGATAGGAGGAGCGACCTCACTTGGCTCGGTATAGCTTCTGTTTTAGTCATATAATTATGACTCGAAGGTCAAGGCTGCGTTTCTTACCTCATTCCTGTAGCGTTCGCCAAACCATCCTACTTCATTCTGGATTCTCCACCACATACTCGGTTGTTAAAGCGGTTCCGGTATTGAAAGAGAGTATGCCAATATTCGGCCCTGGCTCTTTAACAATCAATCGTTATATTTTTCACACCGTGGTCATTTTATAAAAACATACTTAAGTAATTTAAGTTACATCAAATTCTAAATATTAACTTCAAATATATTTATCATTTAAGATCACTTAGCGTAAACAATTAAATTTATTGATATTAACAAAATCAATTGTTAAGTTTTATTTCTCAAACCAATTTATTAAATGACATAATTATATCCTTGAAATTACATGATAATAAAACTTAAATAAATCTTAAAGTTAAGCTTTTCTTTCTTAGAATATATTTATTAAAGTTATAAAATAAATCTTTATATAATTAAATTTAAATTTTTAAAAAAAATTCTAAATAAATTTTAAAACTCATATTAAAATTAAATTATTCTTTAAATTTATTATAAAAATATATATTTATTATATTAAATTAAATTTAAATAAATCTCTTAAAACTATATTAAATATTTTATTAAATTAAATTTTAAACTATTTAAATTATATATTTAAAAATAAATAAAATTATAAGTTAAAATCTTAAATTTACATTTTAAACCATATATTAACTTATAATTTAAAACTTTTAAACATATAAAATAAATCATTTTTCCAAATATTTTTTTAAAAATAAAATCATTAAATTAGATTTAAAAATCAAATTTATAAATCAAACATACTTTACAATTTAGAAAATAATTTAAAACCGACCAACGGTGTCCGTATATAATTTTCTACCCTATGTTCAAGTGATTGGGTATGTATCATTTCAACCCAAAATAGTTAAATTTTACAGGTATATATCATTTTGGCCCGTATCCCGAATCAATACTTTCCAAATCAAAGTGTCATAGGTATATATCATTTCAACCTATTTCTTAATTTATTCAAAATAATTCAAATAACAATTTATATGTTATCACTTAGTATACAGGGTGATAATAGGGATATATAAGAATAAATAAATATTCAAATCATCCAAAGTATCAATCAATAGCATCCATAACAATTAACATTTCCAAAACAGTCAATATATCACAACAATTAACCAATTATCAATAATTGGGAATTTAACTATCAGTTTAATTCCTATTTCAATTTAACTATTAATTCAAAATTTCTAACATATATATTCCTATATTGATTTCCATGTCAGTTAAATTCACCAAACAACAATCAATAATTTAATCCACTTCATAATTTCAATTTAACTAACATAAAAATATTTTAGTTAATCGTGAGCGTATAAAACACTCACCTTTTATTTGAAACTGAAATTTTTTCCAGTTTCAAATAAATTTCACTTCAATCCCATGCTGTAGATGACAACACGATTCCAACGCCACTCGTTTCGTTTGAAACGGACCTCGTATGCAAAAGATACGCGATAATTAATATAACGATATAGTTAATATAATAATTAACAAAATAATAATAATAATAAGATAAATATACATTACCATCCTCTCTTCCTCGTTCACGTACAACACCTGGAACACATCAATGCGACATCATCCCACGCGCGCGCCACCTATACGGCAACCGAACTTCGATCAAACCCTACCACATCGACCGCCTCCGCCTCCTCTACCATCGCACACCACCTATACACGCGTGCACGCTTCACGAAGCACCAATCCAATAAAAATTGCCCGACTTTGAACATAGATCTCGGTGATTTCGTGACGTTATAGCATGAATCAACCGTTGGATGTGTAGAGCTCGTCGAGCTCTACAACGTTGGTTTTGGAAGATTTTGATTTCATTGAACGGATTGGAAGAAATCGAGGCGAGAAGACAGAGATTTTCAGCCATTGAATATATAGAACGGCGGCCAAAAGATAGCTAAACGAAGAAAATGAAACGGTGCGATCTATTATATAAATATCCGACTCAAAACACACCTAAATTTTTCAAACTCCAAACGAAGCGTGCCGCCTAGCGTTCATAATGTTTTACCTCCATTCCGAACACAATGGAACTAGTTTCGAAGCCTAATTCGATCGTATTCAAAAGATAGCTTTTCAAAATCAATTTATTTTAATTAAATTCTGAAATTAATTTCTAGGCGTTTCAAGCTCGCACGGCCTTGAAATCCTACAACAATTCACTATTACAGATCCATTGAAACTATTTTCGTCGATGTATTGACCGTATTTTTTGATAATATAAAATATTAAATTAAATAAGATTTTAGAATTTAATATTGGGAAAATTTGAAATTTACGATTTATTAATGAGAAAACAATTAAAATGTTATTTAATAATGTTAATTTAATGTAATTGATGACTATTTTAATGTAATTTCAATCAATTGAAATAATTGAAAAAGTTGATTTGGGTATAACTGTAAATAAGGAAATAAATTAAATGTTATATTAAATGGTGAGATTGTATGTAATTAATTGAAATTGAATATGATCAGTGCCATGTAAGTAGTTCCAACATTTATTTGTAGATAATAAACTTATAAATGCGATTAAATTAAGTAAAAGGTAGCAATTGCTTATTTACCATCTTATTATTTAATATGTTGAATTAATTTGGAAATCAAAGTGAATTTAATCTAATTAAATATTGCGTTAATATGGTAAAAAGATGATACGTGTAAAATATGAATGTAATAAGATGTAAACTTATGTTAGTTATATTCATAAAGTAATAGTTGATTGAATAATAAGATGAAAATCAAAATAAATGAATTTATTGGATTTTAAATTATAATTAATGAATTAATTGCAATTGAAATTGAACGCCGTAATTTGTGCAATATTTAACATTGGATTTGACATGGAAATTTATCTTATAAGATTATAAATTACTAGGTAATAAAAAATGATAAAAATTTGTTAGTTATAAAAATTTGAATTTAAAGGTGATATAATCAATTTAATAATAATTTATTTAATAAACGTGAAAAATAGCCATTTTGGCCACTGTCTTGGATTTTGACGAAACAAGTTTCATCGGATCCATAATGGTGAATTATTGAAGTATTTCAAGTTTTGTAGCGATCAGACTTGCGTTTGATCGTGCGGGCTCGAAACGCGTAGAAATCAATTTAATGAATTCAATACGAAATAAGCTGATTTTAAAAGCTAACTTCTGTATACAATGGAGTTTGGGTTTGAAACCTGTTCTATTGAGGTTAAAAATATCGAAAACATCTATTTGATATATAGGATGAACTACTTTCGTTTTGGAAACGGAACGGGCTTTTCGGGTCGTTATTGTCGTTTCGAACTAATACGATCTGTCCATTCATATCTTATCTATCTTCGTCCGTATAAATAGATTTTTGTTTCACAAACCCTAGCAGCCATTCAATTTATTCTATTCGTACTTTTCTATTCCTCGCCTGCTTCTCTTCTCTAATGTCAGATAACCTAATTGTAATTCCAAATTTTATCAAAAATCCAAACTACTCGAAAAATTCAAAAAAAATATGAAATTGAATGCTCTCGATGATACGAATCAACGTCTAGTGTTAATTTCCTAAAATAGTGCTCGAGTCTTCGGGAATTCACGGTTAAAGGAGTTAAATCTCGAAACCCTAGGCCAATTTAGGGCTTTTTGATTCGGGCTTTAATCGGCGAAATTGATTTCTGGGTTTTGTGGAGAATTGTGTCTGGTGTTGATTGGTGGTGGTCGCATCGCTTATTGTTGAGGGAGGTGATCAGAATTCGAGTTTTGGGGTTCAAAAACCCTAACCCTAGGTAGCGGCCGATGGCGAAGAGAGAGGGCCGGACCTGGGTCATCTCGTGCGGCGTTCGAAGAGGAGTAGCATGGATGATCGGCATGTGCGCTGGTGGTCGGTGGTGGCGCTGGAGTTTGGTCAAAGGGCGGATGTCGTGGGCGATGGAGTTTGGGCTTCGTTCGTACGTACGTGTTCTTTTAGCTGAGAGGTGACGTGGTGGCCTTTGTTTTTATTTATGTAACAACCCTCATTTTTCGATAATTAAAAATATTAAATTTAATAAAATTTTGGAATTTAATATTGGAATAAATTAAAAATTTGTAACTTATTTATGAGAAAATTAACTAGAATATAATTTAATAATGTTGATTCAATTTAATTGATAATTATTTTAATGTAATTGAAATAATTGTAATGTTAAATTGGTTATAAATTGTAAATAAGGAAATAAATTAAATGTGGTATTTAATGGTGAAAGTGTATGTAATTAATTGAAATTGGTTAATATAGAATAATTAATCAGTATGTGGATTTATTAGCTTGGTTTGTAAACAATAAGCATAGAAATGTGTTTGAAATTGTAAGTTGTAACAATTGTTTAATTACAATTTCACTATTTAATTCATTGAAACTAAATTGTAAATCAATTGAAATTAATCTAATTAAATACTACAGTTAATGTGAATTAAGATGATAACTGTAGAATATCGATGTAATAAAATGTAAACCAATGTTAGTTATATCCATAAGGTGATGGTTGATTGAATAATAAGATGTAAATCAAATTAAATGAATTTATTGGAATTTAAAATCGTAATTAATGAATTTATTGCAATTGCAATTGAACGCCGTAAATTGTGTAATATTTAATATTGAATTTGACATAGGAATTTTTTTTAAAAAGGATTCTAAATTTCTAGGTAATTAAAAATGATGAAAATTGTTAATTATTAAATTTGAATTTAAAGGTTGATTAAATTAATTTAATAATCATTTATTTAATTAACGTGAAAATAGCCATTTTGGCCACTATCTCGGATTTCGACAAAACTAGTTTCATCGGATCCGTAAAAGTGAATTATTATAGGATTTGAAGTTTCGTAGCGATCAGACTTGTCGTTTGGCCGTGCGACCTTGAAACGCGTAGAAATCAATTTAATGAATTCAATTAAAATAAGCTGATTTTAAAAGCTAACTTCTGTATACAATGGAATTAGGGTTCGAAACTAGTTCCACTGAGTTTAAAAATATCGAAAACCTATATTTGATATATTGGATGACCCATTTTCGTTTCGGGAACGAAACGGGCTTTTCGGGTCGTTGTTATCGTTTCGATCCAACCCTGCCTATTTATAAGCTGTTATAAACCCTAGCCGTTTCTCATTTCATTATTTCTGTATGTACATCTTTTTTATCCTTCTCAAATGACATAACATCAAACCTAATTCCTAAATTCCCAAACCTAATTTCAATTTCAAAAAAAAATGCGGATCTAGGGCGACTTCGGGTCGCGCTTCGGGTTCCAGAGGCAAAAACCCTACAGTGACTTCGGGTCAGGAATCAAATATGTAACGACCCCGGATTTTAATTAATTTAAATTGATAATTAATTTAATTTTTGAAGACAATTTGTAAAATTAATCGATTAAAGTGATGCGAGTTTTCCCCGAACTCAAATAAATTTTGTATAAATCAATTTAAATTTAAAAATATTGTATATTGTGTATATATGTGTATATATGAATGTATATGTAATATATGAGTAAATTTGCATATGTATATATATACATTGAATTTGAATTTAAAATCTTAAATATAAATGGTTTGAAAATAAATTATAACAATATAAACATTGAACACAAGTATGAGAATAAATAATTTTTATTTTAGAATTGATGGTTAAGTAAAAAATAGAAATAAATGAAAATAAGTATAAGACAATAAATATTAAATAAAATAATAATAATATTTGAGTTAGAAATAGAAATGAATAAAGGATAAATTATGGAAATAAATAGATAAAAAATAGAAATACACACATATAAAAATGAAGTAAACACATTGACTAAAATCTAACAACAACAATTAAAATAGAAAATTTATTTAGAAATATTACCTAAAGAAAAAGAAAAGAAAGGAATACATTCAACTATGAACAAATAAAAGGGTAAGTGTAGACTTGAAAGAAACAAATATGTGAAACTTGGAAAAGAATGAAACAAATATAAATATTTGTACAAAGGCAATTAATGTCGTATATCTGCAGCCACCAAAATAAACATCAGTAGCCTACAAACAAGAAAAATCCCTGCTAACTAGTACAAGAAGAAAATATCACTTGTACAAACCAATAAAATATACACCATGTACAAAGTTTTATACCCAGTAAACTTATTTCCTATATATCAACTTCATCCCATTTTCGTCCATTAAGCTGAGGAAAAAATATATGAAGTAATACTATCCAAACTTAAACAAACATTTAAACATAAACAACAATTTAAGCCAGAGATCAAAGAAAAGTTTTCAGCTTGCATTTTTACCACTTGTTCAACATGAAGCAGGCTCTGTTTTTTTCTTCTGCAAACCAAAGTGAGTAACTTTTTTTTTAAATACTTAAGTATCTGGTTGCTTGATTTAAGTATGAAGATAATGATGTTTTTGTGTGTATATATATGGTTAAAATTCTGTGTGTTTTTGAAATAGGATATATGCATGTTGTATAATCCTGTAATACATCTCTGTATTTAAAATTTCAAACTCAGGTTTGATTTAAAAGTTCAACTCTGCTTGATCTACTTGTTGTTCTGACCTAGGATCTAAACAAGATATGTTTGCTTGATTATAAAGTTAAGTTTTAAAATTTAATTAAGTTAAAATAACTTTAAATTTGTTCTGGGAATAAAAAAGGAACAAGGAGGTTTGAATTTGTGAAAATTCAAATTTGTTAATTTAAAAATTCAGTAACATGAATTAAATCCCTATACTAAATCATGATTTTAGAAAGTAAAATTTCATTTTTTAGTTATGGTTTGATAGTGCAATTCTGGTTTGCACTATTTTGGGAATATCCGTCAATCCAGTTGATCTGGATGTTTGGAATCGAGACTGGAGACAGTGGGATGACGGGAGAGTTTGGCAAAAATGGGGGGGTGGACGGTCAGTGACCAGTGGAGGCCGTGGTTGTGAGTTTTATTCCTAAACCTAGTTTGTCTATGCTGTGTATTTTGGGTCTGTTTGTTTTCCATGGAGCATCGAGTTCAACATGCTTTTGGGAATCGCTTGGGGAATGGTAGACGAAGTCGTCGCCGGAGTAGTGGATGTTCTGATGATCAGAGTCGCGAAGACGAGGCGATGTTAGGTCGGAGTATTAGTCCAGTTTTTCGAGCGAAATGCTAAATCTCGATCCCAAAGTTTTGGTGTTGAATCAAGTTTCGATTTCGTATGTTCGGTTGATTCGCGACTTGCTGGTGGTGGCGAAGTTCTCCAGAGCGGTGGCGTTCATCTGTACACGTGCACGATGTATCGCCTGTACCTGGTTGATTGAAATGATTTGGGGAAGAAGTAAAGGTCTCGGGGATGGTCTCGAAAAATGATGGTCGAACTCAAAGCATTTCGCGAATTTACTCGGGGAAGAAAAGAAATGGCTCGGGTTGGTTTCGAATGCGTACGCGAGTGATTTTAAATAGTTTTAAATTTTAAAACAAATCAAAGTTTAAAAAGGGAAATAGAGAAGAAGAAAGGGATGTCTCGGGTTCTAGCTCGGGGAAATCATGGGTTGTCTCGGGTTTTTGATATAAACCTGTTTTGAAAATTTAAATAATAAAAACAAGTTTTTGAAGCTAAAATGAATTCTTGAAGAAGTTTTCTCAAACAAGTTTCAAACTTGAATTTTAAAATTCAAAATGTGATTTGAAAATAATTTGATTTGGTTTTAAAAAAAATTATATTAGATTAATTATTAAATCTCTGACAGTTTTCAAATGTGATTAATTGATGCGATTAAATGGATAATTAAGTAATGATTTAGCTTTAAAATCTTGAGTAATTAAAGATTGGTTAATTACTTAAAAATAAAGGGTTAAATTAATAAATTATTTTAAAGGATAATTACTTAATTAAATACTAATTAAGGTTAGTTAATTAATATAAAGAATGTTTTAATTGTTAATTAACTTTCAAAGTCTAAGTTAATTTATTTGTTAAAGGAAATTAATTACTTGAAAGTTAATTACTTAATAAAAGTAATTAAGGTAAATTAACTAATAATTTAAGTTTGATAAATCAAGTAATTAAAGAATAATTAATTAAAGGATGATTAATTACTTAAAAATAATTACTTAATGAAAGTAATTAAAGATGGATAATTAATGATTAAAGATTGATTAATCAAATGTTTAAAAGTTAATTAATTTAAAGAATAATTAATTAATGTGATTAATTAATTAAGGTAATTAATTTGAGAATAATTAATTAAAAGTTAATTAATTAATGAAAGTAATTAAGGGATGATTATTAATTAAGGATTAATTATTGTAATCAATTAAGGATAATTAATCAAAAGATTAATGAATTTTACTTGTGAATGTTTGGATTTTATTGAATGAGTGAATTGTTTGATATCCCTGATATGTGATGCTTTGTGATACATCATGATTTATGTTGTGATCTGTTTCTCTAGGATGAATGTAATTTATTCCATGTGATGTAATTTCTTATCTGTGATACATTTGTATATTATCTGTGATCGGTGTACAAAAGATAAGCGTTATAGTTTATACCGCTTATCAAATATATTGTTTTTTATAAAAGCAATGGGCTAAGGGAGCCCTGCCCAATTTATTCATATATATCAAAATTGTACAAAATGAATTACATGATGATACTAACATTCATAAAGAAAAAAACCAAAAAAATGGACCGGATTTCATACCAAAACAAAAAAAACAGAACTCAGCAATTATCAACTCCTAAACCACTTCAGCCTTCCAACTCTTCTGCCAATCTTCTTATGCATTAGACTGAATAAAACATTAGCATTCTCCATTTTCTGATCAAAAATCCTTCTATTTCGTTCATTCCAAATTTCATAAACAAAAGTTTTTAAAATGATCAATAGAGTCTAAGACTTTGAACACTTCCATCTTGTAGCCTTGAAGATATTATACCATTCTATTCTAGAGTTTTTCACTATTCTATAAAAATTTCCATTAGCAAGTAATCTGCTCCATACTTCAAAAGTAAAGTTGCATTCGAAAAATAGATGAGTATTTGATTCAGGATAGGTATGACAGAAAACACAGTCCTCATTATTAATATGCCAAGCTTAGTCAATTTATGCTTAGAGTTAATAGCATTTGCCATGATTTTCCAAAGAAGAAGATTTTCTTTAGCAGGAGAATTGCTCGTCCAGATTCTTGATGCCCACGGGAAAGTTTCTGTGCTTACATTATATAACAGAGCTTTGTATACAGTAGATATAGCATGCTTCTTCCCCTTTATAGTCCAAAGAACTTTTAAATTTGAAGAGTTCAGTGGTAAAGATGATAAATTTTGCCATAAATCTCTGACTTGTTTAGAAATGCAATAAGGTAGGTCAATCGAACCATCACTGATATAAAATTGACTTTAGCATTTAATGGAATTCCAGACTGAAGTTGCAGAGGATAAGGAAGAATTTCCTGAATTCTCAAACCAACCTTGGCCCAAGGAGATGTCCAGAAGTTTAAATCATTATTAACAAGTGGGTTGCATTGTATAATGGGCAGAAATGTAGATCTTAACTTCAGAATATTTCGCCAACTCCAGCTACATAAGTTTGGAATGCTGATAGTCCAGAAATCTTTGCCTTTTAATAAGTTTTTTAAAATCCATTGTGTCCAGAGATCTTGATTTTTAGATAAAATTGTGTCATAGTATAAAGACATAGCAGCAATATTCCATAATCTAATATTTGTTATACCCAGACCACCCTTGTTCTTAGGCAGTTAAATCATTTTAAAAGAAATAGGAATTAACTTTTTTGAGAATGGATCACCATGCCATAAAAATCTGCTCAGAGCACTATTTATCATTGATACAAGTTTATATGGGAGAATGTAGTGTCTCATCCAATAATTACCACAGCAGTAGCAATACTTTGCACAATAACTAGTCTCCCTGCTTGTGAAAGCTTTGTATTAGGCCAAATTGATAACTTCTCAGTAATTTTTTCATAAAGTGGCAAACAATCTGAAGTTGTAATTCTTGCAGTGATGATAGGTAGACCAAGATATCTTTCATTATGTTGAATTTCACCAAGACCAGAAAATGATATAATTTCCTTCTTTAAATCATCACTAATACCTGCTATCAGTATGTGAGATTTATTAAGATTAATCTTCAAACCAGTGATTGTGTAGAATTTATCCAGAACCTCAATTATTGTGGAGATATTTGATATAGTTGGCTTTGTAAAAATAACAAGATCATCAGCAAATAAAAGATGAGTAATTTGTGGATCTCTACATTTTGGATGCAACTCAATCCTCCTGTTATTTACTTGCTCATTTATCAAAGAATTAAGTACCTCCATTACAATAATGAACAAATATGCAGAGATCGGGTCACCTTGCCTAACACCTTGAGTTCCTTTGAAAAATCCTATGGTACATCCATTTCTAATTATTGAATAATGAGTTGAAGAAATACAAGTGAATATCCATGCAAGTATTGGCTTTGGAAAGTTCATCCGAGAAAGAATTGCTATAATAGAGCACCAAGATACTGAATCAAAAGCTTTTTGAATATCAAGTTTAATCATACATCTAGGAGAATTACTCCCAATACCGTAACCTCTTGTAAGCTCTTGTGTAATTAAGATATTATCACCAATATTTCTGGAAGGAAGGTAAGCAACTTGGTTGTTGGATATAACTGTAGGCAGAACATTTTGTATCCTCTTTGCTATAATCTTGGAAATAATTTTATACAGTACATTGCAATAGGAGATAGGTCTAAAATCAGTAACACTTCTTGCATTTGAGCATTTTGGAACAAGGGCTACATTAGTTGAATTTATTCCAATAGGCAATTTATTGTGAGAAAAGAAGTAGAGAATTGCTCTGTTGACATCATCCTTAATTATTTTCCAAGTATGTTGAAAGAAAAAAGCACTGAAACCATCTGGACCACCATTACTATCAGGCTTTAAGGAAAAGACTGCCATCTTAACCTCCTCAGGTAAAACTTCTCGAATTATTTCACTTGCCTGTTCAGTACTCAAATAAGGAAGCTTCATAGAAAACAGAGGTGAAAGGTTTGGGATCATTGGATATGGGTTGGAAAGTATAGCAGAGAAGTATTCAATAAAAGCTTCAGTGATAGAATCATCATTCTCCTGTAGTACTCCATTCCTATCATAAATACTCATAATTCCTCCTTTGCATTGTTTAACCTTGATAGAGTTATGGTAAAATTTTGTATTCCTATCACCTAGCTTATCAATAGTCTCATGAAGTATTTCTTTTTTCATCATTGCTTCAAACTCTAAAGCTTCAAGTAGTTCTTTTGACAAAACTGCTTCTTGGCTAGCCAAAGATGTATTCAGATTATCATTCTGTAATTGCTGCTGAATAACAAATAATTTCTCCCTAATACCATCAGAGATTTTAGAACCCTTCCCAAAATTTTCTTTAGCCTAGATTTTAAGCTTTCCTTTTAACTTCTGCAGCTTTGTCTTAAGAATATAAAGGGGATTGCCAAAAGTATTTTCCTGCCAAACCTGCATCACAATGCTAAGAAAATCATTATGATTAGTCCAAGTTTTCTAAAATTTAAAAGATGGATTCCTGCATATTGCCTTCTTCCCCCAAGATAAAATAATAGGAGAATGATCAGAAACTAAGGGATTTAGGAATTTGCAATAGAGATTTGGCCATAGATTGATTGAGTGGATATTATAAAATGCATGATCAAGTTTGCAATAAGTTCTAGGACCAAGTTTACTTTTATTATTCCAAGTAAACACTGCTCCAGTAGATGGTATATGAGAAAGAGATGATTTTATCAAAGTTTGATTAAGAGGAGAAATATCTTTTAAAGAGAGAGGGATTCCTCCCATTTTTTTATCAGATGAGTACATACAATTAAAATCAAATATATTGTTGTATTTGAATCTGTGCTGATTAATGATGATGTTGCACTATTGTGTGTTAAACCCCTGGACTACACCATACACACACAAATATGGATTTCACGTGGAAATCGGTTAAGTCACAGATGATTTAAAATTAATGTTTTTGAAATTAAAATTTTAATTTCAATTGATTTTGGAAATGGATTTGGGTTAAATGTTAAAGCTTTTGAAAGGAGTTTTAAAGATATTTTGAATATTTTGAAAATTTAAATGATTCAATTTGAATTTGAATTCAAAATAAGGAATTGAATTCCATGTTTCAGATTTATGATTTAAAAATATTAAACAAGTTATAAATGTGTTACATGGGCTTGAACCATTTTAAAAATATTGTTTTGAGAATTTGAATTTAACCCAAAGACTTTAACTCGTATAAATGAATCAGATTTCCGAAATGAATACTGTTTGCTTTCAAATGATAAAAGCTTTCATATAAGGAATGAATTTTCAATTTGTGTCAATAGAATTTCAAGTTTGAATTGAAAAATGGTTTTCCAAGTTATGAGTGAATTCTTTTTGAAAGCTATGAATTGAATCTGTTTATTTTTAACAGATTTAAAGTGGTGATTTGTTTAAACCATTCGAAATGGAATTGTTTTGAAAGCTATAAATTAAATCTTGATTTAAAGATTTAACGAGTTAATCCAAATTGAAATGGAAATCGATTTGAAATTTATGAATGAATCTTTGTGAAAATGAGTGAACTTTGTGAGATGAATATTTTTTTGTAAAAGATTAAAATGGTAATGTGTTTAAACCATTTGAAAGAAATGTTTTGGGTAATAAGTTGTGACTTAACTGAAATCCCAATATCCATATGTTTTTAAATATTGCGCTCACTATTCGGTTTAGCCGGGAGAGGACCTTTGTGTCATATAACTCATTCCGAATAATGATACGTCGTATATGGATTGCATTTGAAGACCGGTGTTGAAGACCGGGTGTTTGCGAGAACGATAGGATAACCTATCAATTGTCTCTGCACTGAGTTGCTCCGGTATAGAGATTTCCTAAGTGATGGGAAGTCCGATCGGGATTGTGAATACCCAGATTGCAAGGGCTTCTTCGGAAGTGCCTTCGGTTCTGTTCGAACCCGGAATAGACTTGTATGGTTACATGTCTGACATTACATTTTGAGATATAAAGCAGATTTCTTTCAAATACATTTCTGTTGGTGGCGGAGAATTTATTCTCTTAGCTTAACACCCTTCTTTGAGACGTACGAGCTCAGAGGTTATGTAGTTGAAGGTTATCAGCGATATACTCCCAATTTGGTAATGTGGCATGGTGAGTGTTGTTGTGTGTTGATCATTTATTGATCATTTGTGATCAAAGCATGGCTTTGTGAAAAAGCGTAGCTTTGTGGACGAGACCTCATCGAACCTCACTGACCGGAAATGGTCGAAACAGGAAAGATGCGACAAGGTTATGAGGGTCGCGCCCTTTAGGGTATGTCATTTCCTTCTGGAAAAGGGTGGTATCATGGTATGGAGCCTAGATACTTACTCATGTGGACACACTTTATTTATTACTGTGTGATGTTGTTGGTTATCTAGCGCTCGGATAAAGGTCCAAAAGGACCAGGGGGTGGCATATTCGTGTAGTAGTTACCTAGTGTGACGCCCCACCTCTATACCCACGCTAGCCAAGAACACTACGGAGTAATGCTGTCAACTAGCACGGAGAATAAGGCTATTGAGGAGCGACCATCCTTGTAATTTCTTTATGCGAGCACCGATAAGTCAGATAGTATAGCATGCATTTTATTTAAGGAGGAAATCCAACATACTGATACAAACTCAAAGCTATCACACGGTGGCTATATATAATCTTCGGAAACAAACATAGAAGTAAACATAACACAAATCAGTCACAGACATCCATATCACAAAGGCAGAAAAAGATATGAATATATAACACAAGAAAGTGTACATCAGAGTAGTGGTCTAAAAGATCCACGATAATACAAAAGGATAGCTACAAGCTACATAATAGCATAAGTATACATCACGGAGTCTATATCTCAAATGTATACAACAAAAACTACTAATCTAAGTAGTTAGCCAAAAGTGAGAGTAATCCCAGAAGAGAAGTCAAGCAGAAGCACCTGTAACATCTCGGTCTGACCCGAGTATTATTTATAAGAAAATAATAAACGGATCAGTCTAGCTATAAATATCAGATGATATGGTATAAAATAAAAGACATGGCATGAACATGTAATAACCATAATAGCATACTACTATAAGTATGTAATTGAAAATCAACATGAGATTAATCAATATCACAAGAATCTTCTCAAAGATAAAATAGGGTATCATACCCTAAACTTGTATTCATAACAAGTCAATGACACACAAATTCACCAATGCACAAAAATTGATAAAACTTATCAATAGAAATCACGAAAATTGGTGAAGCACAAAATTCCAGAAATCATCACAAGAAATCCAGAAATCACAAGAAGGGGGAGGCCTGTCACAAGACGGGGGTATGAAAACTCACCAACACGTGTAACACAAGATGAGGCGCTATCTCATGGTAGCTAACCATTAATTTTGAGCCGAAGCTCCACAAGAATGGCCAGAAGACCGTGGGGCGCTACCCCACATATGTGATGTAGAAACATCACACAAACAGGGTTTAGTCTCCCTCGTAGACAAAGAGACATCGCACAATTGCTAGTCTAAACCAAATCACAAAAATGATCGTCATGATCATCAAGAAGTGTCAATCACACCAAGCTAGTAAATATATGAGTTTAGCTTCATGTCCCATAACCACTTGCTTAACTTAAATATTTACGAACAAACTGTAGATCTTCACTAGAAAATTGTCACAAAAAGGTTCAGTCGAACAAGTCCAAGAATTAACCAACGAAGTAAACGCAAGCGTTTCATACCACCTGTTTTACTAAGCTGTTTAATTAGATTTCTCATCCGAGTGAAGTAAAGGCTTGTATATACTAATAGATTGGAAAACGGTTTAGGAAAAAGAGTTTTGTACTGAAATAGAGTTGAAATCGCTTTTGATGAAAGAGTTTTGATATTTACTACTAGTATTGAAACCTTCATATTATTGAAGTGACAAACCACAAAACGATTGCTGAAGCAAATAGAATCACAAAAATTCACATTCGAAGTCGTGAGTAAAGTCCAAAGAAATAAATTCCAAAACCATCAAAGTAGGAATGCCCCTGCGACCTAACATGGCCGAGCTAAGAAATACAAGCAGGTCGAGCGACTTAAGGAAGTGAAGCCAAACAGCCTAAGAAGCTAGCGGCTAAAAGGGGTAGAACGCGACCTAAATGGTGCGACCTAAGGGGCTGCGCGACTCAACAGAGTCGAGCTAAAGCGTGCAGGCAGGTCAAGCGACCTAACAGACGTGACTTCACCATGGCTGAGTGACCTAAGGGGTTACGACCTAACGAAGCAGGCCGAGCGACCTAGGGACAGAACAAACCAACGAGTCACGATCTAATGTGGCACGACCTAAGCCTTAGTGACCTAAGTGTGAGCGGACGACCTAGTTAACTCGCGACCTATCGATCGGCACAGGCCTAAGTGGTGCGACCCAAGGGGTTCGCGACCTAACGAATCGCGACCTATATGTAAAAAGGGTAGAACGACCTAATGTCTTCAACAAGGCCGAGCAACCTAATGAAGGAACGAGCTAATGCAGAGCGACCTAGGGTGATGCAAGCTTTGCCGAGCGACCTAAGGCGATGCAAGCTTTGCCGAGCGACCTAAGGCGATGCGAGCTATATGTAGTTGCGACTTTTCCACGCTGAACGACCTAGTGCCCAGCGACCTAACAATGACAAGCTAATTCCGAGGCAGAACGACTTAAGCCCAGGAAATTGCTGAAACACACTAAAAATTGGGATTTTCACAATCCAATCCAAACCAAATGGAAATGCACATGCACAAGTGATAGGGAATCATTCCCAACAATCCAATGATAGTTATAGGCAAGAATGTGAGATAAAAATCTCACCTTTTCACCAAAAATCAATGAATATGAAGCTTAAAGCAAACAAGAATCAGTCCCTCTTCAATCTCAACACAAGAAGCTCGAATCCAATGTCTTCCTCTTGAATTTGGAGTTGAATGATGAATTGCAATTTGAATTTGAGCTTAGAGTTTTAATTTCCCTTTCCCTCCTCCATTTTTGATGAAGCTTCAAAGTTTAAGCAATTAGAAATGAAGTATGAAGAGAAGGAAAGGGTTGGGCTGAGTTAGTAAGTGATTCATCCCAAAACAAAGCCTTAAGCTAAAAAGTGGCGAAAATTCCACTATCTCCAAACATATTAAAGTTTATACTCAAAAAGATCGCAAATGTCATTTTGAACTCAATGGGGGTGGTCTCAAGTCCTAATTTGACCGTATGCAAAAAGTATCTTTTCAGGCCAAAATCCGATTAACGATAAAATATTTAAATATCAAATCGATAAATATGCGGGTTGTTACAGACTCCCCTCCTTAAAGAAATTGCGTCCTCGTAATATATAAGATGGAAATAAAAAGTAACAACCATAAAAGCATATTAACACAAAAAGAAATTTGAAATAAGAAGTTCACCTTAAAGAGCATGAGAAAGCAAGTCCGGATGTGTACGCTCGATGAATTCTCTAGATTCCCAAAAGCAATCCTTAAGATTTGAGGACCATTGAACTTTAACAAGCGAAACTTCTTTATTTCGAAGTCGTTTAATCTCCGAATCAACAATTCGAATAGGATGCTGCTCATAAGTTAAATTAGGCGAAACTTCAATCTCTTCCACAACACCGGGCTCAAGAATAGAATTGGAATCCCGAAGGCACTTCCGTAATTGAGAAACGTGAAACACGTCATGCATGGCAGAAAACTGAGCCGGTAATGAAAGGCGATAAGCCATGGAACCAATACGTTCAGTGATAAGAAATGGCCCAATATATCGAGGCGCTAACTTTCTCGATCGACTGAAACGTACAACACCCTTCATAGGTGAAACACGAATAAATACAAGATCTCCCATAGAAAATTCTAATTTTCTCCTTCGGTTATCGGTATAGGATTTTTGTCTACTTTGGGCTTCTTTCATCCTATGTCGAATAAGTTCAATCTTTCTGTGGAATCACGAATAAAATCTGGACCTAAAACCAGCTTCTCACCGGCCACAAGCCAACAAGAAAGAGATCGGCATGGCCTTCCATAGAGTGCCTCGAAAGGTGCCATACCAATACTGGATTGGAAGCTGTTATTATAGGAAAACTCAACGAGAGAAATATGATCTTCCCAACTTCCACCGAAATCAAGCACACAAGAACGAAGAAGATCTTCAAGAGTTTGATTCACACGCTCAGTTTGTCCATTGGACTGGAGGTGATAAGCGGTGCCAAAATTAAGCTTCGTTCCCAAAGCTTTTTGAAGACTCTTCCAGAATCCACTAGTAAACAATGGATCACGATCACTAACAATAGAAGTAGGAACTCCATGTAATTTAATAATTTCTTTGATAAAGAGTTTGGCCAGAAGAGGAACGGTTCGGTTCGACCGAACGGGAATAAAATGGGCGGATTTAGTAAGTCTATCAACGATCACCCATAAGCTATCATGACCCGAACGAGAACGGGGAAGGCCATCAATAAAATCCATGGAAATTTGATCCCACTTCCAAACTGGAATTTACAAAGGTTGTAATAACCCACCGGCCATTTGATGTTCAGCCTTGACAAGTTGGCAAGTCATGTAACACTTAACAAAGTTAGCAATATCAGATTTCATTCCCTCCCAGTAATAAAGTCGTTTCATATCCGCGTACATTTTACTACTACCGGGATGAATGGAATATTTGGAACGATGAGAATCTTCTAGAATATCTGTTAACCCTGAATTATCCGCGACCTAAGAAGTATACGTCTCAAGACTTAACGAGTTAAGGATTGCGAGATTTAACAAGTTGACTTAGATGATCTACGACTCAGTAGACTCCGATCTAAGGAATGGTCCTACTCAGCGACCTACGAGTTAAAAGGTTAGCGACCTGAGACATGGTGGGACTTAACAGTTTACGAGTTAACAAGTTTACGACTCAGTGGATGTACGACTTGAGGGCTTGACGACTCAGCGAGTTAAGCGACCTACGACTTAAGAAGTTAAGAAGTCTCCGACTTAACTACTCAACGGGTTAAAGTCTCTACGACTTAAGAAGGTTTCGACTTAACATGCTACGACTCATCAGGCTTACGACTCAAAAGGATCTTACGACTCACAAGGTCTGTACATCTCATCAAGCTAAGCCGCCTACGACTTAGGAGCTTTACGACTCATCAAGTTAACTCTTCTACGACTTAAGAGACTCAGCGACTTAACTTGCCTAGCAACCTAACCTCTAAAGGAACATCGCGACCTAGCAGCTTGCGACCTAAAGGAACTTCGCGACCTAGCAGCTTGCGACCTAAAGGGGCTTGCGACCTAACTACTTAAGATGTGTGCCGACCTAGAAGCCAACCGACTTAACAAATTGCGAGTTAGCAAGGGCTTCCGAGTTAACAAATTGCCGACTTAAGATTGTGAGTTAACTCTGCTCCGACCTAACAACACCGAGTTATGAAATGCTCCGAGTTAAGAAGAACTACGACTTAAGGGTCTACGGGATAAGGATCTTAAGTCGTCACCGACCTATGACTTATACTAAGTCGTGTACAATCTCAGAACACCTTATACGCCTTTACCTTGTCACCGACTTAAGGGAACGAAAACAGTATTGCATCTTTTAGGTCGTTACCGACTTATAACTTAAACTAAGTCGCTCACAACTTACTAACTCGTTCTGGAAGTACTAACTGGTACAAGTGCTTTATCTCGTTGCCGACCTACGACCTAAGACTTCTATAAGTCGGCCACGACTTAAAGACTTAGAGAAATTTCCCGAGTCCAAATCAGCTCCTATAAATACCCCACCACTTCCAACATAACGAGGACTTTTGGGCCATTCATTTCTCCAAGCGCCGTTACGCTGTCGAAGCCTCCTCTCATTCAGCAATCAAAGATCTTCAAGCATTCGAGACACTACAACAATCTTCGAGAAGAGCTCCTTACATCCAACACGGATTCGTCGAGTTTCATCATCAAAGATCGAGCTAGTAGTCAAGAGTGTTTTCATGATCAAGTTGTATTGTATTTTGAAGGATATTGTATCAAATTGTAACCGAATCAGCAATAAAAGACTATAAAGTGGACGTAGGCTCAATTACGGGCCGAACCACTATAAATCTGTTGTTCATTTACTGCTTTTCTGCGATTTTCAGCTTATATTCTGTTCCCGTACCAACGGGTGGTGCTTTCACAATTCTATTACACACACCGGGTGTTAGCGTTCACCTTTTACCGTTAACATTTTGGAGCTTTCACCGAGAACCCAACTCAGGCGATCGTCCACCATTGCTTCGCAAAGATTCATAAAAAGAACCTCTCTTAAAAACCAGATCCGAAATAATGGCACCTGGAAGAAGAGGTAGACCTATCAGATCCGGAAATGCTCACGAAGGGACTTCCGCTTCCCCAATAACAGACCAAGCAACTCCAACCGTTGGAGTCACCAGGGCTGAATTGGATGATGCAGTTTCTGGATTATACCAACAGATTGAAACCCAAAACGCTTTGTCGATGGATAGGTTAACTGCTCTGCTCGGGGCAAATCGTCAACCAGAAAACCGTCAAACTACTCTTCCTGAAATGACACCTTTCCAGGCTGATGGTTCTATGCCGCAACCAACTTGTCATGAACATATGCCCGGGCAAACTTCCGAGGGAAGAACTGATGCTTGTCCGGAGGTGTCTTTGAACAATAAAGGATACCTGTCCGAAATGGTTAACCGCATCATGAAAGAGAGCATGCAAAGGGAAGAGGATGAGAACGACTGGGGATTTGCACCAAGCAAAACTCCGTTTACTGAAAGGATCCTGAGAGCGGAGTTTCCAAGGAAATTTGCACCTCCTACTATCCAAGCCTATAGGGGAACCGGTGACCCTAATCATTTCCTATACAAATACGATTGGCATATGACCGGTGCAAGAGCATCAGACGAGATCAAGTGTCGATACTTTCCAGTATATCTGGAAGGTGTGGCTTTACTTTGGTTCACAAAGCTTCCAGTTCGGTCTGTAGATAAGTTCTCCGACTTGACACAAAAGTTTAAAGAACAGTTCAGATTGTATGCTTCAAAAGCTAAGGATATAATGTCACTGTCTAACCTTGAGCAAGCGCCCGGAGAATCAATCAAATCTTTCTTGAGCCGTTTCAATATAGCTTTAGCCGAAGTAGAAAATGCGGAACCACGCATGATCCTGACTTATTTGATGCGAGCCATTGATAAATCGAGTAAATTTGGGATATGGCTAAAGATGAAGGAACCGAACTCACTTGATAAATTTTATAAAAAGGCCGACGAGTTCATTCGCCTTGAAAGCCTTTCTACGACATCGAAAGTGGTTGCTACCCAAACTAATAATAACAATGTCCCATCTAATAAAAGAGAATCTGAAAGTCAGAAAAGGGAGAATGAAGGAGGAAAGAGCCAGGGAAATGAAAAGAAACTTCGCCGCTTTAATCCTTCGGATTATACTCCTTTAACTGATACACCAAGTAATATCTTTTTTGCAACAAAGGACGTTGTCAGGTACCCTAAGCCACCTGAGATGACGAGAGGTGCAAAGCGTAATGGAAAATTCTGCCAATTTCACAATCAACCTGGCCATGACACTGACGAATGTCGCCAATTAAAAAATGTGATTGAATAATTGCTGGAGCAGGGTAAACTCCAACAATACGTTAAGAGAAGCGGAGTCGCTCCAACCTCATCCACTCGGAATCAACAACGTCCTACCCATCAATCCGATTCTCTCAACAACACTGCAGTGCAAGATTCAGAAAAGCTTGTCATTAATGTTGTCACAGGAGGTCCATACCCAGCAGGCAGAAGTTGGGACGACTGCTAATTATCCACAAAACTGCAACTGGGGCATCTTTCACTTTCTCTGGCATATAAACCCGAAGCTGCAAATCTAGCACAAATGGGAATCCAGCTTGGAGATTCTGAAACAACAATAACTAGCATCCATTTTTTACTTAACAGCGTTGCTTAAATTTGTAAAAAATGATGATGGATGTGTGGCTTTTGCATTGTAAACCGCTGAGAAATCAGTGTGACTGAATAATGAAAAAACTATGCATTCTGTGTTTTCTATTATAAAATGCCTGTTATATTTCGATGTGTAAATACTCTAAATGTATTGCTAAAATGTCGATCTAATATTGCAGGTCATTAAAGCAAAGCTCACCCATCGCAAAGCTAAGCGAGCCTTATAAATCATTTACTAAAGCAAATACCAAGCGACAAAAAATTCCAGATTCAAATCCTATACAAGAAGAACCTCACATAAAAAGTTGGCAACTTCACTGGGGCAAGCCTTCGTTAACCGGTTGTGATTGTCAATATGAACAGACATCCAGCTAGGTAACTCGCGTTTGTCCCATGAAGTTATTCAACAGTGAAGTCCACTTCTTCGGATG
The DNA here is from genome assembly GCA_030737815.1 of Allium fistulosum. Taxonomy (NCBI): domain Eukaryota; kingdom Viridiplantae; phylum Streptophyta; class Magnoliopsida; order Asparagales; family Amaryllidaceae; genus Allium; species Allium fistulosum. The sequence continues at coordinate 1,057,132,897 of CM060907.1, forward strand.
AGGCAATTTACTTACAAAAGGAACGAAGATACGCTTGGAAATGATAGTAAAGGATCGCTAGTGGCAGATGATGGGAGAACATGGCCAAGCAAGCACGGAAGCAACCAAAAGGAATTTTGCTCCTCAATAAAAGGGCCGGTAGAACCACCGAAAGGACACCTTCCCAAGCAGAAGGAACAGGGCCCTTGCTAACTGATCGTGATGCATCCGATCAGGTAGCTTGCGTCCGTCCCGTGGATCTACTCGCCCCTGAGAAGCAACCTTCCTGGCACACCAACCAACCGATGCTCCTTCCCAAAGGTCAACAAAGCCCTCTAACGAGGCACGCCAATAAATGGGAGAGCTTTCCTCAATCAAAAAGATCGGTGGGACTACCAAAGGGGCACTTTGTTAATTAATTGCGATCGTTTGTGCAAACAAACATCCAATCGAGCAACTTGCGTTCGCCCCGTGGACCCCTCCGACCCTGAGAAAGTAACTTCCAGGCAATCACAAGCCCTTTTCGGAGGCACAAGCCCTCTTCGGAGGCACAAGCCATCTTCGGAGGCACGCTTCACCATGCTTGAAGCACAAAATCAAAAGCCCTTTTCGGAGGAAAAAGCCTTCTTCGGAGGCACATTTCACCCGTGTAGAAGTGCAAAATGCTTCTCTTCGGAGACCCACTTCACCAGTGATGAAATGCTAAAAAGCCCTTTTCGGAGGCACATTTCACCCGTGTAGAAGTGAAAAATGCTTCTCTTCGGAGACCCACTTCACCAGTGATGAAATGCTAAAAAGCCCTTTTCGGAGGCACATTTCACCCGTGTAGAAGTGAAAATTGCTACTCTTCGGAGACCAAAACTGCTTCCCTTCGGAGACCAAAACTGCTTCTCCTCGGAGACCAAAACTGCTTCTCCTCGGAGACCAAAATTGCTTCTCTTCGGAGACCAAAAATTGCTTCTCTTCGGAGACCAAAAATTGCTTCTCTTCGGAGACCAAAATTGCTTCTCTTCGGAGACCAAAATCGCTTCTCTTCGGAGACCAAAAGACCTCCTCAGAGGCGTACTTCATCTTGCTTGAAGTACCAAAAATAAACCCTTTACTGGGGCACAAAATCAAAACCTTCCTCAGAAGCTCATTTCACTGTGCAGGAAAATTCACTCTTTAACAAATAAAAGTGATCATTCCCAAAAGTTGAAGTGTTCTTCAGGAAGAAAGAGAAAGTAAAAATTTCTCCAAAAAACGAGATATACTCTATTAAAAACAGAGTGATTCCTGCCTCAAAAATGGAGTAGTTATTCTCTAATATAAGAGTATCAGTCTTGTAAAAGCGAGAAATATTGCAATGCACTTGTAGTATGGGGGCAACATTATACAATTCAGTTACATTAATAGAAGTAATATACAAGCGACACACCACAAGTTCATTGCAATATCACATAAAGAAGATGTGGAATAAATGCGTTCTTGAAACACAGACAAAAGTTTGTACAAGTAAAAAGAATCGTTTACTCTATACTTCAAATGAAAAACAGATATATTCCTACATACACAAGAATTTGTACAAGTAAAATAGTCATTTTATTCAATACTATGGAAACTTTTTACATTGTGCAGATTACAAAAAAGGCGGAGACCGGTATCCGCACAATCCCCGGTCAATACAAAAAGCAGAAAAGACAAAATCAGACTCATTTCTCCTTTTTCCCACCCTTGGAGCTTTTACCCGGCCTGGTAATTAGTTTCGAAGGCCGTATCGGAGAAGAAGGAGGAAGAGACTCAGCCGGATCAATCTCTGCTTCATCTCCAGCAGCAGAAGAACTCTTCTTTCCTTTCTTCGAAACCGCACGCTTTCCCTTCTTCTTGGAAGAAGACTCGCTCCCCGGAGCAAGAAATGTAGAAAGCTTTGTGTCGTATTTAAAAGACCGCTCCGGGGTCTTCTCGCTATCTTCCAGACCTTCTGCCTTCTGTTCTTCGGAAGTAGGTGGTTCGTCTAAACCTTGAAGGGCTGCTATTGGTTCTTCCTGTGAACCTGGTTGAGAAGCTGGAAGAGGTATAACTTGAGGAGGAGGAGGAACGACAGCTGAAGAAGGAAGAATTGGTGCAATTTCCGGCACGACTGCTGCATAATAAAAGAAATCAAAATCAGTATTCTCCGAGAAAAAAGAAGACCGTGAATCGTCAAAGTTACCTGGAGAAGCCGGTTTAGCGAGATCAATCTCAAATTCCCGAGCTTGGAAGTCCTTCATTGCCTCTTCCTTTGTAGGGGTGGTTACAGTTTCTTTGTCAACCTTAGCGGGAGGCGTGGAATGAGAACTAGAGCCAGTAATATCCGCGTAAGCTAAAGCCGAAGTATAAGCAGGAGCAATAGGAGGTGTTTCTTTCTAAGGAAGCTTCTCTCCCGTCGCCTCGGCCCGCACTCGGATAAGCTGCTCTTTTCCTTTGGCAAGGGCAACGCGATCGCTCTCACCTAAGTAGGTAGCTTGAAGATCTGTTTCAGAATATCCGGCACCACCAAATAAGTCAATGATTGCCTCCCATACTTCCGCTAAGGTGACTTCATATTCTGGTCCCAAAAATGAAAGGCTCCCACGCCCCAGGACACAATGCATATAAAAGTCGAACAGAGTCACGTCAATGGTGGCTATGGTCGCCTTATGGGATTCTTCGGCTGCAGCTTTACCAGAGAGAACTTCATCACGTTCTCTTTCAGCCTTCAGTAGCTGAGATTGCAGTCTTATAATTTCTAAATCTTGAGAGCTGACTTTCTCTCGAAGCTGAACAGCATCATCGCGGTATTTTCTCGTAACCTGCTGTTCTGCTTCGAGTTTCACCTCAATATCTCTCTGAGCAGCATGGGCGTCTCGAACTTGTTTTTGAAGCATTTCTTCTTTCTGAGAATAAGAAGTGGAAGAAGTAGCAAGCTCTTTTTTAAGTCTTTCAACTTCAGCTTCGAGCTTCCCATAACCATCGCTAATGCTTTTCATCTCCGCGTCATGCTGCTTACGCCATTTTTCCCACTCAGATTTATCATTCTCCATGGTCATCATCGCCTCAAGGTTCATATGGTTGACCCTTTGAAGTTCATCAACCAGCTTCTGCCATCCAGACATTCTTTTGATGTCAAGTTTTACATCATCGACATTTTTCAGCATCGCTTGCTTATCAATGGGGACCAAATCCAAATCAAAACGCACTCCTTTCAGACACCAATTCAGAAATCGGCTCTGGAGTGTGGGAGGACCATCTCCAGCTTGGTACTGTGGCCTATTAATGATTGTCTGGATGTCAGACTCCTTAAGGGCAGGAGAACCGGAAGATGTATTAGGAGGAATAGAAGCGGTAGTCTTTTCCGAGATATTAGATGTATCTTTCTCGCCAAGTCTGATCCGTTTGCTAGAATCATCGGAAGTATGACTCTTCCCCTTGTCATCGTAAGATTTCCTCTTGTAAGGATCGTCGCTTCTGCGGGAAGAGTCACGTCGCTCGTCCCTATTCCCATAGTATCCCTCATCTTCTCTTCGGTGACGCTCTTCATGAGCTCGCCTCTCATGAGCCTTTCTGGCAGCCCTCTCCTCATCAGTTTCCTTCACAGCACCGATATAACTCCTAAAGTCATAAGCCTCACGGCTTCCGTAACGCTGGAATTTGTTGAAGTAAGAGCCGCTTCGCCCCATCAAAGAACCTGAGATTGAAGAAAAAGACCAGTTTTAGAAATCCTCAAATTGAAGAAGCTATGTGCATATAAGTGCCAAAATTCTAAGTGTGTGTGATGTGCAAACTACACGCGTCAGACTACAAACCACTTTTGGGTGTAGAAATGGCAATAAGTTGTGTGGAAGGCGTTGTGGTTTGTTGCAAAGAAGAAGTTGCTTCGATAACAGGAGGGACCACTTTAGAAACATCATCTTTAAAGAGCTCCTGAGAGGTTATCATAATGTCGCTCAGACTGTCAAAAGTATCATCGCCATGGTGCATGGGAGAATTATCTTTTTCAACTTCCACCTCAGCCGTCTTTTCAAGAGTGTGAAGATTTTCCTCCTCTTCAACAACCGGGGCAAGTGCTAACTTACTGGACAATCCAGCAATGTCGGTAGGAGTAGAACACTTTACCAATGAAGTCTCAGTGGTAAGATCTTGCGGTAAAAGTTCTTTAGCAGGAACAGGGGCATCTGACTCCTCAGCAGGAGAATCAGGGACTTCATGTGGCTGAGTGGAACGGGAAGGATGTAAGAGTCCAAATTCGTGGAGGAACTCATCTCTCAATAGAAATTGAACACTCCTCTCCTCAACCGGCACGACCATAAGCCTCTCAAAGGTAGTCTTGTGATGAGGTTCCCTAGAGGGGGGAGGAAGCGCTGAAACAGTAGAAAAAGAAGTTAACACTTGACAATTTGGACTTCAAAGAATTTAGAAAACACAGGGAAAAGATAGATAATCGTACTTCCCACTCTCCAAATGGCGTAAAATCCCGGGGGACAACGAACAAAGAAAAACTGGCTCAGAAACCCAGGAACGCTTTCGGGAAGACCAATAATCAGTTTACGATTCCTGGCACTCCTTACAACTGTGATAGAGGGATGGTCTTTGTTCTTTGTAAATGAGCATAGAAAGAAAATTTCTCCAAAACTGGGAAAACGGTCCAGCATTCTCCTAAAAAGCACACACAGTCCCAGCAGGATGGCGTAGCCATTAGGATGAAGTTGAAAAGGGGAGATAGATAATCGAAGGAGAAGTTCTCGAAGACAGTCATTAAACGGGGGAATCGCTCCACTCAAGCACATTTGGCGGTTCACTGCGATAAAGCCGTGGGGCGGCCTATTAGCAGTGTCATTTACTCCAGGGAGCAGAGCGTCAGATTCAGCGATGCCAAACTGGGTGCATAGTTGACGGAAGACTTTATGACTCAGAGTGGTAGGAATCCTTTCCAGGGGATCATTCAGCGGGGTAGCAATTGGAAAAGCTTCTCCAGGTGATTCCAAGTCTTCTTGATGAGATGCCATTCTACACAATCAGCCGAATGTTCAAAAGTGAAGGTGAACGTTTCCTAAAAGTGTGAAGTGCTGTGCAAAACTAATGAAAATAAGAAAAAGCAAGTATAACTGGAATTAAACTAACTGACAATCAGTCGATTACGAGATTTCAGAACTTGTTAATGCTCAAGTGCAGTGTTAATGCAGACAAATCAGTTTTAGTTAACCATTACGATTTTGCTTTAATACTTCACTTGAGTTGGTTATTATGTAGCATTTCACTCATACAGTTCATTTAATTTAATTTAATCTTTATCAGCTAATCTGTCATTCGATGTGGGCAGTCGGTGGCAGTATATTCGTCCCAGTTTTTTGTAAATGTTATAACAGGCAGTTAGAATTATTGACAATCTACAAAAGAATGCAACAAGGTTCAAATAACTCAAGTCTCAACATTCGAGGCAGTGCAAAATTTGCTCAAGTTCTAATTCATTCTCGACTTAGCATGGGTCAGATTTTCCTCAAGTTCTAGCTCGGTCACGGACTAAAAGATATGCTATGAATCAAGTTGAGTCGTAACTCTCCAATCGTACCACATTCAAGCAAAGTCTGAAGTGTTAAGTCGCAAAACGACTCAAATGATTCCTGCGAGCTAGGGACAATTATTCTCTAAGTCGTAAGTCGTGGGGTTTAAAAGGGGACTTCAATTCTCTAAGTCGTAAGTCGTAACTCGGCTACAACTCAAAGCTTAGGTTGCTGTAAGTGATAAGTCGATCCAGAATTTAGTCCATCTAACTCCTGACTCGTTTGATCCCTAACTCGTTAACCATATATCCATCCAACTCCTAACCCTTAACTATCCAACCCGTTAACCCATTCACCGGTTAGCTTCTTCGTCAACCCTATCTCTAAACCACCACAGATCACAAATCATTACAAGCCATATCAAGCCACCTTAATTCCATGAATATCCTACATAGCAGTATTCGCAAGGACCGAGGGAAGAATTCATGGAGAAAGGTCGATAGCAATGGTCAGCGATTGGGAAAAGGGAGAAGACGCTTACGCGATGTAACTAGAAGTGGTTGGAGGTAAATCGAGTCGAAATCGCCTTTGGAAGCTTGAGATCTTGTTAATGGCAGATACGACTTAAAGCACGAGTGATAGGAAGAAGAAGATAAGAGGTACGACCTAAGCGTTTTATACCTCAGGTCGAAGGAATTGGAATCGACTCACACGAGCTAAAATGAATCGAAACACACGACCTACGACTTAGGCGTGTATTTCGAGGGGCAAATGTTAACCCTGAATTATCCACGACCTAAGAAGTATATGTCTCAAGACTTAACGAGTTAAGGATTGCGAGATTTAACAAGTTGACTTAGATGATCTACGACTCAGTAGACTCCGATCTAAGGAATGGTCCTACTCAGCGACCTACGAGTTAAAAGGTTAGCGACCTGAGACATGGTGGGACTTAACAGTTTACGAGTTAACAAGTTTACGACTCAGTGGATGTACGACTTGAGGGCTTGAAGACTCAGCGAGTTAAGCGACCTACGACTTAAGAAGTTAAGAAGTCTCCGACTTACTCAACGAGTTAAAGTCTCTACGACTTAAGAAGGTTTCGACTTAACATGCTACGACTCATCAGGCTTACGACTCAAAAGGATCTTACGACTCACAAGGTCTGTACGACTCATCAAGCTAAGCCGCCTACGACTTAGGAGCTTTACGACTCATCAAGTTAACTCTTCTACGACTTTAGAGACTCAGCGACTTAACTTGCCTAGCAACCTAACCTCTAAAGGAACATCGCGACCTAGCAGCTTGCGACCTAAAGGAACTTCGCGACCTAGCAGCTTGCGACCTAAAGGGGCTTGCGACCTAACTACTTAAGATGTGTGCCGGCCTAGAAGCCAACCGACTTAACAAATTGCGAGTTAGCAAGGGCTTCCGAGTTAACAAATTGCCGACTTAAGATTGTGAGTTAACTCTGCTCCGACCTAACAACACCGAGTTATGAAATGCTCCGAGTTAAGAAGAACTACGACTTAAGGGTCTACGGGATAAGGATCTTAAGTCGTCACCGACCTATGACTTATACTAAGTCGTGTACAATCTCAGAACACCTTATACGCCTTTACCTTGTCACCGACTTAAGGGAACGAAAACAGTATTGCATCTTTTAGGTCGTTACCGACTTATAACTTAAACTAAGTCGCTCACAACTTACTAACTCGTTCTGGAAGTACTAACTGGTACAAGTGCTTTATCTCGTTGCCGACCTACGACCTAAGACTTCTATAAGTCGGCCACGACTTAAAGACTTAGAGAAATTTCTTGAGTCCAAATCAGCTCCTATAAATACCCCACCACTTCCAACATAACGAGGACTTTTGGGCCATTCATTTCTCCAAGCGCCGTTACGCTGTCGAAGCCTCCTCTCATTCACCAATCAAAGATCTTCAAGCATTCGAGACACTACAACAATCTTCGAGAAGAGCTCCTTACATCCAACACGGATTCGTCGAGTTTCATCATCAAAGATCGAGCTAGTAGTCAAGAGTGTTTTCATGATCAAGTTGTATTGTATTTTGAAGGATATTGTATCAAATTGTAACCGAATCAGCAATAAAAGACTATAAAGTGGACGTAGGCTCAATTACGGGCCGAACCACTATAAATCTGTTATTCATTTACTGCTTTTCTGCGATTTTCAGCTTATATTCTGTTCCCGTACCAACGGGTGGTGCTTTCACAATTCTATTACACACACCGGGTGTTAGCGTTCACTTTTTACCGTTAACAATATCTTTACGAAGATCACTAATATTTGGTACGATAAGTCTACCAAATTTTCGAATGCCGCCACGAGAATCAATATCAAAGTCTTTCAAACCTTCAATATCGGTTTTATCCTTAAAATTTTGGCCAAGCAAAGCCAATTCAGGATCTAGCTTTTGAGCTTCAAGAATGCGGTCCAAAAGAGAAGGACGATCCTCAAGGCTACATAAAACAAAAGATGAACATAAATCAGATACATGATCTCTAATCTCACAAGTGGATAAAACCTCGAGATCATGCCATTCGGATATCATCATAGAAACAACCCCTTGTTGCTTACGACTAAGAGCATCAGCAACTCGATTTCCCTTTCCGGGAGTGTAAAGAATATCAAGATCATAAGAGGCAAGGAATTCGAGCCAACGCTGTTGACGCAAATTAAGTTCCTTTTGAGAAAATAAATATTTCAAAGACTTATGATCAGTATAAAGTATAAACTTTTCTCCTAAAAGATAATGTCGCCAAATCCGAAGGGCGAAAACGACAGCCGCGAGTTCTAAATCATGTGTGGCATATCTAGTCTCAGCCAGCTTCAATTGCCTAGAAGCATAAGCAATAACACGTTCTTTTTGGATAAAACGGCACCCAAACCAACACGACTAGCATCGGTATAAACAACAAAATCTTGATTCCCTTCGGGAATAACAAGAATAGGAGCATTAGAAAGGAGTTCTTTTAATTTCTGAAAGGAAGTTTCACATTTGTCCGACCAAATGTATTTAACACCTTTCTTTGTTAAGCCAGTAAGTGGAACGGCAATTTTAGAAAAGTCCTTAATGAAACGACGGTAATAACCCGCCAATCCAAGGAAGCTACGAATTTCCGTTACACTCTCCGGTCTCTTCCAATTTTGAATCGCTTCAATCTTTGAAGGATCCACTGATATTCCGGATTCGGAAATAATATGACTGAGAAACTTCACATTAGATTGCCAAAAGTGGCATTTAGAAAATTTTGCTTTTAATTGATTGCTCCTAAGAGTTTCCAATATAATCCAAAGATGCTTTTCATGCTCCTCCTCGGTTTTAGAATACACAAGAATATCATCAATAAAGATGAGAACAAACCGATCGAGGAAATCTTTGAAAACTCGATTCATAAGGTCAACGAAGTAAGCTGGAGCATTCGTTAAACCAAATGGCATAACTAGCCATTCATAAGATCCATAACGTGTACGGAACGAAGTCAAAGGAGTACTATCCTCTGCAATACGAAGCTGATGGAAACCGGTAGCCAAGTCCAATTGTGAAAAGACTCTAGCACCACTAAACTGATCGAATAGATCATCAATCCGAGGAAAAGGATATTTATTCTTAATAGTTAGATCATTAAGCTTGCGGTAGTCGACACAAAGCCTAAGTGTACCATCGGATTTTTTCATGAAAATTGCTGAAGCTCCCCAAGGCGAAGAACTAGAGCGAATAAATTGCTTCGTCTCCAATTCGGATAATTGTTTGCGCATCTCTTCATTCTCCTTATTGGACATGCGATAAGGAGGATGAGTAATAGGTTGAGCTTCCGGTGTAAGATTAATTCTGAACTCAATTTCTCGCTTAGGTGGTAATCCTAAAACGGGCTCAAATATGTCGAATAATTCACGAACGACGTGAATACGAGAAATGACATCTTCCTCATCATCATTGTCATCATCAAGAGGATTTAGAGAATATAAAGATGCCGTCAAAGTGGAATCCGAATCTTTAAGAACAATAGAAATCTGCTTAACAGATAGTGGATGTCGAAGATAAATAGTCCGCTCAGGACATAGGATATGAGCTTCATAACGGTTAAGCCAATCCATACCCAAAATCATTCCAAAGCCTAAATAATGCATGACATGCAAATCGGCTAGGAAAGGAAGATCACACAAAATAATCTCCACATCTTTACAAAGCAAACTAAGAGTTGCGGATCCACCAACCGGATTCGCAATTCTTAAAGAAGTCATAAGCAAAAACACTTAAGGAAAAAGTATCGACAAGTTCCTTTGATATAAAAGAATGGGATGCACCCGTATCAAAGAGAACTCGAATAGGTTGATCATGAAATATAATAATGCCATCAAGGACAGAATGAGACATACCTTGACCGCGAGATGTGTTGCCAGAGCCTTGAGCCACGTTTAACTTTCCTTCCTTCTTGCCTTGACGTCTGGGGCATAAATGTATATAATGATCCGGGCTCTTACAATAGCGACAAGAACGTGGCTTTGAACACTTGTTCGCAAAATGGTCCTTAGAACCACAGTTATAGCAATGCCCGCTACTAGGAGAAGGAGTCTTTGCTGCCAGAGGTGCAGGTTTACCCTTTTTGTTGGGATAAGGACCTTTGAATTTCTTTGGCCTCTTCTTGTTGTTGAAGTTTGGTTTGACACCCACCACTTCAACATCACTTTCCCTATCCGCCTCTTCAAGACGAAGAGCGATATCAATGAGTTGATCGAAAGAAACTTCCAATTTTAGAAGTAATGGCTTCTTGAGATTCTTGTTTAAGCCATAGACAAATCTTTGATTCTTCTTCAATGGGGTATTGATGTATTCAACCCCATATTTAGACAGTGACTCGAAGGATGCGACATAATCTGTCACAGAAGATTCACCTTGAACAAGGTCTATGAAACGTCGAGCCAATGTCATTTTCTCTGCTTCTGGTACGAATTTTAATTTGAAGAGTTCCCGGAATTGCTCCCAGGTGAGATCTGCTTCATTAATTTCAGAAATAAGAAGTTCGTACCAATCCAATGCTCTCTCTTAGAGCATACTGGAGGCCACCCGAACACGGTGAAGATCTATAAGATTCATGCGAGAAAAGATTCGATCGCATGTTCTTAACCAAGCCTGGACCTCGATAATAGTTTCGGAACCTTTGAACGGTTTCCCACCCAAGATGGTATAATCGTTGCACAAGCGTGCAAATCCAGACTTAGGATGAGTAGGTTCCTGATTAGGACCAGCTGCTTGAGCATTCTTTACTAAATCAAGAAGCTGCTGAGCGGTCATAAAAACTCCATCCTGGGGAGTAACAGTAGATGGTCCAGCTCTAGGACGGCCTCGTCTAGACATTCTCTTCTTTAAGGAAGAGAAAAGAAGAAAAGTTATTCTCCAAATAAATATCAAGCAAATCTTGATAGATAAAACAAGGATACATAAAAGGAAATAGGATGAATCGGTTCGAAGACTCGAATTAAATCGTAAGGCACGACTCCTAAGTTGGACTTAGGATGATGATCCTTGTTAAGTTATTCTACAATGTTCCAAAGTTTGGGTCTGATACCAAGCTGTGACGCCCCACCTCTATACCCACGCTAGCCAAGAACACTACGGAGTAATGCTGTCAACTAGCACGGAGAATAAGGCTGTTAAGGAGCGACCATCCGTGTAATTTCTTTATGCGAGCACCGATAAGTCAGATAGTATAGCATGCATTTCATTTAAGGAGGAAATCCGACATACCGATACAAACTCAAAGCTATCACACGGTGGCTATATATAATCTTCGGAAACAAACATAGAAGTAAACATAACACAAATCAATCACAGACATCCATATCACAAAGGCGGAAAAAGATAGAATATATAACACATGAAAGTGTACATCAGAGTAGTGGTCTAAAAGATCCACGATAATACAAAAGGATAGCTACAAGCTACATAATAGCATAAGTATACATCACTGAGTCTATATCTCAAATGTATACAACAAAAACTACTAATCTAAGTAGTTAGCCAAAAGTGAGAGTAATCCCAGAAGAGAAGTCAAGCAGAAGCACCTGTAACATCTCGGTCTGACCCGAGTATTATTTATAAGAAAAAAATAAACGGATCAGTCTAGCTATAAATATCAGATGATATGGTATAAAATCAAAGACATGGCATGAACATGTAATAACCATAATAGCATACTACTATAAGTATGTAATTGAAAATCAACATGAGATTAATCAATATCACAAGAATCTTCTCAAAGATAAAATAGGGTATCATACCCTAAACTTGTATTCATAACAAGTCAATGACACACAAATTCACCAATGCACAAAAATTGATAAAACTTATCAATAGAAATCACGAAAATTGGTGAAGCACAAAATTCGAGAAATCATCACAAGAAATCCAGAAATCACAAGAAGGGGGAGGCCTATCACAAGACGGGAGTATGAAAACTCACCAACACGTGTAACACAAGATGAGACGCTATCTCATGGTAGCTAACCATTAATTTTGAGCCGAAGCTCCACAAGAATGGCCCGAAGACCGTGGGGCGCTACCCCACATATGTGATGTAGAAACATCACAAAAACGGGATTTAGTCTCCCTCGTAGAGAAAGAGACATCGCACAATTGCTAGTCTAAACCAAATCACAAAAATGATCGTCATGATCATCAAGAAGTGTCAATCACACCAAGCTAGTAAATATATGAGTTTAGCTTCATGTCCCATAACCACTTGCTTAACTTAAAAATTTACGAACAAACTGTAGATCTTCACTAGAAAATTGTCACAAAAAGGTTCAGTCGAACAAGTCCAAGAATTTACCGACGAAGTAAACGCAAGCGTTTCATACCACCTGTTTTACTAAGTCGTTTAATTAGATTTCTCATCCGAGTGAAGTAAAGGCTTGTATATACTAATAGATTGGAAAACGGTTTACGAAAAAGAGTTTTGTACTGAAATAGAGTTGAAATCGCTTTTGATGAAAGAGTTTTGATATTTACTACTAGTATTGAAACCTTCATATTTTTGAAGTGACAAACCACAAAACGATTGCTGAAGCAAATAGAATCACAAAAATTCACATTCGAAGTCATGAGTAAAGTCCAAAGAAATAAATTCCAAAACCATCAAAGTAGGAATGCCCCTGCGACCTAACATGGCCGAGCTAAGAAATACAAGCAGGCCGAGCGACTTAAGGAAGTGAAGCCGAACGACCTAAGAAGCTAGCGGCTAAAAGGGTTAGAACGCGACCTAAACGGTGCGACCTAAGGGGCTGCGCGACTCAACAGAGTCGAGCTAAAGCGTGCAGGCAGGTCAAGCGACTTAACAGACGTGACTTCACCATGGCCGAGTGACCTAAGGGGTTATGACCTAACGAAGCAGGCCGAGCGACCTAGGGACAGAACAACCCAACGAGCCATGACCTAATGTGGCACGACCTAAGCCTTAGCGACCTAAGTGTGAGCGGACGACCTAGTTAACTCGCGACCTATCGATCGGCACAGGCCTAAGTGGTGCGACCCAAGGGGTTCGCGACCTAACGAATCGCGACCTATATGTAAAAAGGGTAGAGCGACCTAATGTCTTCAACAAGGCCGAGCGACCTAATGAAGGAACGAGCTAATGCAGAGCGACCTAGGGTGATGCGAGCTTTGCCGAGCGACCTAAGGCGATGCAAGCTTTGCCGAGCGACCTAAGGCGATGCGAGCTATATGCAGTTGCGACTTTTCCACGTTGAACGACCTAGTGCCCAGCGACCTAACAGTGACGAGCTAATTCCGAGGCAGAACGACCTAAGCCTAGGAAATTGCTGAAACACACTAAAAAATGGGATTTTCACAATCCAATCCAAACCAAGTGGAAATGCACATGCACAAGTGATAGGGAATCATTCCCAATAATCCAATGACAGTTATAGGCAAGAATGTGAGATAAAAATCTCACCTTTGCACCAAAAATCAATGAAGATGAAGCCTAAAGCAAACAAGAATCGGTCCTTCTTCAATCTCAACACAAGAAGCTCGAATCCAATGTCTTCCTCTTGAATTTGGAGTTGAATGATGAATTGCAATTTGAATTTGAGCTTGGAGTTTTAATTTCCCTTTCCCTCCTCCATTTTTGATGAAGCTTCAAAGTTTAAGCAATTAGAAATGAAGTATGAAGAGAAGGAAGGAGTTGTGCTGAGTTAGTAAGTGATTCATCCCAAAACAAAGCCTTAAGCTAAAAAGTGGCGAAAATTCCACTATCTCCAAACATATTAAAGTTTATACTCAAAAAGATTGCAAACGTCATTTTGAACTCAATGGGGGTGGTCTCAAGTCCTAATTTGACCGTATGCAAAAAGTAGCTTTTCGGGCCAAAATCCGATTAACGATAAAATATTTAAATAAAATATTTAAATATCAAACTGATAAATATGCGGGTTGTTACACCTAGTGTAAGAGGTAACCTGGCCTTATGTTGGCAGAGAGCTAGTTAGTTCTCGGGACGTCCCGCCAGAGGCGTACCCATGGGGCATAGGAAGTTCCTTAGCCTGACCATTTGTCGGAAAATCCAAAGAAACAGTACGAGCCCTTTACGATTGCAATTGTATAACCTGTCTCCTCAGGCGGCAGCTATAGTAGGCATAATATAATGGTACCTATGCTGACTAAGATTAATATTGTACTTTCGAAATGGCTTTTTACACTATGCACTAATAATAATATCAAAAGAGTTCTTCTGCGTAGTAATCATGTTTGACTATCATAAGAAGAAATCTCCTCCAAGTCTGCGATTGCATTGTGTGTGTGGTGGGAGGTCTTATGGTAGTTTCATTTTCCAAAAGCATTCCAGATTTCAATGTTGAAAATTCTTTTGTTGTTTGTTTAAAGATAAACTATTTTTGTTGCTCACACCAGTCCCACGACTGACTCGGAGTTTATTGTTCCCTTCCTAAACTCTGGGTGCCCACAATTTTCCACACGGGCAGTCTAGAGTTGGGCTTTTCAGATATTCAGGTTTAGTAGATTATCTGGAGCTAGTTCAGTTTTTGGAGTTCACGACTGACGTTGCTTGTCTTGGTGCTACGTGATGGTGGTTCGAGCTGATGTTGGAGTTATTGGACTCACCCTCTCTGACTGATCATTTGGAGTTATCACTTCTGTTATTTCCGCTGTATCATTATTTATCTCTAATATTGTTGTATCATATTGATATCATTATTGTATATCATACTGGATATTGTATTCATTGGAGTTGTATATGATATCACTATTTTCTTTCTTCCACCGTGTTGTTATACTTACTGTGTTATAAGCTCCGGGAAGCCAGATTCGGCGTTTGAATCTACGGCATTTGAGTACAAGTGAAGTACGGGTGCCGATTTTCGAAGGCTGAGTTTTTGGACTCTTACAAAATGACTCGGGTCTCGGGTCATTTTGGCAAAAACTTAGAGCCGGCACATGGGATTTGATGCGGCGGACCGAAGTAAGACTCGAAGTCGACTCAGGACCTAAATTTTCCAATCTTATAATGTTAATAACTTTTGCATACGAGCTCGGATTCATGCGCGGTTTTCTCCGTTGCGATCGTATCGAAATTCTGGGTGATGTGAAATAGGTCTGGCTGCATTTGGAGATTGTTGGATTTTGGGCTTTATTTGGATTTTAAATCGGCAACAAATTAAAGGTGAGTGTTTTAACCCACTCATAACTACTAAATTATCATATGTTAGTTAGATTAAATTTATGATGTGATTAGAAATTGATTGGTTAATGTTTGGTATATTTAAATCGTTATTCCAGTTAAATCTGACTTTTATTGAATTTGATAGCCATTTAATTTAATATTGAATTTTAAATTGCCAGTTAATACCTGTTATTGATAATCAGTCAATTGTTGTTATTTATTTGTTGGTTTGAATGATGATTGTGATGGGTGTTTAATTGTTGATATTGGATGACTGGATGTTATATTTATACATTGTTATCACACTGCAAGTTCCCTTAGTTATTGCTAGGAAAATCATTATGGGTTGAAATGATACATACCCGAACGATCTATAGATTAGCGAAAATCGTTATGGGTTAAAATGATAGAATCGAGCGATTTTATGGATTTTGAATTTTAATTCAGGATTACAGGTTGAAATGATATATATCTGTAAATATAAATTTATTGCAGGTTGAAATGATATATGTCTGTATCACTTGACCATATGGTAAAAAATTATATACGGACACCGGATTGGTTAAATTAAATGATTTTTAAATCCTGAAATTTTTGAATTCGGTTAGATGATATTTTGAAATGAAGTTTGACTTATATAAACTGAATTATTTTCAAAATCTAAGCATTAAATGTTAAAATGGAAATTTTTTTAAGGGAACTGTTAAAGGAATTTAAATTAAAATTTCAAAGTTGAATTGTGAAATATAAATGAAATTTATTGAAATTGAGGTATTGAAATGTTTGAATATTTAAACTTTGAAATCTATGAATTTGAAGTGCTTTAAAACTGTAGTTCAAACATGAATTTGAAATCGATATAAATTAAAATAATTTTGGGAATTTGTATTGAAAGAAAATTTAGTTTTGTTGAAATCTGGATACGGTCCAGATTTGTTGAAATGGAAAAAATAGTTTTATTTGATATTAATTTCAAATTAATTATTTTAATGTAAACTGTTTTAAGATATATTATTTTAAATTTAGATTTATTTATATTTTCAAACTATTTACTTTATAAACCATTTCTAATAATCAAAATATTTTATATTAAACTATTAAAACTGTATTAAATCTATTTTTAAACTATTTTAATCTATTTTGAACTATTTAACTATTTTAAACTATTTTAACGTATTTTTAAACTATTTAACTATTTTAATCTATATTTAAACTAATTTAATCTATTTTAAACTATTTTAAACTAATTAAACTATTTGGAAATATTTTAAACTATTTTAACTATTTAAAACTATTTTAATCTATTTTAAACTATTTTAAACCATTTAAACTATTTTAACCATTTTAAACTATTTTTAGAATTATTTATGACTATCTAATCTCTTTTCAAAATTTCAGACTGTGTAAAGTTGAAGTGTTTATATTTAAATCCTTGATTTAAAAGCGAATATGGTTAAATGATGTTATAACCTAAGTTGGGATTTGAAATGATACTTTCTAGTGAAATGACATATTTGAGTAAATATGATGATTTTGAAATGAGGATTTAACCTATTTTGTCGATATGCATTCAAAAGTGAATATGAGTTCGAAAGTGAATATGATTTCGAAAGTGAATATGATTTCGAAAGTGAATATGATTTCGAAAGTGATATGGTTTGAATTGAATATGATATTTTGATATCAATTATGAATCAGTTTTGGAAATATAAAAGAACCATCCGGTGTTAAATAAGCGTTTGGTTGTTAAAGAGACCGAGATCGAATATTGTCATACTTTCTGCCAATACGGAAAACCACTTTAACAACTGTGTATGTTGTGGAGATTCCAGAATGAAGTAGGATGGTTTGGCGAACGATTCTGTATGACGTATTAACGTAGCCCAGACTCCTTCGAGTCAACTTGATGTGGCTAAAACAGGAGCCATGCTAGGCCGAGTGAGGTCGCACCTCCGATCGGACATGCTTCTTCGATACCATATTTATTGCTTAGTAAATGATTTGGTAGCCACCCCTCGATTTGATTATGGGAGTGTGTTCCAAGGTGGGCGGTAGTAGCTGCTATGTGTACCACCAGTCCGGATCCGCAAAATGGTAGTATCCTACCCTGGGCATTGCCTCGCGTGCCTTGTCACATGCCTTATCGCGCCCATTACGAGTTTGGTTTGTACTATACCAATGGAGGACCTCTGATAGCCCTCCAGTTTATGGAGGAATTACGCTACTGTATAGACTGCAGGAATATATAAAAATGTGTTAAGGGGGATATGGGTAACGCCTTAACGTTATTTTAATACTTTACTTTACTGTAGATACTATTATAATAGCGTATTGTACTATGTATGTAGATAGTTTAACGGATCCTTAGGAGATGGAATCCCAAACATCTCTTAAGTTATTGCACTCACGTTAGACACTGAATAGGAGATGTAAAACCCCGTAAACATCTATGAAGCTGTTACACTCATATTTATTTACTATTGATTTAACTTACATAAGATCTTTTAGTTTCAACTCGAGTGTTTTGTCTTTTCATTACGCTCGAGTCAGTCTGAGCTTTTCAGTGTATTGAAGACCATTTTATTTCTGGAGGACGAAGACGGAGATTTGTCTACTATTTATTATATGTATTCCACTGCATCATGTTGTTCCGCTGCATTATTTATTTATTTCTGTTGTATGTAACTCTGATCTAAATTGTAAAAGTGTAATCAATTGTTATTTGTAAAACAGCTTCATGAACTGTTTATTTGATTATTATATTTTGTCCTTTCACTGTGAGATTCTGTGTTTTATTTTTCCTATCTTCTCTCTTATTTTCTTATTTACCCCATTAATAATCCTCCATTTTGAATGGTTTGAGTTGACATATGCAGTTTATTGTCGATTTAAACCGTCGAAAAAGGCAGGTCGTTACAATTTATTTATTTTATTCAAATTTGAATTTCAATTGTTCTAATGTTAATAACTTTTGCATATGAGGTTGGATTTATGCGCGGTTTTCTCCATTGCGATCGTATCGTAATTCCGGACATTTTGTAACTAGTTCGGTCGAATTTTGGGACTGTTAGAATTTGGGCTATTTTTGGATTTTAAAATCGTCGACAAATCAAAGGTGAGTATTTTAACCCTCCCACGACTACTAAACTTTCTTATGTTAGTTAAATTAAATTTTTGATGTGATTAGAAGTTGATTGCTTGTTGTTTAGTATATTTAATTCGTCATTCCAATTAAATCTGAATTTTATCGAATTTAATCGCCATTTAATTTAATATTGAATTTTTAATTGTCAGTAATACCTGTTGATGTTAATCGGTTAATTGATGTTATTTATTGGTTGATTTGAATGATGATTATGATGGATGTTAAATTATTGATATTTTGTATGATTGGATGTATGTTTAAATTATATATTGTTATCACACTGCAGGTTCCCTTAGTTATCGATAGAAAAATCACTATGGGTTGGAATGATACATACCCGAACGATCTATAGATTAGGGAAAAATCGTTATGGGTTGAAATGATAGACTTGAGCAATTTTATGGATTTTAAATTTTAATTCGGGATTGTGGGTTGAAATGATATATACCCGTAATTTTAAATTATTGCGGGCTGAAATGATATGTATCCATATCACTTGACCTTAGGGTATAAAATTATATACGGACACCGGATTGGTTAAATTAAATGATTTTAAATCCTAAATTTTTGAATCTAGTTAAATGATATTTTGGAATAAAATTTGATTTATATAAAATGAATTAGTTTCGAAAATCCAAGCTTTAAATGTTGAAATTGAAAACTAGTTAAAATGGATTGTTTAAAAGAATTTAAATTGAAATTTCAAAGTTGAATTTTGAAATACAAATGAAATTTATCGAAATTGAGTTATTGAAATGTTGAATATTTAAACTTTGAAATCTACTAAATTTGAAGTGGTTTAAATTTATGGTTCAAACATGGATTTGAAATTGATATAGATTTAAATGGTTTTATTGAGAATCTGAATTGATAGATAAAAATTGAGCTTGTAAATTTGAAAGCTGGATATGGTCCAGATTTGTTGAAATGGAAGAAATAGTTTAATTTGATATTACTTTCAAATTAATTATTTTAATATAAACTGTTTAAAAATATTGTGATGCCCCACCTCTATACTCACACTAACCAAGGAGACTACTAGGTAATGCCGTCAATTAGTACGAAGAATAAGGCTGTTGAGGAGCGACCAACTATATATAATTGATTTGAGCGAGAACTGATATGTCAGATAGTATATCATGCATTTCATTTCAAGAGGAAATCCGACATATCCAATCCAAACTCAAATCAACTACACAGTGGCTATGAGGCCTTCGGAAACAAATATAAAATAAGCATAACACAAATCAGTCACAAATATTCATATCACTAAGGCAGAAACAGATATGAATATAACACATAGAAGTGTACATCAAAGTAGCGGTCATACAAGATCCACTACATCACAAAAGAATAGGTACAAGTGCTAGACAAAAGAATATGTATACATCAAGGAGTCTATCTCGAATGTATAAAAACAAAAACTACTAAGCTAAAGTAGTTTGCCAAAAGTCAGGAGTTGGTCCTTGCTAAAAGTCAAGTGGAAGCACCTGAAACACCTCGGTCCGACCCGAGTATTATTTGAGAAGAAAAATAATAAACAGATCAGTCTTGCTATAAATATCAGATAAGATGAGATAGGATAAGAGATATGACAAATATATATGATAACAACAAAAATCATATAATATCTCAAATTTCTCATACCCCAAAAAGAATATCATATTATTTAGCTTATTCACCATACCTCAAATATTGAAAAAATATATCAATGCAAATTGCAAAAATTGGTGAAATACAAATTCCAGAAATCAATAATTAGAAATCCAGAAAACACAAAGGGAGGAGACCTATCACAAACGGGAGCATGAAAACTCACCAATACATGTATCACAAACAAGATGGTATCCCATGGGTCTCTAACCCATAGAGCCGGTGCAATGACGTAGTACAACGATACGTCTGAAGAACCTGAAACTCAAATAATCCGGAACAACGACGTAGTACAACGATACGCCCAATGAACCTGAAACTCAAATAAGCCGGAACAACGACGTAGTACAACGATACGCCCGATGAACCGAACTCAATAAAACGGTTAAAATACCATGGGTCATTAGCCCATAAAAATGAGATGAAGCTCTACAGAATGGGGTATAGGCCCCCACACGGACAAAGAGACATCGCACATTGCTAGTCAAAATCCTAAATGATCTTCATTGATCAATAAGAAGTGTAAATTACACTAAGCTAGTAAATAGATGAGTTTAGCTTCATGTCCCATAACCACTAGCTTAACTTAAATATTTACGAACAAATTGTAAATTTCCACTCGAAAATTGTCACAAGATTTCAATCGAACAAGTCCAAGAATTAACCGACGAAGTAAACGCAAGCGTTTCATACCACTTGTTTTGCTAAGTCATTTAATTAGATTTCTCATATGAATGAGGTAAATGTTTGTATACACTAATAGGTTGGAAAACGGTTTTAAAAACGAGCTTTGTATTAAAAATAGTGTTGAAATAGTTTTTGTGAAATATTTTTTTAGTATTTACTACTAGTATAAAAACCTTTGTATTTTAAAGTGACAAATCACAGAAATGATTGTAAAAACAATGTATCACCAAAAATCCACATTCAACGACGTGAATTAAAACCATGAAAATCGATGTCAAATCCATCAAATGGATATTCCCAAAAATCAATAAATGAAGTCATCAAAATCGATAATAAATGACAACAGCCATCCAGAACAACAAAGATCGATAAAAATTGAAATCCGCTCAAAAATAGGCGAATAGGAAAAATTGCACAGGACCGGACGTCTGGTTGGATTGGCCAGAGGTCGGACCTGGGGTTTGGGAAATTTATTTTTTCTTTTCCCGTTTTCTTTTTAATTTCAGAAGCCTCCCAGACGTCTGGTTGGTTTGGACCAGACATCTGGTCCAAGGCTCTGCCATTTTTTCTTCTGCCATACTTTTTTTTCTCTTCTGGTGCGCTAACCAGACGTCTGAGTTCTTTAACCAGACGTCTCGTTGCCTGTACCGGGCAACAGTTTGCCTAGGCCATTGATGGCCAAATCGGTTCGGAAGTGATCAGACGAGCGACGGAGGCTAGGAAATTGTAGCGACCTGACTTTCTATCTCCAGAAAGTCGCATCATCTATAAGAAAGAAAGGGATAGAAAAGAGAAAAAATAGAGAAGAAAGAACTAAACAACATCAGAATCTCACAGCGGAACGAATAAATTATATTAATCACATAAGTATTACATAGTATACAACATCTATCACAGTTACACAACTTATTCAAACACAAACTAGACAGTTATAAACACCTGTCTAGTTATTACAATTCAATACAACACAGAGATACAGATAAACACAAACACAGCGGAACCAATATATATCTATACGTTGAAGCCTCCTGCTCCATTGCTCCTCCAGAATTCGTCAAAGCTAACCTGAATCCCTTGGCTACTCGTAAAAATTTGAGTACCCAAGAGTTTAAGAAAAACAGAATAAACTCCGGGTCAGACATGGGTCTGGTGTGAGTAAATGGTTAAAGTTGCTTAACTTTAAAAACCTTTTGGAAACAAAGGTATCACGTAAGACTTCCCACACATAAACACGGGTAAGTTTTTACCTTACGCTAACCAAAACATTTGATAGGAAATCCAGTGATATTATAATAGGGTTTAGGGTTTTCAAGTAAAATACAGAAATAGCTGGAATGCTTACATCTCACATTCCAACATAGTTGGGCACAACTAAATCGTACGGCGCTTATTGGAGTTTGGATTCCATACAATGGCAGGGCTACTGGGGTACCGCCCGTCACAGTACCTGGTCTAGATCAGAGTACCGAGGATCCACCCTAAATCCCCTGCAACACAAGGCCGGAACCATACCTTACTGGACAATCCCAAATAAGACAACCCCAGCAGTTGTTGCAATCAACTGCCCACACAACCGAAATAATAAGAAGGGACCTCTAGACAGGGGTTTATCTCATCCTACTTGGGCATGACCCACTTAGCCTTGCTGCACCTCCCCTGTTTTAGCCATTCCCGGTTGATGAGGCTTGAGGCTGCGATTACCTTTATAGAACACATCTATCATAGAATTCTCATCGTCCACCTGACGATGTTCTGAATGCATTCAATCCATACAAGTTCGTTCCGGGTTCGAACGAAACCGAAGGCATTATCTCGTTACACTCATTTTGGAATCACCCTCAGAGTTAACGACAATAACCCTTGCACTCTGAATCTTCATCTTCACTTGAGATTCACAACCTATCGTAAATTTGGATCGATGTGGTTTTTGGATATCCAAATCTGGAAACCCGATCCCGGTCTCATCGAAATCCAAGACGCCATCTTTTAGGTCCAAGTTGTTTTAAAGTTAAAACAATTCAATTTTATTATCTATATACACATAGATAGATAATTCATATCATCATCACTAACAGATAATTCACATTATCATCATAAACAGATAATTCACATTATCATCACATTTCAACCAAAGCATCCATATCACACAACATCACTTATCTCATATCTGAGATCTCAAACCATTCAAGGCAATCAATATCATTCAACATCCATAAGCAATGATTTATTAATCACCATCTATAATTAATTTAAAGTGAGTTAAATTAATTACTTCCATCTCTAATTAATTTAAATTAATTACTTTCATCACATAAATCTTGCTTACTTAATCATTAATTAATTACAAATCCATTAATTGATCATCCTCTAATTATCCATCTTAATTAAACATCCTGATTAGTTATTCTTAATTATCTTAAGTAATTAGCCTTCAATTAATTACACAAATTAATTATCCTTAACCATTCACAGTAATTAACCATTAATTACTTCATTAATTACATTAATTAATTATCCTTAATTAATTACTTCCATTAATTAATTAATTATAATTAATTACATTGAACCTTAATTAATTACATTAATTAATTAAACTTTTAATTAATTACTTCCATTAATCAACCTTAATTGATCATAAACAGTAATTAACATCCTGAAATTACTTACCTTAATTAATTAACTCCTTAATTAATTATATTAATCCATTGATTAATTACACCAAGTAATTAATCTTTAATTACTTCTACTAAGTAATTATACTTTAATTACTTCCCATTAAGTAATTCCTTTAATTAATTACATCCAGTAATTATACATTAATTACTTCACTATGTAATTCCACTATTCAATTTCATTAAGTATTTTTACTTAATCAACCATCAAATGATTATTTTTAATTAATTAACAAATTAATTAACTAAAATTTATCACATTCACTTCCTTGATTACAATCGGTAATTCATCCCTTAATTACCTTTAAAACAAATTAATTAATCTATAATTGTAGATTAATTATCCTTTAATTATTAATTAATAAATTTTAATTATCAATTAATAAAACTTAATAACAAATTAATTAATTCTTAATCATCAGTTAATTAATCCTTAATTACAATTAATTAACCCTGAATAATAGTCAATTAGTTCTTAATTAACTTTAATTATAGATTAATTATTTCTTAATTATTAATTAATAAAGCTTAATTATTAATTAATAAAACTTAATTACAAATTAATTACTTTTTAAATACAAATTAATTAATCTCCAATCATTAATTAATCAACCCTAATTATAAATTAATTAACTTCTAATTAATTAACTTATAACCCTTAATTATTAATTTTAAATAAATTAATTAAATTAATAAATTACTCTTAATTAATCCTTAATCATTAATTAGTTAAATAAATTAATTATACTTAAAATTCTTAATTAACTTAATTAATCTCAATCATTAAAAGCATAATTATCTTAAGATAAAACTTAATTATCATTAAAACAGATTATTTTAAGAATTTACTCTACTTAATTAAATCATTAATTAAGTTTTGAAATAAAATAATCATTTAACTTGATAAATTAAAGTTAACAAAAAATAACTTCCTTTAAATGTTTTAAACATTATCAAGTAATAGTTTTAAAACTATTTCAATTTAAATTTCAAAATCTTTGTTTAAAAAATCCTTTTTAAATCTGTTAGCACTTGCTTCGGGTCAAACCCGAAGACCGCTCGGGTCTAACCCGATTTCCTTTCCATTTCAAATTTTAGTTTTTAGCTTTAAATTTAAATTTAAATTTTGAAACCTGGAACACAAAACCCTCTCGAACTACTCGAGTACAAACTCGAGTCACCCCCTCCAAAACCCGATCTCTCCTTCGAGTCACAACCCAACCCAACAACAGCAAATCCCCTGACACAACCCAAGTCACAGTGCACGTGCACCATGACCGGAGCCACCTCTGACCATCGACGACACCATCGTCTCATCACCGAACATTCCTACAAGCAAACCCGACCATCCAAACATCTCCACAACCTCGAGATCAAAATCGAGCAATCACAAAAGTGACTGGAACAACAACCTTTACCAGTAAATGCCTCGAACACTCACCCCCGACCACCAGAGACACTACACTTCCGGTCACGGAAACTCTTACCATCCACGAACCCATCCCCCTTGGTCCCATCGAACTCGATACACCAGAGAGGAAGTAGTGATCCTATTTTCCAGTTCGACCAAATTAGGTTTAAAAACTAAATCACTTCGCCGACGACACCATGGTGAACTATTCACCTCTACGCCATTTTTACCGAACCCCTTGATCATCCCACTACCTCCATCCAAGATCCCGATCACCATAGACCTTGAGGCCATCAGAAATCACTCAAAATCCCAATTCCAGTCAATCCCAAAATGCACACTCATACAAATGCTAAAAATCTTGAATTTTGTTTTAAAAATCCTATCTTTCGAAGAAGATTCCAGATATGATCATGTTTCAGCAAATTCAGGTGTTTGGTTTTTAACATATTTTTAGAAATCTACTGTATTTCTAAATTTTACAAACAATTTCCCACTTCTATGATTAATTATATTTTTAATACTTGGTTTAAGTAAAAGTAAACATATTTTGTTCACATTTCACAACCTATATGTGAAAGTTTGAAGAGCACTTGATTTACGATCAAAATTTAAGACCTGTTAGTTGTAAAACAGGGATATACAAAGAGTTTCAGACATGCACACACAAACACTTACCTATTTATAACATTCAAACCAAATTACACACATACAAACAATTTCAACATCACAAACCATAGTTTAAAACAAAATTTAGTTGTTTACTCACTCGATAAAGAAGATGAACAGAGAAGACTGACATGCACAGTTCAAAACATAAACAAACATATAGCACACTTATATCCACATATGCAAACATCACTTATTTCAGAATTTCACAAGCAACAAACATGTATTTACTTAAACTATTAAATAAAGAGTTTACTCACATTTTTGAAAAGCAGAGTCTTTGAAACTTGATTTGAAAATTTGCATGCTTTTGTTGTTTTGATTCTAGAAAACCTTGTTTTGCTTGTAACTTAAAAACTGAAAAGCTTTGATACTTGAAAGTTTGAAGTTGTAATGCTTGATTTCCTTAAAATTGAAGAAGCTTTGAAACTAGAATGCTTTAAGACTGGAACATGATGATGATTCAAACCTGATTCCAGGTTGTAGTTTTGAAAAATGCTACAGGCTTGATAAAATGGTTACAGAGATTGTACTTTTGGTTGAAGATTTGAAAATATTTTGAGGAGTTGATTTCAGGTTTGATAATTCTCTGGTATACTAAGTTTTTAATGAATGAAAAGAAAAAAAAGATGGATATATAAGAACAAGTATGTAGGGCTTGGTTTTACTGTTACAATTTTGATCAGAGATTTTTTTCATAAGGAGGCTGAAATGAGAGCAATTAATGAAGTTGTCTTGTTTTATAATATCATACTTATCCATTTTTAATTCGTATTGTTAATCCATAATTCTTCACGATTTAAGAAGGAGGCGACTCAAGAGTTAGCAACTTAAGGGATTGCAAGACTTAACGAGTTAAGACTTAGATGGCCTACGGCTCAACGACCTACGACTTAAGTGATCTCAACGACCTACGACTTAAGTGATCTCAACAGCCTACGACTTAAGGGGATCTGCGATCTAACTACTCAGGAACCTACGAGTTAACGACTTAAAAAAGCTAACCGGGTTAAGGAATGTTCCGACCTAATAGTGTTACGACCTAAAGCTACGGGGGACATTGCGACTTAGCAATGTTGTGACCTAAAGACTACGACTTAAGAAGGTTCCGACTTAAGGGGTTACGACTTAACTATTGTAAGTAGTTACCGACCTAAGAAAGCTAAGAAGACTCACGACTTGGCTTAAGTCGTCCACAACCTAATAGCTCCAGTTCCTTACGACCTAAAAGTTACCGAGTTAGAAAACCAACACCTGCGCCTATGCCGTTTGCCCACTAGGTCGCTAACGACCTAGTATCCTTCCTAACCCGTCTGCGACCTATAAACAGCTGCGACCTACGACTTACCTTAGGTCGCATGTAACCTATGCCTCAGCAAATATATGAAGACATTATGTGCAGCTGTTAGAAGGGAGCCCGAGCTTCTTAGGTCGGAGACGACTTACGACCTATCATAAGTCGTAAATGACCTAAGAACTTAGAAGCCGAGTTCAGGACAGATTCTTCTCCTATAAATAGATTGCAATCTCCAACAAGTGTGGGACTTTTGGCCATTCATTTCTTCAAGCGCCGTTACTCTGTCGGACTCTCCATTCATTCAGCAATCAAAGATCTTCAAGCATTCGAGACGCTACAACAAGCTTCGAGAGGAATTCCTTACATCCAACACGGATTCGTCGAGTTTCATCATCAAAGATTGAGCTAGTAGTCAAGAGTGCTTTCGTGATCAAATTGTATTGTATTTTGAAGGATATTGTATCAAATTGTAACCGAATCAGCAATAAAAGACTATAAAGTGGACGTAGGCTCAATTACGGGCCAAACCACTATAAATCTGTTGTTCATTTACTGCTTTTCTGCTATTTTCAGCTTATATTCTGTTCCCGTGCCAACGGGTGGTGCTTTCACAATTCTATTACACACACCGGGTGTTAGCGTTCACTTTTTAACGTTAACATTTTGGTGCTTTCACTGAGAAATTGAACTCAAGCGATCGTCCACCGTTGCTTTGCAAAGATTCGTAAAGAGAACCTCTCTTAAAAACCAGAAGTTGATCCGAAATAATGGCTCCTGAAGAAGAGGTAGACCTATCAGATCCAGAAATGCTCATGAAGGGACTTCCGCTTCCCCAACAACAGACCAAGCAACTCCTACCGTTGGAGTCACCAGGGCTGAATTGGATGACGCAGTTTCTGGATTATACCAACAGATTGAAACCCAAAACGCTTTGATGATGGATAGATTAACTGCTCTGCTCGGGGCAAATCGTCAACCAGAAAACCATCAAACAGCTTTTCCTCAAATGCCACCTTTCCAAACTGAGGGTTCTATGCCGCAGCCAACTGATTGTGAACATGTGCCCAGGCAAGCTTCCGACGGAAGGACTGATGCCTGCCCGGAGATGTCTTTGAACAATAAAGAGTACCTGTCCGAAATGGTTGACTGCATCATGAAAGAGAGCATGCAAAGGGAAGAGAATGAGAACGACTGGGGATTTGCACCGAGCAGAACTCCATTTACTGAAAGGATCTTAAAAGCTGAATTTCCAAGGAAATTTGTACCTCCTACTATCCAAGCCTATAGGGGAACGAGTGACCCTAATCACTTCCTATATAAATACGATTGGCATATGACCGGTGCAAGAGCATCAGACGAGATCAAGTGTCGATACTTTCCAGTATACCTGGAAGGTGTGGCTTTACTTTGGTTCACAAAGCTTCCAGTTCGGTCTGTAGATAAGTTCTCCGACTTAACGCAAAAGTTCAAAGAACAGTTCAGATTGTATGCTTCAAAAGCTAAGGATATAATGTCACTGTCTAACCTTGAACAAGCGCCCGGAGAATCAATCAAATATTTCTTGAGTCGTTTCAATATAGCTTTAGCCGAAGTAGAAAATGCGGAACCACGCATGATCCTGACTTATTTGATGCGAGCCATTGATAAATCGAGCAAATTTGGGATATGGCTAAAGATGAAGGAACCGAACTCGCTTGAAAAATTTTATAAGAAGGCCGACGAGTTCATTCGCCTTGAAAGCCTTTCTACGACATCGAAAGTAGTTGTTGCCCAAGCTAATAATAACAATGTCCCATCTAATAAAAGGGAATCTGAAAGTCAGAAAAGGGAGAATGAAGGAGGAAAGAGCCAGGGAAATGAAAAGAAACCTCGCCGCTTTAATCCTTCGGATTTTACTCCTTTAATTGATACACCAAGAAATATCTTTTTTGCAACAAAGGACGTTGTCAGGTATCCTAAGCTACCTGAGATGACGAGAGGTGCAAAGCGTAATGGAAAATTCTGCCAATTTCACAATCAACCTGGCCATGACACTGACCAATGTCGCCAATTAAAGAATGTGATTGAAGAATTGCTGGAGCAGGGTAAACTACAACAATACGTTAAGAGAAGCGGAGTCGATCCAACCTCATCCACTCGGGATCAACAACGTCCTACCCATCAATCCGATTCTCTCAACAACACTGTAGTGCAAGATTCAGAAAAGCTTGTCATTAATGTTGTCATAGGAGGTCCACACCCAGCGGGCAAAAGTTAATTGTCCACAAAACTGCAACTGGGACATCTTTCACTTTCTCTGGCATATAAATCCGAAGCTGCGAATCTAGTGCAAATGGAAAATCAGTCCGGAGATTCTGAAACAACAATAACTAGCATCCATTTTTTACTTAACAACATTGCTTGAATTTGTAAAAATGATAATGGATGTATGACTTCCGCATTGTAAACCGCTGAGAAATCAGTGTGACTGAATAATGGAAAAACTATGAATTCTGTGTTTTCTATTACGAAATCCCTGTTATATTTCGATGTGTAAATACTCTAAATGTATTGCTAAAATGTCGATCTAATATTGCAGGTCATTAAAGCAAAGCTCACCCATCGCAAAGCTAAGCAAGCCCTACAAATCACTTATTAAGCAAATACCAAGCAACCAAAAATTCCATATTCAAATCCAATATAAGAAGAACTTCACATAAAAAGTTGGCAACTCCACTGAGGCAAACCTTCGTTAAGTGGTTGTGACTGTCAATACGAACAGACATCCAACTAGGTAACTTGCGTTTGTCCTGTGAAGTTGTCCAATAGTGAAGTCCACTTCTTCGGATAAGATAATTTACTTGCAAAGGAAGACGCGCTTGGAAACAATAATAAAGGGTAGCTGATTAGCAAATGATGAGGGAACATGGGCCACCAAACATAGAAGCAGCCAAAAGGAGGTATGCCACTTAATAAAAAGGGCCGGTAGAACCACCGAAGGGACACCTTCCCAAGCAGAAGGAAAAGGGCCCTTACTAACTGATCGTGATGCATCCGATCAGGCAGCTTGCGTCCGTCCCGTGGATCTACTCGCCCCTGAGACGCAACCTTCCTGGCACACTAACCAACCGATGCTCCTTCCCAAAGGTCAACAAAGCCCTCTAACGAGGCACGCCAATAAACGAAAGTGCTTCTCTCAATAAAAAGATTGGTGGAACCACCGGAGGGGCACCTTCCCACGCTGAAGGAACATGGCCCTTGTTAGTTAATTGCGATCGTTTGTGCAAACGAACATCCAATCAAGCAACTTGCGTCTGCCCCGTGGATCCATTCAACCATGAGAAAGTAACTTCCAGACAATCACAAGACCTCTTCAGAGGCAAAAGCCCTTTTCGGAGGCACATTTCACCCGTGTAGAAGTGCAAAATGCTCCTCTTCTGAGGCCCACTTCACCAGTGATGAAATGTTAAAAAGCCCTTTTCGGAGGCACATTTCACCCGTGTAGAAGTGCAAAATGCTTCTCTTCGGAGACCCACTTCACCAGAGCTGAAATGCCAAAATTGCTTCTCTTCGGAGACCAAAATTGCTTCTCTTCGGAGACCAAAATCGCTTCTCTTCAGAGACCAAAAGACCTCTTCAGAGGCGTACTTCACCTTGCTTGAAGTACCAAAAATAAACCCTTTACTGGGGCACAAAATCAAAACCTTCTTCAGAAGCTCATTTCACTGTGCAGGAACATTCACTTTTAAACAAATAAAAGTTATCATTCCCAAAAGTTGAAGTGTTCTTCAGGAAGAAAGAGAAAGTAAAAACTTCTCTAAAGACGAGATATACTCTATTAAAAGCAGAATGATTCTTCCCTTAAAAGTGGAGTAGTTATTCTCTGAAGTAAGAGTATCAGTCTTGAAGAAGCTAAAAATGTTGCAATGCACACGCGGTATGGGGGCAACACTATACAATTCAGTTACATGAATAAAGTAATATGCAAGCAACATACCGCGAGTTCATTACAATATCATGAAAAATAGATGTGGAATAAATGCATTCTCAAAAAAACAGACAAAAAGTTTTTTCAAACAAAAAAAGAATCATTTGTTCTACACTAAAAAGGAGAAAAAGATGCATTCTCACATACATAAGAATTTGTACAAGTAAAATAGCTATTTTATTCAATACTATGGAAACTTTTTACATTGTGCAGATTATAAAAAGGAGCGGAGACCGGTATCCGCACAATCTCCGATCAATACATGCAAAAAGCAGAAAAGACAAAATCAAACTCATTTCTCCTTCTTCCCACCCTTG
Organism: Allium fistulosum; assembly: GCA_030737815.1. NCBI lineage: Eukaryota > Viridiplantae > Streptophyta > Magnoliopsida > Asparagales > Amaryllidaceae > Allium > Allium fistulosum. The sequence continues at coordinate 1,057,163,897 of CM060907.1, forward strand.
GAGCCTTTACCCGGCCTGGTAATTAGTTTCGGAGGCCGTATCGGAGAAGAAGGAGAAAGAGACTCAGCCGGATCGACTTCTGCTTCATCTCCAACAGCAGAAGAACTTTTCTTTCCTTTCTTCGAAACCACACGTTTCCCCTTCTTCTTGGAAGAAGACTCACTCCCCGGAGTAAGAAATGTAGAAAGCTTTGTGACGTAGTCAAAGGACTGCTCCGGGGTCTTCTCACTATCTTCCAGATCTTCTGCTTTCTGCTCCTCGGAAGCAGGTGGTTCATCCAAGCCTTGAAGGGCTGCTATCTGTTCTTCCTGTGAACCTGGTTGAGAAGCTGGAAGAGGAGTAACTTGAGAAGGAGGAGGAACGGCAGCTGAAGAAGGAAAAATTGGTGCAGTTTCCGGCGCGTCCGCTGCATAATAAAAGAAATCAAAATCAGTATTCTCCGAGAAAAAAGAAGATAGTGGATCGTCAAAGCTTAAGTAATAAGTAAGAAGTTCGTCGAACTCAGTTAAGTCGAATAAGAAATTCACTGAATTCGTCTCGTCAAAGTTACCTGGAGAAGTCGGTTTGGTGGGATCAATCTCAAATTCCCAAGCCTGAAAGTCCTTCATTGCCTCTTCCTCTGTAGGAGTGGTCACAGTTTCTTTGTCAACTTTAGCGGGAGGCATGGAGTGAGAACTAAAGCCAGTAATATCCGCGTGAGCTGAAGCCGAAGTATAAGCAGGAGCAATAGGAGGTATTTCTCTCTCAGGAAGCTTCTCTCCCGTCGACTCGGCCCGCACTCGGGTAAGCTGCTCTTTTCCTTTGGCAAGGGCAGCGCGGGCGCTCTCATCTAAGTAGGTAGCTTGAAGATCTGCTTCAGCATAACCGGCACCGCCGAACATGTCAATGATTGCCTCCCGTACTTCCGCTAAGGTGACTTCATATTCTGGTCCCAAAAATGAAAGGCTCCCATGCCCCAAGACGCAATGCATGTAAAAGTCGAATAAAGTCGCGTCAATGGTGGCTTTGGTTGCCTTATGGGATTCTTCAGCCGCAGCCTTACCAGAAAGAGCTTCATCACGCTCTCTTTCAGCCTTCAATAACTGAGACTGTAGCCTCGCAATTTCTAAGTCTCGAGAGCTGATTTTCTCCTGAAGTTGAGCAGCGTCATCACGATATTTTCTAGTAACATGCTGTTCTGCTTCAAGTTTCACTTCAGTATCTCGCTGAGCAGCATGGGCGTCTCGAACTTGTTTTTGGAGCATTTCTTCTTTCTGAGAATAAGAAGTGGAAGAAGTAGCAAGCTCATTTTTGAGTCTTTCAACTTCAGCTTCGAGCTTCCCATAACCATCACTAATGCTTTTCATTTCAGCATCGTGCTGCTTGCAGACTTTATCCCATTCAGATTTATCATTTTCCATGGTCAACATGGCCTCAAGGTTCATATGGTTGACCCTTTGAAGTTCATCAACCAGCTTCTGCCATCCAGACATTCTTTCAATATCAAGCTTGACAGCATCGACATTTCTCAGCATCGCCTGCTTATCAATGGGAACCAAATCTAAGTCAAAACGGACTCCTCTTAGACACCAATTTGGAAATCGGCTCTGAAGTGTGGGAGGCCCGTCCCCGGCTTGATACTGAGGCCTATTAATAATTGCCTGGATGTCAGACTTCTTAAGGGTAGGAGAACCGGACGATGTATTTGGAGGAATAGAAGCGGTAGTCTTTTCCGAGATATTAGACGTGTCTTTCTCGCCAAGTCTGATCCGTTTGCTGGAATCATCGGAAGTATGACTCTTCCCCTTGTCATCGTAAGATTTCCTCTTGTAAGGATCGTCGCTTCTGCGGGAAGAGTCACGTCGCTCGTCCCTACTCCCATAGTGCTCTTCATCTTCTCTCCGACGACGTTCTTCATGAGCTCGCCTTTCGTGAGCCTTTCTGGCAGCCCTTTCCTTATCAGTTTCCTTCGGGGCACCGATATAACTCCTAAAGTCATAAGCATCGCGGCTCCCGTGACGCTGGAATTTGTCAAAGTAGGAGCCACTTCGCCCCATTGTAGAACCTGAAATTGAAAAAGAAAGGCAAGTCTTAGAAATTTTCAAATTAAAGGAGCTAAGTGCATATAAGCGCCAAAATCCTAAGTGAGTGTGATGTGCAAACTACGCGCGTCAGACTACAAACCACTTTTGGGTGTGGAAATGGCAATAACTTGTGTAGAAGGCGTTGTGGTTTGTTGCAAGGAAGAAGTTGCTTCGATAACAGGAGAGATCACTTTAGAAACATCATCTTTAAAGAGCTCCTGAGAGGTTATCATGATATCGCTCAGACTGTCAAAAGTATCGTCGCTATGATGCACAGGAGAATTATCTTTTTCGACTTCCACCTCAGCCGTCTTTTCAGAAACGTGAAGATTTTCCTCTTCTTCAATAACCGGAGCAAGCACTAATTTACTGGACGACACTGCAATGTCAGTAGGAGTAGAACACTTTACCAATGAAGTCTCAATGGTAAGTTCTTTCGGTGAAAGTTCTTTAGCAGGAGCGGGGGCATCTAACTCCGTAGCTGGAGAATCAGGGACTTCATGCAGTTGAGTAGAGCGAGAATGATGTAAGAGTCCGAATTGATGAAGAAACTCATCTTTCAATAGAAATTGAACACTCCTCTCTTCAACTGGCACGGCCATAAGCCTCTCGAAGGTTGTTTTGTGACTAGGGTTCCTAGAAGGAGGAGGGAGCGCTGAAATAGTAGAAAAAGAAGTTAATGCTTGACAATTCGGACTTCGAAGAATTCAAAAAAAATAAGGAGCAAAGACAAAAGGTCGTACTTCCCACTCTCCAAATGGCGTAAAATCCCGCGGAACAGCGAACAAAGAAAAACTGGCTCAGGAACCCGGGAACGCTTTTGGGGAGACCAGTAATCAGTCTACGGTTCCTGGCACTCCTTACAAGTGTGATAGAGGGATGGTCTTTGTTCTTTGCAAATGAACACAGGAAGCGAATTTCTCCAAAACTGGGAAAACGGTCCAGCGTTCTCCTAAATAGCACACACAATCCCAGCAGGATGGCGTAGCCATTAGGATGTAGTTGAAAAGGGGAAATAGATAGTCGGAGGAGAAGTTCTCGAAGATAGTCGTTAAACGGGGGAATAGCTCCACTCAAACACATTTGGCGGTTAACTACGACAAAGCCGTGGGGCGGCCTATCAGCAGTATCATTTATTCCAGGGAACAAAGCGTCAGCTTCGGCAATGCCAAATTGGATGCATAATTGACGGAAAACTTTATGGCTCAGAGTGGTAGGAGTCCTTTCCGGAGGATCATTCAATGGGGTAGCGATTGGAAAAGCTTCTCCAGCTGGTTCCAAGTCCTCCTGTTGAGATGTCATTCTACACAAGGAACTGGATGATCAAATATTAAGGTGCACGTTTCTTAAAAAGTGTGAAGTGTTGTGCAGAGCCAATAAAAATAACAAGTAAAAAACAACTGGAATTAAACTAGTCGACGATCGGTCGATTATGAGATTTCAGGACTTGCTAATATTTAATGTACAGTGTTGATGCAAACAAATCAGTTTCAGTTGATTATTACAATTTTGCTTTAATACTTCACTTGAATTGGTTATTGTACAACATTTCATTCATGCAGTTCTAATTTGATTTTTTCTTTATCAACTAATCTGTCATTTGATTGTGGCAGTCAGTGGCAGCATATTCGTCCCAGTTTTCTATAAATGTTTTAACAGGTAATTAGAATTATTGACAATCTATAAAAGAATACAACAAAGTTCAACAGTCCAAAGTTCACACAACTCAAGTCTTAACATTCGAAGCAGTGAAAAATTTGCTAAGTTCTAACTCATTCGCGACTTAGCATCGAACGGAATTCCTCAAGTTCTAGCTCGTTCGTGGTCTAAAGGATATGCTATGAGTCAGGTTGAGTCGTAGCTCTTAAGTCCTATTACACATTCAAGTATTAAGTCGCGAACGACTCAAATGGTTCCTGCGAGCTAGGGTCAACTATTCTCTAAGTCGTAAGTCGTGAGGAATAAAAAGAGGCTTCAAGTCGTAAGTCGTGAATCGTAAGTCGTAACATCAAAATTGCTGGGTCATGCGAAATCACCAGTCCATCTAGCTCCTGACTCATTTAATCCTCAACTCGTTAACATTTTCATCCAATTCCTAACTTGTTTACCTCCTTACTCCTGTGCCTTGCCACTCCTAACCCATTAACTATCCAACCCATTAACCAGTTTGCCTCTCCATCAACCCTATTTCTAAAACACCACAGATCACAAATCGTTGCAAGTCATGCCAAGCCACCTTAAGTTCATGAATATCCTGCATAATAGTATTCGCAAGGACCAAGGGAAGAATTCATGGATAAAGATTGACAGCAATGATCGGCGATTGGAAAAAGGGGAAAGATGCTTACGCGGTGTAACTAGGAATGGTTGGAAGTAAATCAAGTCGAAATCGCCTTTGAAAGCTTGAAATTGCATTAATGGCAGATACGGCTTAAAGAACGAGTAATAGGAAGGAGATAAGAGGAACGACTTAAGCATTTTATACCTCAGGACGAAGGAATTGGAATCGGCCCACACGAGCTAAGATGAATCGAAACACACGACCTACGACTTAGGCGTGTATTTCGAGGGGCAAATGTTAATCCATAATTCTTCACGACTTAAGAAGGTGGCGACTCAAGAGTTAGCAACTTAAGGGATTGCAAGACTTAACGAGTTAAGACTTAGATGGCCTACGGCTCAACGACCTACGACTTAAGTGATCTCAACGACCTACGACTTAAGTGATCTCAACAGCCTACGACTTAAGGGGATCTGCGATCTAACTACTCAGGAACCTACGAGTTAACGACTTAAAAAAGCTAACCGGGTTAAGGAATGTTCCGACCTAACAGTGTTACGACCTAAAGCTACGGGGGACATTGCGACTTAGCAATGTTGCGACCTAAAGACTACGACTTAAGAAGGTTCCGACTTAAGGGGTTACGACTTAACTACTGTAAGTAGTTACCGACCTAAGAAAGCTAAGAAGACTCACGACTTGGCTTAAGTCGTCCACAACCTAATAGCTCCAGTTCCTTACGACCTAAAAGTTACCGAGTTAGAAAACCAACACCTGCGCCTATGCCGTTTGCCCACTAGGTCGCTAACGACCTAGTATCCTTCCTAACCCGTCTACGACCTATAAACAGCTGCGACCTACGACTTACCTTAGGTCGAATGCGACCTATGCCTCAACAAATATATGAAGCCATTATGTGCAGCTGTTATAAGGGAGCCCGAGCTTCTTAGGTCGGAGACGACTTACGACCTATCATAAGTCGTAAACGACCTAAGAACTTAGAAGCCGAGTTCAGGACAGATTCTTCTCCTATAAATAGATTGCAATCTCCAACAAGTGTGGGACTTTTGGCCATTCATTTCTTCAAGCGCCGTTACTCTGTCGGACTCTCCACTCATTCAGCAATCAAAGATCTTCAAGCATTCGAGACGCTACAACAAGCTTCGAGAGGAATTCCTTACATCCAACATGGATTCATCGAGTTTCATCATCAAAGATTGAGCTAGTAGTCAAGAGTGCTTTCGTGATCAAATTGTATTCTATTTTGAAGGATATTGTATCAAATTGTAACCGAATCAGCAATAAAAGACTATAAAGTGGTCGTAGGCTCAATTACGGGCCGAACCACTATAAATCTGTTGTTCATTTACTGCTTTTCTGCCATTTTCAGCTTATATTCTGTTCCCATGCCAACGGGTGGTGCTTTCACAATTCTATTACACACACCGGGTGTTAGCGTTCACTTTTTAACGTTAACACGTATGTACTTATATGATTTCTCTTTACTTCCTTGCATATCTACAAGTATTTTACAGAATTATCTCAAGTGTTCAATTTAAATTTGTTATAGTTATTGTTATAATGTTAACTTGTATATTCATTTCTATTTTAAAATCTATTTATATTTATATATAAAACAATACATTAATAATGTTATTTGAAAATAATAATTTGTCAAATTTAAATAATTTATAAAAGAGATTATAAATTCCTATTATTATTAAATGAATTAATATATCATATTTATTAAACAATATTTTAAAACAAACCTTTTAATTAATCTTAAACTTAAGCTAAGATATAATTTAATCAATTAAACATTTATCTTAAATATTTTAAAACCATATATTTTAAATTAAATCATAATTTCCAAATTACCAAAATATATTAGAATTTGAAAACAAGATTTATTTATTTATTTATTAAATTCAAACAAAAGATTTCTATTTACAATATATACCAATATATACACATTATAAATAGAAAACAATTTATTAGCTTTTAAAAAGATAAAATCACCAATTAAATATTTATTAAAAGAAGATTATTAAATCAATTTAAATTTATCAACAAAAATTATCAAATCAATTTAAATTTCAATATAGATTATTATTGCCAAAAATTCCGAGATATCACAGAAATTATGCCAAACGACAACCCAGCCTTATAAGCTCTTCGATACACCCCAAATAATATGTCCAAATATCTAAGATAGTATCTTTAAAGATTTTGACTTCAAAATACCAAAATTGGAAAATTCACCAAATCGATTCAAATCAAAAGCAATTAGACATGAAATAGATGTTAGGAATTCATACCTAACAACAATGAAAGCTATAGACATAGATGTGAGTTCTAGAACTCACCGTTAAACCCAAATATAGAAATGAGAAGCTCTAAAACAAGCTAAGATTGATTTCTCTTCAACAACACTTCTAGAATCTACAATCTATTATCAAATGAAATGAATTTCCTAAGTTAGGTTATAGGGAATTCTAAAAATTAAAGAGAGATTGAGATGGAGAAGATGAAGAGGATGCTTACCTAAGCTTCTCCTTGATTTTAGAACTAGAACTTGAATTTCCTAAGAGAACTAGGGCTTAGGAATTTCTAGTCTCCCCTCTTTCCCCCATTTTTCCTTTAGCTTGAGTGTTAGGAATTATTATGAATAGAATGAATGAACGGGAGAGGAGTTAGGGTATTTGGTAGAAGAGTTTGGGTTCTATTATTCGGTTAGTGGGCTAGAACCAAACCCAAAGCCCAAATGAAAATACCAAAATCCTAATCAACTCCAAACATATCAATGTTTATACTCAAAAAAGTTGTAAACGTCATTTTGAAGTTAATGGAAGTGATCTCGAGTCCGGATTTGACTGTCTACAAATGGTCACATTTCGGACTTTAAATTCAACAAACGATGCTATATTTAAATAAAACATTTAAATATATAATCGTAAAATATGCAGGTTGTTATAGACTCCCCTACTTAAAGAAATTGCGTCCTCGCAATACTTTAGAAGAAAATAAAGAGTAACAACCACTCTAAGGCATAACAACACAAAAGAAAATTTTAAAGTGAGAAGTTCACCTTAAGGAGCACGAGAGAGTAAGTCCGGATGTGTTCGCTCGATGAATTCTCTAGATTCCCAAGAGCAATCCTTAGGATTTGAGGACCATTGAACTTTCACAAGCGGAACAGCTTTATTACGAAGGCGTTTAACCTCCATAGCAATGATACGAATAGGATGTTGCTCATAAGTCAAATTAAGCAAAACTTCAATTTCTTTAATAACACTAGGCTCAAGAATAGAATCAGAATCTCTAAGGCATTTCCGTAGTTGAGAGACGTGGAATACGTCATGAATAGCAGAAAATTAAGCCGGTAATAAAAGGCGATAAGCCACGGAACCAATGCATTTGGTAATGGGAAATGGACCAATATATCGAGGTGCTAATTTTCCCGAACGACTGAAACGCACAACTTTCATAGGTGAAACACGAATAAATACCAAATCTCCCACAGAAAATTCCAAATTCCTTCTTCGGTTATCGACATAGGATTTTTGTCTACTTTAAGCTTCTTTCATCCTATGACGAATAAGGTCAATTATTTCTGTGGCATCACGAATAAAATCTGGATCTAAAACTAGCTTCTCACCGGCTTCAAGCCAACACGAAGGAGATCAGCATGGCCTTCCGTAGAGTGCCTCGAAAGGTGCCATACCAATACTAGATTGGAAGCTATTGTTATAAGAAAACTCAATAAGAGAAATATGATCTTCCCAACTTCCACCAAAATCAAGAACACAAGCATGAAGGAGATCTTCAAGAGTTTGATTCACACGCTCTGTTTGTCCATCGGACCGAGGATAATAAGTGGTGCTAAAATTAAGCTTTGTTCCGAAAGCTTTTTGAAGACCCTTCCAAAATACACTAGTAAATAACGGATCACGATCGCTAATAATAGAAGTAGGAACTCCATGCAATTTAACAATTTCTTTAACATAGAGTTTGGCCAAAAGAGGTACGGTCTGGTTGGACCGAAAGGGAAGAAAATGGGCGGATTATGTAAGTCTATCTACAATCACCCATAAACTATCATGATCCGAAGGAGAACTGGGAAGACTGTCAATAAAGTCCATGGAAATTTGATTCCACTTCCAAACGGGAATGTCTAAAGGTTGCAATAACCCACCGAGCCTTTGATGCTCGGCCTTAATGAGTTGGCAAATCATGCAATGCTTAATGAAGTTAGCAATATCAGATTTCATTCCATCCCAATAATAAAGTCGTTTCATGTCCGCATACATTTTACTACTACCAGGATGAATGGTAAATTTAGAACGATGAGAATCTTCTAAAATGTCCTTAAGAAGAACGCTAATATTTGACACAATAAGTCTACCAAATTTTCGAATACCTCCACGATCATCGATTTCAAAGTCTTTCAAACCATCAATACTTTTATCCCTACAACTTTGGCTAAGATTAGCCAATTCAGGATCCTGCTTTTGAGCTTCAAGGATGCGGTCGAAAAGAGAGGGATGAGCCTCAAGGCTACATAAAACAAGAGATGAACATGAATCAGATTCACGATCTTGAATCTCACAAGTGGACAAAGTCTCGAGATCATTCCATTTGAATATCATCATGGAAACAACCACTTATTGCTTACGACTAAGGACATCGACAACATGATTTTCCTTTCCGGGAATATAGAGAATATCAAGATCATAAGATGCAAGGAATTCGAGCCAACGTTGTTGACGCAAATTAAGTTCCTTTTGAGAAAATAAATACTTCAAAGATTTATGATCGGTGTAGAGAACAAATTTCTCTCCAAAAAGATAATGATGCCAAATTCTAAGAGCGAAAACAATAGCTGCGAGCTCTAAATCATGTGTGGCATGTCTAGTCTCGGCAGGCTTTAATTGCCCAGAAGCAAAAGCGATAACATGTTCCGTTTGCATGAGAACGGATCCCAATCCAACACGACTAGCATCAGTATAAACAATCAAGTCTTGGTTCCCTTCGGGAATCACAAGAATAGGAGCATCGGAAAGAAGTTCTTTTAATTTCTGAAAAGTAGCTTCACATTTGTCTGACCAAATGTACTTAACTCCCTTTTTTGTCAAACTAGTAAGAGGCACGGAAATTTTAGAAAAGTCTTTTATGAACCGACGGCAATAGCCCGCCAATCCAAGAAAACTACGGATTTTCGTCACACTCTCCGGTCTCTTCCAATTTTGAATTGCTTCAATCTTTGAAGGATCCACGGAAATTACGGGTTCAGAAATAATATGTCCTAAAAATTTCAAACGAGATTACCAAAAGTGGCACTTAGAAAATTTTTCTTTCAATTGATAGCTCCTAAGAGTTTCCAACACAATTCAAAGATGTTTTTCATGCTCTTCCACGGTTTTCGAATAAACAAGAATATCATCTATAAAGATGAGAACAAATCGATCGAGGAAGTCTTTGAAAATTCGGTTCATAAGGTCAACGAAATAAGCTAGAGCATTCGTTAAACCAAATGGCATAACAAGCCATTCATAAGATCCATAACGAGTACGGAACGATGTCAAAGGAATGTTATCCTCTGCAATACGAAGCTGATGAAAACCGGTTGCTAAGTCTAACTGTGAAAAGACTCTAGCACTGCTAAGTTGTATTGAATAGATCATCAATCTGAGGCAATGGATATTTATTCTTAATGGTAAGATCATTAAGCTTGCGGTAGTCAATGCAAAGCCTAAGTGTACCATCGGATTTCTTCACAAAAATAGCTAAAGCTCCCCATGGAGAGGAACTAGATCGAATAAACTGTTTCGCTTCCAATTCGGATAATTGTTTACGCATCTCCTCATTTTCTTTATTGGACATACGATAAGGAGGACGAGTGATAGGTAGAGCTTCAGGGATTAGATTAATTCTGAACTCGTTAGCTCGCTTAGGTAGTAATCCTAAAATGGGCTCAAATATATCGAGAAATTCACAAACAACGCGAATGAGGGAAATGACATCTTCCTTATCATCATTATCGTCATCATGTGGATTTAGAGAATATAGGGACGCTACTGAATTGGAATCTGAATCTTTAAGAACAATAGAAATCTTCTTAACAGATTGAGGATGTCGAAGATGAATAGTCCTCTCGGGACATAGGATGTGGGCTTTATAACGATTAAGCCAATCCATTCCCAAAATCGGCTCGGAAAGCATAATCACATAAAATAATCTCGACATCTTTACAAAATAAACTGAGTGTTGCGGATCCACCAGCCGGATTCGCAATTCTCAATGAAGTCATCAAGCCCATAACATTTAAAGACAAGGTATCGACAAGTTCTTTTGATATAAAAGAGTGTGATGCACCTGTATCAAAAAGAACTCGAATAGGATGATCACGAAACATAATAATGCCATCAAGGACAGAATGAGAAATACCTTGACCAAGAAAAGTGTTACTAGGGGCTTGCACAACATTCAGCTTTCCCTCTCTCCTACTTTGAAGTATGGGACATGAAGATATAAGATGACCAGAACTTTTGCAATAGCGACAATAAAGGGGTTTCAGACACTTATTTGCATAATGGTCCTTAGAACCACAACTGTACCATTGTCCACGACTAGAGGTAGGAGTCTTTGCTATAGAAGTTGCTTGCTTCTCTTTCTTGTTGGGATTAGGGCCTTCGAACTTAATGTTGAATTGCCTCTTCTTGTTGTTGTTGAAGTTCTTCTTAGTACCCACAACTTCAACATCACTTTCTTTCTCGGCCTCTTCAAGTCGAAGAGCGATATCTACAAGCTGATCGAAAGCAACTTCTAGTTTTAGAAGTAAAGCCTTTTTGAGGTTCTTATTCAAACCATAGATAAACCTTTGATTTTTCTTCAATGGGGGTATTAATATACTCGACCCTATTTATAGAGGGATTCAAAAGATGCGACATACTCTGTCACAGAAGATTCACCTTGAACAAGGTCAATAAAGCATCGGGCTAAAGTTACTTTTTCAGCTTCCGGCACAAACTTTAACTCGAACCTTTCCCGGAATTGCTCCCAAGTAAGATCCACTTCAATAATTTCAGAAACCAAAAGCTCATACCAATCTAATGCTCTCTCCTAGAGCATGCTAGAAGCCACTTGGACTCGATGTAGATCCACAAGGTTCATGCGAGAAAAGATGCGATCGCATGTTCTAAGCCAAGCTTGGACTTCTATAACGCTTTCAGAATCCTTGAATGGCCTTCCACACAAATTGGTATAATCATTGCACAAGCATGCAAACCCGGATTTAGGATGAGTAGGCTCTAGAATGGGTCCGGCAGCTTGGGCATTCTTTACAAGATCCAAAAGCTGTTGGGCAGACATGAATACGCCATCCTGAGGAGTAGCACTGAATTGACCGGCGCTGGGACGGCTAGGTCTAACCATTTCTCTTCTTTAAGAAAGAAATAAAGAAGAGGAAAACGGTTATTCTCAAAATGAATATCAAACAAACTTGATTGATAAAACAAGGCATCATAAAAGAAAATAGGATAAAACGGGTCCTATGACTCGAATTAAATCCTAAGGCACGAGTCCTAAGAGAGACTTACGACAATGATCCTAGCTAGATTATTCTACATTGTTCCGAAGTTTGGCTCTAATACCAAGCTATGACGCCCCACCTCTATACTCACACTAACCAAGGACACTACTGGGTAATGCCGTCAATTAGTACGAAGAAGAAAGCTATTGAGGAGCGACCAACTTTATAATTGATTTGAGCAAGAACCGATATGTCAGATAGTATATCATGCATTTCATTTCAAGAGGAAATCCGACATATCCAATCCAAACTTAAATCTACTACACAGTGGTTATGAGGCCTTCAGAAACAAATATAAAATAAGCATAACACAAATCAGTCACAGATATTCATATCACTAAGGCGAAAACAAATATGAATATAACACATAGAAGTGTACATCAAAGTAGTGGTCATACAAGATCCACTACATCACAAAATAATAGGTACAAGTGCTAGACAAAAGAATATGTATACATCAAGGAGTCTCTATCTCGAATGTATAAAAACAAAAACTACTAAGCTAAAGTATTTAGCCAAAAGTCAGGAGCTAGTCCCTGCTAAGAAGTCAAGTGGAAGCAGCTGAAACATCTAGGTCTGACCCGAGTATTATTTGAGAAGAAAAATAATAAACGGATCAGTCTAGCTATAAATATCAGATAAGATGAGATAGGATAAGGGATATGACCAATATATATATGATAACAACAAAAATCATATAATATCTCAAATTTCTCATACACCAAAAAGAATATCATATTCTTTAGCTTATTCACCAAACCTCAAATATTGACAAAATATATCAATGCAAATCGCAAAAATTGGCGAAACACAAATTCTAGAAATCAATAATTAGAAATCCAGAAAACACAAAGGGGGAGGCCTATCACAAACGGGAGCATGAAAACTCACCAACACGTGTATCACAAACGGGATGCTATCCCATGAGTCGCTAACCCATAGAGCTGGTGCAACGACATAGTACAACGATACGTCCGAAGAACCTAAAACTCAAATAATCCAGAACAACGACGTAATACAGTGATACGCCCAATGAACCTGAAACTCAAATAAGCCGGAACAACGACGTAGTACAGCGATACACCCGATGAACCGAACTAAATAAAACGGTGAAAAGGCCATAGGTCATTATCCTATAAAAATGAGACGAAGCTCTACAGAACAGGGTATAGTCCCCACGCGGACAAAGAGACATCGCACATTGCTAGTCAAAGTCCCAAATGATCTTCATTGATCAATAAGAAGTGTAAATTACACTAAGCTAGTAAATAGATGAGTTTAGCTTCATGTCCCATAACCACAAGCTTAACTTAAATATTTACGAACAAATTGAAGATTTCCACTCGAAAATTGTCACAAGATTTCAATCGAACAAGTCCAAGAATTAACCGACGAAGTAAACGAAAGTGTTTCATACCACTTGTTTTGCTAAGTCGTTTAATTAGATTTCTCATACAAATGAGGTAAAGGTTCGTATATACTAATAGGTTGGGAAACGGTTTTAAAAACGAGCTTTGTATTAAAAATAATGTTGAAATCGTTTTTATGAAAGAGTTATTTAGTATTTACTACTAGTATAAAACCTTTGTATTTTAAATTGACAAATCACAGAAATGATTGTAAAAACAATCTATCACCAAAAACCCACATTCAACGATGTGAATTAAAACCATGAAAATCGATGTCAAATCCATCAAATGGATATTCCCAAAAGTCCATAAATGAGGTCATCAAAGTCGATAATAAATGACAACAACTATCCGGAACAACAAAGATCGATAAAAATTGGAAATCCGCTCAAAAATAGGCGAATAGGCAAAATTGCACAGTACCAGACGTCTGGTTGGATTGGCCAGACGTCTGACCTGGGGTTCGGGAAATTTATTTTTTCTTTTCCCGTTTTCTTTTTAATTTCATAAGCCTCCCAAACGTCTGGTTGGTTTGGACCAGACGTCTGGTCCAAGGCTCTGCCATTTTTTCTTTTGCCATACTTTTTTTATCTTCTGGTGCCCTTACCAGACATTTGAGTTCTTCAACCAGACGTCTGGTTGCCTGTACTGGGCAACAGTTTGCCTAGGCCATTGATGGCCAAATCGGTTCGGAAGCGATCGGACAAGCGACGGAGGCTAGGGAATTATGCCAAACGACCACCCAACCTTATAAGCTCTTAGATACACCCAAAATAACATGTCCAAACATCCAAGATAGGATCTTTAAAGATTTTGATTTCAAAATACCAAAATTGGAAAATTCACCAAATCAATTCAAATCAAAAGCAATTGGAAATGAAATAGATGTTAGGAATTCATACCTAACAACAATTAAAGCTATCGACATAGATGTGAGTTCAAGAACTCGCCTTTAAACCCAAAAATATCGATGTTTATACTCAAAAAAGTTGTAAATGTCGTTTTGAACTCAATGGAAGTGGTCTCGAGTCTGGATTCGACTGTTTACAAAAAGTCACATTTCGGACTTTAAATTCAACAAACGATGCTATATTTAAATAAAACATTTAAATATATAATCGTAAAATACGAGGGTTGTTACAAATATATTATTTTAAATTCAGATTTATTTAGATTTTCAAACCATTTTATATTAAACTATTAAACTATATTACATCTATTTTAACTATTTTAAACCATTTAAACTATTTTAATCTACTTTAATCTATTTTAAACTATTTAATCTATTTTAAAATATTTAATCTATTTTAAACTATTTAATCTATTTTAAACTATTTAAACCATTTAAACTATTTTAATGTATTTTAAACTATTTTAAAGAATTTTAAACTATTTTAAAGAATTTTAAACTATTTTAAAACTATTTAAACTAATTATGACTATCTAAACTACTTTCTAAAATTCAAACTGTGCAAGACTGAATTGTTTTTATTGAAATCATCGATTTTAAAGCGAATATGGTAAAATGATGTTATAACCTATGTTGGAATTTGAAAGGATAATTTCTTGTGTAATGGCTTATTTTGAGTAAATATAATGATTTTAAAATGAGGGTTTAACTTGTTTTGTGAATATGATTTCGAAAGTGATAATGATTTCGAAAGAGATAATGATTTTGAAAGTAATATGATTTGATGTGAATATGATATTTTGATATCAATTATGAATCGGTTTTGGAAATTTAAAAGAACCATCAGGTGTGAAATAAGCGTTTGGTTGTTAAAGAGACCGGGATCAGATATTTTCATACTCTCTGCCAATATCGAAAACCACCTTAACAACTGTGCACATGGTGGAGATTCCAGAATGAAGTAGGATGGTTTGGCAAACGATTCTGTTTGAGGTATTAATGTAGCCCTGACTCCCTCGAGTCAGCTTGATGTGGCTAACACAGGATCTATACCGAGCCAAGTGAGGTTGCTCCTCTTATTGGGCACATTTCTTTGATACCATATCATGACTTTGTGATTGATTTGGTGGCCATCCCTCGATTTGATTTTTGGAGTGTGTTCCGAGGTGGGCGGTAGTAGCTGCTATGCATTACCACCAGTCCGTCAGTGCAAACGATAGAATCCTACCCGGGCATTGCCTCGCGTGCTGTCACATGCCTTATTGCGCCCATTACGAGTTTGGTTTGTGTCGTACCTATGGAGTGCTACCTGACAGCCCACCAGTTTATGGTGCAGTTTACAGTACTACATAGACTACGTTATTTATATAAAATATGTTAAGGAAGATATGGGTAACGCCTTAACGCTATTTTAATACTTTACTTTACTGTAGACATATTATAATAGCGTATTGTACTATGCATGTAGATAGTTTAATGAATCCTTAGGAGATGGAATCCCGAACATCTCTTAAGTTATTGCATGCACATTAGACAATGGATAAGAGATGTCAAACCCTGTAAACATCTCTAAAGCCATCACACTCATATTTATTTACTGTTGATTTAACTTACATAAGATCTTTTAGTTCTGACTTGAGTATTTTGTCTTTTCATTACGCTCGGGTTAGTCTGAGCTTTTCATTATATTGAAGACCTTATTTTTGGAGGATGAAGACGAAGATTTAGTACTATTATTATTTTTATATATATTTGTACTTCACTACATCATGTTATTCCGCTGCATTATTTATTTATTTCTGCTGTATGTATAACTCTAATCTGTATTGTAAAAGTGTAATCAAATGTTATTTGTAAAACAGCTTCATGAACTGTTTATTTGATTATTATATTTTGTCATTCCGCTGTGAGATTTTGTGTTTGTTTTCTTTCGTTCTTATGCTTTTCCTTATTTACCCCATAACAATCCTTCCTTTTGAATGGTTTGAGTTCAACATGCATGGTTTATTGTCAATTTAAACCGTCCAAAAAGTTGGGTTGTTACATTTGGTATCTAAGCCAGGTTTAGCGATAACCTTAGCTTTGTGGGGTTTGACTCATTAGGGATAGGGTAGAAATACCCTAGAATGAGTTGTTTTGAGTGTATATATACAAGAGAGCGTATTTGTTAGTGTTATAAAATGTTTTATATTGTGTTAATTTGTTCTGTTTAGTATTTAAAATTTCTGGTCGGTACATGGGACGCTATGGCATCAATAGGGATTTCTAAACACTTAATAGGGAAAACCGACACAATATTGTTTTTGAAATATAGATAAATGAAATAAATTTACCTAGTATTTTATTTTGTATATAAAAGAATAATTTTTATAAATGGATATAGTTGTGTGTGATATGTTTGTTTGTTAGGAAGTGCAATTTTATAAATATGGGTTGTAGAATAGAATTTACTAATAAAGTAAATAAAAATTGGAAATTTGAGAACTTAAGTTCCGGGTTTTGAAATTTGTTTTCAAAAGATTTTGGAATATGATATCAGTATAATTTATAAGTATTTTCGGATATAAATATTTTCAATGTAACATGGAAGAAATGTTTTAAAAGGAATTCAAAAGGGAAATAAGTTCTGTACTCCCCTCTCTATCGCAGGAAAATAATTTCGGTGATGACTGCATGCATGATTGACGTTCATTTTCGAGTTTCAAAGTGGAAAGACCGCTGTAGTAGTTTTACTGCATATTTTTTTGATAAACGAATCTTAATTTTAATTTCTAAATATGAGTATGTATATTATTTCAACGTGATTTAAATGAATCTGGAATTTGAATTCTTAAGTTCTATTAAATCAACAATTTCAATTTAGAAATAAAGTGAAATTTTAATAGTTGGAAACTTCTTAAAATTTTAAAAAATAGAATTGGAGGCTAAGTGATTAATGAAATATATAAGAAAATGAAAATTTGTAACTTGTAAATGAAAAGATATGAAAATTTAGAAATTATTGAACATCTTGTTAACTAAAATGAATAAGATAAACTTGTGTGACATTCAATTACATTCTTAAAACATATATATAACTTACCAGAAATGTTTAAAAAGTTGTTATGCTAAATAGGAATATGTAGTAGAATATTATACATGTAATATCCCGGAAATTTAGGGCAATATCAATTTAATAATCTGTAAAAAAAAAAAAATTAAATTGATTGATAATTTTTGATAATAAGATTTGAATTGATTTAATAATCTGATTAAATGAATATTTAACTAGTGAAATTATCCTTTAAAATTAAATAGGATGATTTCTATTTATAATGTATATACAATTATATATATTGTAAATAGATAAGCTTGGATTTAAAATTTAAATAAATAAATAAGATCTTGTTTTTAAATTCTAATATATATATATATTGATAAATATGTTAATTTCAAACAATATTAATAGAGTATTGTTTTTATAATAAAAAGACCTTAATAAAATAAGATTGTTATTTTCAAATTGGATATGATGTTTTAAATTTACTTTAAATTGGATTTTAAGAATATAATTTGAATTTGAATTTGAAATTCAAAAGAGGAAATATTTAAATAGTTTTAGATTTTAAATATATATGTATAAGCTTTTATTTATAAGTATAATTGGTTAGTTCTTTAAAAAGTTATCTTTATATATATAAATAGATAAGTAATAAGTGTTTAAGAAAATAAAGAAAAAGCTTTTATCTATATTTAAAATAAATAAAAACTAATTAAAAGACATGTGTAAATCTATAAAGGCTTGATTAAACAAGTGTACATTAATAAAACAATGTATGTGACAAATGTCAAGTTTTAGATTTTTGTTTCCTTTTATTTTTTATAAACTACATTTTCATTTATATAAACATATACTTCTCATTTCATTTTCTTTTCCTATCTTCTTCATTTTTCTAAGAAAGAAACTTTCAGCCTGAATATTCCCAGAAAACAAATCAGTAACTCAAACCAAATTCTCAAACAAAATTCTCAGATCAAATCCCTGTAACCCATTTTCCAAAATGCAACTAAATCAAAGTTAGAACCTGCATCAAATTCTTCAAACCCTGGAAACAAAGGCCTGTTTTTTTCAAGTCTGGAATCAAATTCCAGTCTGCATGCAAGATTCTGTAAACAAGCAACTCAAGTTTTATATCAAGGAAGCAAGGCATCTCTGCATACAAATTTCTATAGCTAGCATTCCAAAAATTTTCAAAGAAAATCAAGCATTCAAGTTTTAAAAGTTTCAAAAGCACTGTTTTCTGGTGAGTAACTCTTCTTTTTAAAATTTAAATAGGTAAAGGTTGATTTCATGATTCAATCTGAAATGAATATATTTTATGAAATTTGCAGTGAATATTTATATGTATGAATATATGTGTGCATGCTAGTTTACCTGTACATTTCTGTTTCAAAGAATAAACTCTGTTTGTCATTTTATCTGTGAGTAACATCATTTTTAAATGAGTTTAAGTATTTAATCTGTTGCATGTTGATTTATATGTTAAGTATGAATGATATGTATATATATAAGTAGATCTTCTGTGAACATATGAATAGAAAATTTTATACATGCTATTGTCTCTGCATTATACTATTTTTAAGTTCCCAGGTTCAAGAATTTGGTTCAAAACCCATTATCACACAATGTAATCTATGTTATTGTCTAAGATTCATATAAAATATGTTTGTTGAACCATGAATTTAAGTTTAAAAATTTATTCGAGTTAAGATAATTTTGAATTGTCTGTAAAAATCAATAATAACAGAGCAAGTCTGAATAAAGTGAAAATCCAATCATTTTAGTTCATCAATTCAGGAACCTAAACTAAATCCTTAACATAAATCATGATTTTTAAGAATAAAATTATAATTTATAGCTTGAGGAGGAAGGTGTAGTTCGAGAATGAACATAAAATGGAAATTAGGAGATTTCTGGTGATCTATGGGATTGGAAGGATCGGGTTTCTTCTAGTGGATGAAGGAGTGACCAGCGAAGATCGGAAAAATATTGGATGGCGATGAAAATCATCAAGGAGGTAGCGGTGTTGACTTCTTGTCTGGAACCCTAAATTTTATCTGGGAAGTGTTTTTGATTGGTTCGACCTTCCAAGTGGATCGAGTGTTACGTAACTCAGGGGATTGGAAGTAGATGAGACGGCGAGGAAGTGAACGGAGGTGCAGGTGATCAGATGGTCGGAATTTCTTGGATGAGGCGATGACAGGTTTGGGTTTGGTGTTGTTTTAAATGTTCCAGGTTTGAGTTAAATGCCCAAACTCGATTTCATGATGGTGCGATTGATCTGATGATCGGATTTGGCTACGAGGGTGATCGCTGACTTGGGGGAATACTCGTCGATGGTCAGAGATGGTGGTATCTCCGGTGCATGTGCACGGTGTATGTCGTGAATCAGGAGAAGTTGGGCGAAGCAGTGAAGAGATACGCGAGTTTCTCGAGTGAATTTGGTGATTTTCTCGGAGTAATTAGGCGTGTGGCTCGAAGTCATTTAGGTGATGGCCGGGTAAAGTTTGGGTTACAGAGTTTTACCCTGTCAGTTTTAAAATTTTATAACTGGATCTTTAAAATGGGAAGTTGGGATGTAAACTAAATTTAAACCAAAGTTAAATCTAGGTTTAAGTAAATTTAAAATCTCAGTTTTAAAATATATAAAGTTTTGAGTTGTATTCATTTTAAATCTTTAATTTAAAATGGAATTAAAGAAACATTTAAAAGTAAATGTTTTCAAAGCTTTTGTTAGTAATAATTAAAATAGTTATAAAGGCTAATCTTTATTTTAAGGATTAATTAAGGGTTAATGATTTAGGTTCATTAAATTAATAGGGTAATTGAAGAATAATTTATTAATTTAAGTAATTGATTAATTTGGTGTTAATTAATTAAATGATAAGTTAATTAATTAAGGGATTAATTAATTTGAAATTAAGGATCATTTATTTAGATAAGTATAGGTTAAGAATAAATGGTTAGAAATTTATTAATCAAGTGATTAAAGTTTAATTAAGGAAATTGATTTAGTAATTAGAAGTAATTAATTGATAATTAACTATTTATTAAGTTGTAATTAATAAATAGTTGATTTAGATTTAATTACTTTGAGAAAGTAATTAAAGGATTGTTAATAAATTAATGAGAAATCATTAATTAGGAATTATTTAATAATTAATAAAGGGGATTAATTTTGATAATAAATTAAATTAATTAACTAATGATAATCTTTTATATATTGGTTAAGTATAATTACTTAATGGAAGTAATTAAAGTAATTAATTACTTAAGGTAATTAATTAAATAAATTTGATAAGTTTAAATTAATTTGTTTAATTAATTTAAGATAATCACTGGGTGATTTGATAATTACTTAAAGGTAATTAGTGGAAATATAAATTACTTAGAAAAGTAATTAAAGTTAATTAGTGGATGTAATTAACTAAAGATGGTTTAATAAAAGTAATTTGAGTTTAATTACTTTTGAATAATTAATCAAGGGATTAATTAAAGGATAATTAATTAAGGAGTAATTAATTATGAAGTAGAGTAATTAAGAATAGTTAATTACTAAATGAGATTAATCAAAGGTGATTAATAAATGTGACTAATTAATTATTAAATATAATTAATTTAAATAAGATAATTAATTAAGAGTAATTAAGGATCATTAATTAATATAATTAATAATGTAATTAAGGATTGATTAATTAAGACTAATTAATCAATAATATGTGATTAAGGTAATTAATTAATTGTAGTTAATTAAGGATTAATGTAATTAAGTACAGTTAATTAATAGATGAAGTAATTAGAGATTAATTACTAAAATGGTTTAAGTTAATTAATTTATGAAATTAATTAAGGATTAATTACTTAAAGTAATTAAAAGATATTAATCAGGAATGATTAATTAAGATTGATACTAGAGTATGATTAATTAATTAGTTTAATTAATGATTAAGTAAGAAGGATTTATAAAATAAGTAATTAATTTAATTTACTTTAAATTAATTAGAGATGATAAATCATTACTTAAGAATGGATGAATGATATTGAATGCTTTGCATTGTTAATATCTCTGATAAGAGATGTGTTGATCTATGATATAGATGTTTGGTTGAATTGAAATGATGATATGAATTATCTGTTTGGATGATAATGTAGATTATCTATTGTAAATTATCTATCTATGTGTAGTATAGATAAGAATTGAATTGTTTTAACCTTAAAACAACTTGACCTTAAAAGATACGTTTTGGATTTCGATGAGACCGGGATCGGGTTTCCGTATACCGGGATTCCAGGTCTGGAGACCCGAATACCACATCGATCCAAATTAACGTTAGGTCGTGAATCTCAAGTGAAGATGAAGATTCAGAGTGCAAGGGTTATTGTCGTTAACTCTGAGGGTGATTCCAATACGAGTGTAACGAGATAATGCCTTCGGTTTCGTTCGAACCCGGAACGAACTTGTATGGATTGAATGCTTTCAACACATCGTCAGGTGGACGATGAGCATTCTAAGTGATGTTCTGATTTAAAGGTAAATCGTGACCTCAAGCCTCATCAACCGGGAATGGCTAAAACAGGGGAGGTGCAGCAAGGCTTCGTGGGTAGCACCCACTGAGAGTAAAGTCATCCCTGTCTAGAGAGTTCCTTCTTTTATTTCGGCTTAGTGGTGCAGTTGGCGACGGCCATCTGTGGGGTGATTTTATTCGGAATTATCCAGTAAGGGATGGTTCCGGCTTTGTGTTGCAGGGGATTGGGAGTGATCCTCGGTACGGTGATCTAGGCCCCGTACTGTGATGAGCGGTACCCCGGTAGCTCTGCCATTGTATGGAAATCCAAATTCCAATAAGTGATAACGGTCTTGATTGTATACCTATGTATGCTGGAATTTAATAATGTAACAATTTCGGCTATTTCATATTTATTTGAAAACCCTAGACCCTATTATAATACAATCGAATTTCCTATCAAATGTTTTGGTTAGCGTAAGGTAAAAACTTACCCATGTTTATTTGTGGGAAGTCTTACGTGATACCCTTTCTTTCAAAAGGTTTTGAAGTTAAACAAGTTTAACCTGTTACTCACACCAGACCCATGTCTGACCCAAGTTGTTTATTTCTGTTTTATAAACTCTTGGGTACTCAAATTTTTACGAGTAGCCAAGGGATTCAGGTTTAGCTTTGACGAATTGTGGAGGAGCAATGGAGCAGGAGGCTTCGACGTTCGTAGATATAGAATTCCGCTGTGTTGATATCTGAGTTAGAGTCTTGTATTGTATTTGAGTTGTAATATCTAGACAGATGTTTATAACTGTCTAGTATGTATTGTATAGTTGTGTAAACTCTGATAAGTGTTGTATACAATGTAATAGTTTCCTTTATGTTATTAATATAATTTATTCGTTCCGCTGTGAGATCGTTGTTGTTGTTTCTTTCTTTCTTCTCTTCTTTTCTATCTTCTACCTCTTTCTTTCCTATTAATGACGCGTCATTCTGTGTATGAATGGCGGGTCGTCACACGTGGTATCAGAGCTTAGGTTGAGCGAATGCCTAAGCTTTTGGTTAAGTGAATATCAGAACACTAGGTTGAGTGAATACCTAGGTTCGGAAGGGTTGTTCATTAGAGATAGGATCTGTAGCAACCTATTTTAGTCTGAGTGTATGTATATATATATACGAGAGCGCGTATTTGTTAGTTATATAAAATGATTTTATATTGTGTTAATTGATCGGTTAAGTGGTATATGGATTCTGGTCAATACGAGTAGCTAACGATATTGATAGGGATCTCTAAACACTTGGATCAGGCCAACGGACACAATATTGTTTTAAAAAGGAAGGTGAAATAATTTTACCCAGATATATTTTCTATATATAAAAAGTATCATTTTAAATGTATATGGTATTTGTAATGATTGGTTGAGATGATAATAATTTATCATCTAAGATTAGGAGTCTGAGTGTTGAGGTTGGAAGTGTATTTATCGAGACTGTAAACCTAATACCGTCTCGAGTGAACTTTGCTGTGATGAAGGATTTCATCAATCTCCGAAGGAAACTGTTAAGGTTCGGAGTCCATCTTCTAAGTTGGATGAGTAGAATTTGGATCTATCGGTTAGACAGAAGCGGGTGATGGTATCTTGATACCTCAGGTAATAGTAGCTGTGTGATGAGATACAGTGACTATGGATGTTCCCGAAGATATTTTCTTTGGAATAAGTATAAAGAAGTGTGTTTGTTTCGGTGTTGTGGCTGAGTTCAGCAAGATGTTTTTGTTTTGTTTGAAGTCCGAGTTTCTCGAAGAGCTTTGGATTGAGAAGTCTTTGGCATCTGTGGCAGCAGTGCAGCTCGGAGTTTTCTGTTTTGGGGAAGAAGTTTTTCTAGCTAAGCAGTTTTCTGAAGGTGAAGTTCAGAAGCAGCAGAGTGGATCCATTTCTTCGATGGATTGGATAATTAAGTATGAACTGTTCTGATTGGTAAAGAGAGAACAGTTTTCTTTGCATTGTGGCAGGGTTGATCGCAAAAGTGACTTGCGATAGTTTGAGTATTATCTTGAGTTATCTGAGATTTTCTGGGATGTGTTGTCCAGTCTGTGCTTGTGTTCTTCATCAGCAATTTCTTCTACTCCAAATCAGAGTGGTGCAGCAGAAGCAGTTTGGCGAGTGCTCCTATTTGTCTTTTCCAGATAGGAGAAGTTAGTTCGATCTTCTGATGTTTGTGAAGTAGAGTTTGTTTTTGGTCTCGGTTGATCTTGAGAGGATCATCTTTGTGTGGAGTTATTCTTAGTCTAGTTTGTTTCTAGAAGTATCGGCAAAGGTTGAACTGATCAAGAAGGATATAGTCAGCCCAAGATCGTCTGAAGATTTTGTGGATAAGAGACGATAGAATTTGAAATTCGAAGTTGGAGACTTCGTGGTTGTGAAGTTTTTCTCTGATTAAAGGGAACTATAAGATTTGGTAAGTCTGAGAAGTTAGCTCCGAGTTATTTTGGATCTTTTCTGTGATCTAATTTGGATAAGTACTTTGATCTACAAGGTTGAATTGTCAGTTTGGATAACTGGAATTCATTGTGTTTTATGTATCTCTGAGGGAGTACGTGTTTAATCTCTCTCTGGTTTAGAACCAGCAGTTCAGGAGATCTGGTTGTTAAGTCAGACTCGTCTGTAGTCTGATATCTTGTTTAGTTTTGATCTAGAAAGTAGAAGCTCTATAGCTTAGTAGTATTGATTGTTTGGATTCTGTAGAGCGAGTATTCCGGTATATATATACTTGGGGAAACTCGGAGAAATTTTTATCCAAAATTTTGTCTGGATAATTAAAATTGTTTGATTGAGTGAATTGTTTGCTATGGTTGTTAGCATATGGATGATAATTTATGGTTGTGATTTAAATAAATTATTAAATTACCTTTGTTTTAAATTTCGGGGACGAAATTATTTTAAGGGGGGAGGAATGTAATATCCCGGAAATTTAGGGCAATATCAATTTAATAATCTGTAAAAAAAAAAATTAAATTGATTGATAATTTTTGATAATAAGATTTGAATTGATTTAATAATCTGATTAAATGAATATTTAACTAGTGAAATTATCCTTTAAAATTAAATAGGATGATTTCTATTTATAATGTATATACAATTATATATATTGTAAATAGATAAGCTTGGATTTAAAATTTAAATAAATAAATAAGATCTTGTTTTTAAATTCTAATATATATATATATATTGATAAATATGTTAATTTCAAACAATATTAATAGAGTATTGTTTTTATAATAAAAAGACCTTAATAAAATAAGATTGTTATTTTCAAATTGGATATGTTGTTTTAAATTTACTTTAAATTGGATTTTAAGAATATAATTTGAATTTGAAATTCAAAAGAGGAAATATTTAAATAGTTTTAGATTTTAAATATATATGTATAAGCTTTTATTTATAAGTATAATTGGTTAGTTCTTTAAAAAGTTATCTTTATATATATAAATAGATAAGTAATAAGTGTTTAAGAAAATAAAGAAAAAGCTTTTATCTATATTTAAAATAAATAAAAACTAATTAAAAGACATGTGTAAATCTATAAAGGCTTGATTAAACAAGTGTACATTAATAAAACAATGTATGTGACAAATGTCAAGTTTTAGATTTTTGTTTCCTTTTATTTTTTTATAAACTACATTTTCATTTATATAAACATATACTTCTCATTTCATTTTCTTTTCCTATCTTCTTCATTTTTCTAAGAAAGAAACTTTCAACCTGAATATTCCCAGAAAACAAATCAGTAACTCAAACCAAATTCTCAAACAAAATTCTCAGATCAAATCCCTGTAACCCATTTTCCAAAATGCAACTAAATCAAAGTTAGAACCTGCATCAAATTCTTCAAACCCTGGAAACAAAGGCCTGTTTTTTTCAAGTCTGGAATCAAATTCCAGTCTGCATGCAAGATTCTGTAAACAAGCAACTCAAGTTTTAAATCAAGGAAGCAAGGCATCTCTGCATACAAATTTCTATAGCTAGCATTCCAAAAATTTTCAAAGAAAATCAAGCATTCAAGTTTTAAAAGTTTCAAAAGCACTGTTTTCTGGTGAGTAACTCTTCTTTTTAAAATTTAAATAGGTAAAGGTTGATTTCATGATTCAATCTGAAATGAATATATTTTATGAAATTTGCAGTGAATATTTATATGTATGAATATATGTGTGCATGCTAGTTTACCTGTACATTTCTGTTTCAAAGAATAAACTCTGTTTGTCATTTTATCTGTGAGTAACATCATTTTTAAATGAGTTTAAGTATTTAATCTGTTGCATGTTGATTTATATGTTAAGTATGAATGATATGTATATATATAAGTAGATCTTCTGTGAACATATGAATAGAAAATTTTATACATGCTATTGTCTCTGCATTATACTATTTTTAAGTTCCCAGGTTCAAGAATTTGGTTCAAAACCCATTATCACACAATGTAATCTATGTTATTGTCTAAGATTCATATAAAATATGTTTGTTGAACCATGAATTTAAGTTTAAAAATTTATTCGAGTTAAGATAATTTTGAATTGTCTGTAAAAATCAATAATAACAGAGCAAGTCTGAATAAAGTGAAAATCCAATCATTTTAGTTCATCAATTCAGGAACCTAAACTAAATCCTTAACATAAATCATGATTTTTAAGAATAAAATTATAATTTATAGCTTGAGGAGGAAGGTGTAGTTCGAGAATGAACATAAAATGGAAATTAGGAGATTTCTGGTGATCTATGGGATTGGAAGGATCGGGTTTCTTCTAGTGGATGAAGGAGTGACCAGCGAAGATCGGAAAAATATTGGATGGCGATGAAAATCATCAAGGAGGTAGCGGTGTTGACTTCTTGTCTGGAACCCTAAATTTTATCTGGGAAGTGTTTTTGATTGGTTCGACCTTCCAAGTGGATCGAGTGTTACGTAACTCAGGGGATTGGAAGTAGATGAGACGGCGAGGAAGTGAACGGAGGTGCAGGTGATCAGATGGTCGGAATTTCTTGGATGAGGCGATGACAGGTTTGGGTTTGGTGTTGTTTTAAATGTTCCAGGTTTGAGTTAAATGCCCAAACTCGATTTCATGATGGTGCGATTGATCTGATGATCGGATTTGGCTACGAGGGTGATCGCTGACTTGGGGGAATACTCGTCGATGGTCAGAGATGGTGGTATCTCCGGTGCATGTGCACGGTGTATGTCGTGAATCAGGAGAAGTTGGGCGAAGCAGTGAAGAGATACGCGAGTTTCTCGAGTGAATTTGGTGATTTTCTCGGAGTAATTAGGCGTGTGGCTCGAAGTCATTTAGGTGATGGCCGGGTAAAGTTTGGGTTACAGAGTTTTACCCTGTCAGTTTTAAAATTTTATAACTGGATCTTTAAAATGGGAAGTTGGGATGTAAACTAAATTTAAACCAAAGTTAAATCTAGGTTTAAGTAAATTTAAAATCTCAGTTTTAAAATATATAAAGTTTTGAGTTGTATTCATTTTAAATCTTTAATTTAAAATGGAATTAAAGAAACATTTAAAAGTAAATGTTTTCAAAGCTTTTGTTAGTAATAATTAAAATAGTTATAAAGGCTAATCTTTATTTTAAGGATTAATTAAGGGTTAATGATTTAGGTTCATTAAATTAATAGGGTAATTGAAGAATAATTTATTAATTTAAGTAATTGATTAATTTGGTGTTAATTAATTAAATGATAAGTTAATTAATTAAGGGATTAATTAATTTGAAATTAAGGATCATTTATTTAGATAAGTATAGGTTAAGAATAAATGGTTAGAAATTTATTAATCAAGTGATTAAAGTTTAATTAAGGAAATTGATTTAGTAATTAGAAGTAATTAATTGATAATTAACTATTTATTAAGTTGTAATTAATAAATAGTTGATTTAGATTTAATTACTTTGAGAAAGTAATTAAAGGATTGTTAATAAATTAATGAGAAATCATTAATTAGGAATTATTTAATAATTAATAAAGGGGATTAATTTTGATAATAAATTAAATTAATTAACTAATGATAATCTTTTATATATTGGTTAAGTATAATTACTTAATGGAAGTAATTAAAGTAATTAATTACTTAAGGTAATTAATTAAATAAATTTGATAAGTTTAAATTAATTTGTTTAATTAATTTAAGATAATCACTGGGTGATTTGATAATTACTTAAAGGTAATTAGTGGAAATATAAATTACTTAGAAAAGTAATTAAAGTTAATTAGTGGATGTAATTAACTAAAGATGGTTTAATAAAAGTAATTTGAGTTTAATTACTTTTGAATAATTAATCAAGGGATTAATTAAAGGATAATTAATTAAGGAGTAATTAATTATGAAGTAGAGTAATTAAGAATAGTTAATTACTAAATGAGATTAATCAAAGGTGATTAATAAATGTGACTAATTAATTATTAAATATAATTAATTTAAATAAGATAATTAATTAAGAGTAATTAAGGATCATTAATTAATATAATTAATAATGTAATTAAGGATTGATTAATTAAGACTAATTAATCAATAATATGTGATTAAGGTAATTAATTAATTGTAGTTAATTAAGGATTAATGTAATTAAGTACAGTTAATTAATAGATGAAGTAATTAGAGATTAATTACTAAAATGGTTTAAGTTAATTAATTTATGAAATTAATTAAGGATTAATTACTTAAAGTAATTAAAAGATATTAATCAGGAATGATTAATTAAGATTGATACTAGAGTATGATTAATTAATTAGTTTAATTAATGATTAAGTAAGAAGGATTTATAAAATAAGTAATTAATTTAATTTACTTTAAATTAATTAGAGATGATAAATCATTACTTAAGAATGGATGAATGATATTGAATGCTTTGCATTGTTAATATCTCTGATAAGAGATGTGTTGATCTATGATATAGATGTTTGGTTGAATTGAAATGATGATATGAATTATCTGTTTGGATGATAATGTAGATTA
This sequence comes from Allium fistulosum, assembly GCA_030737815.1. NCBI lineage: Eukaryota > Viridiplantae > Streptophyta > Magnoliopsida > Asparagales > Amaryllidaceae > Allium > Allium fistulosum. The sequence continues at coordinate 1,057,192,692 of CM060907.1, forward strand.
TCTATTGTAAATTATCTATCTATGTGTAGTATAGATAAGAATTGAATTGTTTTAACCTTAAAACAACTTGACCTTAAAAGATACGTTTTGGATTTCGATGAGACCGGGATCGGGTTTCCGTATACCGGGATTCCAGGTCTGGAGACCCGAATACCACATCGATCCAAATTAACGTTAGGTCGTGAATCTCAAGTGAAGATGAAGATTCAGAGTGCAAGGGTTATTGTCGTTAACTCTGAGGGTGATTCCAATACGAGTGTAACGAGATAATGCCTTCGGTTTCGTTCGAACCCGGAACGAACTTGTATGGATTGAATGCTTTCAACACATCGTCAGGTGGACGATGAGCATTCTAAGTGATGTTCTGATTTAAAGGTAAATCGTGACCTCAAGCCTCATCAACCGGGAATGGCTAAAACAGGGGAGGTGCAGCAAGGCTTCGTGGGTAGCACCCACTGAGAGTAAAGTCATCCCTGTCTAGAGAGTTCCTTCTTTTATTTCGGCTTAGTGGTGCAGTTGGCGACGGCCATCTGTGGGGTGATTTTATTCGGAATTATCCAGTAAGGGATGGTTCCGGCTTTGTGTTGCAGGGGATTGGGAGTGATCCTCGGTACGGTGATCTAGGCCCCGTACTGTGATGAGCGGTACCCCGGTAGCTCTGCCATTGTATGGAAATCCAAATTCCAATAAGTGATAACGGTCTTGATTGTATACCTATGTATGCTGGAATTTAATAATGTAACAATTTCGGCTATTTCATATTTATTTGAAAACCCTAGACCCTATTATAATACAATCGAATTTCCTATCAAATGTTTTGGTTAGCGTAAGGTAAAAACTTACCCATGTTTATTTGTGGGAAGTCTTACGTGATACCCTTTCTTTCAAAAGGTTTTGAAGTTAAACAAGTTTAACCTGTTACTCACACCAGACCCATGTCTGACCCAAGTTGTTTATTTCTGTTTTATAAACTCTTGGGTACTCAAATTTTTACGAGTAGCCAAGGGATTCAGGTTTAGCTTTGACGAATTGTGGAGGAGCAATGGAGCAGGAGGCTTCGACGTTCGTAGATATAGAATTCCGCTGTGTTGATATCTGAGTTAGAGTCTTGTATTGTATTTGAGTTGTAATATCTAGACAGATGTTTATAACTGTCTAGTATGTATTGTATAGTTGTGTAAACTCTGATAAGTGTTGTATACAATGTAATAGTTTCCTTTATGTTATTAATATAATTTATTCGTTCCGCTGTGAGATCGTTGTTGTTGTTTCTTTCTTTCTTCTCTTCTTTTCTATCTTCTACCTCTTTCTTTCCTATTAATGACGCGTCATTCTGTGTAATGAATGGCGGGTCGTCACAATACAAGTGAAACTTAAGTAATGAAAGTGTTCAACGGAATTATTTCTATAAATAAGAACTCTGATGTTATAAAAATGTTATGAACTTAAGTTAATAATTTGAAATGCTACTAATTAAATTTAATAGAAAAAGTGAATACTGTAAGTAAGTGATTATAAACTTAATTTAATGCTTGAAGTTATTTATAATTAAAATGAATAGTAAAGGTGAATACTATATTAATTAAATGATTATAACTTTAGAAAACGTGAAATGATCCAAAAATAGATTCAATATTCATTAATACTATATATGAAAGAGATAAATGTGAATAAAAAAGTTAAAAATATAAGTATGAGTTGATTCACAAATAGATATTTATAAAAAGGAAATCAAAGTAAATAATAATGGTGAATGAAAAACTACAAAGGAACTTACATAATATTTTAAGAATTTAATTATGGATGATCTAAATAATTGAATGGAAATAACTTATGTAAGTAAATGAATGTAAATTAATGGAAAGATGACATTGTGTGAATAAATGGGAAATGAATTTTGTAAGTAATGAAGTTAAATTAATAAAATAATCATCATATGAATGAATGAAAAAAAATGAACAATAAATGATGTGAAAGGAAATTAATAAGAATAAACTTAAATAATATTTGGAATTCTTCGTTGTTTGGCTTATGGGATGTTTGGGGAATGATACTTCGATTTGTTTGAGGATGTATGAACAATCTATTAAGCAATTATCTAAGGCTGTTGAGTGTAAGGGTACACTTAATAGTTATTTATCACCCTTTTACGATGCGAAGTTTCTAAACCTGAACAAACCATCGGTTTTGATTGCTATAGATGTGCGATTGATTACTTTGATTGCAAGTGATGATTGTATTGTTTGTTTGCAAGTGACTATTGTTTGTTGTGTTGATTTGTTTCGTTATAAATTGAAACAACTAATATGTTGCCTTCTTACATAATTCTAACTTTTTGGATTAAATAAGTGAAATACATGTTTATGGAAGCAATAGCTACTGCTTTTGGTTTTATAAATAATGCGTTGTTTGCCCAGCAAATAAGTACGTTTTTGGATTATGGTTTTATAACGATATTCTATTATTTTTTCCCGTAGTTTGGAATATTTTATTATTGAAATATGATATATATATATTAAATTATTGATATTCTTATTATTATTTTCCGGACCTCTCCGTACAACAGAGACTCTGCCGAAATTTTCCGCGAATTTTAGACTTAGAAAATTTTTGTGAAAGCGAAAATATTTTAAAACTTTTATAAACTTAAATATGAAAGATTTTGTAACGACCCAGAAATTTCGAACCCGAAAATTCCAGATAGTTAGAAGAAAAAGAAAAGAGATAGAAGAAAGAAATAGAATAAGACACATATTCTCACATTCGCAGCGGATCAAAATACAATATCAAATAATAATATCAGTTATACAAAGAAAACTGTATTTGTTAATTACATTTTAATACATCAGAGTTACAACATTCACAAATATACTAGACAGTTAGAATTAACATGTCTCTGACAACTATAATATATCACAGCGGAATATACTCCATACGTTCCTGCCATCCAGCTCACCTCCTGAGCTTCAGAACGTCCTTACCTGAAATCTGTAATACTCGGTCTGACCCGAGCATTACATCAAAGTAACACCCGGGTCAGGCTGGAAACCAGCGTGAGTAAACTCATCTAACATGAAATTTTAATTCATAGAACTTATTTAAAATCCGGGGTAACTCGTACTTCACTACGAGTTCTCAAAGTCCAACATTTATTACAAACAATAGCCAAGAACTATTTCTCAATTAAAGGTCAAGTTACTTAATTTATTCCAATTCCAGCCTATTGATTACACATATCAAATCTATAAAGAATTACGGTAGATTTCAAATCGAAGTGGTTTCGGGTATTTACTGATACCCGACCCCGGTCTCTTCGAATCCAATGTCATTATTAATCCAAGTTATTTAAATTTTAAACCATACGATTCAAATAAAGGATATCATACAACAATTCAACTCAGATAGGTAACCTACATTATCATAGTTTAACCCATTCATATCACACCACATCACAATCGATCATCATAGATAAAATCAATCCAAGTCATCCAATATCATTCAACCATCCATAACAAGATTTATTAGATATATAATTCCTAATTAATTTAATTAATCTCCAATTAAATTAATTACCAACTTTAAATCATTTAGATTACTTTAATCCTGCATATTTTAATTACAACCCAATTAATAAATCATTATTTAATCATCCATCTTAATTAATCATCCTTGATTAAATATCCGTTATAAATTATGTTAAGTAATTAATCTCATAGATTAATTAGCCTTAATCATTCACATCTCCTTAATTAATTAATCACATTAACTAATGATTCGCTAATTACTTAATTAAGGTAATTATTTAAGAATTAATCACTTAACCCTGCTTAATCAATCATTAATTAACTACAAACCATTTAATTAATTAATCATTCCTTAATTACCTTATAAATTCATTAAATTAATCTTTAATTATAGATTAATTATTCTTTAACTATTAATTAATAAACCTTAATTATTAATTAATAAAACTTAACTACAAATTAGTTAATTCTTAATTACAAGTTAATCAATCCTTAATTACCTTATTAATTTCCAAACCTTAAATAAATTTAAGATAAATCATTGCCTTTATTAATTACCCAATCCCATTATTATTTTCAAAACATAATAATTTAAATAATTAATCCCTCTTTATTCAATTATCAAAATCTTAATTACCTTTAACAAATCATTTTCCTTTGTTAATTACTAAATCCCATTATTAAACTTAACCTTTAATTAACATTTAATTATATTTATAAAAATAAAATTTAAAATATCTTAAAGCTTTTACTTAACAAACTTAAGTTAATAAACCTACAATTTCTTAATTAAAGTTCTAAGAATATTTAAAATGGAAAAGAGATTATTTTGGAAAGGATTTAAAACAAAACCATTTTTTAATTTCAAAGTTTACTTTATAAAAATCTTTTTAAAAACATGCTTAAATCCTTCCGTCCTCTACTTCGGGTTAAACCCGCATTCTACTCGAGACCGTCTCGAGTCCTCTTCCCATCTTCTTCTTCTTCCCTTAGTTTCTATTTTTTTTTCTAAACCAACTTAACTGCTAAACTACACTCACGAACACGAGCGAATACTCGAGCCTAACTTCAAAAACCACGATATCTCTTCGAGTCGCCTACGACTCCATTCCCTGACACATGAGATCATCGTTGTGCACGTGCACAGGCGATCTGGCCATCTCCGACGAACTCAACTACCTTCGGCAAGTCGTAAAGCATCACGACATTCGACTACGAGCCTTCAAACGACAGTATTTAATCTAAAACGAAATCGAGCCTTCAACCCGAAACAGAAATCAACATCACCGGAAAGAAAACGTCTCGCCATCACGCCTCCGACCACCGTTAGTGCTGCAACTCCTTCCATGTCCTTGTCATCGACCCAACTACCATCCCTCAAAGCCTCTTTGCACTCGATCAAATATAGAGACAGAATCGAACCAATTTCCTAACTTGCTCATAAACTAGGGTTACAGATTTATTTTGATCACCGCCGCCACCACGATCCTCTTTACATCCATACAATAATTTTTCCCGATGCTCTGATCATACATCTACCACCATAGGAGACCCTGACATTCCCTAACAATTAGATCACCAGAATTTCCCAAATTCCTCTTTTTAGTTCATCACAGAACTGCTTCCCAAATCCCAAACTAAAAATTGTGTTTTCTGATTTAAAAATCATGTTTTCTTTTAAGGTTTCAGATCACAATCTTAATTTAATGAATTAAAGAATTTAATTTTTTAAACAAAACTCATGTTTCCAGACCATTTTGGTTTCCAGAAGAAGTTTGTATTTATTTTAACTTAATTAAAAATTTAAGCTTAAACTTATGATCACACAAATAATTTTTGTTTATTTCTCAATTGATAATAATGATTAGATCAGGTGATAGGGGATTTGTATAAAAAAAAATGGACTTGAATCAGGGAACAAAGTCATTGCAGACTACAGCATACATACACATATCATTCATCCACAATATACTTGTAAATATTCACACAGGCAAATCTTATTTCCAGAGCAAACCAGGCAACAGAAATCATACTAAATTAGGCAACCATGATTTAACTTAAGTAATTATCAAAAAATGTTACTCACCTGATTTAAACAGAGGCAGCCTCTTTAATTTTTTTTTTTTTTGAAAAGCTTTTTAATCCTTTAAACTTTTAAAACTTGAGTGCTGAGATGTTCAGAAACTAAAATGCTTTTGCTCCCTGTCCAAATTACATGCATGCAGGCTCTTTGATTTTCAAAGTTGATTCCAGGTTTAAGAAATGCAAACATGATTCTTGAACTGTAGTTTGTATGCTGTTGATTACCAGAGGAAAAAATGCAGGGTTGATCTACAGTATGTTGAAATGCAGACATTGATCTACATTTTAGTTTGAGGATTTAATTGCTTGTCTCAGGTTTGAAAGGAAATGCAGGTTTGAATTTTGAAAATCTTGTTACAGGCTATTGATTTGCAATTATAATTTGAGGAGTGTTACAGATCTTTATGTTTGAGGGATTTTCAGATTTGCTTTTGAAGTGGAGAAATGAATTAAGGCTGAAGATTTGATATTTGCAAATGGAAATGAGATTACAGGGTTGTTGCATGAACTTGGAAATGATTTCAGGGTTTATTGATTTACAGATTTTCCGTTTGAGGGAATTTCAGATTTGCTTAAGCTTTTCTTAGCTTAGAATAAAAGATAGGAAAAAGAGAGTGAAGGGAAAAACATGGTTTATAAAGGCTGAAATTAATTTAACAAAATAAAAGAAAAAGATGAAAATTGAAGGACAGTTGTCATGATGTTTAGTTCATAAATTAACACATGTTATTTGATTATCTAATATGTTAACACTTGTCTCATGATTTAATTAGTTATATTTTTAAATGTTAATGAAAGATTAATACATAATCAAGCTTAATGAATTAGCTAATTAGTATTTATATGTATAAATAATCTTAAAAGAAATAAAAACCAAATTCAAATTAAACTTTTGAAATCCAAATTAAAGCCAACTTATTCAATTTTAAAATGATAATATCATTTTCTTATTTTAATTCTTTTTATATTTTTATATGGAAAATAATACATTATTAATATGGTTTGAAAATAACAATTTTAACAATTTTAAATGATTTATAAAAGAGATTATAAATCACTATTATTATTAAATGAATTAAAACCATATGCCAATTTGTAATTTAAACTTATATATAAAATTTCCAAATCATAGATTATCCATAATATATATACAAGTATTATCAAACCAATACTTATTCATATATATATTTCCATTACCAGAAATTTTATTTAACTTATAAATCGGTATTTCTATTAATAAATCTAGTTAATTTATCAGTTACAAATATTCAAAAACCCGGGTTATCACATTCCTCCCCCCTTTAAAACTTTTCGTCCTCGAAAAGGAATGAAGTTAGAATTTTAATTATAACAGCTTATCATCAGTTAAATTATTCTTTGAGCATTTTTAACCATAAACTCTTTTTATTCAACATTTTTTTTTTATAACTCGATGTTTCAACCAGTCCATCCTGGTTCTCACAGAAATTCGGTCATACGTTGAACAGACGTAAGACTGAAAATCTATAAGTACTTATCAGACCCGTTTTCAACATCCAGTGCAAATACTTGGAAAATAATTTATCGAAAATATAGAAAACATTTTTGAAAATAGAGGAAATATCTTTGGTGAGAATGCTCTGGAAATCATCACCCCCATCCATGGTCACAGTTACATCACGGGTTACGTTGCCATCGCAGCAAAAGTCCATGTAACTGATTACACCATGGAACCCACAACAGATCGCAGTTACATCCAGGGTTACGTTGCCGTCGCAGCAAAAGTCCATGTAACTGTTGGCTCTCAGCGGCACACACGATTTCGCTGTCAAAATGAAACTTCTCCCACATAGGTCGCAGTCTACCGATATAAAATCAAACGCAGACTGTTGGCTCTCAGCGGCACAAACGACTTTCGCTATGTTACCATAGTGTCACAGTCTACCGATATAAAATCAAACGTAGACAGTTGGCTCTCAGCGGCACACATGACTTTCGCTATGGTCTGCAGTAGATCGCAGTGACATCGAGTTACACTGTCGTCACAGCATAACCCAAATGCCTCTGTGGGCACCAGCCCCTCGACTTCCGCTACACAAATAATCCTCAGGAACTAGTTTATTCCGGACTCCTCACAGGATCAACTTTAGAATCCCCCCTTGGAGTTCAAGGCAGTACCACCTTGTGGCACTCCTGAGAAGTTCATTTCAAGGAAGCGCCTTTTTCCCCAGAGCTATTCACAAAACACTTTATACTATACACTTATAGTATCTTCAAATCATATCCTTTATGATTTATCAAAATCATCTTTTACTCAAAATCGATATCCAAAATCGATAGTTTCCAAACTCGGCTTTCCAAAATACAAAATTGATTTTCCAAAAATCAAAAGCCATTTCCAAATTCATAGGTTCTCAAAACCTTTTTCAAAATCATTCTCATAAATCCCTTTATATATATATATATATAGATATATATACTTTAAAAATCTTTGGATCACTTCAAACTTGTATAAAACCTCTTTTTATACTTCAAATACTTCCAAAAACCCTTTTTTTAGCAATAGATTCAACAAGGGAAGATTTACCTTATATAACAAGGATATATAACTTTATTTTATTCTAAATCAAATATTCACATTTGATAAATCTTTTATAAAGTTATTAACCATATTTCATTTCAAAAACCATTTTACAGTTCTTATCCCCAATCTTCAATATCAATTTCATTCAAATCCGTACGATGCACACATATCATCCGTACACAATATCAATCTGATCACTCAATCGATCACACAATTTCACTTCCGAACTAGTATCGTCCACCCGACTTCCTAGTGCGGACTCAGATCTGGTTTCTTGATCAGAAACCGTCATTCTCCTTGCATAGTTGTAGCCATGATAGAGAATATCCAGAACCAATCAACAATCCATATCCAGGTTCGCCGTCGAAAATCGAGCGAAAAATCCCAACTCGGATCGATAATACTATCTCGAAATTCCGTGCTCGAATCTGGATCAAATCACTATGCGAATAGAATAATATACGTATATCCTACGTATTTATCTTTATTGGTTATTAGCCAAATCAGTTTCCTTTTCTATTCATATTTCCTTTAATTTCATTCACTTAATCTCAATTGCTTCCATTTCCAATTGAGTTATTACTTCAATTACAAACAGTCTGAACTCTGACCTATTTAAATTTAAAAATAACTTGAAAAAATTTAAAATAGATAAGTAGTTGAAAAATAGTTATTAGTTTGTAAAATATCTGTAAAATAGTTAAGTAGATATAAAATAGTTAGATAATTGCAAAATAGATTTAAAATAGTGATTAGATGTAGGTAACTGAAAAATAGTAATTAGTTTATAAGACAGTTTTAAAATAGTTAAATAGTTCCAAAATAATTGTAAAATAAGTATGAGATAGTTTGGGGTTTAAGAAGAAAGATTATATAGTAAATAGTTTGGAAAAATATATTTGTATTAAAACAATTTATTTTGAAAATAATCCAGAGCCAAACTGTTCAATTCTCATCAATTCAATTTAAATTTCCATCTCCATTTAAATTAACTCAATTGCAATTTAAATAACTTCAATTTCCATTGAAATTGATTTAATCCCAATTCAAGTTGAATTCACCTTAATTCCTTTCCAAATTCAAATCAAATTCCATTTGATTTTTAAACTTATACATCTTCAATCACAATTCTAATTAATTCAAACCAAATCCCATTTGAACAAATTTCAATTTAAAACTCAATTTTAAGCTATCTCAAATTTATATAAATTCAAGTTAAATTTCTAAATGTTGATTTAATTTCTTAAATCAAGTTAACTTATATCTTTAAACCATTAAATTCTGAATCCAAATTCCAAATTCCATTTTAAAATTATCTTTACTTAACTTATTATAAAGTTCAAATAAGAATTCAAAAACAATTTAATCTTCAGATTCTAATTTATTATCCATTTTCAATTTCTAGATCTCAAACCCATTTTGAGATCACTCATAACTCCCATTTAAATTAACCATTTAACTACCCAAGTTAAATTTAAATTTCATGTTGAAATTTCCAATTCAAGTTATTTATTCAAACTTATTTAACTTCCTCCAAGTTAAATTTACTTAATCTGGTCAACTTTTCACAATTTGAATTCCCATTCAAATTTTAAACTTCAGATTAATAGTCTTTCCCTTTTTAAGTTTAAAAACTTATTTTACTTTGGGTTTCACATCACATTCCAATTTAAAACTCAACACTAAGTGTTTATTTCAAATCATCATTGGTATTATGTGTGACGCCCCACCTCTATGCTCACAATAACAAAGGTTATTATAAGGAATAACGTCTGCTATTGCGAAGAATAAGGCTTGTTAGAAGCGACCATCCGTAAGTTATGCCTTAGACGAGTATTGATTACATCGATAGGAGTTGTATAAATTACTCCCAAAGAGGTATATTCAATCCAAATCTAAAACGAAACTACGGTGGTTTAAGAAAAATCCAGAACAACTCATAATAACAATAACACAAATAGTATAATCACATCAGAACAGAAATATCAGATATATAGCGGAAGATTAGTCTGGAATACATGCTACAACAATCGATGGTTCACATGAACTGATACATATACATATCCATCAATACATACATAAGATGAGAGTCAAATAACCAAAAGAACTCCTCGAAGGCTAGACAAAAGATGATGCGAAATCCCAAAAGCTGAAGCTGCTACTGAATCAGAGATAGAGATTACCCTGAAATGACTCGGTCTGACCCGAGTATTATTTAAAAGAAAATAATAAACGGATCAGTCTAATTTATTCTCAAAAATAAGTGAATGATAAACAACACTTAAACAAATGATTATAGTCTCGAATGAGACTATACAGCATAAATAATCAGCATAGTTTAAATGAAGAAATCTCAATTTAAACTCCATCAAAATCAGTTTTCAAATTCACAATTGAATTTAAAACAGCAATACGCAAATTTATAACCTCAGATGAGATTATACTCAAACTCAACTTCCAAATTCATAATTGAATTCAAAGCCGCAATTCAAAAAATCCAGAAATCAAAATAGATAACTAGAAAATCAACAGTCGCAAAATCTAGAAATCAAAACAAGATAACTAGAAAAACCAACATAAAAGGTGGATCGATCCCATCAGATGGCGAATTTTTAATTCGCCGCACGTGCATCAACAAATGGCCGAAGCCTACCAAGTACTCAACATAATTTTGGCGCCCAACAAATGACCCGAAGGTCCGCAGAGTGACCCGAAGGTCTAGTACTGGTATTTGACCCGAAGGTCCATCATATGACCCGAAGGTCCATCATAGTGGCTCGAAAGCACACGAAATCATCAAATATTTCAATTAACGAGTCCGGAATTAACCGAAATAGCAAACGCACATGTCCCATACCACGTGTTTTACTAAATCGTTTGATTCTCTTCATCGTTTCCTTGAAAGTGCAAATTCATCAAAATCATCAAACAACAGATATTTCAATTAACGAGTCCGGAATTAACCTAAATAGTAAAAGTGTGGTTCCATACTCCGCACTTTTGCTAAATCGTTTAAATCACTTCATCGTTTCCTTGAAAGTGCAAAATTGTGTATTTTATATAAATAACATTTTACGTTCTCAAACGGACAAGTCCGGAATTAAGCGAATCAGTAAAAGTGAGGGTTCATAGTCCTCAATTTTACTGAAGCGTTTAAATCGCTTCCTCATTCTTTTGAAAGCGCAAACTGTAAAATTTTTGGAAACACTTTTATTTTAAATCGATTTTTAAAACACGTGATTAAAACAGCAACAACTATTGCAATTTCGACAAGGAAATTACGCTTCACAAAACACCGTAAAAACGGATATCAAATCAGCGTTGCGGGATAGCCGCTTAAAAATCCACTTTAAGTTGACGGTTACTGAAGTCAATACAACAGTAATTTTTATTCGTCAAAAACCTCATTAAAACAATACGCTTCAAAAATTATATCACCGGAGTAAAATTTCCGTTATAAAAATAACGGCGCAAAAATACGTTTTAAAACCAAACACCGGTTCAACGTATATTAAACACTAGTATTTAAACACTTTCGTGCAATTTAACATGCACGTTCATACTGAAATTATAATGGCTTGGCTTAGTTTTATTTATTTATTTATTTTTTATTTTTATTTTATTTTTTTGAAATACACTAACACTTCATACATGAATTACAACCTATGCACACGTGAGTGGATTAGAGGTGAACCAAACTTTAGTGGATGCAACAATAAAGTGTACAAAACCAAAATAACACTTCAAAATTTTTTAAACATTTCAGCCCAAATTGCCTGAACTGTCAAGTCAACAGGTGTACAAGAATTCATGACTTGGATTAGATTTTGTTTATGCCTGCATAACAAAATGTTCTAAATATACAGTGAGGCAATTCCTTTTCACACACACTAAAGTTGCATGCATATAAATGTGGAAAGACAATATGTAACCTGGCCAATTTTTTTATTTTGAGTAATTCATGCAAGACCTGGCAAGCTATAATGCACACGCACTGCAACATTCAATGCACGCAAATGAAATAAAACCTAGAACGCATGCGTGAATTGATATATAAACTGGGTTGTACTTTGGGCAAGCTACAAACACGCGCAAGCTACAAACATGCGTACTTACTTGGGCGAAAAGTTCTTTTGTACGCACATTACACAATTGCGCATGTAGGTGATAATTTAAATGTGGTGATCTTAGTGAAGAAAAACTTGCATCACTAACTTTGCACTATCCTAGCATGTACGCACACTTATTTTCTTTGTACGCATGATACCTAGATAATATTTTTGCACTTCGAGCAAAGTTCAGACGCACGTAAAATTCGAAGTAAAATATTTGACCAGGCAAATTAGTAAAAATACTTAACCAGGGAAGTTTTCAAGGAATTCATGCATACGTGTAGGGATTACAAACTATAAAATAACCTGACAACAAATGTATACTCGCCTAGGCATGATTTTCGTGTATGAGCTATTTGCATGAAAAATCGGTGATGTACGCACACTACGCTAATGCGCACACGTTAATTTGTGAAATGCAACCCTCACCCAAATATGAAGTTAATAAAACAATAACACTCAAAAAGAATGGGTACAACTCTGCACGCATGGATTTATAGGATGGTCAGAAATTACTTTCTTGCACACTAGCCTGGACAAAAAAACAAACGTGCAGTTTAATACTCGCCCACAAAGAACTGACAGTAAAAAAAATTGCATGCGAACAATGAAATAAGAATGGAACGAAATAGTAATACCAGGGCAACAAATTTTCGTACGCACGCAAACGGAATGGTGAGTAAATTAGATGTGTGAGTTTTGAACTCACCAATTGTTTCAAGGCCAAATAATAACGCAGATCTGAGAGAGAAAACCCTCACTTGGCCATTAATGTTCTGCAGAGCATTCGAAGAATGTAAAATATTGCCAAGGCATATATTTTTTTCTTTACTTTAATAGATATATGTCAAAGAAATAAGTGCTGAGAGGCTTTTAGGTACACATCCATTTAATGCAACATGCCTTAGGGAAGCAAGGAAAGAAAAAGGACATGCAGAGGATGAGGTGTGTAGCTGTGAACTGAAATGATTGCAAATGAAAAATGTGTCTTTCACATTTGGTTTATACTATGTTTATAACTTTGAACGTCAAGAGAGCAAATATGCTTTTCATTATCCACGTGAAGGCAAGTGCTGTACATTTCAAACATGCATCACCTTGAAGTATTAAACTGACTTACAAATGAATTGCGTTTCTAAATTTATTGATTTTATTTTATTTTCAAATTTTAAATTAAAAATATATGTAAAAAAATTTCTATTAATATATTTACTTCGACCGCAACTAAAAATCACGGTCGTTACCGATTTTAAAAAAAAATATTTATTACGACGGTAATAAATCACGGTCGTTACAGACTCCCCTCCTTATAAAAATTGCGTCCCCGCAATTTTCAAACTAGAAGTAGTCAATAACACAACAATTTATCAAATCAAAGATTAAAAGAAAAGATAGATATGAATGCTCACCTCCACCCGAAGAGGAGAGAAAACCAGGATAAACACGCTCGATAAATTCTCTGGTTTCCCAAGTGCAATCTTTGGGGTTTGTGGACAATTGAATTTTCACAAGCGGGACTTCTTTGTTCCGAAGGCGTTTAACCTCCGAAGCTAGCACACGAATAGGATTTTGCACAATAGACAAGTCAGGTGAGATCTCAAGATCTTGCAACATAGGAGGATCAATAATAGAATCTGAATCTCGAAGGCATCAACGAAGTTGAGACACATGAAATACGTCATGTATTCCCGAAAACTGAGCAGGTAGCGATACACGATAAGCAACTGGACCAATGCGTTCCATAATAGGAAACGGTCCAACATATCGAGGAGCCAATTTCCCGGAGTGACTAAAACACACCACACCCTTCATCGGGGAAACAAGAATAAATACGAGATCGCCAATAGAAAATTCCAAAGGCTTCCTACGATGATCGGCATAAGATTTCTGCCTATTCTGAACCTCTTTCATTCTCTGTTTGATATTATCAATCCTCTCAGAAGAATCATGAATATAATCGGGACCGAGAACTAACTTTTCCCCCGATTCCAACAAACAAGATGGTGATCGACACGGCCTACCGTAAAGAGCTTCGAAAGGAGCCATATTGATACTGGATTGGAAACTGTTGTTATAAGCAAATTCAACAAGAGATAATTGGTCTTCCCAACTATCATCAAAATCAAGAAGCAGTCCGATTGGACTTGATAGGAATAAAATAGGCTGATTTGGTCAATTGGTCAACAATCGCCCAAACACTGGTATGGCCCAACCTCGAACGAGGTAGACCATTAATGCAGTCCATAGAAATTTGATCCCATTTCCAAAATGGAATCTAAAGAGGATGCAAAAAAAAAAAAACCATTAGGACGCTGGTGTTCAACTATAATAAGTTGACAAGTCATGCAACGACTCACATAACTTGCAACATCACGCTTCATACCTTCTCAAAAGTATAAGCGTTACATAACAGCATACATCATACTACTACCCGGATGGGTAGTATACTTAGAACGATGACAGTCCTCAAGAATGCCATTTCTAAGATTAGAAACACTAGGCACGATCAACCTACCCTTCTTTCAAATACAACCATGAACATTAATATCGAAATCCTTTAGATCATCACTTCGGGATTCCGATTTATAACTCTGAATAAGACAACAGAGATCTGGATCTTGTTTTTGGGCATCGGCAACACGATCCAACAAATTAGGACGAGCTTCGATGCTAAATAAAAGCACGGGAGAATCAGAAACTGAAGGACGGTCTCTAATATCACAAAGAGATAAAGTTTCCAAAATATTCCACTCTGCTAGCATCATGGAAACAACAACGTGCTGCTTGCGACTAAGCGCATCAGCAACTCGATTACCCTTACCAGGGGTAAACTGAATATCGAATCATATGAAGCTAGAAATTCGAGCCAACACGGTTGTCTCAAATTCAATTCTTTCTGAGTGAATAGATATTTTAGAGATTTTCGATCAGTGAAGAGAACAAAACGCTCGCCCAAAAATTAATGTCGCCAAATCTTTAGAGCAAAGACTATGGCGGCTAACTCCAAATTATGGATAGCATAACGAATCTCGTTAGGCTTTAGTTGTCTAGAAGCATAGGCAACTACTAACTTCGCACGAGAACAGCACCGAAACCAATACGGCTAGTACTGGTACAAATAATGAAGTCTTGGTTCCCTTCGGGAATCGCAAGGATAAGAGTATCGGAAAAGATTTCTTTCAAATAATCTTCTTTCCTGAAAAGCTGAAACTTCTAAAATTACAATTATCTTTATGAAATCATTTTCTAGAAAAATTTACTTTTCATAGTTCAATTTATTGTGACAAATTGTCTCATCAAAGCGTTTAGGAGATTCCTATCGATAACGTTGATCAAGCGCATCGACCAGAATTCTTAAAACACTCAATGGGCAATACAATCACAAAATCATCTTCTATATGATAAACACAAATCCAATTATACTTGTAAACAAATCTTATGAAAAAGATTTGCAAAATTTTAAATTGCCGTTTTCATCCAAAATCAATAAATACACAATTGGAGTCATCGAGATATCCGTAGAATACTCGATTCATAAAATGGATGAAATAAGCTGGGCAAACTGAATGACATAATAATTTATTCATAAGAATCATAACGAGTGCGGAATGCGGTAAGAGGGATGCTATCCTCCGCCACTCGTAACTGATGAAAATCGATACCAAGATCGAGTTGGGAGAAGATCTTGGCGCCACTTAACTGATCGAACATGTCATCGATCCTAGGCAATGGATACCTATTTTTGATAGTAAGCTCGTTAAGCTTGCGATAATCAATGCAAAGTCTAAGAGTACCATCTGGCTTCTTAACGAAGACAACGGCGGCGCCCCAAGGAGACGAGCTAGAACGAATAAAATGTTTGGCTTCCAACTCAGATAATTGTTGCTTGAGTTTCTCATTTTTCTTAGCAGACATCCTCGTGGGAGGACGACTGACAGGATGAGCACCAGAGATAAGATCAATACGGAACTCAGTTGCCCTATTCGGCGGCTAACTCGAAATAGGCTCAAAGACAACTGAAAAATCACAAACAACTGGAATACTTAGCTATAACAACCTCCGATTCGAAGAAGAAATGATAGCATTCGAATCATGGTCGATGCTTCGAAAAATAGATAACTGCTCGATAGCATCGGAATGCTTGAGATGTAAAGTTCTTTCGGGACATAGGATTTGAACTTCATAACGGACGAGTCAATCCATACCCAAAATCATATCAAAACCAAGATGATCCATAACATGCAGATTTGCACGAAAGAAAAAACCCACAAAGAATAATCTTTACATCAACACACAATAAACCAAGAGTAGCGGATCCACCAATAGGATTCACAATCCTCAAAGGGTCGCAAAGAGTAATAACATCCAAAGGAATAACACCAACAAGCTTCTTCGACACGAATGAATGTGATGCACCCGTATCGAAAAGAACTCTAATAGAACGGCTATGAAATAAAATAAAACCTTCCAAAATAGAAGGAAGAATACCTTTGAGCTGAGAAGAATCACCAGAAGCTTAAGCAACATTAAGCTTCCTGGATTTGAATCTCTTAGGAGCAGTAGGACAATCGAAAACAGAGGACTTTCCTTGTTTTAACTCAAGGAAACTACAACAAGGATGATAAGGAATTTAACAAATGGAATACTACGGAAATATGAGATATATTCCTAGACATATTCCAACTTGTTAAAGAGGATAAGAAGTTTAAGAACAACGAAGGAATCGATTAGAAAGGCACGAACAAAACCCTCGAATAGTTGTTACACATGTTCCATTCTGTTTATGTTCTGTGTTTATTATAATTTGTTCTGAATTTCAGCTCTGATACCAAGCTGTGACGCCCCACCTCTATGCTCACAATAACAAAGGTTATTATAAGGAATAACGTCTGCTATTGCGAAGAATAAGGCTTGTTAGAAGCGACCATCCGTAAGTTATGCCTTAGACGAGTATTGATTACATCGATAGGAGTTGTATAAATTACTCCCAAAGAGGTATATTCAATCCAAATCTAAAATGAAACTACGGTGGTTTAAGAAAAATCCAGAACAACTCATAATAACAATAACACAAATAGTATAATCACATCAGAACAGAAATATCAGATATATAGCGGAAGATTAGTCTGGAATACATGCTACAACAATCGATGGTTCACATGAACTGATACATATACATATCCATCAATACATACATAAGATGAGAGTCAAATAACCAAAAGAACTCCTCGAAGGCTAGACAAAAGATGATGCGAAATCCCAAAAGCTGAAGCTGCTACTGAATCAGAGATAGAGATTACCCTGAAATGACTCGGTCTGACCCGAGTATTATTTAAAAGAAAATAATAAACGGATCAGTCTAATTTATTCTCAAAAATAAGTGAATGATAAACAACACTTAAACAAATGATTATAGTCTCGAATGAGACTATACAGCATAAATAATCAGCATAGTTTAAATGAAGAAATCTCAATTTAAACTCCATCAAAATCAGTTTTCAAATTCACAATTGAATTTAAAACAGCAATACGCAAATTTATAACCTCAGATGAGATTATACTCAAACTCAACTTCCATATTCATAATTGAATTCAAAGCCGCAATTCACAAAATCCAGAAATCAAAATAGATAACTAGAAAATCAACAGTCGCAAAATCTAGAAATCAAAACAAGATAACTAGAAAAACCAACATAAAAGGTGGATCGATCCCATCAGATGGCGAATTTTTAATTCGCCGCACGTGCATCAACAAATGGCCGAAGCCTACTAAGTACTCAACATAATTTTGGCGCCCAACAAATGACCCGAAGGTCCGCAGAGTGACCCGAAGGTCTAGTACTGGTATTTGACCCGAAGGTCCATCATATGACCCGAAGGTCCATCATAGTGGCTCGAAAGCACACGAAATCATCAAATATTTCAATTAACGAGTCCGGAATTAACCGAAATAGCAAACGCACATGTCCCATACCACGTGTTTTACTAAATCGTTTGATTCTCTTCATCGTTTCCTTGAAAGTGCAAATTCATCAAAATCATCAAACAACAGATATTTCAATTAACGAGTCCGGAATTAACCTAAATAGTAAAAGTGTGGTTCCATACTCCGCACTTTTGCTAAATCGTTTAAATCACTTCATCGTTTCCTTGAAAGTGCAAAATTGTGTATTTTATATAAATAACATTTTACGTTCTCAAACGGACAAGTCCGGAATTAAGCGAATCAGTAAAAGTGAGGGTTCATAGTCCTCAATTTTACTGAAGCGTTTAAATCGCTTCCTCATTCTTTTGAAAGCGCAAACTGTAAAATTTTTGGAAACACTTTTATTTTAAATCGATTTTTAAAACACGTGATTAAAACAGCAACAACTATTGCAATTTCGACGAGGAAATTACGCTTCACAAAACACCGTAAAAACGGATATCAAATCAGCGTTGCGGGATAGCCGCTTAAAAATCCACTTTAAGTTGACGGTTACTGAAGTCAATACAACAGTAATTTTTATTCGTCAAAAACCTCATTAAAACAATACGCTTCAAAAATTATATCACCGGAGTAAAATTTCCGTTATAAAAATAACGGCGCAAAAATACGTTTTAAAACCAAACACCGGTTCAACGTATATTAAACACTAGTATTTAAACACTTTCGTGCAATTTAACATGCACGTTCATACTGAAATTATAATGGCTTGGCTTAGTTTTATTTATTTATTTATTTTTTATTTTTATTTTATTTTTTTGAAATACACTAACACTTCATACATGAATTACAACCTATGCACACGTGAGTGGATTAGAGGTGAACCAAACTTTAGTGGATGCAACAATAAAGTGTACAAAACCAAAATAACACTTCAAAATTTTTTAAACATTTCAGCCCAAATTGCCTGAACTGTCAAGTCAACAGGTGTACAAGAATTCATGACTTGGATTAAATTTTGTTTATGCCTGCATAACAAAATGTTCTAAATATACAGTGAGGCAATTCCTTTTCACACACACTAAAGTTGCATGCATATAAATGAGGAAAGACAATATGTAACCTGGCCAATTTTTTTATTTTGAGTAATTCATGCAAGACCTGGCAAGCTATAATGCACACGCACTGCAACATTCAATGCACGCAAATGAAATAAAACCTAGAACGCACGCGTGAATTGATATATAAACTGGGTTGTACTTTGGGCAAGCTACAAACACGCGCAAGCTACAAACATGCGTACTTACTTGGGCGAAAAGTTCTTTTGTACGCACATTACACAATTGCGCATGTAGGTGATAATTTAAATGTGGTGATCTTAGTGAAGAAAAACTTGCATCACTAACTTTGCACTATCCTAGCATGTACGCACACTTATTTTCTTTGTACGCATGATACCTAGATAATATTTTTGCACTTCGAGCAAAGTTCAGACGCACGTAAAATTCGAAGTAAAATATTTGACCAGGCAAATTAGTAAAAATACTTAACCAGGGAAGTTTTCAAGGAATTCATGCATACGTGTAGGGATTACAAACTATAAAATAACCTGACAACAAATGTATACTCGCCTGGGCATGATTTTCGTGTATGAGCTATTTGCATGAAAAATCGGTGATGTACGCACACTAGGCTAATGCGCACACGTTAATTTGTGAAATGCAACCCTCACCAAAATATGAAGTTAATAAAACAATAACACTCAAAAAGAATGGGTACAACTCTGCACGCATGGATTTATAGGATGGTCAGAAATTACTTTCTTGCACACTAGCCTGGACAAAAAAACAAACGTGAATTTAATACTCGCCCACAAAGAACTGACAGTAAAAAAAAATTGCATGCGAACAATGAAATAAGAATGGAACGAAATAGTAATACCAGGGCAACAAATTTTCGTACGCACGCAAACGGAATGGTGAGTAAATTAGATGTGTGAGTTTTGAACTCACCAATTGTTTCAAGGCCAAATAATAACGCAGATCTGAGAGAGAAAACCCTCACTTGGCCATTAATGTTCTGCAGAGCATTCGAAGAATGTAAAATATTGCCAAGGCATATATTTTTTTCTTTACTTTAATAGATATATGTCAAAGAAATAAGTGCTGAGAGGCTTTTAGGTACACATCCATTTAATGCAACATGCCTTAGGGAAGCAAGGAAAGAAAAAGGACATGCAGAGGATGAGGTGTGTAGCTGTGAACTGAAATGATTGCAAATGAAAAATGTGTCTTTCACATTTGGTTTATACTATGTTTATAACTTTGAACGTCAAGAGAGCAAATATGCTTTTCATTATCCACGTGAAGGCAAGTGCTGTACATTTCAAACATGCATCACCTTGAAGTATTAAACTGACTTACAAATGAATTGCGTTTCTAAATTTATTGATTTTATTTTATTTTCAAATTTTAAATTAAAAATATATGTAAAAAAATTTCTATTAATATATTTACTTCGACCGCAACTAAAAATCACGGTCGTTACCGATTTTAAAAAAAAATATTTATTACGACGGTAATAAATCACGGTCGTTACATTATGTATATTCCTCATATATACATTTTCTTTACACACCAAGTTATACTTTAAATTTTTAAACCACCCTTGGTTTTAATTCAAAACAAACTTCTTTAAAATAATTTCAAGTTTTCTGGATTTAGATTTAAATTTTCACAATTTTAAATTGTCTTCAATTCCAATTTATAAGTTATACTCACTTAAATGTTTACTTCCCTAAAACATTTCATTTTACTTAATCATTTACAACATTTTATTATCAACCATCTATGATAATAACCAAGATTATCATATCTGGAAACCAATTCATTATTATCTTTATTTCTACAAATTCAATATTTTAATTTCAGTTTGGATTCATTTCAAACTTATCTTCGTTCAATTTTAATTTGGTTGTATTTCTATTACCACTTAATTTAATTCCAATATTTTAACAACCAATTACCTTAATATTTATTAGAAAGAAATATCATTTTATATATATCAAAATATATTCTTATATAAAATCATTTAAAATCTTTATATATGAAAATAACAAGTACGCTCTCATATATATATATATACACTCAACTCGTTCTAGGGTACCATTGACCCTATTCTTAACGAGTAATCCCACCAGAGCCAAGGTTCTCGCTTAACCTTTGGCTCTGATACCAAATGTAACGACCCGAAAATTTCGAACCCGAAATTTCCAGATAGTTAGAAGAAAAAGAAAAGAGATAGAAGAAAGAAATAGAATAAGACACATATTCTCACATTCGCAGCGGATCAAAATACAATATCAAATAATAATATCAGTTATACAAAGAAAACTGTATTTGTTAATTACATTTTAATACATCAGAGTTACAACATTCATAAATATACTAGACAGTTAGAATTAACATGTCTCTGACAACTATAATATATCACAGCGGAATATACTCCATACGTTCCTGCCATCTAGCTCGCCTCCTGAGCTTCTGAACGTCCTTACCTGAAATCTGTAATACTCGGTCTGACCCGAGCATTACATCAAAGTAACACCCGGGTCAGGCTGGAAACCAGCGTGAGTAAACTCATCTAACATGAAATTTTAATTCATAGAACTTATTTAAAATCCGGGGTAACTCGTACTTCACTACGAGTTCTCAAAGTCCAACATTTATTACAAACAATAGCCAAGAACTATTTCTCAATTAAAGGTCAAGTTACTTAATTTATTCCAATTCCAGCCTATTGATTACACATATCAAATCTATAAAGAATTACGGTAGATTTCAAATCGAAGTGGTTTCGGGTATTTACTAATACCCGACCCCGGTCTCTTCGAATCCAATGTCATTATTAATCCAAGTTATTTAAATTTTAAACCATACGATTCAAATAAAGGATATCATACAACAATTCAACTCAGATAGGTAACCTACATTATCATAGTTTAACCCATTCATATCACACCACATCACAATCGATCATCATAGATAAAATCAATCCAAGTCATCCAATATCATTCAACCATCCATAACAAGATTTATTAGATATATAATTCCTAATTAATTTAATTAATCTCCAATTAAATTAATTACCAACTTTAAATCATTTAGATTACTTTAATCCTGCATATTTTAATTACAACCCAATTAATAAATCATTATTTAATCATCCATCTTAATTAATCATCCTTGATTAAATATCCGTTATAAATTATATTAAGTAATTAATCTCATATATTAATTAGCCTTAATCATTCACATCTCCTTAATTAATTAATCACATTAACTAATGATTCGCTAATTACTTAATTAAGGTAATTATTTAAGAATTAATCACTTAACCCTGCTTAATCAATCATTAATTAACTACAAACCATTTAATTAATTAATCATTCCTTAATTACCTTATAAATTCATTAAATTAATCTTTAATTATAGATTAATTATTCTTTAACTATTAATTAATAAACCTTAATTATTAATTAATAAAACTTAACTACAAATTAGTTAATTCTTAATTACAAGTTAATCAATCCTTAATTACCTTATTAATTTCCAAACCTTAAATAAATTTAAGATAAATCATTGCCTTTATTAATTACCCAATCCCATTATTATTTTCAAAACATAATAATTTAAATAATTAATCACTCTTTATTCAATTATCAAAATCTTAATTACCTTTAACAAATCATTTTCCTTTGTTAATTACTAAATCCCATTATTAAACTTAACCTTTAATTAACATTTAATTATATTTATAAAAATAAAATTTAAAATATCTTAAAGCTTTTACTTAACAAACTTAAGTTAATAAACCTACAATTTCTTAATTAAAGTTCTAAGAATATTTAAAATGGAAAAGAGATTATTTTGGAAAGGATTTAAAACAAAACCATTTTTTAATTTCAAAGTTTACTTTATAAAAATCTTTTTAAAAACATGCTTAAATCCTTCCGTCCTCTACTTCGGGTTAAACCCGCATTCTACTCGAGACCGTCTCGAGTCCTCTTCCCATCTTCTTCTTCTTCCCTTAGTTTCTATTTTTTTTTCTAAACCAACTTAACTGCTAAACTACACTCACGAACACGAGCGAATACTCGAGCCTAACTTCAAAAACCACAATATCTCTTCGAGTCGCCTACGACTCCATTCCCTGACACATGAGATCATCGTTGTGCACGTGCACAGGCGATCTGGCCATCTCCGATGAACTCAACTACCTTCGGCAAGTCGTAAAGCATCACGACATTCGACTACGAGCCTTCAAACGACAGTATTTAATCTAAAACGAAATCGAGCCTTCAACCCGAAACAGAAATCAACATCACCGGAAAGAAAACGTCTCGCCATCACGCCTCCGACCACCGTTAGTGCTGCAACTCCTTCCATGTCCTTGTCATCGACCCAGCTACCATCCCTCAAAGCCTCTTTGCACTCGATCAAATATAGAGACAGAATCGAACCAATTTCCTAACTTGCTCATAAACTAGGGTTACAGATTTATTTTGATCACCGCCGCCACCACGATCCTCTTTACATCCATACAATAATTTTTCCCGATGCTCTGATCATACATCTACCACCATAGGAGACCCTGACATTCCCTAACAATTAGATCACCAGAATTTCCCAAATTCCTCTTTTTAGTTCATCACAGAACTGCTTCCCAAATCCCAAACTAAAAATTGTGTTTTCTGATTTAAAAATCATGTTTTCTTTTAAGGTTTCAGATCACAATCTTAATTTAATGAATTAAAGAATTTAATTTTTTAAACAAAACTCATGTTTCCAGACCATTTTGGTTTCCAGAAGAAGTTTGTATTTATTTTAACTTAATTAAAAATTTAAGCTTAAACTTATGATCACACAAATAATTTTTGTTTATTTCTCAATTGATAATAATGATTAGATCAGGTGATAGGGGATTTATATAAAAAAAAATGGACTTGAATCAGGGAACAAAGTCATTGCAGACTACAGCATACATACACATATCATTCATCCACAATATACTTGTAAATATTCACACAGGCAAATCTTATTTCCAGAGCAAACCAGGCAACAGAAATCATACTAAATTAGGCAACCATGATTTAACTTAAGTAATTATCAAAAAATGTTACTCACATGATTTAAACAGAGGCAGCCTCTTTAATTTTTTTTTTTTTGAAAAGCTTTTTAATCCTTTAAACTTTTAAAACTTGAGTGCTGAGATGTTCAGAAACTAAAATGCTTTTGCTCCCTGTCCAAATTACATGCATGCAGGCTCTTTGATTTTCAAAGTTGATTCCAGGTTTAAGAAATGCAAACATGATTCTTGAACTGTAGTTTGTATGCTGTTGATTACCAGAGGAAAAAATGCAGGGTTGATCTACAGTATGTTGAAATGCAGACATTGATCTACATTTTAGTTTGAGGATTTAATTGCTTGTCTCAGGTTTGAAAGGAAATGCAGGTTTGAATTTTGAAAATCTTGTTACAGGCTATTGATTTGCAATTATAATTTGAGGAGTGTTACAGATCTTTATGTTTGAGGGATTTTCAGATTTGCTTTTGAAGTGGAGAAATGAATTAAGGCTGAAGATTTGATATTTGCAAATGGAAATGAGATTACAGGGTTGTTGCATGAACTTGGAAATGATTTCAGGGTTTATTGATTTACAGATTTTCTGTTTGAGGGAATTTCAGATTTGCTTAAGCTTTTCTTAGCTTAGAATAAAAGATAGGAAAAAGAGAGTGAAGGGAAAAACATGGTTTATAAAGGCTGAAATTAATTTAACAAAATAAAAGAAAAAGATGAAAATTGAAGGACACTTGTCATGATGTTTAGTTCATAAATTAACACATGTTATTTGATTATCTAATATGTTAACACTTGTCTCATGATTTAATTAGTTATATTTTTAAATGTTAATGAAAGATTAATACATAATCAAGCTTAATGAATTAGCTAATTAGTATTTATATGTATAAATAATCTTAAAAGAAATAAAAACCAAATTCAAATTAAACTTTTGAAATCCAAATTAAAGCCAACTTATTCAATTTTAAAATGATAATATCATTTTCTTATTTTAATTCTTTTTATATTTTTATATGGAAAATAATACATTATTAATATGGTTTGAAAATAACAATTTTAACAATTTTAAATGATTTATAAAAGAGATTATAAATCACTATTATTATTAAATGAATTAAAACCATATGCCAATTTGTAATTTAAACTTATATATAAAATTTCCAAATCATAGATTATCCATAATATATATACAAGTATTATCAAACCAATACTTATTCATATATATATTTCCATTACCAGAAATTTTATTTAACTTATAAATCGGTATTTCTATTAATAAATCTAGTTAATTTATCAGTTACAAATATTCAAAAACCCAGGTTATCACAGATTTAATTGTTTATTAATTGATATATTTTATTTAAAATACTTAATTATGTAAATTAATTGTTTATAAATTCAATACTTTGAATAAAATATATTAATTCCTTAATTCCTTCTCATTCCTTTTCGGGGATGAAAAGTTTGGAGTGGGGAAGAGTGTAGCGACCGTAATTTTTCGATAATATAAAATATTAAATTAAATAAGATTTAGAATGTAATATTGTGAAAATTTGAAATTTACGATTTATTAATGAGAAAACAATTAAAATGTAATTTAAAAATGTTAATTTAATGTAATTGATGTCTATTTTAATGTAATTTCAATCAATTGAAATAATTGAAAAAGTTGATTTGGATATAACTGTAAATAAGGAAATAAATTAAATGTTATATTAAATAGTGAGATTGTATGTAATTAATTGAAATTGAATATAATCAGTGTTGTGCAAGTAGTTACAACATTTGTTTGTAGATAATAAACTTATAAATGCGATTAAATTAAGTAAAAGGTAACAATTGCTTATTTATCGTCTTATTATTTAATTTGTTGAATTAATTTGGAAATCAATGTGAATTTAATCTAATTAAATATTGCGTTAATATGGTAAAAATATGATAAGTGTAAAATATGAATGTAATAAGATGTAAACTTATGTTGGTTATATTCATATAGTAATAATTGATTGAATAATAAGATGAAAATCAAAATAAATGAATTTATTGGATTTTAAATTATAATTAATGAACTAATTGCAATTGTAATTGAACGCCGTAATTTGTGCAATATTTAACATTGGATTTGACATGGAAATTTATCTTAAGAGGATATAAATTACTAGGTAATCAAAAATGATAAAAATTTGTTAGTTATAAAATTTTGAATTTAAAGGTGACATAATCAATTTAATAATAATTTATTTAATTAACGTGTAAAATAGCCATTTGGCCACTGTCTTGGATTTCTTTGAAACCAGTTTCATCGGATCCGTAACGGTGAATTATTGTAGGATTTCAAGTTTCGTAGCGATCGGACTTGTCGCTTGATCATGCGGGCTCGAAACGTATAGAAATCAATTTAATGAATTCAATTTGAAATAAGCTGATTTTAAAAGCTAACTTCTGTATACAATGGAATTTGGGTTTGAAACATGTTCCATTGAGTTTAAAAATATCAAAAACATCTATTTTGATATATGGGATGACCTACTTTCATTTCGGAAACAGAATGGGCTTTTCGGGTCGTTATTGTCGTTTCGAACTAATACGATATGTCCATTCATTTCTTATCTATCTTCGTCCATATAAATAGATTTTTGTTTCTCAAACCCTAGCAGCCATTCAGTTTATTCTATATGTACTTTTTTGTTCCTCACCTGCTTCTCCTCTCTAATGTCAGATAACCTAATTGCAATTCCAAATTTTATCAAAAATCCAAACTACTCGAAAAATTCAAATAAAATATGAAATTGAAAGCTCTCGACGATACAAATCAGCTTCTAGTGTTCGTGTTTTGAGATAGTGCTCGAGTCATCGAGAATTCCCGGTCAAATGAGTTAATTCTCGAAACCCTATGCCAATTTAGGGCTTTTTGATTCGGGCTTTAATCGACAAAACTAATTTGTGGGTTTTGTGCAGAATTGTGTCTGGAGTTGATTGGTGGTGGTCGCATCGCTTATTGTTGAAGGAGGTGATCGGAATTCGAGTTTTGGGGTTCCAAAACCCTAATCCTAGGTGGCGGCCGGGGGCGAAGAGAAAGGGCCGGACTTGGGTCATTCATGCAGCGTTTGAAGAGGAGTGGCCTGGATGATAGGCATGTCAAATATTGTATCAATATTAAAATATGACTAATTTATGACAAGTATATGACTAATTTAAACTATATTGTATCAATATTAAAATAAGCAAATAAGAATAATCACACCAAGGATTTTATACTGGTTCGGACCTACCATCCTACGTCCAGTCCCGAAGCTCCTCTTCGGAATTTCCTTTTACCAAATAACCCTCACTTCACCCAGAGGAACAGGTTTTACAATAGCAGAGTTTCTTTGTCAACTGTGTGTTCTCTATTACACGGATTTTGACTATATAGTGCAAATGCTTCCAATATATATCTAGAGATTGTTGTCTATGAGGAACTGTATATTTGGAAGAGTAGAATACAAGTATAGTTTGCTAGAGATCAAGAATATATCAGAGTATAAGAGTAGAAAGCGCAAGTAAGTCAGGTAGGTTCTTCTCTTGAATTCCTGATGTTATTTATAGCGATTGAGAGATCCTTTATGTAGTTGCATCTGTTAGTAAGTGCTCTATGGTTGCTTCCAATGGTGATGAAGAGTTGCAGTGAAGAGGAGCGATCGTGTCTTTTCAATTGTGACAGTTGTATTTTGAATATACACAGCCGAGTTCAAAATCAGACGTCTGGAAAATGTTTCAAACGTCTGGTTCTCATATTTTTTTTGTATATGGTTGTTTTTCAGACGTTTGAGTGTATTAACCAGACGTCTCATTCTGTCTGATTTGCGAACCAGAGAATTCAGTCAGACGTCTGGTTAGTGCACTCAGACGTCTGGATTTGTGCATGTTGCTTTTCATGTGCTTGTATCATTCCTTTTCAGATTCTCTCGACTTGTAGCCTCTTGATACTTCTTTTGAGTCTTATTCTTGTCTCTTTGGTGATGTTACTTTATCAATTACCTGTAAATAAAGATATATATGCATATTCGATTTCCATTGTATAGTTGTTATCATCAAAACCATAGAATTGATTTCCTAACAATCTCCCCCTTTTTGTTGATGACAACTATTCAATGTACTTATATATAGATTATAAATCTCCCCCTGAATATGTGCTTATTTTGATTGTTTTATGATTATACTTATATTTCTCCCCCTTTGGCATTATCAAAAAGAATTATAAGATTGAAGCCAATTGATAAAAAAGAAAATTTCATTAAACTTAAAGAGTGATTACAAACATAGATTTATACAAAAATGTGATATTCCCAAAAAAAAAAACTTAAAGTCTATGATTCCCAAAATCTATGATTCCTTTGGAGAAGCTTTATTTTTATCATCTTCCTTTGGTTCTTCTTTTTTAGAAGTGCTAGCCTTTGTAGGAGATGTCAAACCTTCTTTGAGAGGTTCATCCTCAGAGAGTTTTGAATGTTTTGCGGGAGGAGATGATACTGGGGTTGGCCAGTCTTCAGACGGTGGTGTTGGACCGCGAACCCGTTGTAGTACTTCTTTAAGAACCGACAAGACAATGGAAAGGGATTCTTCAACAGTGGCTAGGCGTGTAGCAAATGATATTTCGAAGTTATCAATTCGCTTAGCCAAAAGCTTTTGATTTTGAGATAGAATTTGTTGGTTTCGAAGAGTGAGATCTCGAACACTTTCGTTTGGATTTGTATCCGTTCGAGTTTCCATAATTTCATCTTCTCCTGGATAATCAAATGGTGCGGGAGGAGGAGGAGTGGCTTCTCGATGTTGTTCCTCCTCTTGGGATGGATTAATGTGTGGTTGAGGAGGAGGCTCAACTCTTCTAGATTGACGATTGTGCATCCAATCTTCGAAGGACATGAATTCTGGAGGGATTTCGGGTAGGTGCATCAAAGAGAAGAATTTGGTGGAAGCATACTTAGGCGATATTTCTTCGAATGTCGATAGGTATAGCTCGTCGAAGATGAATTTGGCCCAATTTACTGTTGTTCCACTAAATAGAGCGCATAGGGCTTTGTGCTCTAATTCGGTGATTTGCTCGTGACTTCCCATTCGTGGAATAATTGTGTTAATTATCATTCGGGTGAGAAGTCGAGCTTTTGGACGAAGAAATTTGGAGGCAAATTTTGGCATTTCGTCCTCCCAAATATGATGAGTTATATTGTTCCGTGGCTTGAAGCGCATATCCGGAATGTTGTATAAATCTTCCCCTATGTTAGAGCATCCTAGTGTTCGACCTATTATTCCTGGAGTTAATCTAATAGTGTTTCCATATACACTAGACCAGAGCCAGTTATCCTCATTTTCAGTGTTCCACGCTGAAGTACTGTCTAAATTCGCATAGAATAAAAATATGGCTAATTGGTCTATTTGAACATCATTAGGAGTAACAGAAATTATGGTTTCCAACCCGGCATTTTCACATAGTTCATCAAGATCATACATAGGGAATTTAAGGAGATTGTAGAATGGACCTATGTGGAGTTTTTTCTTTTGGATGTCTTCATACCTTTTGATGGAATGCGGCGCTTTATTCATCCACCTTTCGATCTGTTCATCGGAGCACACCTGAGGATTTGAAGATGAGGCCGGTTGATCTTGTTTTCTTTTTGACATCTTGGATTCTTAGTTCGAGGAGGCATTATGATTAGATTAGTTTAAGGATAATGCTTTGGAAAAAAATCGTCTCTGAGAAAATCGTAGGTTGTAATAATTTTTGAGATAGAACCAAAAAATGACGTTATCTGGGCGAATTTAAATGGTCGATTGGAAATCAGACGTCTTGATTGGAGATCTGACATCCGGTTGCCCTAAATTAAGTGCCGTAGATAAAATTAGACGTCTGGTTTTTGATGTAGACGACTGGTTTGATCGAATTTGTAAAATTGGAGAGACAGAGAACTAAGGCAGACGTTTGGATCTTATTTCAGACGTCTGAAATGTTCTGATTTTTATTGGGGGAAGACAGAGCAAAATTTCAAACGTCTGGGGGTGTATCAGACGTCTGACATATGCACAGTTCTTAAATTTTAGACGTATATCATTGTGTCAGACGTCTGAAGGCCATAGTCAGACGTTTGAAATAAGCAGTGTGGCTAAAAATAGCCTAAAATTTGATGGTCTTGCTTAAAATTTTATCCATTCCAAAGCGTCTTTATAAGTCATTACAATATTTTTCTTGGTGAATAAATATACCATTTTCAAGTTGTTTTATTTGTGAACCTAAAAAGAAATTTAGTTCTCCCATGTGAGACATTTCAAATTCATTGGTCATGATATTTGAGAAATGATCACAGAGATTTTCATTAGTTGAACCAAAAATAATATCGTCTACATAAATTTGTACAACTAAAATATCGTTATCTTCTCGTTTAATAAATAAAGTTGTATCGATTTTTCCTATTTGAAAACCCGATGTAATTAAGTGACTTTTAAGCCGTTCGTACCAAGCTCGAGGAGCTTGTTTTAAACCATATAAAGCTTTTTGTAATTTAAAAATATGATCGGGATATTTTTCATGAGTAAATAATGGGGGTTGTTCAACATATACGTTTTCTTTAATAAAACCATTTAAGAAAGCACTTTTGACATCCATTTGAAACAATTTAAAATTGTGATGATTTGCAAAAGCAAGTAAGGTTCGTATGGCCTCGAGTCTTGCTACTGGTGCAAAAGTTTTGTCGTAGTCGATGCCTTCTTCTTGATTATAACCTTGAGCAACTAAGCGTGCTTTATTTCTTACAATATTTCCATTCTTGTCTTCTTTGTTTTTAAATACCCATTTTGTTCCTATAACTGATTGGTCTTCAGGTCTTGGAACTAGTTCCCAAACATTATTACGTTCAAATAGATTCAATTCTTCTTGCATAGCCATTATCCAAAAGTTATCATTTGAAGCTTCTTTATAATTTTTTGGTTCAAGATTTGACACAAATGCCACATGGCTTATTTGATTAAGTTGATTTCTAGTTACTGTAGAATTGAGATCTCCAATGATATTATCTTTTGGATGATTTATAAGAATTCTAGGGGATAATATTAAAGTGTTATTTTGCACATTTGTTTCATTATTAATAGAATTTGTTGAACTTATTATTGGAATAGTCTCTTCTTCATCATTAGTATGATTGTTAAATAGATTTTCGTCGAACGAAACATGTAAACTTTCTTCAATAGTATTATTTCGTTTATTAAAAATTCTATATGCTTTGCTACGATCAGAATATCCAACAAAGATACCTTCATCGGCCTTTGGGTCAAATTTTCCTAAGTTATCTTTTGTAATTAATATAAAACATTTTGAACCGAAAGTTTTAAAGTATGATACTTTAGGTTTTCTTCCAAAAAATATTTCAAAACAAGTTTGTTTAGTCATAGGACGTATGGTTACTCGATTTAATACATAACAAGCTATGGCAATGGCTTCCGCCCAAAAGTGTTTTGGTAAACCACTACTATTTAGTAATGTTCGTGCACATTCTTATAACGTACGATTTTTTTCTTTCTACTACACCATTTTGTTGAGGTGTGCGAGGAAAAGAAAAATTATGACTTATTCCTTTCTTATTGCAAAAATTAGTAAAAGGATCGTTTTCGAATTCTCCTCCGTGGTCACTTCGAATATTTTTAATTTTTAAGTCCATTTGTGTTCTAATTCTTTTAGCAAATATTTTAAACATTTCAAAAGTATCACTTTTATGTTTTAAAAACAAGGTCCATGAATACCTTGAAAAATCATCAACTATGATGAAAACATATTTATTGTGATTTATAGATCGTATTTGTGTTGGACCGAATAAATCTAAATGTAATAATTCTAATGGTTGTTTTGTAGAAATATTATTTTTAGATTTAAAAGAGGTTTTCTTTAGTTTTCCAATTTGACAATCGTCACATAAATTTTCTACTTTGTAATTTATTTTAGGTAAGCCTCTAACTAACTCATATTTTGCCAATTTATTAATACTTTTCAAATTGATGTGGCAAAAACGTTTATGCCATAACCATGGATCATTATGTTTGGCGGTTAAACATAAATTTGAATTTTTATTTATATTAATGTTTAATACATAGATATTTTTGTTTCTAAAACCTTCAAATATAAGTTGTTTGTTATTATCTAAAATATTACATCTATCTTTTTCGAAATTTATTTGAAATTCTTTGTCACATAATTGATTAATACTTAGTAGATTATGTTTTAGATTTTCTACTAATAAAACATTTGTAATAATAGGAGAGTTAGAAATACCATAATTGATGACTTCTCCAGTGCCAACGACATATCCTTTTGAATTATCTCCAAAGGTTACAGTTCCACCCTCGATGTATGTTATATTTGATAACATTTTTGAATTTCCGGGCATATGCTTGGAGCATCCGCTATCTAGTATCCATTTCTCCTTATGTTTTATTTTGGGTACCTGCAAAATAGAAGATGTTTTAATTGGTACCCATATACTTTTGTTAGGGTCCTAATTGTTAAGAGAAGGTAGCCATACCCACGATGGTTTGGTACCTTTATAAATATAATTTTTATTATAGACTACATTCTGTAAAAAATTATTAATATGTTTTTGTTTAATCAAATTATTATTTGTCTTAGAAATCCAAATTTTCATAGTTTTGGTATTCATACTAGACATAGGTAAACTTTTAGTTTTTGTATACAAATTTTTTTTTACATCATTTCCTTTTTGTTTAGAAATATTTTTAAATCCTATTCCATTTCTATTGCCTGATGGTTTTGTTGTTTTGATAAGGTTTTCCCAATCTTGTTTCCCTTTATTGAATTTTGACACATTATTTGTAATTTTACCTAATTTTTCTTTTAATTCTAAATTTTCAATTTTCAATATTTCAATATTGCTTTTCAAGTTGACTTTTTCTTTTAGTAAATCATCTTTTACTATTTTATTGTTTTCAAAATCAATAGTAATAGCCTTACTTTCTATCAAATTATTTTTAATTTTTTCTTGAGATAATTCTAGTTCTTCTTCTAAGATAATTTTTTCATCTTTTAACATTCCTACTTCAAGTTCTAATCTATTTATTTTAGCTATATATTCTTTGTTCAATTTTTTAATTTGTCTAAATTTATCATCTAATTCCATGCTAAGTTCTAATAATTCATCATAGCTAAGTTCCGGAGATACCTCATCAGTTTTTGCCATAAAACACACATTAGCTTGTTCTCCATCACTATCACTATCACTTTCAGATGATGAAGGATACGAGTCTTCCCATGTTACTTTGAAAGCCTTCTTCTTCTTGAATGTTTCAAATTTGTTCTTCTTTTTATCATTATTGAGTTTAGGGCAATCCTTCTTCATATGTCCGTATTGATCACTTTCATAGCACTTAATTTGAGATAAGTTTATTGTGTTGGACTTCCCTTCTTTTTGGAATTTTGTCATCTTTCTAAATTTCTTGAATCTGTTGTAGTTCTTGGCAATGAAGACTATCTCTTCTTCATCTAAATCAAAATCATCATTTTTTGTTGCTGGAAATGCTATGTTCTTCTTTTCCGAATTTAGTTCTTTTCGTGCCTGCAAATTAGCTTCATATGACATTAAATTTCCTATCGACTCTTCAGTTTTGAGAGTAGAGAGATCATTAGCTCCTTCAATAGCTAATACTTTCCTTTCCCAATCTAGTGTCATAGAGTTGAGTACTCGAGAAACTAAATCAAAATCGGTAAATTTAACTCCTAATGCCATAAGATCATGTTGGATAGTTTGAAATCTAGAATACATATCAACAATAGTTTCATTTTGCTTCATTTTAAATGACGAAAATAGATTTTGCAAAATTGAAATCTTAGTTTGTTTGACCTTTGTTGTACCTTCGTGTGTGATTTGTAAGGTACGCCAAATGTCAAATGCAGTTGTACATAACATGACACGTGAAAATTCATTTTTATCTAGAGAACAAAATAAAACGTTCATAGCTTTAGCATTATTTGATGCTAAGGTCTTTTGTGCATCGGTTCATGTGTTCATAGCAGTAGTAGGTGCTTCATATTTATCTTGAGTTGCTGACCAAATTTGTAGACCATTAGCTTCCATAAAAATTCTCATACGTGTTGACCAGCATGCATAGTTAGAACCATTAAAAAGTGGGGGTCGTGCTGTGGATTGTCCTTCTTGAAAAATACTTGCCATATCAAAAATGATTCAAAAACGTGTTACTGTAATTTGATCAAACCTTGCTCTGATACCAAATGAAAGTCTATAGTATGGTGGATCGATTATACAAATGACAAGTATATGACTAATTTAAACTATATTGTATCAATATTAAAATATGCAAATAAGAATAATCACACCAGGGATTTTATACTGGTTCGGACCTCCCGTCCTACGTCCAGTCCCGAAGCTCCTCTTCGGAATTTCCTTTTACCAAATAATCCTCATTTCACCCAGAGGAACAGGTTTTACAATAGCAGAGTTTCTTTGTCAACTGTGTGTTCTCTATTACACGGATTTTGACTATATAGTGCAAATGCTTCCAATATATATATCTAGAGATTGTTGTCTATGAGAAACTGTATATTTGGAAGAGTAAAATACAAGTATAGTTTGCTAGAGATCAAGAATATATCAGAGTATAAGAGTAGAAAGCGCAAGTAAGTCAGGTAGGTTCTTCTCTTGAATTCCTCATGTTATTTATAGTGATAGAGAGATCCTTTGTGTAGTTGCATCTATTAGTAAGTGCTCTAAGGTCGCTTCCAATGGTGATGAAGAGTTGCAGTGAAGAGGAGCGATCGTGTTTTTTCAATTGTGACAGTTGTATTTTGAATATACACAGCCGAGTTCAAAATCAAACGTCTGGAAAATGTTTCAAACGTCTGGTTCTCATATATTTTTTGTATATGGTTGTTTTTCAGACGTTTGAGTGTATTAACCAGGCGTCTGATTCTGTCTGATTTGCGAACCAGAGAATTCAGTCAGACGTCTGGTTAGTGCACTCAGACGTCTGGATTTGTGCATGTTGCTTTTCTTGTGCCTGTATCATTCCTTTTCCGATTCTCTCGACTTGTAGCCTCTTGATACTTCTTTTGAGTTTTGTTCTTGTCTCTTTGGTGATGTTACTTTATCAATTACCTGTAAATAAAGATATATATGCATATTCGATTTCCATTGTATAGTTGTTATCATCGAAACCATAGAATTGATTTCCTAACAATGTTTAGCCATACATATATATTTCCATTTTGCCTTTGGGTTAGTATGTATATTGATTGTATCAGTGTGTATATATATTGTTTAATGATTTTACACATCAGTATATATATTGATTTTTTGTTATGGGTTTCGAATATTTTACATACATAAAAAAGAAGTATTATAAATATTTTACTGTCACTACGCCATAGATGGCCTTCTGCAACATTTTTGCAAGGTGTTGCCAGGTAAAATGTTGCGATAGCTATACAATTTTGGTCCTACTGCAACGTTGAATTTTTGGTGTTGCCTTAGCCATAAAAATGTGTTGCTCTAGCTAAACAAGTGTAATTGATGCAACATTTTTTTATAGTGTTGCTATAGCAGACCTTTGCATATCTTTCGCACCGATCCGCGCCAATCTACCAAGGCAAATCCTACGTTGGAGAACGTGACACCTCATCAATCCGAACACCACTCCTTGATCTTTTAGAGCCGCGAAGAAAAAAAGTCCCCGCAAATAACTTTTTATTTTCATTCTTCTCTGTCTTCTTCCAAAGTTTCAAGCGATTTCGGTTCGATTAGGGCTTCGATTTGGGGGTTCAAGCTTTGTTTAGCGATTTCGCTTCGATTTGGGGGTTCAAGCATTGTTCACATCACTTTAGGGCTTCAATTTCAATTTTGAGGTATAACACTCTCTCCCATCACTTTAGGGTTTCGATTTAAACTACTTATAAATTCTTAATTCGACCTGAATTAACAATTCGACTTGTCTAGGCTTCCTCTTGTTGGGCACACACACAAATTTTATCTTTTTATGTTAAAATACTCATATTCATAATTGTAGTGATAGACAGCGAAAACATTTGGATAGAACTTCCAAAGTTTAGTGAAGGATATATTAGCGGGATAAGAGCCTTTATACAAAACGGTTTTTCTAAATTCGCCGTAGGCGATGAAATGACGTGCCCATGCAAGAATTGTAAATATAGCAAGTGGGGTCGTCCAGATATAATTTATGATCATCTCATCTGCAATGGTCCATCTCCATTGTATGTGAAATGGATTTGTGAGGTTTCTCACCCAAATTTTGGAAGGAGTGATGAAGATATAGACTGTGATGCTGGTGATTTTGGAGATAATCTAGATGAAATGTTGCACCGTACTCGTGGAAATATGCAGAACTGTGAAGATGAGAATTCTGATGCACCAAATGCCGATGCTAAAAGATTTTATCGCCTTGTCGAAGATGGAAAGCAGCCATTATATCCTGGCTGTTCAAAAATTTTGAGATTAAGTTTTATCATCAGGCTTTATTCTTTAAAATGTGTACATGGAATTACAGAGTCTGTAGTTGGGGATATACTAGAGTTGATGAGAAAGGCTTTTCCACAGGCTCACATACCTTTATCTTTTAGAGCCGTGAAGAAAATCATTAAAGATTTAGGTCTTGATTACAAAAAAATACACGCATGTCCAAATGATTGCATGCTCTATTGGGCAGAAAATGAAGATAAAGATGTCTGTAACTCTTGTGGTATTTCGAGGTGGGAAGAGGAAAAGA
The DNA here is from genome assembly GCA_030737815.1 of Allium fistulosum. Lineage (NCBI taxonomy): Eukaryota > Viridiplantae > Streptophyta > Magnoliopsida > Asparagales > Amaryllidaceae > Allium > Allium fistulosum. The sequence continues at coordinate 1,057,229,814 of CM060907.1, forward strand.
AAGGCACCCATGACAATGATCCAGAGAAGTTGATTCACAAAGTCCCGGCAAAAGTGATGCGTTACTTTCCGCTAAAACCAAGGCTGCAAAGGCTGTTTATATGCAAGGAGTATTCACAACTTATGAGATGGCATTCTGTGGGCCAAAAAAAGACGGAAAACTTAGACATCCAGCTGATAGCGAGACTTGGAAGGCGATGGATGCTAGATATCATGATTTTTCAACAGAAAATAGAAATATCAGATTGGGTGTAGCCTCTGATGGATTCAATCCTTTTCATACAATGAGTACAACTTACAGTACATGGCCAATTGTATTAGTTAACTACAACCTTCCACCTTGGTTGTGCATGAAGCCCGAAAATCTAATTCTTTCAACACTCATCTCTGGTCCAGAGTCTCCAAAGAATAAAATTGATGTATATATGCAGCCTCTAATTGAAGAGTTGAAAGAATTATGGGATCTAGGCATAGAAACTTATGATGCCTTTACTGATCATAAATTCATGTTACGTGCAAGTGTGTTGTGGACCATTAGCGATTTTCCGGGGTATGCAATGTTATCCGGTTGGAGCACAAAGGGTAAATTGGGTTGTCCTGTATGCCATTATGAGACTTCTTCAATGTACTTGAAACATAGTAAAAAAATGTGCTACATGAATCATAGAAAATTTCTGGATTCGAAACACAAGTGGAGGTTTGATAAGAGGAGGTTCAATGGTGAAGTTGAAATAGGAATGATTCCGGGAAATTTATCAAGAACAGACATTGAAGAACTATTGCGTGACTTTGAAAATAATTTTGGGAAGAAAAAGGATTCCCCTTTCAAAAAGAAGTCAATATTTTTCAATTTACCGTATTGGAGCCACAATTTATTGCGACATAACCTTGATGTTATGCATATAGAGAAAAACATATGCGACAACATACTCGGTACTTTGCTAAATATTAGTGGCAAGTCAAAAGACCATTTGAATGCTCATTTTGATTTACAGGAAATGGGCATCAGGAAGGTCCTGCATCCCGTTTTATCAAATGACGGCAAACACTTTAAGATTAGGGCTGCCATATTTAACATGACGAATAAAGAAAAAGAAATATTTTGCTCAGTACTGGAGAATGTTAAATTGCCATACGGTTGTGCAGCCAATATCAGTCGGTATGTTCACACGAAGGAAATGAAAATCTCAGGGTACAAGACCCATGATGCTCATTTTCTACTTCACTACTTATTGCAATTTGCTATGAAAAAAACACTGAAGCCTGAGGTTGCATTGCCTCAGATAAGATTTGGTGCATTCTTAAGAGTTCTTTGGGGCAAAGTAATTGATTTGGAAGATGTGAAGAGGCAACAACAAGAAATTGTCGAAATTCTTTGCCAATTTGAGATGATATTTCCACCGGCTTTCTTTGACATAATGGTTCACTTGACGGTTCACTTGTGCAAGGAAGTTGAATACGGTGGACCTGTGCACGTTCGATGTATGTTTCCGATTGAGCGTTATCTAGCAAAACTCAAATCTTATGTGCGCAACAGATCTAAACCGGAGGGTTCCATCGCCGAAGGTTACTTGGCAGAAGAATGCTTGACATTCTGCTCAAGATTCTTAAGCGGTGGTGATGCAGTACCTAAATTTGAAAGTTGTTCACAAAATATGGAATATGCTATTGGTACAAGAAGAAATAAAGACGGAAAAGCTATTCATCTAAAAGAATCTGAGTGGATGGCATGTCATCGGTACATTCTATTCAATTGTGGTAACGAGGAAATAGATAATTTAAAAAAGTAAGTTTTTATGTTTTAATTTTATTCTAGCAAGTACTAAAGAATAAGAATATTTCTTTATTGATATTAATACCATCATAATTATTATAGGGAACATCGAGCTTTAATTGATGGTCATGCAATATCGAGAAGATATAAAAGAGAGAGAGCACATACTGAAGAATTCTGGAAATGGCCGAAGGATGAGGTTGGGAAGAAAGAGGACATTTCGAAAGAGCTAGAAGTGCTTGCAATGGGCCCTAATCGGACAGCTAGGAAATTTAGTGGATATGTTATTAATGGATACAGATTCCATACAAAATATAGAGATGCTAAGTGTAAAACACATAATAGTGGTGTATTCTTGACTGCCTTGACCACTAGCTTTGCAAGTTCAAAAGATCAAAATCCATTGGTTGGTAATGTTAGTTACTACGGAGCAATTGAAGAAATAATAGAAATTGATTATTGGGGATAATTTCAGTGGTTTTATTTAAGTATTGCTGGTACCAAGAAGAGAAAGATTTGTATGGGATGACTCGAGTTAATTTTAATAGATTGTGCCAGAAATCTGATCCGTATGTTATGGCTTCACAAGTACAACAAGTATTTTATGTACAAGATCCAACTGATACGGCACTTTATAATGTTGTCAAGAAATTGCCAAGGGACTGGTGTGATGTCGAAAATGAAAATGGAAATGAAGATGATCCAGTTATACATGATATTCAATGTGGTAATGGAACAGGAAATCAAGTTAGTGATGTTAGGTGGTATAGAGATGACGTCCCGACAACACAAATCCTCATTCCGCCTAGCATAGAGGAAACTTCCTCTTAATTTCTATGTAGCAATATCAAGTGACTTCTATTTATGTATTGGTTCTTAATTAAGGGACGACTTCTGTATCTATTGATTTTCATAATTAATTTACTACTTTTTAATTACTTGAGTGCTTGTAAGTTATTCTGATTTTATGTGTTCCCTTGTTGTTTCTAGTGCTTTATATACCTGCATACACATATGTACTTAATATACCTGCCCATTTTATTATTTCATATCTTGTTTCCAATGTAAACTCACCATTCTGTATCCATTTTGTATAGGATGGGGGAACTCATGCAACTCACATTTCATCACAAGGGTGCATTTCAGAAGGCACAATATGTCGGTGGAACCGATACTGTGGTAAAGAGGGTTGATCCTGACTACTTCTCGTACACAGTGCTCATGGAGTTTGTGAAGGATGACCTTCAATACACCGAAATAGGAGGAATTTATATGAGAAATGGTGAGAAGGGTGGGTGGAAGTTAGTGACGAATGATGCAGACCTCTCCGAATTAGTCAAAGGAGTTAACAGTGGTGGCAACTTGGATTTTTATATCGACAACGTTGTCTATACTACAATTGAGCCACTGAAGCAAATGCGGCCGCATGTAATCTTGCGGCTAAGGCAGAACCTGGTTACAGGTATATATAAATGGATAGTTAATATCATTTGCAGATTCTGATATTTTGATATAGCAAAAAAAAATTATTGTGATATTTTGATTATAACATTTAAAGATTATGATTATAATATCATTGTATTGTTGCAGCTACAAAACCAGTGAAACGACAGTACGTGACGGCTCATCAACTAAAACAGAACCAAAAAACAAGAAGTTAGCTGAAGTCAACGGTCCTCGGAAGTCAGCACGGCTGAATAGCATTGCAACTGTGAATCTAAAGTTAGGTGAGGTGAACAGTACTCGGCAGTCGACATGGCTGATTAATCTAGAACCCAACGATGCAAACCATGAATCTAAAGTTAGCTGAGGTGAAAAGTCCTCGGAAGTCGGCACGGTTGAATAATCCAGAACCCGGCAATGCAACCGAGAATCTAAAGTTAGCTGAGGTGAGGAGTCCTCGGAAGTCGACACGGCTGAATAATCCAGAACCCAACAATGCAACCGTGAATCTAAAGTTAGCTGATCAGGTAAGTACTCAGAAGATGACACAGAAAAAAAAAACCAAAAATCAGCGATTCAACAGTGAATCTGAACTCATCAAGTGTTAAGAGAAAGTTGGAATCACATTTACCAACATCGGAAGAAGAAGATATGGATGAAAATGGCATGCAGGTTTGAAGAATTCTTATTATGATGATCTTATTGTAATTTGAATATTTTGTACCACTCTTGCAGCATACTTACTATGATGTTCTTGTTTATTATATACTTGCAGGATGTTCATCTACCACCTCCACCACCTCCAAATGAGTATTCTACACCTCCACTATCTCTACAAGATTATGAAGTACAAAGAGCTGCTAAGTTTATGATGAACCTAACAGATTATGAAGTACATAGAGCTGTTAATGTGATGAGGAACACCGAAGTTCTTGCTTCTCTAGGTGTGCCTGCAATTTCAACTGAACTGAGAAATGCAAACAACAAAAAAGTTAAAGGAAAAGAAAAGATGCAAGAGGATGTGGATAGTGATCAGGAATATAATCCGGACCATGAGGAGCATAGTGAAGATGATACTTCACAAAGTCCAAGAAAGGTGTGTGATAGCTACATATCTTATTTTTTCTTCTTATGAAGATAATAACTATAAAATCCAATCTTATTTCCTACTTATATATACAATTTAGAGAACTAAAAAAGTTGAGAAGCCCAAGCCTATTAGTGGACCACAAACTCGTTCAGCTAGTGGTATCGCAAAGGAAAAGGAAAATTTGAGAAGCACAAGCCCAAGCCCAAGCCTGGTAGTAAGTTCAACTGAGAAGGATGCTGAAGGAAAAGGAACAATGGCTGATTATTTGGCTCTGCGGGAACGACAAAAGAAAAATGCTGCAAAAGCTAGTGCAAGTGGTATGGCAAATAAGTATGTTGCGGAGAATGTCTTGCCAGACATTGAAAATAAAGAAGTTGAAGCAGGTACTGAATTGATGTGATAATAATATTTAATATTACAGTAGGATTAATATTTAAGTACCGAATTTATATTATGATTTATGTTATTATTTGACGGGACTTTTCATTTTAATTAAAGGTGAAGTTCCTAAAAGACTCAGAGGTCACACAAAGATGTTTAATGTTCATACAAGGGCGAATGACAAAAGAGTTGTAAGTATGATGAACCAATGGTTCCAACCTATTTCAGATGATGACAAAGTAATATCTGAACTGAGCAACTTTTTAGGAACATTGAAAAGGTCTGTGCCACTTACGTATAAATCTTGGTCTGATGTTCCTGAAAAGTTGAAGAAATCTCTATGGGATTATGTTAAGGTAATCTATTATTAACTATAATGTTGCTGAATTTTACTTTAATAAGTAATATTGATCTATTAACTATAATGTAGCTGAATTTTGATTTATTTATTCTTTTTTATCTTTGATTTATATTTAAGCAACGGTATATTATTCCGGATGAATGTGAAAACTGGGTGTTGAAGTCTATTCGTGACTGTTGGAGGGGGTACAAGATTCTCATTAAAACAGCTCATTATAAAGCTTTTAAGACTGATGAGGAGAGGCTAGAAAACAAGTCGGACAACATCCCAGTGGAGGATTTTAAAGTGCTCTTGAGGTATTGGGCAGATGATGAGATTCAAGTATACGTACATATTATATATTTCGCAAGACAAACGAGTACTTTTTTTTGTGAGATAAACGAGTACTTTGTTTTTTGTGTATTTTTTAGCAAAAATCCCTGAAAAATTTTGATAGTCGTAAGTCGTATCAAGACACACACACCGCTAGTCCAAAGTCGTTCGCCCAGCTTCGTCATAAGATGGTATGTGATACTTTACATTTTTGACTGAAGAGAGTGTATGCTATACTATCTATTGAACTTGTATCAGGAGACACCATCCGATGCAGCGCTTTTTCTTAAAAGTCGTAAGAGAACAGATGGGCGTGAGTACGTGTCTAATCCTCAAGTAATGAAGTACAAACTTGTAAGTAATAATTCTGTTTTGTAATAATTTTGTTCTGTTTTGCACATGCTGCACATTGTTCATGTCTTGCTCATGTGCATGTATGCTCATATCCTTGAAACTGTCCTTGAAACACTTGTTGAACCTGAGTTTCGCAAACGTACTATTGGCATAGATGTTTGCTTTGGAAATTGTAATTGAGTATATTGTGAGATTAAGAATTTTGAACCCTCAGCCATTTTTTTCCTTTTCTAGTCGAATGAAGAGGACTTGCTTTTGTGTTTGGCTAGAAATGACACAAAAACTGGAAACGAAGAAATGAATTTGGTTAAAGGGATTACTGACTTGGTTTATATAAAAATATATGTCTATAGTAATACACATATGTGAATAAATAAAATGAATGGCCGTTTGAAGCCTCAGAATCCAGATGATGAAGCCGTAGCTGGCTGTCGACGGAATTGTTTTCAAGTTTTTACTAGTATATATGTTACAAATGTTTTCTAATTACATGCACATAAACAAATTGTTTTCCAAAATGTGGCTTTCTCTGCATTTGCTGTACACAATCCATATGTAAGCATTTGCTGCATTCTCTGCATTTACTGTAGGGTAATTTTGATGTGGCTTTATTTTGTAGGACTTAGTTCAAAAGGCAATGGCCGGTGGAGAAGGAGGAAATACTGTTGAAATAGTAATTTCGAATGGAAAATCATAGGGTCGTCCTTTGCTTATAGGGAGGCGTGCAAAGTCTGCAAAACAATCAACCGAGGCTCTCACAAATGCTTACGTACATGACTTAAGGCAAAGGCTTGTCGAAGAAATTGAAGCAGAGCTAGAATCCAAGGTAAATCAGAAGGTACAAGAGAATTTGGCTAGGGTGCTTAAGAAATTAGGTGATGCCAACTCGGAGATGAACATCAATGTAGAGGATCTAACTTCCACAGTCATGTCCAGTGAGAATGATAATCTGACTGGAGGCACCAGCTCTTAAGTCTCATTTATGAATTGTTATGTGTACCGGATATTTTGGGGTAGCTTTGTAGTATTTTGGGGTAACTGGATATTTTGGGGTAACTGACATGAATTGTGATGTGTACTGCTATATGAATTGTTATCTGTACTGTGTATTATGTTGTGTATTATGCAAGTGTTTTATGTGATATTGTACTGTGTATTATGCAAGTGTTCTATGTGATATTGTACTGTTCTATGTGCTCTTTGTGTCTCTTCAGTATAGTGTTGTAGTAATTTCAGTATAGTGTTGCAGTAGCTTCAGAATAGTGTTGCAGTAGCTTCATAACAGTGTTGCCACCGGGTTATAAATGTTGCTTAAAATAATGTTGCAATAGTCATTCAAGGTGTTGCCATAGGGATGGACCCAGTTGGGTCGTGGGCCCCACATTGTGGGCCCCACAATATGTGGGCCCCACAACTTCAGAAAGTTAATATCTATAGCAACATTTTTGGAATGTTGCTACAGATACCTATGGGTGTTGCCATAGACCCAAATAGGGTTTTATTGCAACAATATTACTTATGTGGCCTTAGATAGTCAAAATGTTGCCTTTGAGGCCTAAGACAACGGCAAAAATTGCATCACCCTAAAAGTGTTGCCATAGACCTATGGCAACATTTTTCGGTCCTGAGCCAACATTATTTTTGTGTTGTAGAAGGCCATTTATGGCGTAGTGTGTCTGGTGTTCTTTTCTATGGGAAAATATGTTTAATATGTTACATTTGGATTCTTATATATATATATATATTAAGTTGTATTATGTATATTGTAGTATCCTATGCGTGTTGATTTCCAGTTTTATAATAATAATAATAATAAAGTAGGTTTTATATATATGCTTTCCGAAAATTGTTTTTCATAGTGGCGGCCTTATTATATTTATGTTCATAGCAATGATGGCTTTGGTATATAAATTTTATTTTATTTTTCATGCGTTTTAAATGGAATATTGATTTTTAAGACAAAATAAAAATACATCTGTTTTCCATTGAATTCTAGATCTTGCTTGTCACTGTCGTGTCGCAGTAGTTTACCTCTTGTCCCGCTGTTCCGTTGTCGATCCGTGCTTATCTGTGTTCGTCCACATCTTGTTCTCGTTGTTTCTCTAGCCTCGAAAGGTGAGCAATCACTCACAATTAACATTTTGATATTTAATAAATTTGATTTCACTTGAAACGACAATTGAAATATGCTGTTAAAATTGAATTTCTTGTTATTTATTTATTTTTAATATAAGATGCTATTATCTGAAATTGTAACGACCCGATATTTTTAAACATTCGCATCCATTATAAGTGTATAGGTAGACACTCATGCCGGAGTTGAATTGCTCAAAATACCACGTTGTAAATAAAATTTGGCAAATCTCAGAGTATACAGTAAATAAATATAATCACAGATCACAGACAGAGAGTAAAATAATGCAGCGGAAGTAAAAGAAATAGTAGTTCATGAAGCTACTATATAAATATATCAGAGTTACATGAGATATAACAGAAGAAATAGAATACAACAAAAGTCTCAATATAATAACCAAGTACAAGCTGAGTAGAACAACGGAATTGAAATAGATAGGACATGACAAGCAGATAATCTCCAACGATTCAAATCTCGAAGAGAGTGGAAATCCAAATCTGTGAATAACTCAGGCTGACCCGAGCGTAAAGCAAAACACAAAACACTCGAGTCAGGACAATATATACTTATATAATGTAAACCAACTCAAGCGAACTGTAATAAGGGTACAAGTAACTTAGAAGATGCTTGGGACCGCCCATCCTCTAAGGATCCGTTAAACTATTTACTATATAGTAATATACGCTATATACAGTAGTGTCTAATCAGTAAAGTATAATCATATAGAAAATAGCGTTAAGGGGATGGAGAACCTTAACGCGGTCGGATCTTAAAATCATAATCGTAGTAAAGCTCGATATGGTAGGTGACACGGCACAACTAGGCAATGCCAGGGTAGATATACCAATTACGCACACGGACTGATGGAGCGCATAGCAGCCACTACCATCCACCTCGAACAACACTCCCAAATCGGAGGATGGCCATCTAATCAATCACAAGTAAGAGTATAATATCGAAGAAATGTGTTCGAGAAGAGATACTACCTCACTGGTCCGAGATCGCTCTTGTTTTAGCCACCGTATGCCAACTCACGGGAGTTGGGTACACGTAACATACCTTAAGAACATCGCCACCATCCTACTTCATTCTGGAATCTCCACCGCGTACACGGTTGTCAAAGTGGTTTTCGGTATCGACAGAGAGTATGTCCATATCCGATCCCGGTCTCTTTGCCAACCAATCGTTATTATAACCCGTGCTTATAACTTTTAAAAACAATACTTTACTTCAAAATAAAATATCATTTCAAACCATATCTTTATCAAAATAAAGATTAAATCAATTCCAAACCATTTCCATATATTTAAATTTTCATATCATTTCAAAACTTCATTTCAAATCATTTTAATATAATAAAATATCATATCCTTACAAAACTTCATTTCAAATCATTTTAATAAAATAAAATATCCTATCAGTTCAAATCCAAATATTCAACTTTAAATACCTTTTAAATTCAAAGATATCGTTCATTTACTATCATTTCAAATCACCTTTAAATATTTTATATTCCAATCAAAATAATTCATTTAAACCTTTTAAAAGTGTAATTATTATATTTTCAAATCAAGTATTCAATTTCCAAAGTTTCAAACCATTCTGAGTTCGTTTACTAAGTCAAAAAACCCTAATTATTAAAATTTTAGCATTTCACAGCATTTGAAAACAACTGCTATAAGTTATATTTGAAAACATTTTTAATTCAACAAAGACAGCACTTGAAACTGCTGTTAAAACTCAGTTTTAGTTGAATTATAGTTCAAAACAGAAAAGACAGCATTTCAGAAGTGCTGCGGTAGTTCAGATTTAAAAACAAGGGTTAAATTTGATTTCAACATAGACTGCAGACCATTATAGCATTTCCAAAGAATACTATAATAGGCCTGAGTTCAATATTAGCCTATAAGTTCAACTACAGCAACTACAGCATTCCAGAAATGCTGTAATAGCTCCTTTTTACACAATTTTAGTTCAAAACAGAATCTATAGCATTTCTGAATGCTATTAAAAGTTAATTTCAGGTGTTAGTATATTTCCAGCAATTAAATAACTTTAATTTAAAACACATAAACATTTTTAAAATCATATTTTAACATTTAAAATGTTCATTTACATATCATTTAACATATATCTTTTCACAATAAATTTCTTATAATCAACTCCAATTTTCAACAATTTACTTAATAAATTTTAGTGTAAAAGTGTCCAATTCTTCACATTTCAACAAATAAACTTAACACTTCAAATTTAAATTACCATTTCACAATTTAACTAAATTTCCAATTTTATTTAATTAACTTAAACCTTTAATTAAAACCAAATTTCACATTTCCTAGTCAAGTTATATTTTAAAAGATCACTTTTAAACATTCATTTATTTAACCATTTAAACTCATTGAAAAATCAATAATACTTTAATAAATCGCTTAAATTAAAATTTAATCAAATTATCATATTTACCATTTTCCAAATATAATTAAATTTTCATTTTTTTATATAACTTAAATATCATTTTTAACCAAAATTCCAAATTTCCAACTTAAGTTATATTTCAAAAATCCAGTTAAACCATTCATTAATTACATTTTTAACACATAGAAAAATCATAATTTCTTTAATTCAAAATATTTCATAACCTGTTTAAATCAAATTTCATAAATTTATATTTTTAAAATACTTAAAAATATTCAAACACTTTATAAAATAACGACGGGCCTGTATATAGTTTTCTAGCCTAGGTCAAGTGATACGGATATGTATCATTTCAATCCGTAGTTTAAAAAGAAAAATCCGAGTTCTATCATTTCAAACCCGCAATCCCAAGTTAAAATAAATTAAATAAAAACCATTCAGGCCTATCATTTCAGCCCATAACGATTTTTCCCTATTCTAAAGTCCGTTCGGGTATGTATCATTTCAATCCATAGTGATTCTAGTCTACAGGGAACTTGCAATGGTGATAACTGATATAAATAACAGAATAACATTAAATAACAGTAACATATGATATAACAGGTGTATAAACATCATATGATCATAACATAGTCAAGTATAACATGATAATATATTTCTACAGATTCACAGGGTGTCAATTTACTAGTTATATAGGTATATATTGTCTGGTGAGAATAACTCACCTGTTTGTGCTGAAGATATCAAAACCAATGACACAATGGAAACAAAAGCACGATGACAAAACTACGGACTTGAGTGGAGAGCGAATCCAATCTACAACTCTTGTGTACAACCCAAAACAAACAATCAAAACAGCAAAATTCAATACGACTTTAAAATGCAATATCATTGAAATAAAAGGAGATACGACTACGCAGTCTTTTGCTTTGCCTTCTCTATTGTTTGGTATGGCTTTGGGGTCTGATGTGGTTCAGATGTGGTCAAGTTTTGGGTCAGGTTTGGGCTAACATAGCTCGGGTTCAAGGAAAGACAAGGTGGAGTTTGTACATGAGGAGGTGATGTGGCTTTGAAGGCAACTAGGTGGTTTTTGGTCAAAACAAGGGCTCGGCCATGGGGATTGGGCTCGGCCTGTGGTGTGTCATGACTGGAAAGAGGTGGGGAGGAGTGTGTCGAGGTCAGGTCAGGGGAGTGGTGGCGGCTATGGTGGTGGTTTGGGTGGTGGTTGAAGTGGATGAGCATGTAGAGGTGAAATAAGCATGGATCTAGGCATCTAGGTTGTAGTTTGAGGGGTTTGGCCATCAAGGGGGTTCGGCCATGGTCAGATCCGGTTGGGTAGATGGTGGTGGTGGTCTGGAAGAGATGGAAGGAGGTGGTGGCCATGGAACAAGGGGGAGAGGCCGATCTAAACAAGGGAGAAAACAAGGAAAAATTGCATAGAAAAAGTAAGAAAAAAAGTAGAAAGAAAAGAGGGATTTACCTAATTTTTTCAAGATGGAGGCCATGACTTTTTTTAGGGTTTTGGAGCTTGAAAATTCGTGAATAACAGGAGGAAGACGGCTGGAAAAAAAGGAATGAGGAATAGTTAGGGTTAATTGGTGAAAGGTTAGGTTAAAACGTAAAAAAAAGTGGACTATAAAAGCCCATAGGAAGATAGAAGGTTTAGGGCCTTTCATATTACTTTATTTTATTTTTATAACTTTATATTTCTGGAAAAAATAATAATCCCAGATAAAATTTCGAAATTTTATAAAAATATAATAGTTTATATAAATATTTATCAATCATATAAAGTTAAATTAAGAAAATAGCTAAAAATAGTAAACTAGTTTAGAAATTTTGAAATTGAATAGAATAAATTTTAGAAAAATTCATATGAGCTTGTAATATATTTCTAAACATAAATAATAATATAAAATAAAAATATATTCACAAAATAAATATATAAAATTTAATTTAAATAAAATTTTAATGAAGAAAATAGCAGAAAATAAGAAAACAGCCTTTAAAAATAGGAAATCAACACAGTAAACATTGGAAAAATTCTATTATTATTTTTGAAATATTTAGAGATGAAAATATACATAAATTAACATATTGACACATATTAAATAAAATATAAGAAAGAAAAATGATTTATAAAATTTAAAATAGGCAAAATTGCACAATAAAACAAATTATACTAAAAATTGAAATGTACATAACTTTTACATTTTAACTCCGTTTCCAACAAAACGAAAAGCAGTATTCAAGTTATTAAATCTATTGTCATAATAAAAGATAAAATTTAAATTCAAAAAGTCAAAGTTTGACTATTTGACCAAAATTCACAATTTTTGGAAATATTAAATTTAGTCATATTTGGAATTCTAATCCACATCAAAATCAAAGTTTATACTTAAAATAACAAAATTTATTCTTTTTCATAAATAAAGCTTTTGAATCTGGAAAAATCAATTTAAAAATATTTGAAAAATACAGGGTTGTTACACTCTCCCTCACTCAAAACTTTTCGTCCCCGAAAAGGAACGAGGTACGGGAAAGCACAGAAAAAGATAGAATGAAATAAGATTAAAATAAGATGATAAGAAGATTGGAATTACACCTGATAACTATTGTTATAGGTAAGTTTAACAAGATGGAGGTGATCAAATCAAGAATATAAGCACGAAAAAGATCCTCTAGAGTCTGAATCACCCTTTTCCCTTGACCGACGTTCTACGAATGGAAAAACAGTGTTTAGATCCAGATGAGTAACAAAGATTATCAAAGATTATAGAAAGATTTCTAAACAGACTGGTATATGCAATAGCCTTCCCATTCTGTAACAAGATAAGAGAAATAAGAACAACCAAAAGATAGTTTGAAAAAAAAATAAGATAATAAATTTGAGACCATAATGCTTTGAAATCATAACAATTTAGGGATGTTTATCATTTGGAAATCATACTACTAAAATCATAACACTTTGGAAATGTTATTCAAAAAAAACATAATACTTAGAAAATCATAACATTTTTTTTATTTTAAAAATAATCTTTATTTAAACCATTTTAATTCAAGGTCAAATAATATTCATTTTAAAGTTGTAACATTTCTAAGTTCATTCAATTATAAAATTTCCAAAACATTGTATTTTCAAAATAGCAGCACTTATAAAATGCTACAGTAGATATATTAGTATTTCAGATCAGTTTAATTTCAGAAATATTTATTTGGATATCATTTAACTTATGACTTATTAAAACATACTTTTATGAATGGAATATCCAAATTAAACTATACTTCGTTTATTAAGTCAAAAGCTCACTATTTTACTTAGCTCTAAATTTAACACATACCCTAACACTTTATTTAAAATACCCATTTCATAAATAGATATTCCTTTAATAAGTTACACTTAAAATTTCCATTTGAAAACCAAATTCTCAATTATCAAGTTTTAGTGATGTTAAAATACATTTTAACTATTTAAATCATAATTATTCATTTTTCAAGACATATCAATTTCATAAATAAAATATTTATCATAGCAAATATAACAATCAAATTTCTTTACACATTTATTCATTTAGACATCAATTAAACTATGAATTCAAGTTAAATAAACTTTATTACAAAATGTCCAATTCAAATGTATTTTTTATTTTATCTATTCAAAGATACATTATTTATTATACAACATATTCATTTCAGGAAATAACTTTTATTAAAATTCCTAGGTTAGACTTAAGGTTCCATATAAAATCAAATTTGATTATTAAGTTATTTAAATAAAATCTCTTTAAATCCCTTTTTCACTATTTACCTCTGTTAACCTTTTATAACTAAAATTTAAGTGTATAACATTTATTATAACCACTCAAATTTTATTTATAAAAATCCTTTCTATATTGTATATTATCCAATTTCATATTCAACTTCTGTGTAATTTTGGTAAGTTATATTGGAATGAAATTGTATGTTATACAAATAAAACTTTCCAATTCAATTATCTCAAGTTTGAATCATTTATCCAAATTTTTGATTTTCTTTTTATAATTGAAATTATTCTTCAAGATGAAATTTAAGAATTAATTTTCCGGTTTCCTTCAAACCAGTTAGAGATAAATAAATATATGTACATAATATGTCAAATCAATTTAAATCATATATCTATATATATATTATAAATCAAATCATATTTAAAAATTCAAATAAATTAAATCTTTCAAAACAAAGCTGTAGTAAGACTACAGAACGGTCTCTTCAGTTCAAAACTCGAAAATGAATGTCGATGACGCTGCAGTCATCACCGAAATTATTTTCCAGCGACAAAGAGAAGAGCACTAAATTTTTAAACTTTAAAATCCTTTAGAAACATATTTCTACTTAGAAATACTTTAAATAATATATCCTTTTACAACTTTAAACACAAGGTTTGAAATCCATCGGAAATTAAATTCTTAAATTTCTTGTTTTAAATTCATTTCAGTTCCCAAATAAATTTATAAACAACTATTTATAAATTCATTTATAGAACTATAAATTATTAGTTCCATAAATTTACTTATATCTCAAAATTTATTTCATTAACCAAATTTTAAAATAATATTGTGTCAGTTTGTTCTGTCAAAGTGTTTTAGAAATCCTATCGATAGCGTTGATCAGACGAATCGATCGGAAACCCAATTCAACATCAACAACTCAAACAACACAATATTTAAACATTTTAATTTTAAATATTAGTTTACAAATACACTATACATGAATTGATTTTGAAAGAAGGATAGAGATTCGAATTTGGTTAACTAAAATCAAATGAAATTCTGATTTGAAAATAAGTTGAAACAAGGATGAGATGATTAAATAATAGAATAGGAAGATGGATAAGCTTATATAAATCACGGGCAACCTTAACCGGGTCAACCGTGACTTAAAGAATAAGATCGATGTGGATTTCTAGGGTAAATCAACATTCGACCTCAAGAGATAGAGTTTGGGATAGTAAGCGATACTAGCATTTAAACCGAGGATATAAAATCTTTGGTGAATCGACGCTATTATAAAGGAGTTTCACCCCTTTACAAGAAAATTAGAATATTAGCGAGACCGCCAATTCACTACAAAGATCATTCGAAGTGGAGTTATGAGATACTCCAGAATCAAAAGAAGATGAATAGTGAGGAACAATAATGGATTTTGGAACCGCAGGGGACGTTCCAAAATTCAAAGGAAATCAAATCAAAAGGAAGAGATTCAAACTCGAACGAAAGTGATTCTGTAAATAAATTTACCATACATTCTAAGTTTTTCCTCAAAGACAAAGCTCTGATACCAACTGTAACGACCCGATATTTTCAACCATTCGCATCCATTATAAGTGTATAGGTAGACACTCATGCCGGAGTTGAATTGCTCAAAATACCGCGTTGTAAATTAAATTTGGCAAATCTCAGAATATACAGTAAATAAATATAATCACAGATCACAGACACAGAGTAAAATAATGCAGCGGAAGTAAAAGAAATAGTAGTTCATGAAGCTACTATATAAATATATCAGAGTTACATGAGATATAGTAGAAGAAATAGAATACAACAAAAGTCTCAATATAATAACCAAGTACAAGCTGAGTAGAACAACGGAATTGAAATAGATAGGACATGACAAGAAGATAATCTCTAGCGATTCAAATCTCCAAGAGAGTGGAAATCCAAATCTGTGAATAACTCAGGCTGACCCGAGCGTAAAGCAAAACAAAAAACACTTGAGTCAGGACAATATATACTTATATAATGTAAACCAACTCAAGCGAACTGTAATAAGGGTACAAGTAACTTAGAAGATGCTTGGGACCGCCTATCCTCTAAGGATCCGTTAAACTATTTACTATATAGTAATATACGCTATATACAGTAGTGTCTAATCAGTAAAGTATAATCATATAGAAAATAGCGTTAAGGGGATGGAGAACCTTAACGCGGTCGGATCTTAAAATCATAATCGTAGTAAAGCTTGATATGGTAGGTGACACGGCACAACTAGGCAATGCCAGGGTAGATATACCAATTACGCACACGGGCTGATGGAGCGCATAGCAGCCACTACCGTCCACCTCGAACAACACTCCCAAATCGGAGGATGGCCATCTAATCAATCACAAGTAAGAGTATAATATCGAAGAAATGTGTCTGAGAAGAGGTGCTACCTCACTGGTCCGAGATCGCTCCTTTTTTAGCCACCTTATGCCAACTCACGGGAGTTGGGTCCACGTAACATACCTTAAGAACGTCGCCACCATCCTACTTCATCTGGAATCTCCACCGAGTACACGGTTGTCAAAGTGGTTTTCGGTATCGACAGAGAGTATGTCCATATCCGATCCCGGTCTCTTTGCCAACCAATCGTTATTATAACCCGTGCTTATAACTTTTAAAAACAATACTTTACTTCAAAATAAAATATCATTTCAAACCATATCTTTATCAAAATAAAGATTAAATCAATTCCAAACCATTTCCATATATTTAAATTTTCATATCATTTCAAAACTTCATTTCAAATCATTTTAATATAATAAAATATCATATCCTTACAAAACTTCATTTCAAATCATTTTAATAAAATAAAATATCATATCCTTACAAAACTTCATTTCAAATCATTTTAATAAAATAAAATATCCTATCAGTTCAAATCCAAATATTCAACTTTAAATACCTTTTAAATTCAAAAATATCGTTCATTTACTATCATTTCAAATCACCTTTAAATAGTTTATATTCCAATCAAAATAATTCATTTAAACCTTTTAAAAGTGTAATTATTATATTTTCAAATCAAGTATTCAATTTCCAAAGTTTCAAACCATTCTGAGTTCGTTTACTAAGTCAAAAAACCCTAATTATTAAAATTTCAGCATTTCACAGCATTTGAAAACAACTTCTATAAGTTATATTTGAAAACATTTTTAATTCAGCAAAGACAGCACTTAAAACTGCTGTTAAAACTCAGTTTTAGTTGAATTATAGTTCAAAACAGAAAAGACAGCATTTCAGAAGTGCTGCGGTAGTTCAGATTTCAAAACAAGGGTTAAATTTGATTTCAACATAGACTGCAGACCATTATAGCATTTCCAGAGAATGCTATAATAGGCCTGAGTTCAATATTAGCCTATAAGTTCAACTACAGCAACTACAGCATTCCAGAAATGCTGTAATAGCTCCTTTATAAACAATTTTAGTTCAAGACAGAATCTATAGCATTTCTGAATGCTATTAAAAGTTAATTTCAGGTGTTAGTGTATTTCCAGCAATTAAATAACTTTAATTTAAAACACATAAACATTTTTAAAATCATATTTTAACATTTAAAATGTTCATTTACATATCATTTAACATA
The DNA here is from genome assembly GCA_030737815.1 of Allium fistulosum. NCBI lineage: Eukaryota > Viridiplantae > Streptophyta > Magnoliopsida > Asparagales > Amaryllidaceae > Allium > Allium fistulosum. Next base: position 1,057,247,460 of record CM060907.1, read on the forward strand.
TATCTTTTCACAATAAATTTCTTATAATCAAATCCAATTTTCAACAATTTACTTAATAAATTTTAGTGTAAAAGTGTCCAATTCTTCACATTTCAACAAATAAACTTAACACTTCAAATTTAAATTACCATTTCACAATTTAACTAAATTTCCAATTTTATTTAATTAACTTAAACCTTTAATTAAAACCAAATTTCACATTTCCTAGTCAAGTTATATTTTAAAAGATCACTTTTAAACATTCATTTATTTAACCACTTAAACTCATAGAAAAATCAATAATACTTTAATAAATCGCTTAAATTCAAATTTAATCAAATTATCATATTTACCATTTTCCAAATATAATTAAATTTTCATTTTTTTAATATAACTTAAATATCATTTTTAACCAAAATTCCAAATTTCCAACTTAAGTTATATTTCAAAAATCTAGTTAAACCATTCATTAATTACATTTTTAACACATAGAAAAATCATAATTTCTTTAATTCAAAATATTTCAAAATCTGTTTAAATCAAATTTCATAAATTTATATTTTTAAAATACTTAAAAATATTCAAAACACTTTATAAAATAACCACGGGTCTGTATATAGTTTTCTAGCCTAGGTCAAGTGATACAGATATGTATCATTTCAATCCGTAGTTTAAAAAGAAAAATCCGAGTTCTATCATTTCAAACCCGCAATCCCAAGTTAAAATAAATTAAATAAAAACCATTCAGGCCTATCATTTCAGCCCATAACGATTTTTCCCTATTCTAAAGTCCGTTCGGGTATGTATCATTTCAACCCATAGTGATTCTAGTCTACAGGGAACTTGCAATGGTGATAACCGATATAAATAACAGAATAACATTAAATAATAGTAACATATGATATAACAGGTGTATAAACATAATATGATCATAACATAGTCAAGTATAACATGATAATATATTTCTACAGATACATAGGGTGTCAATTTACTAGTTATATAGGTACATATTGTCTGGTGAGAATAACTCACCTGTTTGTGCTGAAGATATCAAAAGCAATGACACAATGGAAACAAAAGCACGATGACAAGACTACGGACTTTAGTGGAGAGTGAATCCAATCTACAACTCTTGTGTACAACCCAAAACAAACAATCAAAACAGCAAAATTCAATACGACTTTAAAATGCAATATCATTGAAATAAAAGGAGATACGACTACGCAGTCTTTTGCTTTGCCTTCTCTATTGTTTGGTATGGCTTTGGGGTCTGATGTGGTTCAGATGTGGTCAAGTTTTGGGTCAGGTTTGGGCTAACATAGCTCGGGTTCAAGGCAAGACAAGGTGGAGTTTGTACATGAGGAGGTGATGTGGTTTTGAAGGCAACTAGGTGGTTTTTGGTCAAAACAAGGGCTCGGTCATGGGGATTGGGCTCGGCCTGTGGTGTGTCATGACTGGACAGAGGTGGGGAGGGGTGTGTCGAGGTCAGGTCAGGGGAGTAGTGGCGGCTATGGTGGTGGTTTGGGTGGTGGTTGAAGTGGATGAGCATGTAGAGGTGAAATAAGCATGAATCTAGGCATCTTGGTTGTAGTTTGAGGGGTTTGGCCATCAAGGGGGTTCGGCCATGGTCAGATCTGGTGGGTTAGATGGTGGTGGCGGTCTGGAAGAGATGGAAGGAGGTGGTGGTCGTGGAACAAGGGGGAGAGACCGATCTAAACAAGGGAGAAAACAAGGCAAAATTGCATAGAAAAAGTAAGAAAAAAAGTAGAAAGAAAAGAGGGATTTACCTAATTTTTTCAAGATGGAGGCCATGACTTTTTTTAGGGTTTTGGAGCTTGAAAATTCCAGAATAACAGGAGGAAGACGGCTGGAAAAAAAGGAATGAGGAATAGTTAGGGTTAATTGGTGAAAGGTTAGGTTAAAACGTAAAAAAAAGTGGACTATAAAAGCCCATAGGAAGATAGAAGGTTTAGGGCCTTTCATATTACTTTATTTTATTTTTATAACTTTATATTTCTGGAAAAAATAATAATCCTAGATAAAATTTCGAAATTTTATCAAAATATAATAGTTTATATAAATATTTATCAATCATATAAAGTTAAATTAAGAAAATGGCTAAAAATAGTAAACTAGTCTAGAAAATTTGAAATTGAATAGAATATATTTTAGAAAAATTCATATGAGCTTGTAATATATTTCTAAACATAAATAATAACATAAAATAAAAATATATTCACAAAATAAATATATAAAATTTAATTTAAATAAAATTTAATTGAAGAAAATAGTAGAAAATAAGAAAACAGCCTTTAAAAATAGGAAATCAACACAGTAAACATTGGAAAAATTCTATTATTATTTTTGAAATATTTAGAGATGAAAATATACATAAATTAACATATTGACACATATTAAATAAAATATAAGAAAGAAAAATATGATTTATAAAATTTAAAATAGGCAAAATTGCACAACAAAACAAATTATAGTAAAAATTGAAATGTACATAACTTTTACATTTTAACTCCGTTTCCAACGAAACGAAAATCAGTATACAAGTTATTAAATCTACTGTCATAATAAAAGATAAAATTTAAATTTAAAAGTCAAAGTTTGACTATTTGACCAAAATTCACAATTTCTGGAAATATTAAATTTAGTCATATTTGGAATTCTAATCCACATCAAAATCAAAGTTTATACTTAAAATAACAAAATTTATTCTTTTTCATAAATAAAGCTTTTGAATCTAGAAAAATCAATTTAAAAATATTTGAAAAATACAGGGTTGTTACAGAAATTGTTCACCTGTGATATATGACACCATATCATGTTGTGTATATTTTATTATATTTATCACTGATGATATATGCCTGTTATTGATATGTTATATTTTATCATATTTGTTCTCACTCTGCAAGTTCCTCGTTAATTTAGAATTCCCTATGGGTTGAAATGATACATACCCGAACGATTTTGTAGAATAAGGGAAAATCGTTATAGGTTGAAATGATATACCCAAGCGATTTTCATTGATTTTAAATTTTTGGGATTGCGGGTTGAAATGATATATACCCGTAGATATTTAAATTGCGGATTGAAATGATAAATATCCGTATCACTTGACCATAGGATAGAAAATTATATACGGACACCTTTGGTCTATACTTTGAAAAATGATTTCCAAGGTTTGAAAGGAAATATATGGGTTTTAATAAATATTGTTTTATATAATATATAAATGCTATTTTATATATGTATAAAAATTTAGATTTTAAAATAATATGTTTTGGAAATTTTAATTTTTAAATTAGTTTTGGAAAATATAAATTTTAAGATTTTCTTATGATTTTATTATTTTTAAAATATATAAATAGATTTAATATAAAATAAATTTAACAATAAGATTTAATTTGATAAAACTGAATTTAATTGGTTTATAACATGTTTAAGTATTTATTTAGAATCTATATTAATATTTTAAAAATAGAAGTTTATAACTTTAATAATAAAGGTTTGGAAGATAAATTAATGTTGGCTTGGAATTTAAATTGGTTAATAATTGAATTTAAATAAGAATTGAATTGAACTTATTAGTTTTGAGATTTTGAAAGATATGATTTATATCTTGATTTGATAAAAAGTGATTAAATGAATATTCTAAACTTTAAATAAAATTGAGACTGAATATTTAATATTGATTTAAATTTATAAACTGAGATTTTTATTTAATTGTTATTAAAATGATTAAGTGAATATTCTCCAATTTGAATAAAATTAAAGTTAAATGTTGAAATATAAATGAAATTTATATTGAAAATGTTTGAATATTTAAACTTTAATCTTTAAACTTTAAATTGAAATGGTTAAACTGGAATTGATTTAAATTGAATTCTGGGGAAATTAAGATGATTTGAATTGATTTGCGAAATTCGAGGAAACTAATCTTATTATATAAAGTATTTTTAATATATAAACCATTTTTAATATATATAAACTATTTTAATATATAAATTATTTTCATATATAAACTATTTTAATTTATAACTATTTTAATATATATCCTATTTCAATATCTAAACTGTTTAAGTCAAAGGTGTTATGAGTTCCAAAGTGTTATGATTTCAAAAGTGTTATGATTTTTAGAAATGAATATGATTTATAATGATATCAAATTGACATGGTTTCGAAATGAATATGATATTTTGATTTTGAAGCGTGAACTATTTGAAATGAAATGACCACGGTGTGAAATAAGCATTTGGTTGTTAAAGAGACCGGGATCGAATATTGTCATACTCTCTGCCAATACCGAAAACCACTTTAACAACTGTGTACGTGGTGGAGATTCCAGAATGAAGTAGGATGGTTTGGAGAAAATTCTATATGGTATTTACGTAGCCCTGACTCCCGTGAGTCAGCTTGCTGTGGCTAAAACAGGAGCTATACTAGGCCAAGTGAGGGTAATTCCCCCTATTAGACCCATTTCTTCGATACCATTCTATATGCTTTTGTGATTTGATTGGGTGCACCTTTTGATTTGGGAGTGTGTCACGAGGTGGGCGGTAGTAGCTGCTATGCATTACCACTAGTCCGGGAGTGCAAATGGTATATCTACCATGGCATTTCCTCAAGTGCCCTGTCGCATGCCCTATCGCACCTTTTACGAGTTTGTTTTGTACCATACCTATGTGGTGTCCTCTAGGTAAACCACCGATTTGGTGGAGCGTACGGCATTGTATAGACTACGGGAATATATAAAATGTGTTAAGGGAATATGGGTAACGCCTTAACGCTATTTTAGTACTTTTACTTTACCGATAGACATAATATAATAGCGTATATTACTACATAGTAGATAGTTCCACGGATCCTTAGAGGATGGAAATCCCAAACATCCTTTGAGTTGCTTGTATTTCAGTTGCACTTGAGTTAAATTTACTATATAAGAATGTTAATCCCGACTCGAGTGTTTTGTGTTTTGCTTTATGCTCGGGTCAGACTGAGTGTCACGGCATTTGAGACTCACCTTTGGAGTTTGGAGCATCGCTTGGAGATCCACCTATCTATCCAGCTTTCAATTATTTCAGTTGTTTCCAATGATTTCTGCTCAGTCTTGTCAGTTACTTTTGTATTTGAGAGTACTCTGTATTTAAGGTTTCTGTTGTATTTTGTTCAAACTCTGATGTTCATATAGTAGCTTCATGAACTACTATTTATCTATTCTGCTACTTATTGTTATATTACTCTGTGTCTGTGATTCTGTGATTGATTTATTTACTGTATATACTGAGTTTTGCCAAATATAAATTAACAATCTGTTGTTTTGAGCAATTCAAGTCGGACATGTATGGATGCGAGTGGTTCGAAATGCCAGGTCGTTACAACATAACTTTTTTAAACATCAAATTTTTCTTAGATGGATGAAGATAACGTCTTGTTGCATGTTGCATTAAAACAGCCCATGTTTGCTTTTTCTTAATAATACAAGTGCACATACACACATGCACAAAACTACACACACACCCAAACTTGCACAAGCACACACAACATCGCACCTACACCTATTCAATAATTTAAATGAACCAATAGGAAAAATGAAGCTTTAATACTCTTTGCAACAATTATGGTATTACCCATTTAGCCCAAATATACAGATGTTTAGTATGATAAGAGTAAATTTCTACCAAGGAAAATACAAATACAAGTACCCATTGCATTTACCTGGCTAGAGCAATTCTCCAAGTAGCCAAGGCAAATATGGTTCTTGTCACTGTTGCCAGTATAGGAGGTGCATCCAGGTTCTTTCCTTTCGATCTACACATGTATTACCATTTCTTCTTCAGTTTCAGAACAACCAAGTGATCATCAAGTTAAATAATTAAAAGAGGAAGTTAGTTATACTTATATGAGACAGAAACTCGAAGGAAATCCATGCCAATCTGACTGTTCACTTTAGGAAGAAGAAGTTCTACCAGGACCTTGCGTACTTCTTTGTCGTACAGATCTCCAAAGGAAACAGTTACAGTGCCTCCAGCATTGAGGTCCTTAGACATTGGATAATATCTAATGTTCACATTCTTAATCATTGTCGGCTGCAATGGTGGCATAGTAAGTGGTGCCACTGTTAGCATCAGGTCCTCAACAACTACAGTTAGAAGCCCTGCCAAACATTGTGAAAATGCAAGGGTCAACGTACTCGTGTTCTGAACATCCGAATAGGTGCCTCCTTTGCTGCTTTTTGCAATCTTGTTCAGCACATGTTCATATATATATGTACATTAGGTTTAGTGGCATTACACACATCACACATATATACATATTGATGAATTGATGTTGAACTTACCCTGGAATCTTAGCCATTGCCAAAGTCAAATGTGAAAACGGGTACCTCTTTCATATGAAGTTTAGAAGTATAGTAATCTTTTTCTTCAATGGTTTTACCAGCGGTTTCACTGTCGGACATAACCATGATTGTTGTGGTATGACCTATGTACCTACGTGCATTAATTACATCTAAGGCCTCTGAAATGCCAGCTGGAATGTTTGTGCCCCCTTTAGCTTCTAAACTATTGACTATGCCTTCTGTTGTTGAGAATCTTCAATTATCTGATGCAATCGACATCGTCTTTTTGCCATATAGTTGAAAGAAACAATGGACAAACGATCAATTGGGCTAAGTTTCCTAATAAGGAATCACGTTGCCCTTTGAAATTTGGTTAATCTTTGATCTCCACTCATGCTCCCACTGACATCTAAGATATCCACAAGACCGAGTCCAGGTCCATCTTCACTCAGTCCAGACCTTGTTAGTTCCATTTAAAAAGATTTATTTCGAAAAGTTTGCCAATAAAGGATTTTAAATGGCTTATTACAAGGATTATTACAAATGCAATAGTGGTTGAAGAAATTATATTTGTGCTATCCGACCTAAAGTGCAACATTCTTTCAATCATTTCCATCATCCCATGAACATTTACACCGCTAGCGTCTTCATACCGAATGAATTGTAGATCAATGACCACCGAAAGAACATCAAACTGTAGAAAGATCGTCAGTATCGACTACAATGCCGGCATCTTATTCTACTTGAGTATATTCATTCGGTTTTGGGAGGGGGTTGGTGTATAGGGTTATATTTCTTTTATACATTTAATATTAGTTTTATCTCTTATCATTTGTCATTCTGAATACAAAAATATTACATGTAAATTAATTATCATTGTATATACAATACTATAAAAGAAATTTTAAGACTACCAAAAAGAATGATTGCTAGCGTTACATAGAAAACTATGTTACTTATCAAATTTGCTAGCCATGTACCGCATCAAAACAATGTTCATCCCACAAATATTAGTTCACCGGATTATACAACAAACTTGACTACTGTTGCATGCCAACGAAAAAAATGCTATTAATCAAAAGTGGATCTGAAATATGGGCTGCAATTATAGAGTGGGAAGACTAATATGTGAAGCTGAATTATTTGCTGCAGGCTAAACATCAGCATCGTAAAGGAGAAGAATAACTTGCATTAGAACATGTGTGACTATCACAGCAAGCCATGAAAAAATACTAACTGAAATCGAATATAATGTGAAGCATGAACATTGTTTTACCGAACGATGTTGTTGTCATGTGTACTATATACACTAGCCTGAACTTCATGAACAAAATTGGCAGTACCTAAGACTGATAGAACTGGTGTCGTTGGATTGTACTATAATATGGTTATGTAATAATATTATTATAAACTTAGTTAATTTTTATGAAACTTATTTATTTTTAAAAAACTTAGTTTATTAGTTGTTAATATTACTATTATGGCTTTTATTATTATTAATATTAGTAATATTATTAATATAGTTAATTTTCAAAAACATTAGTGAAATTATTATATTATCAATTTAGTGATTTATCATAAGCATCAGATGAATTATTACTATTATTATTGTTATATAATTGGTTAATTTTTATAAATTATTTTTATTTTTACAAAACATAATCGAAGAATTTAATTATTATTATTATAGGTATTAGTTAATTTTAAAAAAGTTATTTATCATAAACATTAGTTGAATTATTATTATTATAAAACATTAGTTAAACAATAAATTTATGAAAAATAACAAAATTAGTTAAATTTTATAAAACAGTTAACTTTGTTGATATTTTATAATGTATTATTATTATTCAAAATTTAGTTAATTTTTATCAATCTTAGTTAAATTTTTATAAATTTAGTTACAATTTAAAACTTAGTTAACTTGGTTAATAATTTATTAGTTTATATAAAAAAGGTTAAATTTTATAAAATTAGTTAATTTATTATTATTATTAACTATATATATAGTTAATTTTTATAAAATTGAGTTAACTTGGTTAATATTTTATGATTTATTAATAATGATAATATTATTTATAAGTTTAGTTAATTTTTATAAAACTTAGTTAATTTGGTTAATATTATATAATCTATTATTATTATTATAATCAACTTAGTAAATTTTTATAAAACTTAAAGTTAATATATTATTATTATTATACACTAAGTTAATTTTTTTAAAACTTAGTTAACTTGGTCATTACTTTATAATTTGTTATTAGTATTATTATTCTAAACTTAGTGAACTGTTATTAAATGTAACGACCTGGTATTTCAAACTATTCAAATCGACCCAACAAGTGCATAAGTAGACACACATGTCAGACTTGAATTGCTCAAAACAACAGATTGTTAATTTATATTTGGCAAAACTCAGCATAAACAGTAAATAAAATCAATCACAGACACAGAGTATTACAACAATAAGCAGCGGAATAGATAAATAGTAGTTCATGAAACTACCATATAAACATCAGAGTTAAAACAAAATACAACAGATATCTCGAATACACAGAAGTTACCAATACAAATTCTAATGACAAGTCTGATCAAAGCAACTGGAATAAACTGAAGTAACTGGAAAGTTGAATAGACAAAGACAGATCTTTAAGCAAAGCTCCAAACTCCAAAGGTGAGTATCAAATGCTGTGACACTCAGTCTAACCCGAGCATAAAGCAAAACACAAAACACTCGAGTCAAGATTAACATTCTTATAACAGTAAATTCAACTCAAGTGAAATGTCAACTGAAATACAAGTAACTTAAAGGATGCTTGAGATTTCCATTCTCTAAGGATCCGTGGAACTATCTACTATGTAGTAATATACGCTATTATAATATGTCTATCGGTAAAGTAAAGTATTAAAATAGCGTTAAGGCGTTACCCATATCCCCCTTAACACATTTTATATATTTCCGTAGTCTATACAGTACCGTAAGCTCCACCAAACCGGTGGTTTACTCAGAGGGCACTCCATAAGTACGGTACAAAACAAACTCGTAGAAGGCGCGATAGGGCATGTGAACAGGGCACGCGAGGCAATGCCAAGGTAGAAATACCATTTGCGGATCCGGACCGGTGGTAACGCATAGCAGCTACTACTGCTCACCTCGAGACACACTCCCAAATCAAAGGTGCACCCAATTAAATCACAAAGTAATAAAATGGTATCGAAGAAATGTGTCAGATAGGAGGAATGACCTCACTTGGCCCGGCATGGCTCATGGTTTAGTCACATCTAAGCTAACTCACGGGAGTCAGGGCTACGTAAATACCTCATACAGAATCGTACACCAAACCATCCTACTTCGTTCTAGAATCTCCACCACGTACACAGTTGTTAAAGTGGTTTTTGGTATTGGCAGAGAGTATGACAATATCCGATCCCGGTCTCCTTAACAACCTAATGATTATTTCATATCGTGGTCAATTATATTTCAAATAGTTTATAGTTCATATCAAAATATCATATTCATTTCAAAATCATATCTCTTTCGAAATCATATTCACTTCCGAACTTAAATAGTTTAAATATTGAGATTAGTATATATATTGCAATAGTTGTAAATTAAAATATTTTTTATTAAAAGTAGGTTATAGATTAAAATAGATTGTATATTAAAATATTTTATATATTAAAAATAGTTTATGTATATTAAAATAAATTTTCAAATTTGAATTGTTTCTTCCAATTTCACCAATTAAATCAAATCAACAGTAGTTCCAAAGTTCAATTTTAATCAATCTCAACTCAATGTTTTCAATGTCAAAGGTTAAAGGTCAAATTCAAATTCTCATTAAAACTATTTAATATTTATATCGATTTCGATCCAGGTTTGAACTACAAATTTAAACCACTTCAAATTCAATAGGTTTCAAAGTTTAATTATTCAAACATTTACAATAACCAAATTTAATAAATTTCATTTATATTTCATAATTCAACTTTTTAATTCTATTTAAGTTTGAAAATATTCACTTAATTATTTTAATAACCATTTCAATAAAATCTCATATTACAAAATATCCAATTTCAACTTTATTTAAAGTTGAAATATCCATGTAATCACCTTTTATCAAATCTAGTTATAAAATCATACCTTTTAAAATCTCAAATCACTAAGTTCAATTAAATTCTTATTTAAATTCAAATATTAACCAATTTAAATTCCAAGTCGACATTAATTTGTCTTCCCGACCTTTATTATATTAAGTTATTGAAAATTTATTTTTAAAATATTAATATAAATTTAAATAAATACTTAACCATATTATATAATAATTAAATTAAATTTTATTAAATTAAATCTTATTATTAAATTTATTTTATATTAAATCTTATTTTTATATATATATTTAAAACAATAAAGTTATAAGAAAAATCTTAAAAGCTTATATTTTCCAAAACTAACTTATAAATTAAAATTTCCAAAACATATTATTTTAAAAATCTAAATTTTATACATATATAAAAATAGCATTTATATATTTCATTTTAAAATCAATATTCATTAAACCCATATATTTCCTTTCAAACTTTGGAAATCATTTTCGAAATATAGACCAACGGTGTCTGTATATTATTTTCTATCCTATGGTCAAGTGATACGGATATTTATCATTTCAGTCCCCAATTTAAAAATTAATATTTACGGGTATATATCATTTCAACCCACAATCCAAAAAATTTCAAAATCAATGAAAATCGCTTGGGTTTATCATTTCAACCCATAACAGTTTTCTCCTAATTTATAAGATCGTTCGGGTATGTATCATTTCAACCCATATGGATTCTAAACTAACTGGGAACTGGCAGAGTGAGAAAAAATATGATAATAATATAACATATCAACAACAGGCATATATCATTAGTAAAAAATTTAAATATAATATATATAACAGGTTATGGTGTCATACGTCATAGGTAAACAATTGCAGATAATGGCATGTCATATTTTAACAATTAAATAACTTAACAATTCAAATTTAACAGCATATTTCAATCGTCAGTTCATGCGAATCTAAATTTACTAAATATAAGAATGTTAATCATGAGTGATTTCTCACCTTTCAAGACTAGAGAAATTAGACAACATGAGAAGCTACGAATCCAAGCACAAAATCCAAAGCACAACACGATGAGCACAAATTTGACGAATAGAGCAAGGCACGATGGACTCGAATCGATGAAATAATACATATATATTATATAAAGTAAAACATATCGATATTTATATTTTAAAATCAAATAAAATCTTTAAACAATATATATGTATATATGCAAACAATTATATATGTAAGTTATTCAAACAAATATATATGTCTACTCAAACAAACATGTGCAAACTATATATGTAAAATACAACTAAATATACATATAAAATAAAACACATACTTTTAAATCATAGTATATATATAAAACATTTTAAAACCAATAATTAAAATCAATACTTTAAACACATGATATATATATAACATATCAAAAGTATTATATATATAACTTATATAAAGAGACGAGAAGAGCAAGAGTTTGGTGGCTGCTCGGAAAAGGTGGCGAGACGGAGTGGAAGAGCAAGGCCGAGTTGGCTGGGTAATGTTGTAGGTCATCGGGCTGCTGGGCGGAAGAAGGCGCGGGTGGAGGCGGCTATTCTTAGGTCGGAGGGGACTGCTGTCCGGCGAGGTGGTGATAGGTGGAATGGGTGGTAGGGTCAGCAAGGTGGGGGACACAGTAGGAGAGAGGGAGGACCAGTGTGGATGTGGCCGGCAGACAAGGCGGAGGGTGGTCGGCCAGGGAGTGTGCTCGGTTGATGGGTTCGCGTGAGGTGGATCTGGGCTTTCGGTGGAGGAATTGGCTAATGGCGGCCATGGGCAAGGGTGGTGGTGGGCTGGGTGACGTGGTAGAAGGGTTGAAGGATGCTGCGTGGAGGCAGGAGGCGGTTGGGGAAGCAAGGCCGGAGGTGGAGCACGGCCAAGTAGCAGGGTTTGCTCGCGGTAAGAGGCTCGGGTGGGCTGTGTTATGGCGGTAGTAGGGTGGAGAGGCGGTTACAAGGCGCAGGCTATGATGTAAAGGGGTGTTCCGGATAATGCTGCTGGTGGTGGGTTTGATGTGTGGGGAAATGACGGAGGTGGCTGTCGATTATTGGTGGATGTTTCAGCTGACAGAGGGAAGGCAAGGCGGGGTTTGGTGGTTGGCTGGGCGGGTTGGTTGGTAAGGAAGGGTGGATCAGTGGAGACAGGGAAGAAGCAAGCAAGCATGCAAACTTATATATGTACAGCCTTATTATTTTATTTTATATTTTCAGAAGCAAGAAGAGAACGAAAGGAGAAGGGAGAGAAAGTGAATGGATGAACCAGAAGAATGAAAATGAACCAGCAATTATATTGAATATAGAAGGAATAACAAAAGTCAACTATTGAACTCAGCAAATAAATAATAGTTAGTGGCCATTTGTTTTCTCACGTGGACAATTGAATGGCCACAGGGAAACGAAATGGCTCAGAATGGGTACTGATACGGCTACCGTTCTCGCAGATTCCACCGCGTATCGGACTCCGAAACACACAAATGAATATACTGCGGAGATCAGCATGACGAGAAGAACAGAATGGTACACTAATAACAACAATATGATCATCCTATCAAAAGTCGATATTCGCTGCCAAAATGCTGCTAAAACGCCGAAAATAAGATAAATGGGGCTTTAGCACTCCAAATTCGGCGAAACGAAATATGATGACTCACTCAGAAAATGATTTACATTTTAAAAATATTCAGATTTCGAAAATATTAAATGTTCATCAAATTAACTAATTTAAATTGAAATTGAAATTTACACAATAGAATTAACCTTCATATTTTCCGATGTAAATCTGCCATTTGCTATGTTTAAATAGATGCATACCAAATATCAAATTTTCATTGTTGAATTAAAAAAAATTTCAAGCAAAATTTAAATTAATTACGTTATAAAAATCGTTAAAATTTCCGAGTCGTTATGTAACAACCCGTATTTTTGATAATGAAAAATATTAAATTTAATAAGGTTTTGGACTTTAATATTGTTAGAAATTAAAATTTATGATTTATTAAATTGAATCTTATTAGATTAGAAATTTTGACCCTAAGATATATCTTAAAACGACTAATTTTAATGAGATAAAAGATGGTAACACGTATTAACATATAATTTGCTAAATATTGATTGAATGTAATTGACTACTATAATATGTTAACGTAATTTCAATCAATTTAAATAATAAAGGTTAATAAGGAATAGAATAAATGATGTATAAATTGATGTAATCATATGTTATTAATTGCAATTGGTTTTAATATGGAGTATGAAATCAATTATTTTGTACGTAAATTTATTAACCTTTGTTTGTAAACAATAAGTTAATAGATATGGATTATTAATGTATAACCATTGTTTTATTTATTATCTAATTATTAAATCCGTTAGAAATTTATTTGGTAATTAATGGAGAATTAATGTAATTGAAATATTACAATTGATATAAGAAGAAACCTTAACTATTGAGTGATGAGTGTAATAAAATGAAAACTTATGTTAATCAATTTCATAAGGGAATAGTTGATTTGATAATAAGAATGTAAATGAAAATAAAAGGATTTGTTTGGAATTTAAATATATAATGAATGGTTTTATTACAGTTGTAATTAAATATTGGAATTAATTTAGTACATAGATATTGGGTTTAACATGGAAAATTGGATTTCAAAGGAAAATAGTTGGATTAATTATCTTCCCTATATTAGGGTATGTTTTGAGATTTAATTATTGTAATTAATAGTAATTATATCTTTCCATTAATAAGAAATTTAAGTAAATGGTAATTAATTAATGATATGTGCAACTTACGTTTTGTGTTAAAAATATAGTGAGAATTTCAATGAGAAATATTACGTTCAAATTGTAAGTACTTAAATTTGTAACGACCCAGTATTTTCAACCATTCGCATCCATTATAAGTGTATAGGTAGACACTCATGCCGGAGTTGAATTGCTCAAAATACTGCGTTGTAAATAAAATTTGGCAAAACTCAGCATATACAGTGAATAAAATAATTACTGATCACAGACACAGAGTAATATAACAATAATGCAGCGGAAACAAAAGGATAGTAGTTCATGAAGCTACTATATATATATAACAGAGTTAAACAAGATACAACAGAGGTCTCGAATACAATAGATGTCTCAATACAATAATCAAATACCAGATCTGAATACATCACTGGATCGACGGAATAACTGAAAGCAGGATCGATAGATAGCTGGATCTCCAAGCGAAGCTCCAACTCCAAAGGTGAGTCTCAAATGCTGTATCACTCAGTCTGACCCGAGCGTAAAGCAAAACACAAAACACTCGAGTCAGGATTAACATTCTTATATAAATAAATCCAACTCAAGTGAAATATCAACTAAAATACAAGTAACTTAAAGGATGTTTGGGATAACCATCCTCTAAGGATCCGTTAAACTATTTACTATGTAGTAATATACGCTATATACAGTAGTGTCTAAAAAAGTAAAGTATAATCATATCGGAAAATAGCGTTAAGGGGATGGAGAACCTTAACGCGGTCGGATCTTAAAATCATAATCGTAGTAAAGCTCGATATGGTAGGTGACACGGCACAACTAGGCAATGCCAGGGTAGATATACCAATTACGCACACGGACTGATGGATACGCATAGCAGCCACTACCGTTCCACCTCGAACAACATTCCCAATCGGAGGATGGCCATCTAGTCAAATCACAAGTAAGAGTATAATATCGAAGAAATGCGTCCGAGAAGAGGTGCTACCTCACTGGTCCGAGATCGCTCCTGTTTTAGCCACCTTATGCCAACTCACGGGAGTTGGGTCCACGTAACATACCTTAAGAACGTCGCCACCATCCTACTTCATTCTGGAAACTCCACCGCGTACACGGTTGTCAAAGTGGTTTTCGGTATCGACAGAGAGTATGTCCATATCCGATCCCGGTCTCTTTGCCAACCAATCATTATTATAACACCGTGGTCATTTCAAAATAGTTTATACTTCAAACCAAAATCATTATCATTTCAAAACCTAATTTAATACGATATCATTTCACTTCAAATATATCCATTTTCAAAATCATATTACCTTCCAAAGTTATAATGCTTTCGAAATCATAGTCTGGAAATCACAGTATTTTGGAAATCATAACACGTCCCTTTTTAACAGTTTAGATATCAAAATTTCGTTATAAAATAAATTAATTTCCTCAAATTTCACAAATCGATTCAAATTAACTCGAATTCCAAAAATTTATTTTAAACAAATCTCGAATCATCCGTCTCAACACGATTTAGCTTCTAAATAAACCATTTCAATTTATCAATTTCAAATACATATCTGAACCATAAAATAAGCCATTTCAATTTGAATATATTTCAAAGCTTTTAAATATTCATCATTTCAAAACTAAATTCGATAAATTTATATACATATCAAATTCACTTTACAATTATTTAGTTTGAAATATTAACTTAATCATTTCCATAACATCTAAATACAATTTCAATTTACAATTTAAATAAACAAAAGATCTCATTTAAATATTTATACGTTTGAAATATCCATTTAAGTCACCCTTTCTAATTTCAAGTTGTAAATCACTTCTTTAAATTTCCAATTCAATACATTTCAAATCAGACTTATTTAAGTATAATTCTTAAATAAATACAATTTCAATCAATTTCAAATCATTACAAATTCTATATTTAAAATATAGATATTAAATACTTAAACACATTATTTATCAACTTTATTAAATCAACTTTAATAAATCTCAAAAATCAATATTTATCAAAACCATATATTTCTTTTCAAAACCATAGAAATCATTTCAAAACGTTTATATATATAGACCAACGGTGCCTGTATATAATTTTCTATCCTATGGTCAAGTGATACGGATATTTATCATTTCAATCCGCAATTTAAAACATATTCGGGTATATATCTTTTCAACCCGAAATCCCAAATTCAATTCAATTGAAAATCGCTTGGGTTTATCATTTCAACCCATAACGATTTTCTCCTATTCTACAGATCGTTCGGGTATGTATCATTTCAACCCATAGTGATTCTATACTAACAGGGAACTTGCAGAGTGATAACAGATATGAAAATAAAATAACAACAGTAACAGGCATATAACAACAATATAAATAACAGATAATGGTGTCAGATGTCACAGGTGAACAGATACAGATAATGACATATATAGCAATCTAAATAACAAACAGCAGCATATTTCAATTGACAGTTCAATTGAAATCAAATTTAATAAATATAAGAATATTAATCGTGAGTGATTGCTCACCTTTCGAGGCTAGAGAAATTGGACAATACGACAAGCTACAGATTGGATCACGGACTTGACGATCGACAAATCCAAACGACCAAATCTCAAAGCAAAGCAAAAATCGGCACGAATTCAACGATCAAAGCTGATTGGCAAGAATTGATGGAAACTGATCAGATCAACTTAATATAAATGGAAGATATATATACTATATTAAAAAAAAAATCAATAATTAGAAAAGATCAATATAACTTAATATATATATATGTTTATTTTATTTGTTTCCAAGATAAATTCCAAAACATAAAATTTCAAATCCATATTTAATTCGAACCCATACAAAATAAAATTTCTATATAGATGCTTGGACCAAGCTTATATATCCTTATATATACTAATATGCGAATATATATAAGCTTACATACTTATTATATAAAAATCAAAATTTATAAAACCAATATACCATAAATATATATAAACTTAACCCATGCAGACTGGTATATGTATTATACATATAAAATAAACAACTTATATACCCTTCATACATATACAAAAATACATAAACAAAAGCTGACAGTTTTAGCATACAAATACATATACTGTTATGTGAGATTTACCATTTAACAATCCTATAGGAACTGTGAACTTGTATTTATATTAACAATAGATCATATATATGACACGTAAAATACATAACTTATGAAAAACCCGGTATATAACATATATAAACTAAAATAGACGAATTGTATATACACTTTAAAATAAAATATAGGACACTAACTTGTATATAGCCGAACCACTAATATACCACTAATATAACTATATTTAATATTTTACCATTGTAAAAATAGATAATGTTATATACTTTAACCTATATAAATTGCAAAACTGTACACACTATTATAAAATAAAGTATAAACTTACAAACACAATTTTTCTAAAGAAAAATCAATACTGGTTGTAAAAGAATCAATTTTATAAAACGATTATAAGATCATACAGCCGAAAATATATACATTAGAAACAACTCCTTCCATTACAATACACTCACTGAAACCTCTCATATAAAACATGTACAAAATATAAAGTAAACTTATCTTTGTAACAACATACGATATATATAAAACAAAGCTTAACTTATTATAACTAATATACACATACGTATAAACAGTAGAATTAAAACATACCCGAGCTTTAATATAAAGATGTGAACACTTATGAGCGAGAAGGAGGGTGTCAGGGCTAGCACGGTTGGGTTTCGGTGGTGCCTGGTCTCGGATGGGCAGGGGCTGACGTGGTGGTGGTGGTTGGCATGGGTTGGAGGGCCGTGGGTTCTCGGCTGGCATTGGAGACGTGGGGATTGGTGATGGTCTCGGTGGTGGAGTGGTGATGACATGGTGGCAGTTGTGGGTTCGTGGAGGAGGCAGGCTGGGGTTTGTCTTGGCGTGGGGACAAGTGGGGTTGGGCAGGTCGTAAGGTGACAGTGTGGGTGGTGATCTGGTGGTTGCCGTGGTGTCGGCATGAAGGCAGATGGCAGGGGTGGAATGTTCTGAAGACGTGGTGAATGGTAGGGTGTAGGGTTGCTGGCACGGTTTGGTCTGGCGTGAGGTTTCGTGGTGGTCTAGTCACGGTTGGGTGCTGGGTGGGTGGTGACGTGGAGTAGGGGTTGACGAATGGGGTAGGTGGTCAGGCGAATGGGCTGTGGTGACGAGGCTGGTGACTGACAGGGGTAGGGCTCGGCCTTGGCATGAGTTGCCTGGTCTCGGTGATGGAGTGGGTAGATCTGGTGGTGGCAGGCGTAGGCGTGGGGTTCGGTTGGGGTTGGAGAAGCAATTCGAAAGCAAATATAAAAGAGGAACACCTGCGTGTGGATCTGGGAAGAAATTGGAAAGAGATGTAGAGGCAAAGATATAAAGGGAAAGGAAGAGGACAGCTCACAAATGAAAAATGAATGCACGTAAAATGATGCGAATAAAATTCAAAAGAAACGGTAGGGTAGGAATAGAAATAGGTTGAATTGTTCAGAGGCTTAAATGTAGGAGCACGCTAAAATTTAAACTGAAGGAAGGAGTAAAGTCAGAAATTTTGGTACCGTTACGGTGGATAGTTTATTCGTTCCGACACGTACCGGATCTCAAATTGCAGAGTTGAATATACCGTGGAGATCAGCACGACGAGACGATCAAAACGGTACACAGATATCAGTGATACGGTCATCCGATCAAAAGTCGATAACCGGTACCAGAAATGCTGCTATTCAGCCAGAATTAAGATAAACGGAGCAATAGATGTCCAAATTTGACGAAACAAAAGATGACGTCTCACTCAGAAGATGGTTTAGAATTTTTCTATGTAAAAATATTTAGGTTCCGGAAACATTTTATTTCCATCACTTTTTAACTGATTAAATTGAAGTAAATTTACGTGCGAAATAAATTTTCATATTTTCGGACGAAAATTTACCAGTTGCTATGTTTAATTAAATGCATTCCAAATATCAAATTTATATTTCAAAATTTGATTGTTTAAAATTTCACACAAATTAAATTAATTAATTAAATAAAACAACTGAAATTTGCGGGTCGTTACACTCTCCCCCACTCAAAACTTTTCGTCCCCGAAAAGGAAGGAAGTAGGAGAATGGAAACAACCAGAAAGAAAAATAGATTAAAAGACAAGATAAGACAATTAATTTATACCATATAATTTCAAATTAAACTAATTGATATTTAGCAATTTGATTTAATCCACTGAGCTCACTTAAGTTAAACCAATTCATCTATTTCTAAATTCATTATCTTATTATCTAGTCATTCTAAATTAACAATTTCTAAACTATCAATTTGTATAATCATTTATTATACTCATATTTTATTCAACAAATTTAATTCTTTTATTCCAAATCATTATTAAGTTTATTCCACTTAATATATCCTATCACATATATTTAAACCATATAAATTAATTTAAACCATACAGATTTCAATTTAAATTAACTTGTATTCAGTAATTGATTTTTAATTCAAGGTATTTCCATACTTTAATCAAATTTCAATTTATTAGTTCCTTCAAAACAAATTTATTTGTCTCATCTTATTATCCACTTAACTTATAATTCTATTTATTTCAATTGATATTTATAACTAAATTTTAAGTGTATAACATTTATTATAACCACTCAAATTTTACTTATAAATTTCATTATATTGTATATTATCCAATTACATTTTTAACTTCTGAAATTTTAGGTAAGTTATGCTAAGATGTAGTTGAGTATTATACAAATAAGATTTTAAAATTCAGTTATTCCCAGTTAAATTATTTATCCAAGAATTTTGACTTTAGTTTATAATTGAAATCATCTTAAATCTAAAATTTTAGAAGTTAAATCTCCGATTTACTTCAAACAATTTAGAGATATATATAATATATTTATATCAAATTAAATTAAATTTTAAAATCAGATACCTGTACATATATATACATCAAATTATACTGAAGAAATTCAAATTGAATATATATTTTTTCTTTTCCAAAATAGAACCGTAGCCAAGCTACAGAATGGTTTCTCCTCTTCGAAACTCGAAAATGAATGTCGATGATGCGGCCGTCATCACCGAAATTATTTTCCAGCGACAAAGAGAAGAGCACTGGTTTAAACATTTAAAATTCTTTGAAAACCATTTTATTCGAAAATACTTAAAATAATATACATTTTAAGATTTTAAAACAAAGTTCGAAATCACCAGAAATTTAATTCTTAAATTCTCAATTTAAATTCATTTCAATTCCAAATAAATTTATAAACAATAGTCATTTCGCAATAGTCAATGACTTACAAACAATAAAATGAAAATCAAATATTATCATTTTCAACAACCAACTTATTTAACTTTTAATTCCAGAAAATTTTTCTTATATATTTATAATATAATCATACAAATTTATTTCCATTATCAAATTTGAAAATTATATTGTGTCAGTTTGCTCTGTTCAAGTGTTTTGGAAATCCTATCGATAGCGTTGATCAGACGAATCGATCGAAAACCCAAATCAACATCAACAACTCAAACAACACAATATATAAAACATTTTAATATTTTATATTGATTACAAATACACTCCCTCACACGATGATTCCAGAATTGGATTCCGACAGAAGGATAGAGATCCAAATATAGAGGGACTCTAATCCACGAGGATTATAATCTAAAATAGATACACTCGAAACGAAGGTTAGATGATTGCATTTCAAATAGGAAGATGGATAAAGTTGTATAAATCGCGGGCAACCTTAACCGGGTCAACCGTGACTTCATAGATAAGATCGATGTAGAATTCTGAAGCAAATCGACATTCGATTACCAGAGGTAGCATTCGGGTATAGCATAAGATAGCAGTATCGTAAACCGAGGATACAGAAATCTCCGGTGAATCAATACCGATTGTAAAGGAGTTTCACCCAGTACAAATTATTCGAAGGTTGGCGAGACCGCCGATTTATTATAGAGATCATTCGAAGTGGAGTTATGGGATACTCCAGAATCAAAAGACACGAATAGGGGAGACACGAATGGACTTTGGAACCGAAGTGAACGTCCCAAAATTCAAAGGAACCGAGTCAAAGAAGAAGGAATTCAAACTCGAACGAAAGTGATTCTGTAATTGAATTTACTTCATATGCTGAGTTTGCCTAAAACCAGAGCTCTGATACCACATGTAACGACCCAGTATTTTCAACCATTCGCATCCATTATAAGTGTATAGGTAGACACTCATGCCGGAGTTGAATTGCTCAAAATACTGCGTTGTAAATAAAATTTGGCAAAACTCAGCATATACAGTGAATAAAATAATTACTGATCACAGACACAGAGTAATATAACAATAATGCAGCGGAAACAAAAGGATAGTAGTTCATGAAGCTACTATATATATATAACAGAGTTAAACAAGATACAACAGAGGTCTCGAATACAATAGATGTCTCAATACAATAATCAAATACCAGATCTGAATACATCACTGGATCGACGGAATAACTGAAAGCAGGATCGATAGATAGCTGGATCTCCAAGCGAAGCTCCAACTCCAAAGGTGAGTCTCAAATGCTGTATCACTCAGTCTGACCCGAGCGTAAAGCAAAACACAAAACACTCGAGTCAGGATTAACATTCTTATATAAATAAATCCAACTCAAGTGAAATATCAACTAAAATACAAGTAACTTAAAGGATGTTTGGGATAACCATCCTCTAAGGATCCGTTAAACTATTTACTATGTAGTAATATACGCTATATACAGTAGTGTCTAAAAAAGTAAAGTATAATCATATCGGAAAATAGCGTTAAGGGGATGGAGAACCTTAACGCGGTCGGATCTTAAAATCATAATCGTAGTAAAGCTCGATATGGTAGGTGACACGGCACAACTAGGCAATGCCAGGGTAGATATACCAATTACGCACACGGACTGATGGATACGCATAGCAGCCACTACCGTTCCACCTCGAACAACATTCCCAATCGGAGGATGGCCATCTAGTCAAATCACAAGTAAGAGTATAATATCGAAGAAATGCGTCCGAGAAGAGGTGCTACCTCACTGGTCCGAGATCGCTCCTGTTTTAGCCACCTTATGCCAACTCACGGGAGTTGGGTCCACGTAACATACCTTAAGAACGTCGCCACCATCCTACTTCATTCTGGAAACTCCACCGCGTACACGGTTGTCAAAGTGGTTTTCGGTATCGACAGAGAGTATGTCCATATCCGATCCCGGTCTCTTTGCCAACCAATCATTATTATAACACCGTGGTCATTTCAAAATAGTTTATACTTCAAACCAAAATCATTATCATTTCAAAACCTAATTTAATACGATATCATTTCACTTCAAATATATCCATTTTCAAAATCATATTACCTTCCAAAGTTATAATGCTTTCGAAATCATAGTCTGGAAATCACAGTATTTTGGAAATCATAACACGTCCCTTTTTAACAGTTTAGATATCAAAATTTCGTTATAAATAAATTAATTTCCTCAAATTTCACAAATCGATTCAAATTAACTCGAATTCCAAAAATTTATTTTAAACAAATCTCGAATCATCCGTCTCAACACGATTTAGCTTCTAAATAAACCATTTCAATTTATCAATTTCAAATACATATCTGAACCATAAAATAAGCCATTTCAATTTGAATATATTTCAAAGCTTTTAAATATTCATCATTTCAAAACTAAATTCGATAAATTTATATACATATCAAATTCACTTTACAATTATTTAGTTTGAAATATTAACTTAATCATTTCCATAACATCTAAATACAATTTCAATTTACAATTTAAATAAACAAAAGATCTCATTTAAATATTTATACGTTTGAAATATCCATTTAAGTCACCCTTTCTAATTTCAAGTTGTAAATCACTTCTTTAAATTTCCAATTCAATACATTTCAAATCAGACTTATTTAAGTATAATTCTTAAATAAATACAATTTCAATCAATTTCAAATCATTACAAATTCTATATTTAAAATATAGATATTAAATACTTAAACACATTATTTATCAACTTTATTAAATCAACTTTAATAAATCTCAAAAATCAATATTTATCAAAACCATATATTTCTTTTCAAAACCATAGAAATCATTTCAAAACGTTTATATATATAGACCAACGGTGCCTGTATATAATTTTCTATCCTATGGTCAAGTGATACGGATATTTATCATTTCAATCCGCAATTTAAAACATATTCGGGTATATATCTTTTCAACCCGAAATCCCAAATTCAATTCAATTGAAAATCGCTTGGGTTTATCATTTCAACCCATAACGATTTTCTCCTATTCTACAGATCGTTCGGGTATGTATCATTTCAACCCATAGTGATTCTATACTAACAGGGAACTTGCAGAGTGATAACAGATATGAAAATAAAATAACAACAGTAACAGGCATATAACAACAATATAAATAACAGATAATGGTGTCAGATGTCACAGGTGAACAGATACAGATAATGACATATATAGCAATCTAAATAACAAACAGCAGCATATTTCAATTGACAGTTCAATTGAAATCAAATTTAATAAATATAAGAATATTAATCGTGAGTGATTGCTCACCTTTCGAGGCTAGAGAAATTGGACAATACGACAAGCTACAGATTGGATCACGGACTTGACGATCGACAAATCCAAACGACCAAATCTCAAAGCAAAGCAAAAATCGGCACGAATTCAACGATCAAAGCTGATTGGCAAGAATTGATGGAAACTGATCAGATCAACTTAATATAAATGGAAGATATATATACTATATTAAAAAAAAATCAATAATTAGAAAAGATCAATATAACTTAATATATATATATGTTTATTTTATTTGTTTCCAAGATAAATTCCAAAACATAAAATTTCAAATCCATATTTAATTCGAACCCATACAAAATAAAATTCTATATAGATGCTTGGACCAAGCTTATATATCCTTATATATACTAATATGCGAATATATATAAGCTTACATACTTATTATATAAAAATCAAAATTTATAAAACCAATATACCATAAATATATATAAACTTAACCCATGCAGACTGGTATATGTATTATACATATAAAATAAACAACTTATATACCCTTCATACATATACAAAACTACATAAACAAAAGCTGACAGTTTTAGCATACAAATACATATACTGTTATGTGAGATTTACCATTTAACAATCCTATAGGAACTGTGAACTTGTATTTATATTAACAATAGATCATATATATGACACGTAAAATACATAACTTATGAAAAACCCGGTATATAACATATATAAACTAAAATAGACGAACTGTATATACACTTTAAAATAAAATATAGGACACTAACTTGTATATAGCCGAACCACTAATATACCACTAATATAACTATATTTAATATTTTACCATTGTAAAAATAGATAATGTTATATACTTTAACCTATATAAATTGCAAAACTGTACACACTATTATAAAATAAAGTATAAACTTACAAACACAATTTTTCTAAAGAAAAATCAATACTGGTTGTAAAAGAATCAATTTTATAAAACGATTATAAGCTCATACAGCCGAAAATATATACATTAGAAACAACTCCTTCCATTACAATACACTCACTGAAACCTCTCATATAAAACATGTACAAAATATAAAGTAAACTTATCTTTGTAACAACATACGATATATATAAAACAAAGCTTAACTTATTATAACTAATATACACATACGTATAAACAGTAGAATTAAAACATACCCGAGCTTTAATATAAAGATGTGAACACTTATGAGCGAGAAGGAGGGTGTCAGGGCTAGCACGGTTGGGTTTCGGTGGTGCCTAGTCTCGGATGGGCAGGGGCTGACGTGGTGGTGGTGGTTGGCATGGGTTGGAGGGCCGTGGGTTCTCGGCTGGCATTGGAGACGTGGGGATTGGTGATGGTCTCGGTGGTGGAGTGGTGATGACATGGTGGCAGTTGTGGGTTCGTGGAGGAGGCAGGCTGGGGTTTGTCTTGGCGTGGGGACAAGTGGGGTTGGGCAGGTCGTAAGGTGACAGTGTGGGTGGTGATCTGGTGGTTGCCGTGGTGTCGGCATGAAGGCAGATGGCAGGGGTGGAATGTGGTGAAGACGTGGTGAATGGTAGGGTGTAGGGTTGCTGGCACGGTTTGGTCTGGCGTGAGGTTTCGTGGTGGTCTGGTCACGGTTGGGTGCTGGGTGGGTGGTGACGTGGAGTAGGGGTTGACGAATGGGGTAGGTGGTCAGGCGAATGGGCTGTGGTGACGAGGCTGGTGACTGACAGGGGTAGGGCTCGGCCTTGGCATGAGTTGCCTGGTCTCGGTGATGGAGTGGGTAGATCTGGTGGTGGCAGGCGTAGGCGTGGGGTTCGGTTGGGGTTGGAGAAGCAATTCGAAAGCAAATATAAAAGAGGAACACCTGCGTGTGGATCTGGGAAGAAATTGGAAAGAGATGTAGAGGCAAAGATATAAAGGGAAAGGAAGAGGACAGCTCACAAATGAAAAATGAATGCACGTAAAATGATGCGAATAAAATTCAAAAGAAACGGTAGGGTAGGAATAGAAATAGGTTGAATTGTTCAGAGGCTTAAATGTAGGAGCACGCTAAAATTTAAACTGAAGGAAGGAGTAAAGTCAGAAATTTTGGTACCGTTACGGTGGACAGTTTATTCGTTCCGACACGTACCGGATCTCAAATTGCAGAGTTGAATATACCGTGGAGATCAGCACGACGAGACGATCAAAACGGTACATAGATATCAGTGATACGGTCATCCGATCAAAAGTCGATAACCGGTACCAGAAATGCTGCTATTCAGCCAGAATTAAGATAAACGGAGCAATAGATGTCCAAATTTGACGAAACGAAAGATGACGTCTCACTCAGAAGATGGTTTAGAATTTTTCTATGTAAAAATATTTAGGTTCCGGAAACATTTTATTTCCATCACTTTTTAACTGATTAAATTGAAGTAAATTTACGCGCGAAATAAATTTTCATATTTTCGGACGAAAATTTACCAGTTGCTATGTTTAATTAAATGCATTCCAAATATCAAATTTATATTTCAAAATTTGATTGTTTAAAATTTCACACAAATTAAATTAATTAATTAAATAAAACAACTGAAATTTGCGGGTCGTTACAAAATTTGTTACAAATATAATGATAATAGGAAATCAATTGATAAACAAAAGACGTGGTTGTACAAAGTATTATTTATGCGACTCTTTAATAGGACTGTCTTTAAATATAAGTTGGTTTTAAAGGGGGAGGTGTTAATTGTAATTAATGTGTAATAAAAAGAAATATGTTTCAATAAAAATAAATGAAAAGGATTGGTTTCTTGAAAAGAATATTTTTATCAAATAAAGTGAATATTTCATTTGTGAATGTAAATTTAATTTCATTAAAACAAAGAATTGAATTTTGTTGAATGTTTCTAGTTGGAATATTTGATTTATTTAAACATTCAAACTTGATTTGAATTTAATTTATAAAAAAATATCAATAATAAAATGGTAAGAAAACAACTTGACGGTTTGGTTAAATTTTTGATTTGGAATAGTTATCATATTTACATAGGAAATTGATTCCGTTTCAAATTTGACTTTGGAGTCTCAGTTCATCTTTTAATGTGTGGGGTGGCGGTCCTCATTATGTTAATTGCAGTGTTTAATTTTATTTACCGTGTACTAAATAAAAATACATATATGTGTGTAAATTTGAGCGTATTAGGTGTTAACTCCCTTTTAGCAACGACCTACGAGTTAAGAAATGAATGACTCATATTATGCCACGACTTATAAGAAGCCAACGAGTTAAAAAGCCTAAAAACCCAAGTTTACTCAACGACTTACGACTTAGCTGCTGAAAGAGAATCTACGGCTTGAACGACTTACGACCTACCGGGTTAGGGAGCTACGACCTAAGAGAGTCTACGACCTAACTGCTGAAAGTAACTTCGCGACCTAGCAAGGTCGCGACCTAAAGACTACGACTTAAGAAGGTTCCGACCTAATGGATTACAACTTAGCTTAAGTCGTTCATGACTTATAGCTCCAGTTCCTAAAGACTTAAGAAGTATACGACTTAACAGTCTACCGACTTAAGGAAGCCAACCGACTTAACAAATTGCGAGTTAGCAAGGGCTTCCGAGTTAACAAATTGCCGACTTAAGATTGCGAGTTAACTCTGCTCCGACCTAACAACACCGAGTTATGAAATGCTCCGAGTTAAGAAGTACTACGACTTAAGAGTCTACGAGATAAGGGAGTCTTGGACCTAAGGCAATTGTTGATAACTTAAGACCCACGACCTATCTTTTAAGTCGTCGCCGACCTACGACTTATACTAAGTCGTGTACAATCTCAAAACACCTTTTACGTCTTTACCTCATCACCGACTTAAGGGAACGAAAACAGTATTGCATCGTTTAGGTCGTTACCGACTTACAACTTAAACTAAGTCGCTCACGACTTACCAACTCGTTCTGGAAGTACCAACTGGTACAAGTGCTTTATCTCGTCGCCGACTTACGACCTAAGACTTCTATAAGTCGGCTACGACTTAGGACTTAGGAGATTTTCCAGAGTCCAAATCAGCTCCTATAAATACCCCATCACTTCCAACATAACGGGGACTTTTGGCCATTCATTTCTTCAAGCGCCGTTACGCTGTCGAAGTCTCCTCTCATTCAGCAATCAAAGATCTTCAAGCATTCGAGACACTACAACAAGCTTCGAGAAGAACTCCTTACATCCAACACGGATTTGTCGAGCTTCATCATCAAAGATCGAGCTAGTAGTCAAGAGTGCTTTCATGATCAAGTTGTATTGTATTTTGAAGGATATTGTATCAAATTGTAACCGAATCAGCAATAAAAGACTATAAAGTGGACGTAGGCTCAATTATGAGCCGAACCACTATAAATCTGTTGTTCATTTACTGCTTTTCTGCTATTTTCAGCTTATATTCTGTTCCCGTACCAACGGGTGGTGCTTTCACGATTCTATTACACACACCGGGTGTTAGCGTTCACTTTTTAAGCGTTAACATTTTGGTGCTTTCACTGAGAACCCAACTCAGGCTACCATTCACCATTGCTTCACACAAGTTTGTTGAAAAAATTTCCTACAAAACCAGAAGTCTATCAGACATAATGGCTCCTGGAAGGAAACGAAAGGCTGTCAGATCTGAAAATGTTCAAGATAATACCGCCACTTCTATTTCACCGAGCCAAGCGGCTCCAAGCGTCGGGGTGACGCGAGAGGAGCTAGACGCTGCTGTGTCTGGACTATACCAACAGATTGAAACTCAAAACAATCTGATGATGGAAAAACTGAACGCTCTACTCGGCGCCAACCAAAGACCAGTGGGTAATGAAGAAAACATCGATGACGCTCTTCGCAACTCCGAAGGAAAAAATATTCCTCAAGGGGGATCAGGTGCTGCTGAAGGGGCACCCCTCCAAGCTGAAGGATCTAGGCCATCGCCGATTTTCCACGAACATCTACCCGGACAAACTTCTGAGAAAATGGCCGAGGTCTATTTCGCCAAATCTTTGAACAACGAGGAATATCTTTCTGGCATGATCAAGAAAATAATGAAGGAGAGCATGCAGAGGGATGAAGATGAGAGCGAATGGGGATTCGCACCGAGTAGAACTCCGTTTACCGAGAAGATTCTAAAGGATGAATTTCCTAGAAAATTTGTTCCCCCCACCATTCCTGCTTATCGGGGAACAAGTGATCCAAATCAATTCTTATATAAATATGACTGGCACATGACCGGCGCAAGAGCAACTGATGAAATTAAGTGCCGGTATTTCCCAGTATATTTGGAAGGAGTGGCACTTCTCTGGTTTACCAAGCTTCCTGTCCGATCAGTAGATCAGTTTTCCGATCTGACCCGAAAGTTCAAAGAGCAATTCAGGCTATATGCTTCAAAGGCAAAAGACATAATGTCATTGTCCAGTCTTGAACAGAATCCGGGAGAACCTATTAAATCATTCCTGAACCGTTTCAATATAGCTCTGGCAGAAGTTGATAACGCAGAGCCACGAATGATCTTGACCTATTTGATGCGTGCTATCGACAAATCGAGCGAATTTGGAAAATGGTTGAAGATGAAAGAGCCAAATTCTCTCGAGAAATTCTACAAGAAAGCTGATGAATTCATACGCTTGGAAAATCTTCCAGCATCGATGAAGGTGGTGACAGCAAAGGTGGAAAATAATACTGCCGCTTCGGAAAAGAAAGATTCCGGAGGTCAGAAAAGGGAAAATCACGAGGGGAAGAAACAAAAGGATACAAAGAAACCTCGCTTCTTCAAACCCTCAGATTTCACTCCATTGACCGACACTCTGGAAAATATCTTCTTCGCCACCAAAGATGCTGTGGATTATCCCAAACCGGCTGAGATAAAACCGGGAAAGGGCTCTATGAGAAATGGAAAGTTCTGCCGTTTTCACAACCAACCCGGTCATGATACCAATGACTGTCGTCACTTAAAGAGCTTAATTTAAGAATTGTTGAGGGAAAACAAGCTGCAACAGTATGTCAAGAAGAACAAAAGTGACCCATCTTCGTCAACTCAGAGGCAGCAACTCCCTACTCAGCCATCAGGTTCAGGTAAAGGTACTGCGGCACAAGAATCTGAGAGGCCCGTTATCAATGTGATTACGGGGGGCCCACACCCAGGGGGCAGAAGCTGGGGTGAAATGGAACGATATGCTCATGCTTTGAAACACATCCCAGCAGAGGAAAATATGAAGGCAGATTCTCTAGCAAAGTACTCGAGTTCCGGGGAAGCTCAATTATTGGGATTAGTTCCAGTAGAAGTTCTGTCGGCTCCAAGCATTGATGAAATGGATGTCGATTGGATCATGGCCACGTCTCCAGAGCATGAATCATGGATGACTCCAATCAAAGAATATCTGCTCAATGGTTCATTGCCAGAAAACTCTAAAGAACGTCTAAAGCTGTTGAGAAAAGCATCAAGATATGTAATTCAGGATGGTCGGTTGTACAGGCGGGGATTCTCAATGCCATTACTCCGATGTGTAACCAAGGAAGAAGCTAAGACAATCTTAGCAGAGGTACACGGAGGAGAATGTGGAGATCATTCAGGTGGTCAAACACTTGCAAAGAAAATTCTCCGATATGGGTATTTCTGGCCGGATGTTAATCGAGATGCTGCAGCTTATTCCAGGAAGTGCGACAAATGCCAAAGATTTGCAAAAATCCCAAGAGCGCCTTCCACCGAACTCACACAGATGGTCAGCCCATGGCCATTTGCCATTTGGGGAATAGACCTAATTGGACCATTACCGATCGCTAAATCAGGGATTAAATATGCTATTGTTGCCGTTGATTATTTCACCAAATGGGCTGAAGCTGAACCTTTGGCCACCATCACTTCTAAAAAGATGATAAATTTTGTAATGAAGAATATCATTTGCGGATATGGTGTGCCACAGAAGATAATCACAGATAACGGTACTCAGTTTGAAAGTGAATAATTCCAGGATTTTTGCAAACGGTTCAGAATTCGAAAAAGCTTCTCAGCAGTGGCTCATCCGCAAGCAAATGGGCAAGTGGAAGCAGTTAATAAGATCATCAAGTCAACTATCAAAAAGCAACTCGAAAAAGCAAAAGGTGGTTGGGTTGATAAGCTTCCATTAGCACTATGGGCGTACAGAACTACTCACAAAACTGCGACTGGGCACACCCCATTTTCACTGGCATACGGATCAGAGGCAATGATTCCAGTGGAAGTAGAAGTTCCTTCACATAGAAGAGTTCATTTCAACGAAGCTGAAAATGAGAAACTGCAACTTGAAGCACTTGATTTTCTTAATGAGAAAAGAGAAGAAGCTAGGCTCAGGGTTTCAGCTCATCAGCATAGAATTGCCAGGCATTTCAACTCTAAGGTTCGCCAACGCAGCTTTGAGATCGAAGACTTGGTTTTGAAAAGGATCATGACAGCAACTGGTGTGTTTGGGCCAAACTGGGAAGGACGATATGTCATAGGCACTAAACTTCTTGATGGCACTTTCAAACTCATAACTGTTGAAGGAGATCCAATTCCAAGAGCCTGGAACAGCAACCACTTACGTCCTTATTTTACTTTAAAAAAAAGCTCTGCTCAAAATTGTAAAATAATGATGAATGTATCAGTTGTATTGTGAAACATTGTAAATCAGTGTAAATGAATGAAAGCTATAAAGTGGACGTAGGCCCGATTCTTGGCCGAACCACTATAAATCTTGTGTTCTTTACTATTTCATAATGCCTGTTTTATTTCGATATATAAATGCCTTAAAAGTATTGCTAAAATGTCGATTCAAAATTGCAGGACATTATAACAAGGCTTGCTCATCACAAAGCTAAGCGACCTCTATAAATCAGCTATTACACGAAAACCAAGCGACAAAAAATTCCAAACTCAAATCCTATGCAAAGAAAACTTCACATAAAAAGTTGGCAACTCAACTGTGAAAAACCTTTGTTCACTAGTTGAGATTGTCGTTATGAATAGACATCCAACTAGATAACTCGCGTTTGTCTCGTGAAGTCATTCAACAGTGAAGTCCACTCCTTCGGATGAAGCAATTTACTTGTAAAAGGAAAGAAGATGTGCTTGGGAACGATAATAAGAGATCGCTAATGGACAGATGATGAGAGAAAGTTGCCAAGCAAACAAAGAAGCAGACAAAGGGAGGTATGCCTCTCAACAGGAAGGCCGGAAGATCCACTAAAGGGACACCTTCCCAAGCGGAAGGAACAGGACCCTCGCTAACTGGTCATGATGCATCCGATCAGATAGCTTACGTCCTTCCCGTGGATCCACTCGCCCCTGAGATGCAACCTACCTGGCACACCAACCAACCAAAGCCCTCTAACGAGGCACGCCAATAAATGGGAGAGCTTTCCTCAATCAAAAAGATCGGTGGGACTACCAAAGGGGCACTTTGTTAGTTAATTGCGATCGTTTGTGCAAACAAACATCCAATCAAGCAACTTGCGTTCGCCCCGTGGACCCCTCCGACCATGAGAAAGTAACTTCCAGGCAATCAAAAGCCCTTTTCGGAGGCACAAGCCCTCTTCGGAGGCACAAGCCATCTTCGGAGGCACGCTTCACCATGCTTGAAGCACAAAATCAAAAGCCCTTTTCGGAGGCACAAGCCCTCTTCGGAGGCGCAAGCCCTCTTCGGAGGCACAAGCCATCTTCGGAGGCACGCTTCACCATGCTTGAAGCATAAAATAAAAAGCCCTCTTCGGAGGCACATTTCACCAGGGTAGAAGTGCAAAATGCTTCTCTTCGGAGACCCACTTCACCAGAGTTGAAATATCAAAATTGCTTCTCTTCGGAGACCAAAATCGCTTCTCTTCAAAAACCTTTTCAGAGGCGCACTTCACCTTGCTTGAAGTACCAAAAATAAGCCCCTTACTGGGGCAAAAAATCAAAACCTTCTTCGGAAGCTCATTTCACTGCGTAGGAAAATTCGCTTTTAACA
Source organism: Allium fistulosum (assembly GCA_030737815.1). Lineage (NCBI taxonomy): Eukaryota > Viridiplantae > Streptophyta > Magnoliopsida > Asparagales > Amaryllidaceae > Allium > Allium fistulosum. The sequence goes on from CM060907.1 coordinate 1,057,280,292, forward strand.
AATAAAAGTGATCATCCCCAAAAGTTGAAGTGTTCTTCAGAAGGAAAGAGAAAGTAAAAAACTTCTCGAAAGACGAGATATACTTTATTAAAAGCAGAATGATTCTTCCCTTAAAAGTGGAATAGTTATTCTCTGGAATAAGAGTATCAGCCTTGAAAAACCTAGGAATATTGCAATGTACTTGCGGTATGGGGGCAATACTATACGATTCAGTTACATGAACAAAGTAATATACAAGCAACATACCGCGAGTTCATCACAATATCATGAAAAATAGATGATGTGGAATAAATGCATTCTCAAACGCAGACAAAATGTTTGCACAAGTAAAAAGAATCGTTTGTTCTACACTAAAAATAAAAAACAGATGCATTCTCGCATACACAAGGGTTTGTACAAGTAAAATAATTGTTTTATTTAGTACTATGAAAATTCTTTACATGTGCAGATATCTCAAAAAGCAAAAGCAGGGACCGGTACCCGCACAATCCCCAGTCGATACATGCAAAAAGAAAAAGTAAGGAGTAGAAAATCTAGCTTGTTATTCCTTCTGCTCGCCACCTTTGGAGCCTTTCCCCGGCCTAATGATTAGTTTTTGGAGCCGTTGTGAACGGGTCGGGGCAGAAGGAGAAAAAGGCGCGGCTGGATCAACTTCTGCTTCCTCCCCAGTTGAAGCACTTCTCTTCTTCTTCCTTATGCCACGCTTCCCCTTCCTCTTTGAAGAAGATTCGCTCCCCGGAGTAGCAAGCAGTGTTGAAAGCTTCGTGTCATCATCAAGGGACTGCTCCGGGGTCTTCTCGACGTCTTCAAGGTCCTCTGCCTTCTGTTCCTGCGAAGCTGCCGGGTCATCCAGGCCTTGAAGGGCTTCGATTTTCTCTGCCTGTGATCCCGGCTGGGAAGCAGAAGGAGGAGTAATTTGTGAAGATGGAGGAACGGCAACTGAAGGAGTGGAAGCTTGTGCAGTGTTTGGTACCTCCGCTGTAGAAGGAAAGAAGTTAAAATCAACATCTCCCGAAAATAGAGAAGGTGCCGGTTCACCAAAGTTCAAGTAACAAGTAAGAAGGTCATCAAACTCGGTTAAATCAAATAACTGGTTCATTAGACCTGGAACTTCGCCAAAATTACCTGGATGAGTTGTCTTCGCAAGTTCAATTTCATATTTATCAGCCTCAGTTTCGTCCTGGCTCTTCTCTTCAATTTGGGAAAGAGGAGTCTCGGAAGTATCGAGTTTAGCTTCAACATCTTTTGCAGCAAGTGGAGATTGAGAGCTAGAACCAATGATGTCAACATCAGTCAAAGTCGAAGTATGGACAGGGGCAATGAAAGGTATTGCTTTTTCTGAATGCTCCTCTGCCACTGTCCCGGCTCTAGCTTCGGCAAGTTGCTCTTTGCCTCTAATAAGCGCATCACGTGCTTCATCATCCAGATAAAGCGCTACAAGGTCTGCCTCCGCATAGCCAGCAAACGTATCAAGTATGGTCTCCCAAACTTCAGCAAGTGTAATCTCATATTTGGGACCCAAGAATGAGAGGCTGCCGCGGCCCAGAATGCTGTGCATGTAGAAGTCAAATAGAGTAGAATCGATGCTAGCTTTAGTGGCTTCGTGAGACTCTTCGGCCGCAACTTGCCCAGCAACCGCGTCATCTCGCTCCTTCTCAACTTTAAGAAGCTTAGCCTTCAGTATTTCAATCTCCGCATTTTGGGATACAATTGTTTCCCGCAGCTCAGCATTTTCTGTGTGATATTCCCTGGTAATGTGCTGCTCGGCTGCAAGCTTCACTTCGGCGTCTCTTTGTGCAGCATGTGCGTCCCGCACTTGCTTCTGAAAAACTTCTTCTTTTTGGGTATGCGATGCAGAAGACGAGGCGAGATCTTCCTTAAGTCGCTTGACTTCAGATGCAAGCTTTGCGTTGTCGTCTGCAATGCTTGTCATCTCCGCATCATGCTGCTTACGCCATTTGTCCCATTCTGATTTATCGTTCTCCATGGTCATCATCACCTCAAGGTTCAAATGGTTGACCCTTTGAAGTTCGTCGACAAGTTTCTGCCATTGCGACATCCTCTCGATATTAAGCCTGACCGCGTCAAGACTTTTAAGCATGTCTTGCTTATCAATCGGAACCAAATCCAAGTCAAAGCGCACTCCTTTTAGGCACCAATTTGGAAATCGGCTCTGAAGCGTTGGAGGGCCGTCTTTAACTTGATATTTTGGCCTGTTAATGATTGTTTGAATATCAGACTTCTTTAGAGGAGGAAAGCCGGCCGGAGTATCAGAAGGGATAGGAGCGTCAGTTTTTTCAGAAATTTCAGACGCGTCCTTCTCATCAAGTTTAACCCGTTTACTTGGGTCATCGGTAGCATGCTTCTTCCCTTTGTCATCATGATATTTTCTTTTATGAGAGTCATCGTCTCTCCTTCTTTGCTGCTCTTCATAAGCACGCCTTTCTTGAGCTTTTCTAGCTGCACGCTCTTCGTCGGATTCTTTGTGGGAGGGAAGATAACGTCCATAATCGTAAGAATCACGCCCTCCGTAGCGCCAAAAGTTGTCGTAGTATGAGCCGGTATGTCCCATCGGAGAATCGGAAAAACGGAAAAGAAGTAAAGTTTAGAAATTTTCAGGAAAAAAGAGGATAAATGCTTATAAGTGCTGAGAAATCCTAAGTGTGTGCGGCGTGCAAACTACATGCGTCAAACTACAGACCACGCTTTAGTGTGGAAACAGAGACGACTGGCGTAGTAGGCGTCAGGGTTTGTTTAAAGGTGGAAGTCGCTTCAACAACGGGAGAAGTCACTTTTAGATTGTTATCCCCGAAAAGCTCTTGAGAAGTTATCATGATATCGCTCAAACCATCAAAGGTGTCATCACCCTGGTGTTCAGCAGACTTCTCCTTTTCAACTTCCGTATCAATTGATTTTTCAAAGACTCGAGGATTTTCTTCCTCCTCAATAATCGGGGCAAGTGCCGACTTGCTGACTGACCCTACAACATCGGTGAGTGCGGAACATTTTACCAAAGCAGCCTCTACGACGGGTGCTTCTGATGCAATTTCTTGTACAGAAGCTGGGGCATTCGAGGTCTCTGCTCGAGAGCCCGAAGCAGCTAACGTTTCCGCATCAGAACTAGAAATTTCATGAATCTGAGTCGATCAAGAAGGATGTAAAAGTCCAAACTGGTGAAGAAACTCATCTTTCAACAGAAATTTCGCATCCCGTTCTTCAACTGGAACAGCCATGATCCTCTCCAGAGTTTGCTTGTGACTAGGGTCCCTAGAGGGAGAGAGGAGCGCTGAAATGAGAAAGCAAAGTTAACACTTAGTGATTCGGACTGCAAAATACTCAGAGAATAAGAAGAAGGAAAGATAGGCATTCTTACTTCCTTCTCTCCACACAGCATAAAACCCAGGGGGACAACGAACAAAGAAAAATTGGCTCAGAAACCCAGGAACGCTTTCGGGAAGACCAATAATCAGTTTACGGTTCCTGGCACTCCTTACAACTGTGATAGAGGGATGGTCTTTGTTCTTTGCAAATGAGCACAGGAAGCAAATTTCTCCAAAACTGGGAAAACGGTCCAGCATTCTCCTAAAAAGCACACACAGTCCCAGCAGGATGGCGTAGCCATTAGGGTGTAGTTGAAAAGGGGAGATTGATAATCGAAGGAGAAGTTCTCGAAGACAGTCATTAAACGGGGGAATCGCTCCACTCAAGCACATTTGGCGGTTCACTGCGACAAAGCCGTGGGGCGGCCTATCAGCAGTGTCATTTACTCCACGGAGCAAAGCGTCAGATTCAGCAATGCCAAACTGAGTGCATAGTTGACGGAAGACTTTATGACTCAGAGTGGTAGGAGTCCTTTCCGGGGGATCATTCAACGGGGTAGCAACTGGAAAAGCTTCTCCAGCTGGTTCCAAGTCTTCTTGATGAGATGCCATTCTACACAATCAGCTGAATGTTCAAAAGTGAAGGTGCGCGTTTCCTAAAAGTGTGAAGTGCTGTGCAAAACTAATGAAAACAAGAAAAAGCAAGTATAACTGGAATTAAACTAACTGACAATCAGTCGATTATGAGATTTCAGAACTTGTTAATGCTCAAGTGCAGTGTTAAGGCAGACAAGTAAGTTTTAGTTTACCATTACGATTTTGCTTTAATACTTCACTTGAATTGGTTATTGTATAGCATTTCACTCATACAGTTCATTTAATTTATTTTTTTCTTTATCAACTAATCTGTCATTCGATGTGGGCGGTCAGTGGTAGTATATTCGTCCCAGTATTCTGTGAATGTTTTGTTAAGCAGGTTATTAGCATTAAAGTCAAGACAGTGTGAAAGGAAACACAACACAGTTCAAATTCAAGAATCCAGCCAACTTCTGTGCAAGTTCCTCCAAGTCTTAAGTCGTTAAACGACCTATCATAGGTCGGGGCTTTTAGGTCGTATTGTGCGAGTCAATGTGTTCAAGGCATGTTCTCTTAATTCAGATCATTCAAGTCCAAGAATTCGAAGTCATGGAGTTTTAAGTTATTAAGTCGTTCAGATGAGTTCGCGAGTTACGAGTTAAGGGCTATCTCATCCACGACCTAGTCATTCAGATATGCTCGCAAGTTAAGGGATTAAGTGCTAACTCGTCAACGATCCATAAGAAACTGCAACAAGATAGGTCGTTAACTTTTTAGGTCGTAAGCCACACAAAAGGAAAAGTCTTGTCTTAGCTCGGCAACGACCTAAACCTAATGCTGCAGTAAGCAACCAGAAGAGTTAAGTCGCGTGCGATCCAAGCTAAGAAAGTGTTAGGTCGTTCTCAGGGGATCTCGAGCTATCTCCTACTCAAACCAAAGCACCAGTTCCTCTCCTCAAATTCTTTCCTCTACTAAGAATCCCATTCCTCATAATTCTCCAACCCGATAATGGCCTCTTCATCCCTTCTAAGATCACGAATCAGCAAACCTAATGCACTGAAACTCTTCCCCTTCTTCTCGCAAAATCACCGAAAGCCAAATCGAACCATTTCGATTTCCTCGGCGATCAATTGAAACAAAAGTCGTGAAGCAAGGCATAAGGCAAGCGAAATTCATAGTTCGGTGATAGCCGAGGATTGATTAGAGAATGGGATCACTTACGCAATACGAAATTGAAGATGTCTGGCGATCGAGTAATTGAGTTTGTCTGAGAAGAACTTGAATGCTCGCAAATGACGGAATGAAACAGGTGAAGGAGAAAAAGGAACGACCTAAGCTATCTATACCCTGGGACAGTGAAAGGTGAATCGACACATCCGACTTACGACTTATACTAAGTCGTTCGCGACCTACGAGAGTCTACGACCTAACTGCTAAGGAAATCGAAGCACACGACTTACGACTTAAGGCGTGTACTTCGAGGGGCAAATGTTAACTCCCTTTTAGCAACGACCTACGAGTTAAGAAATGAATGACTCAGATTATGCCACGACTTATAAGAAGCCAACGAGTTAAAAAGCCTAAAAACCCAAGTGTACTCAACGACTTACGACTTAGCTGCTGAAAGAGAATCTACGGCTTGAACGACTTACGACCTACCGGGTTAGGGAGCTACGACATAAGAGAGTCTACGACCTAACTTCTGAAAGTAACTTCACGACCTAGCAATGTCGCGACCTAAAGACTACGACTTAAGAAGGTTCCGACCTAATGGATTACAACTTAGCTTAAGTCGTTCATGACTTATAGCTCCAGTTCCTAAAGACTTAAGAAGTATACGACTTAACAGTCTACCGACTTAAGGAAGCCAACCGACTTAACAAATTGCGAGTTAGCAAGGGCTTCCGAGTTAACAAATTGCCGACTTAAGATTGCGAGTTAACTCTGCTCCAACCTAACAACACCGAGTTATGAAATGCTCCGAGTTAAGAAGTACTACGACTTAAGAGTCTACGAGATAAGGGAGTCTTGGACCTAAGGCAATTGTTGATAACTTAAGACCTACGACCTATCTTTTAAGTCGTCGTCGACCTACGACTTATACTAAGTCGTGTACAATCTCAAAACACCTTTTACGTCTTTACCTCGTCACCGACTTAAGGGAACGAAAAAAGTATTGCATCTTTTAGGTCGTTACCGACTTACAACTTAAACTAAGTCGCTCACGACTTACCAACTCGTTCTGGAAGTACCAACTGGTACAAGTACTTTATCTCGTCGCCGACTTACGACCTAAGACTTCTATAAGTCGGCTACGACTTAGGACTTAGGAGATTTTCCAGAGTCCAAATCAGCTCCTATAAATACCCCATCACTTCCAACATAACGGGGACTTTTGGCCATTCATTTCTTCAAGCGCCGTTACGCTGTCGAAGTCTCCTCTCAATCAGCAATCAAAGATCTTCAATCATTCGAGACACTACAACAAGCTTCGAGAAGAACTCCTTACATCCAACACGGATTTGTCGAGCTTCATCATCAAAGATCGAGCTAGTAGTCAAGAGTGCTTTCATGATCAAGTTGTATTGTATTTTGAAGGATATTGTATCAAATTGTAACCGAATCAGCAATAAAAGACTATAAAGTGGACGTAGGCTCAATTACGAGCCGAACCACTATAAATCTGTTGTTCATTTACTGCTTTTCTGCTATTTTCAGCTTATATTCTGTTCCCGTACCAACGGGTGGTGCTTTCACGATTCTATTACACACACCGGGTGTTAGCGTTCACTTTTTAGCGTTAACATTAGGGTTAATAAAATATGTTAAAATGAACTTTTTTTTAGTATATTAGATTTGTGATTTCTATGTACGGTCTACGTTCTCAAATTTAAATAGTCGCTTTCATTTATTTTGTATTATTATTACTTTCTTTTATTAAATACATGCCCTTTTTGGTTTTCCATTAAGTTTTATTTATTTACATGCGAGATTCAAGGTTTCATGTGTGTTGATGATATTAATTGAGGTAGCACATGTTTTGAAATTTTATACCAAAAGATTTGCTTGCCATGTAAACATGTCTTATCAAATTCCAACGTGTGTCTTTCATCTTTTGTTAATTACCTGCATGTTAGGCTCTTTTTATTTAGCAAATTTACATCTTCTTGTATCCTTCCCTTTCATATTCCAATTTCCAAACGTGCTTTACCCTTATTCGTTTCCTATTTCATAAATCTCTTCCTCTAACATTCCATTTCCAAAACATGCTTCCATTATTTCTTTTGCCTAAAGTTTTCTTTCTTTTCTAAAAAAAGAAAAAAACAAACAAATGTGAGCAACTTATTTTCATGAAGCCAATCTTTTTCATTTGTTTACAAATCCATTTCCTAAAGCCTCCTTCCTCCATGTGTGAGCCATCGTGCCATTTTTTTTCGTTGATTCTCCTGAATTTAGAAGCATGAGCAGGCTTCAAAATTCTTAATGTGAGTAACTAACTTGTTTTATTTTATTATTAAAATGTGTGTACATGGTTTTCTATTTCATTTCCATAATATTCTTATAACTTGAATATCTTCCGCATATGAACTCCGATTAATGCGCGCTTTCTTCCTTTGGGTTCGTATCAAAATTCCGGATAACATGAAACTAGTTTGGTTGAATTTAGAGACCTTTGAAATTTTGAGCTTTTATTGGATTTTCAATTGGCTATAAATCAAAGGTGAGTGATTAAACCCACTCACGCAATACTAAAGATTCCATTGCAAGTTAAATAAAATATATGATGTGATATATAAATTTTTTTTTGTTGTTTGTTGATTTCAGTTGACATTTGAATTGATATTGAATCTGAATTGACATTTAATTTTATATTGGAATTTAATTGATAATTAAACCTCGATATTGATAACTATTATATGTTGAAATATATTGGTTGATTTGGATGTTGTTTGAAATGGATGCTTATTGATTGATATGTTGGATGTATGATTGTTTATTTATTTTAGTATGTTCCTGTTATCACCTTATATATTATTGACATCATTTAAATGGTCCTCTGAATCATTTTAGAATTGGATAATTAAGACATTTAAATTATGGGTTTAAATGGTATATACCCATACAATTTCTTGAACTTGGCTTATTTATTGAAACTGAATTATTTAAAAAGTTTAAGCTATTAATTTAAACTTCGGATTTATTTTAAATAAAGTGGTTAAAATTGGTATTTCGAATTATTTGAAATCTCGTAAGTTATTGCACTCACGTTGTACACTTGATAGGAGATAAAAAATCCCGTAACATTTTTGAAGCCATTGCACTCATATTTTTATTTGAGATTGATTTGACTTACATAGGAATTTTTTTAGTTCTGACTCGAGTGTATTGTTTTTCATTATGCTCGGGTCAGCCTGAGTTTTTCAGCGTTGAAGACTATTTTCTGGTGGACGAAGATGAAGATTCAGTATATTATTGCTATTTATTATTCCACTACATTCTGTGTTCTGCTGCATTATTTGTTTATTTATGATGTATGTATAACTCTGATTTGAATTTGTAAAAGTGTAATCAAATGTTATTTGTAAAACAACTTCATGAACTGTTTATTTGATTATTATATTTTGTCGTTCCGCTGCGAGATTCTGTGTTTTTTTTCTTTCCCTTTTTCTATTTTTCTTATTTACCCCATAAACAATCCTCCCTTTTGAATGGTTTGAGTCTGACATGTGTGGTTTATTGTCGATTTGAACCATCCAAAAAGGAGGATCGTTACACGTTACACTCTCCCCCACTCAAAACTTTTCGTTCCCGAAATGGAAAAAGGTAGGGGAATAGAAACAACACAGAGGAAATATAGATTAGAAATACATATTACCAGATACAATAATAGAATTCAACCCATATAGATTTCAATAATTTTTAAATTGATTTATTTTCAGCAAATTTGGTTTCAATTCATTTTATTCAATCAATAACTATTCATGGTATTCACATTCTGGTTGACTTTAATTCAATGTATTACAATCAATAGATTTATTTTGATTTATTAACATTTGTTACAAAAAATTTCTTTAAAACAATATTTATTTTATTTAACTCATTTATTTAATCTATTTGACTTCACTTAAGTTAATTCCACCTACAATTAAATTTCAAGTATTCCTAAGTTCATATTTATTTGCTCAATCTCTTTTTATTATTCAGTTTATTTCACGTACATATCTTATTACATAGATTAAGTGTATAACATTCATTATAATCACTAAAAAAATTTAGTTATAAATTCCCTAACAAAATATCATTTTTGGACATCTTACTATTTACATTTATTGTATATTATTCAATTACATGTTCTTATTACATTTAAACTTTTTCTAGGTAAGTTATATTAATGTTTCCGAGTGTAATTAAATGCTATACAATTTACCTTTTATTTACAACCTTTCCATTAATCAAAGATTTAGTTTGAACATTTTATCAATTAAATTTCCTCTTGTAAAACCTTCAACTACAAATTTATTAACATTTTAAATAATTCAGGTAAGTGATATATGTTTATTAGAATGCAATTGGATATTATACAAATTAATTTTATCTCAGTTTAACTGTTTCAAGTTATTTCAATTTTATTTCTAATTTTTTGACACTCCAATTATTCATAATTTTGCTTCATTTCAATAATTGAAAACCATCACTTAACATAAAACTTGAGAGTTAAATTTCCAGTTTTACTTCAAACCATTTTAAAATAAATATATACATATATATATTTTATACATCAAATCATATTCAAGAAATTCAAATCAAATCAATTTTCCAAAACAAAAGCATAGCAAAGCTACTAAGTGGTCTTTCCACTTTGAAACTCGAAAATGAATGTCGATGATGCTGCAGTCATCACCGAAATTATTTTCCAGCGACAAAAGAGGAGAGTACTGGTTTACTTCTTTTAAAATTCTTAGGAAGACTTCCATTCGAAAATACTTTCAAATAATATATTTCAAAACATTGAAAACCAAATTTAGAAAACACCGGAAATTTAATTCTCCAAACCTTAATTTAAATTCATTTCATTTGCAAATTGGATTTATAAACCATGTTTATAAAAATTTTAACTTCTTATACAATAATAGTCAATGATTTATGAATGTTAACAAACAATAAATGATAGTCTAGTACTATCATTACAAACAACTAATTTATTTAACCATCTAATTTCAGAAAATTATTCCTTTATATATAAAATATAATCATACATAAAATTATTTTATTTACCAATTTCGAAAACAATATTGTGTCAGTTTGCTATGTTCAAGTGTTTTGGAATTCCTATCGATAGCGTTGGCCAAACGTATCGATCGAAATCCCAAATCAAACTTAACAACTCAAACAACACAATATAAAACATTTTATATTAATTTCAAATACACTCCCACATAGGATGATTCAAGAATGGATTATACGATGGGGATAGAGATTCAAATTTAGAGAAACCAAATCAAGAAGAATTTCTAACTACGAGGATATGCTTGAAAGATAAGATAAGATAATTACAAAGGAGATGAGATTGATAGACTTATATTAATTGCGGTGACCAGAACCGGGTCAACCGAGACTTAGAAAAAGCGAGAATATCATCAGCGAAAACCAAGACAACTTGTAACAACCCGATTTTTAGGGATACTAAATTGGGAATCAACTAATAAATTGATAATTAATCTGTTAATAATAACAAACAATTAAATAATTATGGAAAAATAATAATAATAAATAAATGAAATTAAAAGAAAATAAAATGGAAATTTAATATTAATAGGGTTGGAAGGAAAATAAATGGTAACGAATTCACTTACTTTTATTTGGCGTTATAAATTATGTTTTTTTTAGTGGTAATGTAATTTATTTTAATAAATGAACCATTTTACTAACCCAAATTATTTGAAAAGTTTAAAATTGAGAATGATATGTTTTTATGAAGGAATGATAACTAATTACATAAGATAAAATGTGTTTTAGGTATGAAAGGTTTAGATAGGAATTTTTTTATGTTGATTTACAATTAGGTATAAAAGAAAAAAAAAAAAAATAATTTCATGTCATGTAGGAAAGTTCTATAAATTGAATAAAATAATGTTAAGCAAAAGAAAAATCTAGAATAAGGACAAAATAAAATGATTATATTTTATTTAAAGAAAAGGAAAATAATAAACTAAAGGGTTAATTGAGAGAACATTCTAGAGGAGGGGCTTTATAATAAAAACACCATTCCCTCTCCTCTATTTTCTTACTGTACGTACAGAACAACACTCAAGAAACAGAAAGCATAAATCTTAAAACAAAATCCTCTCACTCAAACACAAATCTCACTTTGCAATTAAAGGATAAAAGATAGGATTCCCAATTCTAAGAGTAAGTATCCCTAAATCAATCCTACTCTATCTATTTCTTTTTATTTTTATGAATAGCTATTTAGGGTTTTCCTATTTTGTTAGCAATTGGAAGGTGAAAGAAAAGCAATCCAAAGGCTAGCTGATTTAGAGCTTAAAGATTGCTATTTGGAGTTTTAGGTGACTGAAGTTTTAAGCTTTTTCTTTTATTTCAGGTTCTAATTGCTTGAATGCTTAAAATTGAAATTTTTACATATGAATTGTTGCTAGTTCCTTCCCCTAATTTTATTTACTGTTATTCGAATCATTGAATATTAGAATAATATTGCAGTTTTATAGAGTTTTGATATAAAAAGAATTGGATGTAGTATGGTAAAGGAGAAAATATGAAAGCAATTTGGTTGAAACATACATTAAATTGAATGTGGTATGACTGAATTTGGTTAATACAAATAACATGCATGAAGAAATATCTTAAAATAAAGTTTCAAAAACGAAAAAAAACTTCTCTAAAATTAGCTGTTACAGTGCTGCTTGCTGGCTGCACTGTAAAGAAATCACTTTGCAGGCCCCATTTGTGCAGGCTGCACTGTGCAGCGGGGGTCTACACTGTAGTGCAGCCGGCAGCTGCACTGTAGTGCAGCCGGTGCTGCACTGTTGCAGCAGCGGCTGAACTGAAGTGCAGCGGCAGCTGCACTGTGTGCAGTACCGGCTGCACTGTAGTGCCGCCGTACCTACTGCACTGTAGTGTCGTCGTACCTGCTGCACTGTAGTGCAACCGTACCTGCTCCACTGTAGTGCAGTCGTACCTGCTGCACTGTAGTGCAGCGGGGGTGCTGCACTGTGTGCAGCCGCGGCTACAGGCTGCTGTACTGTAGTGCTGCGGGGGTGCTGCACTGTAGTGCAGCCGTACCTGCTGCACTGTAGAGCAGCAGGGTTCTGCACTGTGTGCAGCCTTGTGCTGCACTGTAGTGCAGCGTCTGGCTGCACCGGTTGCACTATAATGCAGCAGGGTGCTGCATTGTGTGCAGCATGGAGCTGCACTATAGTGAGTGCAGCCGACAGTGCTGAACTATAGTGCAGCCGACAGTGCTGCACTGTAGTGTAGTATGTTACTGCACTGTAGTGCTTTCGATGAATCCACTGTAGTGTAGTCCGGTTGAAGCTGCATTGTGTGCAGCTCTATATCGCATTATTGTTTGAGGGCTGCAGCAATGTAGTCCGACGGAGAGGGAAAAAATAAATAAATAAATAATAATAATTTTAAAATTAATAAATTTTAGCAAATTATTTATATTTATTTATACGGACAATTGTTTTACTAAACTTTAATTGCTTTTAAACCATATACTGGGATTATTAAAGGATTTTTGAAAGATTTTGCCATCACTTTTATTTTTGAGAAGTGTTTTGAATTTATAAACACTTTGGATTCTTGTGGCATGTTTTTTTAAAATAATAAAACTTAAAAATCCCTTTGATTTTTGGGTGGGGATAGATTGGACTCTGTTGTACCAATGGGCCAAAACTCCATCTTGGCCGACCTGATTCAGGATCGCTACCTGAATCGGTGGTATATCACTTGCCCTTTTACCACCAAAGGTCAACGGTCTGCTACATAGGGTTAATCTTATTTTTTGATCGGGATCTCCGATCGGTGGGTCATGGACTATGATAGATGGAGACGTGGGGGTCCCACGTGTAGATCCGTGAACGGGTAGCATACGGCCTTTGCCTTAGACCGTCTTGGTTATCCTGGGTTGATCGCCAGGTGTATTATGGCGTTATGAGTATGTTACGGTGCCGATGTCTCCGCGCGCGCTCGATTTCTACCACTGTGATTTTACAATACTAGCGTCTGTTTATTTGGTATATTTTATGAGTCATGTTACATTTATCCCATAATTCCTACATTGCAATTTTCTTTATCTTATGATTTTTTTTGGGAAATATTAAAGTTGATTTAGAAAACCCAGTATCTTCGGAGAATGTGTGTATGAACTTATTTATAATAATATTGCTTTACATATGATAATTGGATTGGTATCGTATTGGATTACATACCATATTTTTGGTCTAAAACCATTATTTGATTAAATGAATTGTTTATGAAACTAAATCTACATGTTGGTTCACACACACATATATGCCTCGTGTTGGTTTATACATGTGGCGCTTTTTTCCACTTTGTTGATTGTGATAACCATTGTCCATAGGATGTTACTTCACTCACACTAGCAATAGTCTGACCCGTGTGATTTGTTTTATAATCCACGGGTCAGTCTGAGGATTGTGGTCGCAGGTTTGGTTGCGTGGACTGTAGCAACATACTTATCATTTTCCACGTTTTGGGGTTTTGGACTTTACAGCTTGGACTTATGAGAAGCTAATATATATATTATGGTATGTATGTTATTATGTATTTTGGGAGTGGTATTATGTACTATGGACTATGTATTGTAGACGTTACTATTATGATATGTATTATGTATTCTGCTGTTATTGTGCTGAACTGTATGTTCAATTATATTCTGTACCATGTAACCTAGAATTTTTTTTATCTTATACCATTGCTTTGAACCGAGACTGAGCACGAATGGTAAGTAAAAAAAATAGTCATAAAATTTCTCGTGCCAGTGTTAGTTCAAGGGAATGAGTACATCATTTAGCCCTATCGAGTCCCATTCTCCGTGCTTTCTGACAGTAATACTTAGTATTGCTCTTGGTTGGCATAGGTATAGGGGCCGGGCGTTACATTGTTGGTATCAGAGCCCAGGTTAACAATAGTATAGAATATATTTAGAATATAAGTTAGCACAAAGCAGTAGAAGCATTGTACATGTCCATATACCATAAGTATCACTCCCATAACATAATAATAGTTGTACATACCTAAACCAAAACCCCAAATCTTTGAACGTTTAATGTGAGAATAATTTTAATTCCAGCTTAACAACATTTCTCACTATGTAGAGTAGTGAGAAAGATGGCTGGAAGACCTCCCCGTTTGACGATGGAGCAGTGGTTAGAGTTGATGCGGAACATGCCACGGGCCACACCCGCTCCTAATGCTGCTCCTAGAGTTGATTTCGCTCGTATGTGTAAGGACATTGAGAGCCTTGGAGGGAAGCCCTTTCTTGGAAATGAAGGTGTGGTTGGAGTTCAGGCTTGGTTGAAGACTTGTGAACGAGTCTTTGGGCACATGGGTGTGACGGACCATAAGAAGGTCCAGATTGCTTCCAGCTTCCTCCAAGATGGTGCCTCTGACTGGTTCGATGTGGTTAGTGCTGAGATAGGCGAGGAGGAGCTAACATGGGAGAGATTTAGGGAATGATTCGAGCTAAGGTTCATTCCTGAGGCAGAGAAGGCCATCCTCGCTCGTATATTTATTGAGCTGAAGCAGAGAGATATGACAGTTCAGGAGTACATCAATACCTTCAACTCCCTCTCTAAGTATGGCCCCGATTTGGTCAATACTCCCTTCAAAAAGAACCAGAAGTTTGTCGATGGTCTACGTAGGAAGCTGAAGGAATAGCTTTTGACTCAGCATCGCTCCACTTTTGATGAGATAGTTGATTTGGCCATGAGGTATGAAGACTTGTATCGGGAAAGAGATGATGATGCACCACCAAACCGACAGAGCTTTAGGCCTAAGAGGAAAGCACCATTCTTTCCTAAGAAGAAGCAGAATCCTCAGAAGAAGCAAAAGAATGGTCAGGCTTCAGGCTCCCAGAAGCAAGATAAAAGTGGAGTGAAATGCTACAAGTTTGGAGTGATGGGGCATTTTTCTAATAATTGCCCCCAGAGGCAGTGCTATGAGTGTCACCAGATTGGTCATTTGAAGAACAACTGTCCACAGCTTATGAAGAAGAAGCAAGCAGCTAAGCTGAGTGTGATGGAAGGAGATCCGGGCCCGAGCCAAAGGAAGGGGAAGCAGGTGGCGGTCATGGAAGGTACGATTCCTTTTAGAGATACTGTTATTCGTATACTCTTTGACACCGGTGCTTCTCATTCTTTCATATCTAAGGAGTTAGTTGATAGATATGATTTAGAAGTTGTATACCTCGTGACATCTCTAAGGGTTGCGAATCCTATTGGTGGGTTCGCAACATATGGAATGTTGTGTAAGGGCTTTGAGCTTTTCTTTTGCGGACTCTCTTTTCTCTGTGATTTGCATGTATTTGAGTGCCTTGGCTTTGATATTATCTTGGGGATGGACTAGTTGGATCATTATGATGCACAACTTTCCTGCTCAGACGGAGTTGTTACTTTGAAGCATCCATCCTATAAAGGGCTTGTTAATGTGACTCTGGATATACCGAGCTCTGATGCTCATGCTTCTTTGTTTTTCATGGAGTCGCGGGAGGAAGATGAAATAGGCAGGGTACCAATTGTTAGGGATTTTGGTGATATATTTGAGCCTATTACAGGCTTACCACCAAAGAGGGCCGTGGAGTTCCGCATAGATCTTATCCCAGGAGCCCAACCAGTAAGTTGACCACCTACTCGTATGCCTCGAGTTGAAATGGAGGAACTTCGTAAGCAGTTGACTGAATTGGAAGGGAAGCAATTTATCCGATCTAGTAGCTCTCCTTGGGGAGCTGCTGCTATATTTGTAAAGAAAGCTGATGGCTCTCTTCGTTTCGGCATTGACTACAGGAAGCTTAATGAGCTGACTATAAAGAATAAGTATCCATTACCTCGTATTGATGATCTTTTAGATTAGTTGAGCGGAGTGAATGTCTTTTCCCAGCTGGACTTAGCCACCGGATTCCATAAGTTGAGAGTAGCGGAAGATAGCATTCCTCTTACTGCTTTCCGCACTCGTTATGGTTCATACGAATGGTTAGTAATGCCGTTTGGGCTTACGAATGCTCCTGCATACTTTGTAGACCTTATGAATTGAATATTCAGAAGCTATCTTGATCAATTTGTCCTGGTCTTTATTGATGACATCCTAGTGTATTCCAAGTCTGAGCAAGAGCATGAAAGGCATTTGAGGATGGTTTTGGAGACCTTAAGGGAACACAAGCTGAAAGCTAAGTTCTCCAAGTGCCACTTTTGGCAGAAGGAGGTAAAGTTTTTGGGCCATATAATCTCCTAAGCCGGTCTGGCCGTGGATCCTTCTAAGATTGTGGCCATACAGAATTGGAAGAGACCTGAATCTGTTACTGAGATACGCAACTTTTTGGGGCTAGCTGGTTACTACCAGCGTTTTATTAAAGATTTCTCTAAGATTGTGACTCCTTTGACGAGGCTGACGAGGAAAGGAGTCAAGTATGAGTGGACGGATAAGTGTGAAGAAGCTTTCTCAAAGTTAAAAGAGATGCTCACTAATGCTCCAGTTTTAGTGATTCTAGAGGGTAATCAGGATCTTGTGGTCTATACTGATGCCAGTGGATCTGGCCTTGGAGCAGTACTGATGCAGAAAAGACGAGTTGTAGCTTATGCATCCAAGCAATTAAGGCCCAATGAGGTTTGGTATGCTGTTCATGATTTGGAGCTAGCAGCCGTGGTCTTTGCTTTGAAGTTGTGGCGACACTATCTTATGGTTGAGCGGTTTGTTCTTTATACAGACCATAAGTCCTTGAAATACCTATTTTCCCAGAAGGAACTGAACATGTGCCAGCAAAGGTGGTTGGGGTTTTTGGCAGCCTATGATTTTGATATTCAGTATACTCCTGGGAAAGGAAACCGTGTTGTGGATGCTCTCAGCCATAAACACCAGGAAGTTGTATCGATGATGGTGGCTGAATGGCATGACCTGGAGGTGTTATCTTCTAGTGGGATCTGTTACAGTATGCCAACTCATAGCTCAGGGAGGATGTTGGCTAGCTTGGTTGTGAGACCAAGTCTTATGGACATGATTTCTCTTGCTCAGAAGGAAGATTCGGTTGTTTTAGACCGTATTCATCGGCTGAAGAATGGAGAGGAGGCTGATGATCTAAAAAGTTTTGAGATAGATGCTCTTGGTTGTTTAAGGAAGAAGGGTAGGATCTTTGTACCTAATGTTGCAGGGCTAAGACAAGAGGTGATGAATGATTGCCATTGTTCGCGATACACTATTCACCCAGGTGGCAGCAAGATGTACATGAACATGAAGCGCCTATATTACTGGGAAGGAATGAAGTGCGATATAGGTGAATATGTTAAGGACTGCATTACTTGCCAACTGGTGAAATGCGAGCACCAGAAGCCTAGCGGTCTTCTTCAACCCTTGGAGATTCCATTATGGAAATGGGATCAGGTATCTATGGATTTCATTGATGGCTTGCCTCAATCGAAACAAGGGCATGATAGCATATGGGTAGTAGTGGACCGTTTGACGAAATCTGCCCATTTTATCCCAGTCAAGTCAAAGAGGACTGCACCTTATTTGGCGAAGTTGTATGTGAAGGAAGTTGTTCGTCTCCATGGTGTGCCTAGCGCTATAGTTTGTGACAGAGATCCATTATTTACTAGTGGATTTTGGAGGAGCTTACAAGCGGCTTTGGGGACAAAGTTGAATATTAGCTGAGCCTATCATCCTCAGTCCGATGGACAAACTGAGCGAGTCAACAAAATACTGGAGGATTTGTTGCGCTCTTGTATTCTGGATTTTGGAGGGTCTTGGGAGGACCACCTATACTTGGTAGAGTTTTCATATAATAACAGCTTTCAGTCCAGTATAGGCATGGCTCCTTTCGAAGCACTGTATGGAAGACCATGTAAATCTCCTGCATGCTGGCTTGAGACTGGAGATAAGTTAGTTCTTGGTCCCGACACTGTACGGGAAGCTTCGGAGAAGGTAGAGTTAATTAGAAGGAGGATGAAAGAAGCACAAAATAGACAAAAGTCCTATGCAGATAAAAGAAGAAAGGACTTAGAGTTTAGCGTCGGTGATCATGTATTCGTGAAGGTTACTCCTTTAAAGGGGGTAATGAGGTTCAGCAAGACTGGTAAGCTTGCTCCTAGATTTATTAGGCTTTATCCTATTGTGGAGCTGATTGGAAAGCTTGCCTATAGAGTTGCTCTACCTGAACACTTATCGAGTGTGCACAACGTCTTTCATGTGTCACACTTGAGAATGTGTTTGAGGGATTCCGAGGAGGTGATAGAGCCAAAGCAGTTGCAGCAGCTTGAGATCACTCCTAATATGACATATACTCGAGAGCCTATTCGTATCATTGCCTCTGAGACGAAGAAGTTGCGTAGTAAGGTGGTTCCTTTAGTCAAGGTGCAATGGTCGAGCAATCAGAAGGACTGCACCTCGGAAACACAAGAGTCGATGCAGTGGCATTATCCTGAATTGTTTGGCACTCGAGTAAGGTATGTCTTATTCTTTTAAAAATTTAAATCTACTAATAAAGTTACAGATATCGCCCTTACGTTGAAATTGCGAGGACGCAATTTTTGTAAGGGGGGAAGTCTGTAACAACCCGATTTTTAGGGATACTAAATTGGGAATCAACTAATAAATTGATAATTAATCTGTTAATAATAACAAACAATTAAATAATTATGGAAAATAAATAAATAAATAAATGAAATTAAAAGAAAATAAAATGGAAATTTAATATTAATAGGGTTGGAAGGAAAATAAATGGTAACGAATTCACTTACTTTTATTTGGCGTTATAAATTATGTTTTTTTAGTGGTAATGTAATTTATTTTAATAAATGAACCATTTTACTAACCCAAATTATTTGAAAAGTTTAAAATTGAGAATGATATGTTTTTATGAAAGAATGATAACTAATTACATAAGATAAAATGTGTTTTAGGTATGAAAGGTTTAGATAGGAATTTTTTTTATGTTGATTTACAATTAGGTATAAAAGAAAAAAAAATAATTTCATGTCATGTAGGAAAGTTCTAGAAATTGAATAAAATAATGTTAAGCAAAAGAAAAATCTAGAATAAGGACAAAATAAAATGATTATATTTTATTTAAAGAAAAGGAAAATAATAAACTAAAGGGTTAATTGAGAGAACATTCTAGAGGAGGGGCTTTATAATAAAAACACCATTCCCTCTCCTCTATTTTCTTACTGTACGTACAGAACAACACTCAGGAAACAGAAAGCATAAATCTGAAAACAAAATCCTCTCACTCAAACACAAATCTCACTTTGCAATTAAAGGATAAAAGATAGGATTCCCAATTCTAAGAGTAAGTATCCCTAAATCAATCCTACTCTATCTATTTCTTTTTATTTTTATGAATAGCTATTTAGGGTTTTCCTATTTTGTTAGCAATTGGAAGGTGAAAGACAAGCAATCCAAAGGCTAACTGATTTAGAGCTTAAAGATTGCTATTTGGAGTTTTAGGTGAGTGAAGTTTTAAGCTTTTTCTTCTATTTCAGGTTATAATTGCTTGAATGCCTAAAATTGAAATTTTTACATATAAATTGTTGCTAGTTCCTTCCCCTAATTTTATTTACTATTATTCGAATCATTGAATATTAGAATAATATTGTAGTTTTATAGAGTTTTGATATAAAAAGAATTGGACGTAGTATGGTAAAGGAGAAAATATGAAAGCAATTTGGTTGAAACATACATTAAATTGAATGTGGTATGACTGAATTTGGTTAATACAAATAACATGCATGAAGAAATATCTTAAAATAAAGTTTCAAAAACGAAAAAAAAACTTCTCTAAAATTAGGTGTTACAGTGCAGCTTGCTGGCAGCACTGTATAGAAATCACTGTGCAGGCCCCACTGTGCAGGCTGCATTGTGCAGCGGGGGTCTGCACTGTAGTGCAGCCGGCACTGCACTATTGCAGCGGCGGCTGCACTGAAGTGCAGCGGTGGCTGCACTGTGTGAAGTACCGGCTGCACTGTAGTGCAGCCGTACCTGCTGCACTATAGTGCAGCGGGGGTGCTGCACTATGTGCAGCCACGGCTGCAGGCTACTGCACTGTAGTGCAGCCGTACCTACTGCACTGTAGAGCAGCGGGGGTGCTGCACTGTGTGCAGCCACGGCTGCAGGCTACTGCACTGTAGTGCATCCGTACCTGCTGCACTGTAGAGCAGCATGCTGCATTGTAGTGCAGCGGGGGTGCTGCATTGTAGTGCAGCCGTGCAGCCGTACTTGCTGCACTGTAGAGCAGCAGGGTTCTGCACTGTGTGCAGCCTTGTGCTGCACTGTAGTGCAGCGTCCGGCTGCACCGGTTGCACTATAGTGCAGCAGGGTGCTGCATTGTGTGCAGCATGGAGCTGCACTGTAGTGAGTGCAGCCGACAGTGCAGAACTATAGTGCAGCCGACAGTGCTGCATTGTAGTGCAGTGTGTTGCTGCACTGTAGTGCTTTCGATGAATCCACTGTAGTGTAGTCCGGTTGAAGCTGCATTGTGTGCAGCTCTATATCGCATTATTGTTTGAGGGCTGCAGCAATGCAGTTCGACGAAGAGGGAAAAAAATAAATAAATAATAATATTTTTAAAATTAATAAATTTTAGCAAATTATTTATATTTATTTATACGGACAATTGTTTTACTAAACTTTAATTGCTTTTAAACCATATACTGGGATTATTAAAGGATTTTTGAAAGATTTTTCCATCACTGATTTTATTTTTGAGAAGTGTTTTGAATTTATAAAAACTTTGGATTCTTGTGGCATGTTTTTTTAAAATAATAAAACTTAAAAATCCCTTTGATTTTTGGGTAGGGATAGATTGGACTCAGTTGTACCAATGGGCCAAAACTCCATCTTGGCCGACCTGATTCAGGATCGCTACCTGAATCGGTGGTATATCACTTGCCCTTTTACCACCAAAGGTCAACGGTCTGCTACATAGGGTTAATCTTATTTATTGATCGGGATCCCCGATCGGCAGGTCACAGACTATGATAGATGGAGACGTGGGGGTCCCACGTGTAGATCCGTGAACGGGTAGCATACGGCCTTTGCCTTAGACCGTCTTGGTTATCCTTGGTTGATCGCCAGGTGTATTATGGCGTTATGAGTATGTTACGGTGTTGATGTCTCCGCGCGCGCTCGAGCTCTACCACTGTGATTTTACAATACTAGCGTATGTTTATTTGGTATATTTTATGAGTCATGTTACATTTATCCCATAATTCCCACATTGCAATTTTCTTTATCTTATGATTTTTTTTGGGAAATATTAAAGTTGATTTAGAAAACCCAGTATCTTCGGAGAATGTGTGTATGAACTTATTTATTATAATATTGCTTTACATATAATAATTGGATTGGTATCGTATTGGATTACATACGATATTTTTGGTCTAAAACCATTATTTGATTAAATGAATTGTTTATGAAACTAAATCTACATGTTGGTTCACACACACATATATGCCTCGTGTTGGTTTATACATGTGGCGCTTTTTTCCACTTTTTTGATTGTGATAACCATTGTCCATAGGATCTTACTTCACTCATACTAGCAATAGTCTGACCCATGTGATTTGTTTTATAATCCTCGGGTCAGTCTGAGGATTGTGCTTGCAAGTTAGGTTGCGTGGACTGTAGCAGCATACTTATCATTTTCCACGTTTTGGGGTTTTGGACTTTACAGCTTGGACTTATGAGAAGCTAATATATATATTATGGTATGTATGTTATTATGTATTTTGGGAGTGGTATTATGTACTATGGACTATGTATTGTAGACATTACTATTATGATATGTATTATGTATTCTGCTGTTATTGTGCTGAACTGTATGTTCTATTATATTCTGTACCATGTAACCTGGAAATTTTTTTATCTTGTACCATTGCTTTGAACCGAGACTGAGCACGAATGGTAAGTAAAAAAAATAGTCATAAAATTTCTCGTGCTAGTTTAGTTCAAGGGAATGAGTACATCATTTAGCCCTATCGAGTCCCATTCTCCGTGCTTTCTGACAGTAATACTTAGTATTGCTCTTGGTTGGCATGGGTATAGGGGCCGGGCGTTACACAACCCGTTGAGAACATCGCGGGAAAACACAATTAATGAGATCGAGGAAGAAGGCAGGAGCATTGGTTTATCCAAAGGGCATGACTAACCATTCATAGAAACCATTTGTCTAAGAAGAAGGACAACAGGTCGAGCTCCAGGAATAAGATCGACGTGGAATTCAATTTCCCGCTTGGAAGGAGAGAAGTGACTTCACCAATCATCAGGATAATCCCTGACTATCGGGAAAGTCAAGATCACTAGGCTGAGCCTCAAGTGAAAAGATGTAACTGCCTACAAAATCTTAAGGCAACTGTCATTCGATCACAAGATAATTTCCTAGGTCGTTTACTAGAGAACAGTTCGAGCTTTGCAAGAAATAACAGCATCAAAACCGAGGATATAGAAATCTTCGGTGAATTGACACTTGCTGTAAAGGAGTTTCACCCCTTTGCAAATCATGCTAAGGTTGGCGGGACTGCCGATTAGATTAGTCACTCACAAGGATGAAGTTGCCAATTGAGGTGGCAGAAGGTGCTCAAATCTATTACAGATATCAACAGAATATAGCTATGGGATGCCCCAGTATCAAAAGAACATGAACAGGACATGACAAGAATGGATTTCAGAACAAATGGGAGAGTTCCAAGATTCAAAAGAAATCCTAATCGAAGAGAATCTTAACGAAGAATTTCAAGCTCGAACGAATATGATTCTGTAATCTATTTCTACTCCATATGCTAAGTTTTACCTAAACCTAGCTTTGATACCAACGGTAACGACCTGGCAAATCGACCTGCCAAGTGCATAAGCAAACACACATGTCAGACTTGAATTGCTCAAAACAACATATTGTTAATTTATATTTGGCAAAACTTAGCATAAACAGTAAATAAAATCAATCACAATCACAGACACAGAGTATTACAACAATAATCAGCGGAATAGATAAATAGTAGTTCATGAAGCTACTATATAAACATCAGAGTTAAAACAAAATACAACAGATATCTCGAATACACAGAAGTTACCAATACAAATGCCAATGACAAGTCTGATCAAAGCAACTGGGATAAACTGAAGTAACTACAAAGCTGATTAGACAAAGACAGATCTTCAAGCAAAGCTCCGAACTCCAAAGGTGAGTCTCAAATGCTGTGACACTCAGTCTGACCCGAGCATAAAGAAAAACACAAAACACTCGAGTCAAGATTAACTTTCTTATAACAGTAAATTCAACTCAAGTGAAATGTCAGCTGAAATACAAGTAACTTAAGGATGTTTGGGATTTCCTTCCTCTAAGGATCCGTGGAACTATCTATTATGTAGTAATATACGCTATTATAATATGTCCATTAGTAAAGTAAAGTTTAGAATAGCGTTAAGGCGTTACTCATATCCCCCTTAACACATTTTATATATTCCTGTAGTCTATATAGTACCGTAAGCTCCACCAAACCGGTGGTTTACTCAGAGGGCACTCCATAGGTACGGTACAAAACAAACTCGTAGAAGGCGCGATAGGGCATGTGAACACGGCACGCGAGGCATTGCTAGGGTAGAAAAACCGTTTACGGATCCGGACAAGTGGTAACGCATAGCAGCTACTATCGCCCACCTCGAGACACACTCCCAAATCAAAGGTGCACCCAATCAAATCACAAAGTAATATAATGGTATCGAAGAAATGTGTCCGATAGGAGGAATCACCTCACTTGGTCCGGCATGGCTCCTATTTTAGTCACACCTAAGCTGACTCACGGGAGTCAGGGCTACGTAAATACCTCATACAGAATCGTACACCAAACCATCCTACTTCGTTCTGGAATCTCCACCACGTATACAGTTGTTACAATGGTTTTCGGTATTGGCAGAGAGTATGACAATATCCGATCCCGATCTCCTTAACAACCAAACGCTTATTTCACACCGTGGTCAATTATATTTCAAATAGTTTATAGTTCATATCAAAATATCATATTCATTTCAAAATCATATCTCTTTCGAAATCATATTCACTTCCGAACTTAAACAGTTTAAATATTGAAATTAGCATATATATTGCAATAGTTGTAAATTAAAATAGTTTATATTTAAAATAGGTTATAGATTAAAATAGATTGTATATTAAAATAGTTTATATATTGAAAATATTTTATGTATATTTAAATAAATTTTCAAATTTGAATTGTTTCTTCCAATTTCATTAATCAATTCAAATCAATAGTAGTTCAAAAGTTCAATTTAAATCAATCTCAATTCAATGTTTTCAATTACAAAGGTTAAAGGTCAAATTCAACTTCTCATTAAAACTATTTAATATTTATATCGATTTCGATCCAGGTTTGAACTACAAATTTAAACCACTTCAAATTCAATAGGTTTCAAAGTTTAATTATTCAAACATTTACAATAACCAAATTTAATAAATTTCATTTATATTTCATAATTCAACTTTTTAATTCTATTTAATTTGAAAATATTGACTTAATCATTTTAATAACCATTTCAATAAAATCTCATATTGCAAAATATTCAATTTCAACTTTATTTAAAGTTGAAATATCCATTTAATCACCTTTTATCAAATCAAGTTATAAAATCATACCTTTTAAAATCTCAAATCAGTAAGTTCAATTAAATTCTTATTTAAATTCAATTATTAACCAATTTAAATTCCAAGTCGACATTAATTTATCTTCCCAACCTTTATTATATTAAGTTATTAAAAATTTATTTTTAAAATATTAATATAAATTTAAATAAATGCTTAAACATTTTATATAATAATTAAATTAAATTTTATTAAATTAAATCTTATTATTAAATTTATTTTATATTAAATCTGATTTTTATATATATTTTTAAAACAATAAAGTTATAAGAAAAATCTTAAAAGTTTATATTTTCCAAAACTAACTTATAAATTAAAATTTCCAAAACATATTATTTTAAAAATCTAAATTTTATACATACATCAGTTCTCATGGTGTCCTCTCATGGTGTCCTTCTCCCCTCCCTTCCCGTACCTTTATCTTCTTCTACCTTACCTCATGTTCCTGCCATCCCCATCCCCATCTGTCCTTCAGTTGACCTTCACTCGCCTCATCCTCCTCCAGGTGACCCTCCTCTTCCTCCTCTAAACTCTGCCTTGCCTAATCCATCTGCCTCCTCTCTCTCAAATGAACACTTCCCATCCCTTGGAGCCACCTCTTCTTCTTCTCCTTCTGCTTCATGGTCTTCTCTTTTCAATTCGAAACCTAGGAATGCTGGTTCGTATGTTCCTACTCATTTTGATATAGCTTACTCTGGTTCCCCCATTGATCCTCCTCAGGAAGTGTTGAATGAAGGTATTAAAGCTTGGTCAGACTGCTTGGTGGGATCTTTTTTGGCTGGTAATGTGAACTATATGGCTGTTAAATCCCATCTACAAAAAGTGTGGAAGCTTAAAGGATCGTATGATATCTTCTTTGATAATCAAAACTATTTTTTTAAATTTGCCTCTAAGGAAGACAAAAACAATATTTTACGAAGAGATCCCATGTTTATTAGGGGTCAAATGTTTATCATTTCTAAATGGAACCCGACCCTCTCTTCAGCTCAGGCGGTAGTAAGGTCGGTGCCTATTTGGATTCATTTCTACAGAATTCCAATAATGTTATGGTCTTTGCTAGGCATTAATTGGATAGCTTGTCACCTTGGAAGGCTTGTTTGCTATGATGAGAACACTGAAAGGATGAAAAGATTTGAATATGCTAAATGCTTAATTGAAGTGTCTCCTGACAAAGAATTGCCTGAATTCTTAGCAGTTGGTGATGAGTCTTGCCCTAATATTCTGATAGAATACTCATGGAAACCTCTTATTTGTGTTACCTGTAAAGTTTTTGGTTATGCCACTGACCAGTGTGAGAGGAATAAGGTTTTGCATGATGGAGAAATACTTGAGAACTCGAATAATAAAAATGAAATAGCTGCTGAGATATCCAAGGATGATGAAGATATTCAAGATGATAAAGAAAAAAAGGGATTTTATGTTAGAAGTAAAAAGAGAATTAAAACTGGGCAAAAGGTTTGGAGAAAAGTTAATAGGGGGATAAGTAACAATAATGAGATGAAAGAAACTCAGGAAGAAAGACCATCAGAAGAGAGTCAATTAAGCATAAGAAATGAAGATGATATTGTCCCACTAGTTTTGAAACAAAATGAAATAATAACTGAGACTGTGCTGGAAACTAATAGGAGTGGAAATAAAGATACTGATAATGCCTCTTCGAGTCAGCAATTGGTGATCCACGAGGCTGTCTTTCTGCAAACAGTCAATGTTTCTGAATCTGATATGTGCAATACCATAAATAAAACTGGTGAAGTTCAGAAGGAAATAATGTGTCCTGATAATAATGAAGTTATGCTTTATAATGTTTCTGCAATGCAAACTGAATGTGAGGTGGTGACTACTCACAATGCTTTCTCAGTGCTAAAGGATATAAATGAGGATGATGAGGCTATGCAACATCATATTAATCACATTTCGGACATGCACAACGATACCATTTGCTCTGCATGCACAACTTATCACCAGATAAAATCCTTCCTTCTCATAACTCTCCTCCTAATCATCAACTCATTTCTGCATCTCCATACTCCTCCCTTTCACTTCCAAATCAAATATTCAATGACTTACTCAACTCTCCTCCTTCAGCAAAACCAAATCTTCTCCAACCTTCTCAAGCATTCATTCCAGACTCCTCTGCTAAAAAGAAGAAAGGTCGTCCGAAGAAATCCACAAATAACTCCACAATTGACTTGGACAATGGGATCAATTATTCCATAGATCAAATTGGTTTGGCTGTTTTGTCTCATAATAATATGGCAAATCCTTCTTCTGGTGTTCAAACCAGAGCTTCCTTTACATCATTATCAAAATGAATGGAAATATAGGCTTTTGGAATGTTAGGGGTGCTAACTTCATTGACAAGCAATTAGAAATTTCTCACCTTATTTCTTCTCACAAAATCGATCTTATGGCTATTGCAGAAACTAAACTTAATCATGCTACTACAATCAAAGCTGCCTCCATTATTCAACATGGCTGGAGCTTTATCCACAATCTTTCCCAAGCTCCTTTTGGTAGGCTGTTAGTTTTATGGAATCCCTTGATCTTCTCCCTCTCCCCAATCACTGTCCATAGGTAGTTCATTCACACTGAGATCTTACACATCCCCTCATCTACTTTCTTCTACCTTTCCACTGTTTATGCAGACAATAATGCTACACAGAGGAAAATTTTTCTTGACATTCTTCCCACTCTTCAGCATTCCAATCTGCCATGGCTTTGTCTTGGTGATTGGAACTGCATGCAATTATCTACTGATAAAAGTGGTGGGTCTCCCCTCACTTACAATCAGACACGACCCCTCAACAAAGCTATTTATGATGCTAACATTATTCCTACCTCTGTTAAAGGTGCTTTCTTTACTTGGAATCACTCCAGTAAATCTGGAAAGAGAACCTATTGTAAACTTGATAGAGCTTATATGAATTACTCCTCCATTCTCAAATGGCCTAATCTCTCCACCTTTATCCCTCCTCCATCATTATCTGACCATTCCCCTCTTATTATTGACTGTGGCAAGGACTCTGTGAGAAGACGCTCCTCTTTTTCATTTTTTAATAATTGGTCTAAGCACCCTAATTTCCTTAAAATTGTTAAAGATAACTGGAAATTTCATACTTTTGGCAACCCTATGTTTATTTTGCAGGCAAAACTCAAGCATCTGAAGATTCATCTAAAGGAATGGGCTCAGCAAACTTTTGGTAATGGGAATAGTATGTCTTTTGCAATTCGTGAAAAATTATTTCAAGTCCAACTGGATATCCAAAGATGTCATGATCAGACTCAGCTGTCTTCTATTGAAGCTTCTCTATTAAAGGACCTCTCCAAAGCTCTTGTTGAAGAAAATATAATGGCTAAGCAAAAATCTAAACATGAATGGCAACTGAATGGTGATAAAAATTCGTCCACCTTCCACAAAACTTTAAAGATTCAACAGTCTTCTGAAAATATACCTTCCATTCCTGATATGCATGGATTGCCTTGTGATTCTCAAGATTCCATTCAAGAAGCTTTTTTGGAGTACTTTCATATTAATCTTGGGAATTCTCCAATTCCATCAATCACTCTGGAACAATTCTCTCATCTCCATTTTCCTTCAATTTCTGATGACATGGGGTCTGTCTTAATCAAGGAAATTTCAAAAAATGAAATTAAATAGGCTATCTTTGGAATGAACTCTAATAGCTCTCCTGGATCTGATGGTTTTAATGCTCACTTCTTCAAAGTTACATGGGATATAATTGGTGGTGATGTGATCAAGGCTATTAAGAATTTTTTCAAGCATAGTAAATTAATCTCTGGCATTAATGCTACTAAACTTGCTTTGATTCCTAAATCAATCCATCCTATGTCTGTTAATCAGTTTAGACCCATTGCTTGTTGCAATGTAATCTACAAATGCATATCTAGGATTTTGGCTGCTAGAATGAAAATTTCCTTGGATGGTTTGATCTCTTCTAATCAAAGTGCTTTTCTCCCTGGTAGAGACATCACTGATAACATCCTCCTTGCTTCTGAACTTATGAAGGGTTACAACAGGAAGCTCATATCTCCTCGATGTGTCCTTAAACTTGATATTCAGAAGGCATATGATTCTGTTCAGTGGAAATCAGTCATTTACATTCTTTATAACATGAACTACCCTGTCCCCTTTCTATGTTGGATATATACTTGTATATCCACTGTCAATTACTCCCTTAGTATTAATGGTTACAACTTTGGATATTTTGGTGCTACTCAGGGTATTAGACAGGGTGACCCTGTCTCTCCTTACCTCTTCATCTGTGTTATGGAACTTCTCACTTCTCTAATTTCTGCTGCTATGTTTAATAAGCTATTTGATTATCATCCCTTATGTAGGAAGAATAGAATTTCCACTCTCCTATTTTCTGATGACCTTCTTCTTTTTACTAAGCCTAACTATAAATCTATTAGTGGGGTCTTAAATGTTCTTGTTACCTTTCAGGAATTGACTGGTCTATCCATTAACAGAAGTAAGCCTAGAATGTGTATTGCTGGCCTCCCTGATGTTGGAAAAGAGATGATGTATACTCTGTCAGGCCTATCCCCTTTCAGTGATAATGAATCCTATCTTGGTGTTCCTCTTTGTTCTTCTAGAATAAGGACTTTCCAATGCTTACAGCTGTTTGAAAAAATTGCTGCTAAGTTATCTAGTTGGAATTGTTCTAAATTTTCTATGGCGGGTAGGCTTGTTATTGTTAAATCTATTGCAATTTCCATGTGTGTTTATTATGCCAAAATCTTCATCCTACCAGCCAAGCTTATTAGCATGATCAACTCAGCATTGAATCATTTTCTGTGGCATGCTAACCCTTTCTCTAAGAAAATGATTCCTATTGCTTTTAGCCATATTTGTTGCCCTTATGAAAAAGGTGGTATTGGAATTATAAATATTAAGCGATGGAATTTTGCTACGCTATCATCTAGAATTGACAAGTTATTGAGGCATGACAATAATTTGTGGGCTTCATGGTGTAGACATTATCTCATTCGAGATAGTAATTTCTGGTGTATTACTCCTCCATCTGACTGCAGTTGGTCCTGGAGGAATATCTTGATAGGTAGATATATTTTTCTACCTCTGGTTCAGCAGAGAATGAAAGACATTGCCAAGATTTTGTTTTGGTATGATCCATGGCCGGCTAAAGGAGTTATTCTAGCAAATATTATTGATTATGACACTAGAAGCATCTCTGGTATTAGTTGTAATGCATCTGTTCAAAGATATTGGGCTGATGGTAGAGTTTCCCTTCAATACTGCAGCTCTGCAGTGGTTAGAGCTGAGTGGACTGCTATTCATAATAAGTTATATAGCCGTAGCAATATTCATGTTACTTGGAATGACAAGGTGCATTCGATAAAATCTGTTTATAATGCTCTTGATCCCTCCAATGATTATCTACTTTTCTTTGGTTTACTAGAATCTGGGATCCTCTTTCTATCCCTAAGGAAAATCTATTCATGTGGAAGGTTTTGAAGAATGGTATTCTTACGCTTCGTAAACTTAAAAATTATGGTATTATACAATGTGATACCTGTTCCTTGTGTGGTTCTGATGTGTAGACTGTGGCGCATTTGTTCTTTGAATGTGATTTTACATTCCATATTTGGAATATGATTTTGCATCACTATGGTTATCATAGGCCTACGCGTAATTCTCTTATGGAATGGTACAATATTTTCAAGGCTACTAGGTGGAAGAATGAAAGAGGTAGATTGATGCTAAGAATCTTAAAGAAGGTTTTGTATTTCATTTGGATGGAGAGGAACAGTAGGGTGTTTAAAGGGCAATCTTCCTCTAAACACGTACTGGTCCTTTCTATTACTAGATCAATGTAATTTCTCTAATTTCTCTTATGTGCTGACCTCTTATCTTTGGAGGTTTGCTTGTTGTAATCTTTTGTATCTTTTTTTGTTCTTAATAATAATGGTAGGGGTCCATTCAACCCCGCTGGCTTTGCCAAAAATAAATTTTATACATACATAAAAATAGCATTTATATACTTCATTTAAAAATCAATATTCATTAAACCCATATATTTCCTTTCAAACTTTGGAAATCATTTTCGAAATATTGACCAACAGTGTCCGTATATAATTTTCTATCATATGGTCAAGTGATACGGATTTTATCATTTCAATCCGCAATTTAAAATTTAATATTTACGGGTATATATCATTTTAACCCGCAATCCCAAAATTTTCAAAATCAATGAAAATCGCTTGGGTTTGTCATTTCAACCCATAACGATTTTCTCCTAATCTATAGGATCGTTTGGGTATGTATCATTTCAACCCATAGGGATTTTTAAACTAACAGGGAACTTACAGAGTGAGAACAAATATGAGAATAATATAACATATCAACAACAGGCATATATCATTAGTAACAAATTTAAATATAATATATATAACAGGTTATGGTGTCATACGGCATAGGTAAACAATTGCAGATAATGGCATGTCATATTTTAACAATTAATTAACTTAACAATTCAAATTTAACAACATATTTCAATCATCATTTCATGTGAATTTAAATTTACTAAATATAAGAATGTTAATCATGAGTTATTTCTCACCTTTCGAGGCTAGAGAAATTAGACAACACGACAAGCTACGAATCCAAGCACAAAATCCAAAGCTCGGCACGATGAGCACAAATTTGACGAACAGAGCATGGCACGACGGACTCGAATCGATAAAATAAAATATATATATTGTATAAAGTAAAATATATCGATGTTTATATTTTAAAATCGAATAAAATCTTTAAACAATATACATGTATATATGCAAACAATTATATATGTAAGCTATTCAAACAAATATATATGTCTACTCAAACAAACATGTGCAAACTATATATGTAAAATACAACTAAATATACATATAAAATAAAAACACATACTTTAAAATCACAGTATATATATATAACATTTTAAAACCAATAATTAAAATCAATAATTTAAACACATGATATATATATATAACATATCATAAGTATTTTATATATAACTTATATAAAGAGAAGAGAAGAGCAAGAGTTTGGTGGCTGCTCGGAAAAGGTGGCGAGGCGGAGTGGGAGAGCAAGGCCGAGTTAGCTGGGTGATGTTGCAGGCCATCGGGCTGCTGGTGGAAAGAAGGCATGGGTGGAGGCGGCTGCTCTTAGGTCGGAGGGGACCGCTGGTCGGCAATGTGGTGATAGGTGGAAGGGGTGGTCGGGTCAGCACGGTGGGGGACACGGTAGGAGAGAGGGAGGACCGGTGTGGCTGTGTGCGGCAGACAAGGCGGAGGGTGGTCGGCTAGGGAGTGTGCTCGGTTGATGGGCTCGGGTGTGGTGGATCTGGGCTTTCGGTGGAGGAGTGGGCTGATGGCAGCCATGGGCAAGGGTGGTGGTAGGCTGGGTGATGCGGCGGAGGTGGCTGTCGATTATTGTTGGATGTTTCGACTGACAGAGGAAAGGCAAGGCGGGGTTTGGTGATTGGCTGGGCGGGTTGGTTGGCAAGGAAGGGTGGATCAGTGGAGATAGGGAAGAAGCAAGCAAGCATGCAAACTTATATATGTACAAACTTATTATCTTATTTTATATTTTTAGAAGCAAAAAGAGAACGAAAGGAGCAGGGAGAGAGTGAATTGACGAACTAGAAGAATGAAAATGAACCAGCAATTATATTGAATATAGAAGGAATAACAAAAGTCAACTATTGAATTCAGCAAATAATTAATAGTTAGTGGCTATTTGTTTTCTCACATGGCCACAGTGAAACCAAAAGGCTCGGAATGGGTACCGATATAGCTACCGTTCTCGCAAATTCCACCGCATACCTGACTCCGAAACACATAAATGAATATACTACGGAGATCAGCATGACGAGACGAACAGAGCGGTACATAGATAACAACGATACAATCATCCTGTCAAAAGTCCACATTCGATGCCAAAATGCTGCTAAAACGCCGAAAATAAGATAAACAGGGCTTTAGCAGTCCAAATTCGACGAAACGAAATATGACGTCTCACTCAAAAACTGATTTACATTTTAAAAATATTCAGATTTCGAAAATATTAAATGTTCATCAAATTAACTCATTTAAATTGAAATTTACACAACAGAATTAACCTTCATATTTTCCGATGAAAATCTGCCATTTGCTATGTTTAAAAGGACGCATACCAAATATCAAATTTTCATTGTTGAATTAATTTTTTTTAAAAGAAAATTTTCAATTAATTACGTTATAAAAATCGTTAAAATTTCCAGGTCGTTACATTAAAATTAGTTAAATTTTATAAACTTTGTTTGTGTATTGTTATTATTACTATTATGACCACCGTCATTATTATTAGTATTATCTTTATAAATTTGGTTTGTTTGCATAGAACTGAAGATTAACAAATTACAAATATGGTCAATATAAACGGGTGTAGATTTGGAAGTTTGGACTTCACAAGATATTTCACAAATTTCTAGCTTTATTAGAATCCCAAGCGGATTAGATGATATAAATGAATAAAAAGGAAAGTCAAAAAATTTGCAGAAGTTTCTATACAAGTAATTGCCTAGTCCAAGCGATAAGAAGGAGGGTTACCAATCCCATTTTATCAAATTGGAGCATTTAATAATTACTTTTGTAATTGTAGCTTAACTGAAAATAAATCTTTGGGTTTCAATCATACAATTAGGAGAAAATAAAGCTTTGGATTTCAATTATACAAGCAATAGAAGCAGGAGAAGCTTTGGGTTTCAATTATACTCATTGGTCGATATAATATAATGTCCAAATGTAAAGAACCATATTGGTTGTTAAGAGCGTCGAACAGTCTATAAAAATAGAATATATTTCCCATTCACTATAAATTAATTTATACAAAAATATTGAAACGATACTATAGAACATGTATTTGGAAAACATATTTTTGGCATTCAAGTTGATGCCTAAACACTAAAAGCTCCTTTCTAAAATCAACATATTCTTAAAAGGAAAAAATGGTAGCTGAACTATCTTATTACATGGATGAGAAGCAATAGCAGGTTACATATTCCTGGTTATTGCAGTAACTTCACTTAATATCAGTAACTGAATATAAATTTGACATATTTTTTTAAGCAAAATTAATCTATTGACTGAGGATTCCCATATGAATTCAAATATGCTATAAAAAATTTCAATAGTGGACTCCCATACGGATTAAAATATGCAACAAAATTTATCCTAACAAAAAAAATCTGGATTTATTAAAAATATAAAACTACTTTTTCCCTAAACTATTGTAATTTAATTAAATGTCTTCTCTCTTTTTTGTACCGCAACAAATTGGGATCAAAGCCACTTTCAGTTGCACCATAAACGGCCCAAGTTTGTGTGATGACCATGTAATATTCACTCCTGAATGGTTAAGCAACCTTTAATGCTACATAATAATAATTATGTAGATATTATCAATTGAAAAATAAAGAAAACTAAAAAATAAGTTTCTCGAATTAAATTGTAGAAATGTCTCATGAACCTTGGCATTAAGTTTTCAACAAGTGTATAGTGCTTAACACACTGTTCAGTTATAAAACCGTTTAGGAACTTCATTTATAACTACATAAAAGTAGTTTTGAATAATGGTTTTTTAACTTTTAAGTGAACAAAAATTAAAAGGTAAAAGTAATTAGGAAAATAAGTTGAAATTAGGTTAGATTTCAGCAGTAAAAGTTAAAATGAGCCATAAGTAAATATTTGTTGCTAGCGACTTATCTTTTAAATCGTCAACTTTAAAGCAACTTATTTTACCATCTTATAAATTGTTTGCCAAATATGCTCATAATTCAGCCCTAACCCACTTATTCAAGTGTTTCTATTTAGCGATAAGCACTTATTATAAACATAAATTGGTTGATATGTACTTTGGACTTGTACATCTGGAAAGCAATAATAAATATTTCATGTTTCATCTTGTTAACAATATTTCGGTTGAGAATATCCTTCATATTCTAATTTCTCAACCAATGTCAGTAAATGTTCGAATCTTAATCTTTTTAAACATCTGAACTAGTGTGTGAATGTTGCCTTTAATAAGTCCAAGTACGGACTAATTATTTCTTTCTCGATAATAAAATTTCTACTATATTCTTCAAATGCAACTTTTACCAAAACTATACCGAGCAATTAACAAAAGCCTCTATGACAAATACATCCAAACAATGAACACTTGCAAGGATCAAACCTTTATAATAGAAATCATACCTCATTCCTGTAAACATCCTCAAAAGAAATACTAGTGTAATCTCTGGTATATTTAGGTGAAGAGCAGCTAGTCTTTATCCTCAAAGTATATGAGCATGCTCCCTGCTGCAGATTTTCCTGCAAGATTAGAAAAAGTTACAAAACAAACTGATATATGTTTAGTGCTTCAAAATTCAAATTTCACTGAACGAAGTTATGCACTTAGCATACACCCAAATATGATGGCTCATGAAAAACTTGCACGGTTTTTTTAGTTGACTTATTAGACGCAAATGTCTATATAAATATAAAATCAGATTGCAATTGATTTCAGTTAGCAGATATGAAGCAATTCTAAGCCTAAACTTGAATGATGACTTAAAAACCAAAAATATATCCACATTTGACACTACAAACAATGATTGAAATGGTTAAAAATTGGTGCATACTAAACTGAACTCTTTAGAGGTAAGAAGAAATATAGAAGTCAAATGCCAATGCATCTTTTATTGCTACTTAACTCTGTCAGTTTTACAACCATTTACTCTATCACTTAAATCAAAATTCTACATTTACAACCATATATAGCTTGCTTTTAAGAATATGTATACGTATGTAACTTGAAAAGTGTGTTACAAATACTTGAATAATGAATTTATTCCTTAACTCTATTAGTTTTTGGCCTAAACTTAATCCGGATACAGTTTAGTTTTTCAAAGCAGTTTATTGCAAGATGTCAATGCTATGTTTCTTGTACCAAACCAGCTATCTTTTTTTATCATGAACATATGGATGTCTATAAAAAATTTCATCTATTATCACAGTAGATAATTAATATAAAGTGCATGTATTGACTATATATTTTGACCACAGAACATATTATTCTCGACAAAGATCATATATAGGAATCCAATATCAAATATCTCAACTACCATCATACCGATGATCTCCATTCAAATAGCAAACTAACTTTATGAGACATGTAAACAAATGGGAGTTCTACAGTATTTTTTTCATATACGTATAACTAATGTCTCAAGCAGTTATGGAGCATATCTAATTGAATCGATTTACCTTTCGAAAATACAGTTCTGGAAACTAAATCATTGTTGTGGTCATTACCATGCTTCGATGCGGTCGATACTGTGTGTTCCTGCTGTCGTGAGATGCTTGGCTTGAGAGGGATGCGGTGTGGCGGCGTAGAGCAGAAGCAACAGCGGATCAGAATAACGTAGAGCGTAGATGGCTGGAAAAGCGGAGTGGATTTAGGAATTTGTTAGAGAGGGAATTAAAGTATCTTCGGTTTGGGAAATGGAAAATAATGGAACAAATTAAAATAAAGAGGGAAGAGTGAAATAATTTTTGAGTAATTGGCGGCCATCGAAATTAATTGGGGCAGTAAGTGTTACGTAGATAATTTCTACTATAAATAAAAAAATTAACAAAAACAATAACGCTATGGAATAATGCGTTATCTATCAGCGTTATAATAATTATATTTTCTTGTAGTGGTCGTTACAGTCAAAATCCGAGACAGTGGCCAAAATGGCTATTTTTACACGTTTATTAAAAATAGAAATTTCCTAATTTTAATTTAATCACTTTAAATTCAATTTCTAAGTTTAACAATCTTCATTGTTGTTTAAATAAAATTTAAATCAACTTCCAATATCATTTTCATTTATATTAAATTCAGAAGTCAATTATTTAAACAATTTCCAATATTAAATTTAAATAATTTAATTTTTCAATGAATTACATTATTTCAAATATAAGTCAGTCAACTTAAAAATTAAATTTTAAAACAAATTCAAATAATAAAACACTACTCCCATTTTACAGTAATTCAATATTCATTATTCAATCCCAACTATTGATTATAAACACGTTCAATATATAGAATTTCATTTCAATACTTGTTATTGTCAAAATCTTCGAAATTGATTATTTCAAAATTTTATTCAAGTTTATATTCAATAAATTACATAAATAAACGTTAAATTTTTTTTTAACAATTTTAATTCAATAATTATATAAAATTCTATAATTTAAAATAGTTAAAAATTACGAGTCGTTACATTCTCCCATACTCAAAACTTTTCGTCCTCGAAAAGGGACAGAGTACAGAATTTAACACTTGATTTATTTTATTCAAAACAATCAACTTGTAAAGCATAAAAAAAATCTTGTTACAAAACCAATACTACGCTCTCGCCACGCCACTTCGATATCGGTTTTACGTAAATTATAACTTACATATAGAAACAAGTTATAAAAATTTTAAAACTCAAAATTTTTCTAACACTCGGATTTACGGAAAATTTCGGCAGAGTCTCCTTTGCGCTGGTCGATCAAAAAAAATTTACAATACAATATATAACACAAATATATACCAAACGTATCAAATATACATCTTATCTCAATGATGAGGCATCCCGTAGGGAAAAATATAAAAGTGCGCTATGTAATCCGGGATACGTACCTTATTACTATTAATACGAGCGAGTTTGCTCATATTAAGCAAGCAAAAGCAAATAAAAAATCCGCGTGTACGTCCAAATAGCCTTCGTATATACTTATCTCAACTCAAATTAGAATATTAGTCACTTATAATAAGATATAAAACATGTATAAGTGAAATAGAACCACGGAGCATGAATTTTGATTCCAAATCATAAACACAAGCACAAATACACAACATACAACAATCATATGCAATCAGAATAGTATTAACAATGGTTTGCAACAAAAGAAACCATTCAACCTCCAATATTCATCCAAATAATCCAATTGATTCATAACTATGTGAATTTTCATTATCCCATGTCGATATTTAATCAATGCACTTCATTTCTTATTAACATCCAATTTTATTAACATTTAATTGGTTTACTTCAAATTTATTCACATCTAATTCATTTACATTCAATTTATTCAATTAAATTTGTTAAATTCCAATCGTTTCACTTTTTGTTTAACATATTTCATATAAATTAATTTATGAACCATTTATAAAATTATTCTATTTAACCTTGTTTAAGTTAAATTTTATTTATTACTACTTAGTATATTTTCTTTAATACTAATATCATTTATAAATCAATTTATAAAACCATTTAAGTTTATTATAATCATTTTATCAAACGCAACTCATGTTTATTATTATCACTTCATATCTTAAGTTCATATTAATTCATTGATTCACTTAATTAGTTCATTTCATTTATTCAAATTCATATTAATAATTTTTCTTAAGTAAATTTTAATTTATAACTCAATTCATATTAATAATTTTCTTTTTATCACAATCGATTCATTCAACTTCTCTTAAGTTAACTTCAATTTATAATTTATTCCATTAACTTATTTCATATTCAACTAGTTACCATTCAAATTTATCGAGACTCATTCTATTTGCATTCAATTTATTTACATCCAATTCAAATTAAATTCAATTACTCATATTAATTTTACTTACACTCATTTATTTTTATTCAATTTCTTTCACAATTCAAATTGCATTTCATCTTATAATTCAAGTTCATATTCATTTTATTAATTCATTTATAGCCTAAGTGGAATTAATTCACTTTACTAATTTATCTAGTTATATTCAAATCCAATTCTATTAATTTAATCTTCATTAAATTAAATTTTATTTGATTTAATCCATTTCTCAGTTTATTCAACTTTATTTAAGTTAAATTTTCCCTTTCTTATCATTCACATTCAACAAATTTAAAATTTGTTTTAGCTTAATATTTATCAAATCTATAAGTTATACAAAAATTTTCACTTAAATTTCATTTCATTATTTATCTAATTTATTTCAAATACAATTCACTTTGATTTAAGCTTTCTTGAGTTAGACTTCATTTTACTTACTTCATTTCACTAACTCCATTTATTCACATTACTTAGGTTGATTATGTAACGGACAGGGATTTTCGATCCTCGAAAATCGACATCAATACATCCACTGTATAGAATGCCGAGCAATCGAGTGCCGGAAACACCAGTTCATTAGGGGTGAAGAAGAAAAAGATAGAAGGAAAGAAACAGAACAACATAGAGTCTCACAATCGCAGCGGAATAAAATATAATATATAATAACAGAATTTTATATAAAAGATTCTGTAACTGTTAAATACTTACAATCATCAGAGTACAACAATCGATACATAAAATCTGGACACTTATAATAACTTGTCCTAATGCAGCGGAAAATATTAATCAAGTACGGAAGTACGTCTCTGTAATCCAGCTCGCCTCCTGAACTCCATAGCTTCCTATCCTGAATCTATAATACTCGGTCTGACCCGAGCATTATAATAAAATAACACCCGAGTCAGTCTTGAAAACCAACGTGAGAAAACACATTCAATTTTGAATTATTAACTTTTCAAAATCCTTTGAAAACAAAGGTATCTCATAAGACCACGTCACAAATAAACACAACGGGTTTTTACCTTATGATAACCAAAACAATTTTTATCAAAATCGTCTGATATTATAATAGTGTCTATAGAAAGTAAATAGAAAATAGCTAAAATGCTTGCATCTCACATTCCAGTATAGTTGGGCACAATCAAAACCGTATGGCGCTTATTGGAGAATGGAATCCATCGAATGACTGGGCCACTGGGGTACCGCCCACCACAGTACACCTCTAGAACAATGTACCGAGGTCCACGCCGGGATCCCCTTCTACACAAGACCGGCCTACCCCTAACCTGGATAGACTGAATATGTTATCACCCCGGGTGTTCCCACCCTTACCATCGAGCACTTCTTCTTTCATATATAACCATATCTAAGATAAATAGGGTTCCGAGGACATCTAGAAAAGTGATAACATACCTTACTTTGGTGCGACCCACTTAGCCTTGCTGCATCTCCCCTGTTTTAGTCATTCCCGGTTGATGAAGTTCGAGGCTAAGCGTTACCTTTCAAGAAAAAAATTTCTTAGAATGCTCATCGTCCTCCAATGACAATGTTCTGACAGCATTCGTCCATACAAGTTGTCCTGGGTCTGGACAAACCGAATCACTGTCTTCATCATCATCACAGTATCCATTCGTAACGTTCAAGCTGGATCGAAGTGGTTTTCAGATAACTAAATCTGATCCTGGTCTCTTCGAAACGATTAACGAAATTGGCCAAAATTGATAGTCGGTTATTTAACTATAAATATAATGTAACGACCCAGAATTTCGAACAAATTAAATTGAGAATATTTAATTTATTTTAAATATTTGAACGATGATTTAATTTGAATCCCGAATATAACTTGGAATTTGACGATTAAATTATAAAATTTAATCGATTGAAGTTGAACAAAAATTTATATCTTCAATTTTAAGTTGGAGAAAAATATTTCAAAAGCTTTTAAAATTCATATCAATGATACCGAAGATAATTGAAGCTTCAGAATTGTATTTCAAAGTGTTTCGTTCAGTTTTGAATTTAATTGTTCGAACCGATATTTAAAAATAGTCGTCCGAGGCGCAGTCTCGGAATTCGACGAAACCAGTTCCGTTGGGTCCGTAATATTGTGTTATTATCGGACTTCAAATTTCGTAGTAACTGGGATTGTTGTGTGAACGTGCAGTATATAAACGCTTAGAAATAGTTATTCGAAACGATTTGAATTTAATTAAAGTATATATTTTTCTTAAGTCAAACCCCAACCGTATTGCCTTCACATCAAAATTTTCTGCTCAGCCACCCTATGATCGTACTCGAGCTACCCTAGCATTTGGAACGCGCAGACTAAAATACGCCTTCTTCGTTTTAAAACTCTAAGCAGATGACCAAAGAAACAAAACGAAATCCCCAAATCAAATAAAAAAAGAAAAAATGGCCGAACTCTTCCCTTTCCAGTTCGAAAATAATAGCCGCATTCTCCCCAATTCAAATTCACGCAATCACGAAATCGCGAGCCTTCATTCAACTCGAAATCGAGTTTCGTCTCCGGTGCGTGGCGATGTCAAGCAGCTCGCGGCGAGGTGGAATCGCGTGGGAGGATTCGTCGGTGGAGCAGTGGAGGGTGGACTCGAGTTCGACTACGATGAGAGCTCGCGGTCTCGAGAAAATTGGTTTTGGGTCGCGCGTTCGCAGGAGGTTGCGACGGGCCGAGGTCGCGACTCAAGGGCGAAGGGAAGCGTTTGGAGTTGGAGGCAGCTGGGGTTCGGCGATTGATTCCGAACAGTAGCATTCGTGAAGGGGGATTGGCAGCGATTTGGGGACGGTTGGTCGACGTTCGATCGTCGAAGTTTGGTTGCGATTTTGTTTAGGTTTAGGTATCATGGATGCCGCGTTGGACTGGTAGTAGTCAGGTATAGCCTGTTTATTTAGTTTATTTATTTAAAATTTACTAAATATGAATATTCAGGTTTGGGAAGAAATACGTATAGTTTAAAAACAGTTTATATAAATATAAAAATGAAAAGTTTTACAGTTAAGAAATTTTAAAAATAATGTATTATTGGAGATTAATTTGTTTAACTAACTTATGTAATTATTGTAGAAATTGTCAAAGGAGAAATTAGTTTTTAAATTTAGTTTCTTGTTAGAAAATTCTATTAAAAGAAATTTGTTTAAAATAAAAATTCCAGGTTAATTTAATTTTCGAATGGAATTTAAGTATTCAATTTATTCGTATATTAATAGAATTGAATAATTATTTATACAAGGTCAAATAAAGTCGAGAAAACAAACTGGAATGGAAATGAGATGGCAAAATAAAAAGCTAAGGTGAGATTATTTTCTCACTCAAAATAAATTTGTATGACAGTTGTTATTGACTGATTGTTGCTATTGAATGTGCTATTAGATATTTTAGGATATATCTATATATATAGCAGTATATACATATTGGCATATGTATATATTGGATTGATGATTTCCCGCCTCGTATAGCGGATGAGACCCTATTGCGCCGTTAGTAAGCGGATTTATAAAAACCTATATACCGCGATAATTCCGTACTGGAGCGGAATTGGTATTGTGCTAACGTCTTTGGATGCAGGGAAACAGGTTGGAGGGATCCAACTGGATTCCTCACCCGTAGTTGTTCATTTACAGGATTGATGTATATTCTGTTATCATATATTGATATATGATGTTGATGTTGTGATTGACTAATTGATGCGTTGCATCATTGGATTCAATTTTCGAAGTTTTAAAATAATGATTTTAACTTTAAAAGAGATTTTTAAAAGTGATTTTTTGTAAGTATACGTTATTAAATTTTCGAATAAATTTACAAACGTCAAAATTATTAAAGTTATAAAGGTTAAGATTTTGGGTGAAATATAACCCAGAGATGATTTTTGAAATAAATAGCCAAGTAATTTATAAAATAGCTTAAATGTGGATTTTCGAATTATTAAAAAACTATGTGTATAAAAGATGTATAAAATTTGATTTTTATAAATATAAAATATTGGGATTATAAAACGAGTTTTAATAAGTGTTAAAATGGAGAATAAAGGGATGGTATAAGTGAACGAAATTTTATATTTATAAATTATGAAGTTACAAAATAAGTAGATTTTTGTAAAACAAAAGACTTATGAGTGATTTACTTATAAATCAGGTTTTGACATTTTAATTAAGAGTTGTGAATAAGTATGAATGGGTTATAGACGAGATTTATAAAATATATATTTTATAAATCCAAACAATGGAATTTTAAAACGTAGTTCGGTTGTTGTTGAAAAAATAAGATTTTAAATGAAATCTTATAAGGAATAAGATTTAAAATTTGTGAAGCCTTAAAGGAACGAATGTTATAAATCCATGAAGTATAAGTACTTAACCTCTAATATGGACTTTTGATATATAAAGTTGAGTTATAAAATGAATTGAATTATAAAGAAGATTTATAAATCAAAGTTGTTAGAAAATAGAAATAGAATTTATAATCGTGTTTTATAAATTCGGAATAGATTGAATTCGATAAAGTAAATATAGGAGATTATTAAAGAGGATATATTCACAATTTTGGGACAGCGAATTATCCTTTAAGTTAAATGTGTAGAAATTGTTAAAATTGGGATAGTGATTATATTCACGAATTTGGACAGTAAATATATATTATTGAATAAAATCAATATAATTTGGAAAAAGGAATATTGTTAAAAGAAATTGTTTTAAAAGATGTTTTAAAACATGTTAAGTATCGAATACATAGATTTCAACATTTATTGTTGAAATAGACGTTTTCAAAAATATAAGGAAATAATGGACTATAACATTGTTGTTATAGTAAATGATTTCCGAAAGGAAATGTTTTTATGTAGTATTGGGATTTTATATATCTATCTTAATTCCGAATCCCTATACTAGTGATTTCGAGTCGTCGTAACGATGTTTTACGCAACATTCGTTTTGACTCAAATAGGTGTTAAAAGAATGATTTCCTTAAAGAATGGATATATACTTAATTTGATTTAAGTATATCGAATATTTTCTAAGTGTTGAAAATAAATGATTTGTGAATTACTTATTTTTAAATAAGTATGGAAATGCTTTTCTAATATGAAGTGAACTGTTTAGAGATTTTATCTTTTAAAAGATAAATTGGAGATTGAATATTTGAAATTTGTTTTCAAACGGTTAAGTGTGGAAATTTTATATCTAGTAAAAGATATTTTTGAAGATGAAATAATTTGGAAAATTATTTGGAATCTGATGATGTTGCGCATATTTATTGATAGTTAAATAACCGACTATCAATAATTACCTTGAGTAGGTATTTGTTGTGAATTGGATGAATTTGAATGCCACACTTGTTTTTAAATAAACGCTCACTATTCGGGTTAACCGGGAAAGGACCATGGGGTCGTATAACCCATTCCGAATATGTGATACGTCGTTATGAATCGCATTTGAAGACCGGTGTTGAAGACCGGATATTTTTGAAAACGGAAGGATTACCGTCGAGTTACTCTACATCGACTGATCTTCGATTTAGAGGTTTTATCACCCTTAGTGACGGGAAGTCCTGACGTGATTGGAAATTATCCGGAAATGCAAGGGCTTCGTGAGAAGTGCCTTCGGTTCTGTTCGATCCCGGAACAGACTTGTATGGATTGTGTGTCTGACGTTACAATTTGAGATATAAAGCTGATTTCTTTCAAATACATTTCTGTTGGTGGCGGAGAATTTATTCTCTTAGCTTAACACCCTTCTCTGAGACATACGAGCTCAGAGGTTATGTAGTTGAAATTTATCAGCGATATATCCCAATTTGGTAACGTGGCATACTGAGTGTTGCTGTGAAATGATCAGTGTTTGGTCATTTGTGATATGATCATTTGTTTGATCTTATATCTTTGTGATCATAGGTTGATCATTTTTGTTTGACCCAAAGCAGGGCTTTTTGAGAAAGCGTAGCTTTGTGGACGAGACTTCGCCGAGCCTCACACCCCGGAAATGGTCGAAACAGGAAGGATGCGGCAAGGTTCTAGGGAGTAGCGCCCCTTAGTGTATGTCATTCCTTCTGGATAAAGGTGGTATCATGGTATGGAGCCCAGATACTTAACCTCTGTGGTTGCTGCACAGTTATTATTACTTTGTGGTTTGTTGGAAATCGGGGATCCTCGGGAAGATCGGTGACGATCGGGGGATGGCATACGCGTGTCAGTAGTTACCTATTTTTGCAGAGGTAACCCGGCCTTGTGTTGGCAGAGATCTAACCGTAACGTTAGATTCTCGGGTCGTCTATTCCAGGGACGTACCCATCGTGGATAGGAAGTTCCTT
Organism: Allium fistulosum; assembly: GCA_030737815.1. NCBI lineage: Eukaryota > Viridiplantae > Streptophyta > Magnoliopsida > Asparagales > Amaryllidaceae > Allium > Allium fistulosum. The sequence goes on from CM060907.1 coordinate 1,057,325,095, forward strand.
TGCCTGACCATTTGTTGGAAATCCAAAGAAACAATACGTGACTTGTACGGTTTTAGTTGTAGAACCTATCATTCACTTATGGTGGCGCCCCAGTGTTTGGATGGTAGCTATAGTAGGCATAGTTCGAAATGTCTATGCTGGCTAAGATTTATATTATACTTTCGAAATGTTTTCTACACTATGCACTAATAATAATATCAAAAATGATTTGATTTTGCGTAGTAAGCATCTTTGACTATCATAAGAAGAAATCTCCTCCAATTCTGCGTTTGCATTGTGTGTGTGGTGGGAGGTCTTATGGTAGTTTCATTTTCCAAAAGCATTGCGAATTGACTTTAAAATTCTCTGCTGTTTATTTTTAAAGAATAACTGTTTTACGATCTCACACCAGTCACCATGACTGACTCGGAGTTTATTGTTTCCCTTCTAAACTCTGGGTGCTCACCAATTTCCACACGGGCAGTCTAGAGTTAGATTATCAGGTTATCTGGATATTCAGGAGCTTTGGAGATAAGCTGGACGACGAGTCGTAGTAATTGTATCTGATATTATTTATTCCGCCGTGTATTCTGTATGAGGACAAGTTATATAACTGTCCATTGTTGTACTGAGTTGTATATTGACTCTGATGATTGATGTATGTATAAACTGATATAGTTCTTTGTTTTAAAAGACTAGTGATTATCTATTATATATTGTTCCGCTGCGATGTGTAAGATTCTGATATTGTTTTCTGTTCTGATGATGTTGTTCTTTCTTTCTTCTCTTTCTCTTCTATCTTTCTTCTATTTTTTTTTCTTTTAAACCCATAACTTTTCGGGTTTCCGACATTCGATGGTTCGACAGTCGATAAAGTGAGTATCGATGTTGAATTTTCGAAAGTCGAAAAATTGCGGGATGTTACATTTGGTATCAGAGCGTATGGTTAAGCGACAACCCTGCTCTGTTGGGTGTTACTCATTAGAGATAGAGTCAGTAGTACTCTAGAATGAGTTGAGTGTAATAATAGATATGAGTGCGTATTTGTTATTGAATATAAAAATTGTTTTATATTGTGATGATTGATTTATTGAGTGGTATATGGATTCTGGTCAATACGAGTAATTAACGATCATTGATAGGGATCTCTAAACACTCGAATAGAACAATTCGACACAGTATTGTTTTAAATGGGGTAAATGAGATAATTTTACCTAAAACTATTTTTGTATATAAATGAAATGATTTTCTGTAAATTATTACAGTATATGGTTGCATGGTTGTTAGGAAGTGATAATATTGAAATGTTATCATTATTATCATTGAAATTGAATAAGAAGTTGAAATTATAACTCCAAAGTTAAGAAATAAATTCATATACAAATGAAATTTAAGAATGTAAATTATAAATGTGACTTATAATTTGAAACGGAATTCCAGAAAAGTTTTTGGAAATGTTTTGAAAAGAAATTTTGGAGATTTGGAAAGTTTAAATTCTTTTTGATTTGAAAATGGAATTCAAGGGTTTTGAAAAGTATTTTGGAGAGATAAAAGCTCTAAACTCTTTCCGGTCGCTGGAAAATAATTCCGATGATGATCGCGACATCACCGGTGTTCATTTTCGGGTTTCCAAAAGAGAAATTGCTGCCAAGTTGTTTTAAATGGAAAGTTGTTTGAAATTTGGGTTTTGTTTGAAAATTCAAAAGGATAATTTGAATTGTTTTCAAATGGTTTTGAAAAAGTTGAAACGACTCTGGAATCCTATTTAAAATATTTACGAAATATTATGAAATTGATAACTTATACAGTTGAATTTTGGTAGAATAAATTTAACTTAAAGATGAAGTTAAATAAATGTAAGTACAAATGAATCAATTGTGATTTAATGAAAGCGAAATTGAAAGTTAAATTAGTGAAATTAAACCTTGAATTGTGAACTAAATAAAAGGGATGGTTCGAATTTAAAGATGAATTCAAGTAAGAATAAATAAATTTTCAATGAAGGGAATTCACAATTGTACGTGAATAAGATTAGAACTGAATGTTGAAAACGAATGTGAATAAATGAATTAGAATTGAAATGGATTAGTAACTGAAACTAATTTAAAATAGTGCGGTTATGAATGAAAGATAACTGATAAATTCAATATTCAGAAGTAAAATAGAATTCAAATTGAATTGTAACTGTGAATTGAATTCAAATGAAAAATTGAAATGAAAAATTGAATGAAATAGATATGTAGCTTCAATAGTGAAGTAATGATGATATAAGCAGTTATATTGAAATTTTTGTAACAGAATTTGCAAATTGGATTGAATGCTGTAACTAGATATAATGGCTAGTAGGATATACAGGTATAAAGGAATTGAATTTGATTTCATAGATAATTTGAATTGCTCGAAAAAGGTACGTATTTGAATTATAATATGAGTTTTTGATGATTTCTCTCTAGCCGCTTGGCTTTTTCTTTTTCTTTTTGAAATCTGAGAGTCCGTAGGGACGTTTTGTAGTCGTACCGTATTAGCCGCGCAAAGGAGACGCTGGCGAAATTTTTCGAAAATTTCGGGTGTTAGAAAATTTTTGAGAAAATTTTGAAAGTTAAAATTTGAATTTGAATTTAAATTCGAATGGTTAAGTAAAACAATGTTGTTTTGAAACTTAGAGTTGAAGTTGAAATTTAGTTGATGAATAACGAATCTTTAGTAGAAAGATTTGTTTTGATAAATTGATAAAACTATTGGATTGTGAAAAATAGTAGACGAGTTAGGGATCATTTTTCTTAACTTGTAATTTCGAGGACGAAATTCTTTTAAGGGGGGAAGTCTGTAACGACCCAGAATTTCGAACAAATTAAATTGAGAATATTTAATTTATTTTAAATATTTGAACGATGATTTAATTTGAATCCCGAATATAACTTGGAATTTGACGATTAAATTATAAAATTTAATCGATTGAAGTTGAACAAAAATTTATATCTTCAATTTTAAGTTGGAGAAAAATATTTCAAAAGCTTTTAAAATTCATATCAATGATACCGAAGATAATTGAAGCTTCAGAATTGTATTTCAAAGTGTTTCGTTCAGTTTTGAATTTAATTGTTCGAACCGATATTTAAAAATAGTCGTCCGAGGCGCAGTCTCGGAATTCGACGAAACCAGTTCCGTTGGGTCCGTAATATTGTGTTATTATCGGACTTCAAATTTCGTAGTAACTGGGATTGTTGTGTGAACGTGCAGTATATAAACGCTTAGAAATAGTTATTCGAAACGATTTGAATTTAATTAAAGTATATATTTTTCTTAAGTCAAACCCCAACCGTATTGCCTTCACATCAAAATTTTCTGCTCAGCCACCCTATGATCGTACTCGAGCTACCCTAGCATTTGGAACGCGCAGACTAAAATACGCCTTCTTCGTTTTAAAACTCTAAGCAGATGACCAAAGAAACAAAACGAAATCCCCAAATCAAATAAAAAAAGAAAAAATGGCCGAACTCTTCCCTTTCCAGTTCGAAAATAATAGCCGCATTCTCCCCAATTCAAATTCACGCAATCACGAAATCGCGAGCCTTCATTCAACTCGAAATCGAGTTTCGTCTCCGGTGCGTGGCGATGTCAAGCAGCTCGCGGCGAGGTGGAATCGCGTGGGAGGATTCGTCGGTGGAGCAGTGGAGGGTGGACTCGAGTTCGACTGCGATGAGAGCTCGCGGTCTCGAGAAAATTGGTTTTGGGTCGCGCGTTCGCAGGAGGTTGCGGCGGGCCGAGGTCGCGACTCAAGGGCGAAGGGAAGCGTTTGGAGTTGGAGGCAGCTGGGGTTCGGCGATTGATTCCGAACAGTAGCATTCGTGAAGGGGGATTGGCAGCGATTTGGGGACGGTTGGTCGACGTTCGATCGTCGAAGTTTGGTTGCGATTTTGTTTAGGTTTAGGTATCATGGATGCCGCGTTGGACTGGTAGTAGTCAGGTATAGCCTGTTTATTTAGTTTATTTATTTAAAATTTACTAAATATGAATATTCAGGTTTGGGAAGAAATACGTATAGTTTAAAAACAGTTTATATAAATATAAAAATGAAAAGTTTTACAGTTAAGAAATTTTAAAAATAATGTATTATTGGAGATTAATTTGTTTAACTAACTTATGTAATTATTGTAGAAATTGTCAAAGGAGAAATTAGTTTTTAAATTTAGTTTCTTGTTAGAAAATTCTATTAAAAGAAATTTGTTTAAAATAAAAATTCCAGGTTAATTTAATTTTCGAATGGAATTTAAGTATTCAATTTATTCGTATATTAATAGAATTGAATAATTATTTATACAAGGTCAAATAAAGTCGAGAAAACAAACTGGAATGGAAATGAGATGGCAAAATAAAAAGCTAAGGTGAGATTATTTTCTCACTCAAAATAAATTTGTATGACAGTTGTTATTGACTGATTGTTGCTATTGAATGTGCTATTAGATATTTTAGGATATATCTATATATATAGCGGTATATACATATTGGCATATGTATATATTGGATTGATGATTTCCCGCCTCGTATAGCGGATGAGACCCTATTGCGCCGTTAGTAAGCGGATTTATAAAAACCTATATACCGCGATAATTCCGTACTGGAGCGGAATTGGTATTGTGCTAACGTCTTTGGATGCAGGGAAACAGGTTGGAGGGATCCAACTGGATTCCTCACCCGTAGTTGTTCATTTACAGGATTGATGTATATTCTGTTATCATATATTGATATATGATGTTGATGTTGTGATTGACTAATTGATGCGTTGCATCATTGGATTCAATTTTCGAAGTTTTAAAATAATGATTTTAACTTTAAAAGAGATTTTTAAAAGTGATTTTTTGTAAGTATACGTTATTAAATTTTCGAATAAATTTACAAACGTCAAAATTATTAAAGTTATAAAGGTTAAGATTTTGGGTGAAATATAACCCAGAGATGATTTTTGAAATAAATAGCCAAGTAATTTATAAAATAGCTTAAATGTGGATTTTCGAATTATTAAAAAACTATGTGTATAAAAGATGTATAAAATTTGATTTTTATAAATATAAAATATTGGGATTATAAAACGAGTTTTAATAAGTGTTAAAATGGAGAATAAAGGGATGGTATAAGTGAACGAAATTTTATATTTATAAATTATGAAGTTACAAAATAAGTAGATTTTTGTAAAACAAAAGACTTATGAGTGATTTACTTATAAATCAGGTTTTGACATTTTAATTAAGAGTTGTGAATAAGTATGAATGGGTTATAGACGAGATTTATAAAATATATATTTTATAAATCCAAACAATGGAATTTTAAAACGTAGTTCGGTTGTTGTTGAAAAAATAAGATTTTAAATGAAATCTTATAAGGAATAAGATTTAAAATTTGTGAAGCCTTAAAGGAACGAATGTTATAAATCCATGAAGTATAAGTACTTAACCTCTAATATGGACTTTTGATATATAAAGTTGAGTTATAAAATGAATTGAATTATAAAGAAGATTTATAAATCAAAGTTGTTAGAAAATAGAAATAGAATTTATAATCGTGTTTTATAAATTCGGAATAGATTGAATTCGATAAAGTAAATATAGGAGATTATTAAAGAGGATATATTCACAATTTTAGGACAGCGAATTATCCTTTAAGTTAAATGTGTAGAAATTGTTAAAATTGGGATAGTGATTATATTCACGAATTTGGACAGTAAATATATATTATTGAATAAAATCAATATAATTTGGAAAAAGGAATATTGTTAAAAGAAATTGTTTTAAAAGATGTTTTAAAACATGTTAAGTATCGAATACATAGATTTCAACATTTATTGTTGAAATAGACGTTTTCGAAAATATAAGGAAATAATGGACTATAACATTGTTGTTATAGTAAATGATTTCCGAAAGGAAATGTTTTTATGTAGTATTGGGATTTTATATATCTATCTTAATTCCGAATCCCTATACTAGTGATTTCGAGTCGTCGTAACGATGTTTTACGCAACATTCGTTTTGACTCAAATAGGTGTTAAAAGAATGATTTCCTTAAAGAATGGATATATACTTAATTTGATTTAAGTATATCGAATATTTTCTAAGTGTTGAAAATAAATGATTTGTGAATTACTTATTTTTAAATAAGTATGGAAATGCTTTTCCAATATGAAGTGAACTGTTTAGAGATTTTATCTTTTAAAAGATAAATTGGAGATTGAATATTTGAAATTTGTTTTCAAACGGTTAAGTGTGGAAATTTTATATCTAGTAAAAGATATTTTTGAAGATGAAATAATTTGGAAAATTATTTGGAATCTGATGATGTTGCGCATATTTATTGATAGTTAAATAACCGACTATCAATAATTACCTTGAGTAGGTATTTGTTGTGAATTGGATGAATTTGAATGCCACACTTGTTTTTAAATAAACGCTCACTATTCGGGTTAACCGGGAAAGGACCATGGGGTCGTATAACCCATTCCGAATATGTGATACGTCGTTATGAATCGCATTTGAAGACCGGTGTTGAAGACCGGATATTTTTGAAAACGGAAGGATTACCGTCGAGTTACTCTACATCGACTGATCTTCGATTTAGAGGTTTTATCACCCTTAGTGACGGGAAGTCCTGACGTGATTGGAAATTATCCGGAAATGCAAGGGCTTCGTGAGAAGTGCCTTCGGTTCTGTTCGATCCCGGAACAGACTTGTATGGATTGTGTGTCTGACGTTACAATTTGAGATATAAAGCTGATTTCTTTCAAATACATTTCTGTTGGTGGCGGAGAATTTATTCTCTTAGCTTAACACCCTTCTCTGAGACATACGAGCTCAGAGGTTATGTAGTTGAAATTTATCAGCGATATATCCCAATTTGGTAACGTGGCATACTGAGTGTTGCTGTGAAATGATCAGTGTTTGGTCATTTGTGATATGATCATTTGTTTGATCTTATATCTTTGTGATCATAGGTTGATCATTTTTGTTTGACCCAAAGCAGGGCTTTTTGAGAAAGCGTAGCTTTGTGGACGAGACTTCGTCGAGCCTCACACCCCGGAAATGGTCGAAACAGGAAGGATGCGGCAAGGTTCTAGGGAGTAGCGCCCCTTAGTGTATGTCATTCCTTCTGGATAAAGGTGGTATCATGGTATGGAGCCCAGATACTTAACCTCTGTGGTTGCTGCACAGTTATTATTACTTTGTGGTTTGTTGGAAATCGGGGATCCTCGGGAAGATCGGTGACGATCGGGGGATGGCATACGCGTGTCAGTAGTTACCTATTTTTGCAGAGGTAACCCGGCCTTGTGTTGGCAGAGATCTAACCGTAACGTTAGATTCTCGGGTCGTCTATTCCAGGGACGTACCCATCGTGGATAGGAAGTTCCTTTGCCTGACCATTTGTTGGAAATCCAAAGAAACAATACGTGACTTGTACGGTTTTAGTTGTAGAACCTATCATTCACTTATGGTGGCGCCCCACTGTTTGGATGGTAGCTATAGTAGGCATAGTTCGAAATGTCTATGCTGGCTAAGATTTATATTATACTTTCGAAATGTTTTCTACACTATGCACTAATAATAATATCAAAAATGATTTGATTTTGCGTAGTAAGCATCTTTGACTATCATAAGAAGAAATCTCCTCCAATTCTGCGTTTGCATTGTGTGTGTGGTGGGAGGTCTTATGGTAGTTTCATTTTCCAAAAGCATTGCGAATTGACTTTAAAATTCTCTGCTGTTTATTTTTAAAGAATAACTGTTTTACGATCTCACACCAGTCACCATGACTGACTCGGAGTTTATTGTTTCCCTTCTAAACTCTGGGTGCTCACCAATTTCCACACGGGCAGTCTAGAGTTAGATTATCAGGTTATCTGGATATTCAGGAGCTTTGGAGATAAGCTGGACGACGAGTCGTAGTAATTGTATCTGATATTATTTATTCCGCCGTGTATTCTGTATGAGGACAAGTTATATAACTGTCCATTGTTGTACTGAGTTGTATATTGACTCTGATGATTGATGTATGTATAAACTGATATAGTTCTTTGTTTTAAAAGACTAGTGATTATCTATTATATATTGTTCCGCTGCGATGTGTAAGATTCTGATATTGTTTTCTGTTCTGATGATGTTGTTCTTTCTTTCTTCTCTTTCTCTTCTATCTTTCTTCTATTTTTTTTTCTTTTAAACCCATAACTTTTCGGGTTTCCGACATTCGATGGTTCGACGGTCGATAAAGTGAGTATCGATGTTGAATTTTCGAAAGTCGAAAAATTGCGGGATGTTACATATAACATCCATAAGAAATCACTAGGCCATTATAAATTTTCCAAAATTTACTCCAAAATATCTTTATAAGATATATTACTTCCAGTTCTTCAACATTTGAAAACAGTTTTCAAATCCTTATATTTTTCAACAAAATATTCTACCCCTTCCAATACTTAGAATATTTTTCCACTTCACCTTATATTCAACACTTAGGAAGTATTCTATTTATCTCTTATTTCTTTTCTCAAACATAATTTACAATTTGTTTGTAAATTCCTTAACTCGTTTACACGAATTCTATAACTTTCGAAATTCTTAAATTAATTCCCTTCAATATTTTCAAAGTCAAATATACTTGCTTATAATTTCAATTCCCCTTTCTACTTCTTTTATGAATTCTATTTCATTTTTGAAGTTCACTTTTTACTTAACTACTTTAGAAATTTCCTCACTTTTTTTTCCAATTTCCATTTTAAGCATTTTCTTATAAATCCCATATACCGAATAACCACATTTCCAAACTTCCGAGAAGGTTTATGAATAAATTTTAAAACATTTCAAAGACTCTGTATATGTATAATAAGTACTTAAAAGAATAGTAATAATTTTTTTTAAAGCATGTTCAAATAATTATCTAAAATGTTGAAATACTCTTCATAACTTAGTTTTCCAAAGCACGGTTTAAAAATTTGGGACTTATTAAATAAATAGTAAGCATTTGAAAAATTAACTTCTGAAGTATTTAAATACTAACCGACTTTAAATTTCATAGTTTCATAAATAAAACTTTCCTTTTTAAAATTAAAACTTAACTTATTGATAAAATATATTTTCAAATATGGACAACCAAATTTTCAATTTATAACCCCTCTCGATTTCTATCTCATCACTTCCATTCGGTCTCCTTAACCATTTTCACTTAAAAATAGTATCCACTATTTTTTTCTCTCACCCTATTTCCATATTCAATATAAATTCTTTCTATAAATTTATATTCCAAATTTATCATCCGATATCACTTTCCTTTATTTATAAACTTCGTTTATAAATTTTTATAACTCGTTTGAGTTCGCTAAAAATAATCTCATTTATAAACTCCATTTTATAAATTCAATTTCTTATAAATTCCATTTATTTTTGCCAATCTATTTTTAATATCGATTTCAACTTTCTTTTTATATTTTCCAAATTATCATCTTAAAAATCTAATCTTTAAAAATTTCTTTATTTAATTTATTTTAAGTTCTCTATTTAAAATATACTCCCGCATTATTTAATACGATCAAAATTTCACCAATTCTTATTCAAACCATTCTCTTCTAAATAATCAAAAGTTTCGATATATATATATAGTTATATTAAAATCTCTTTTTAATTCCTTAAGAATTTAAAATAATATTTGTGGTATTTGATATACCCAAAATTAATTTCCATGCCATTACATCATTTAAAAATTTACAACACACAATAATCCAGCATTTTATATATATGAAAAATACTAATATATTTGAGGAATCCAATTGGATCCCTCCAACATGTTTTCCTTGCATCCATAGATGTTAGACAACAATAAAAATACCAATCCCACTTCAAGGGAGATCTGCGGGAATATCACTCCAATACTAATATATACTACTATATATATATAGTCATCCAACAGATAAATTATAAACTTATCAATCAATCAAGCATCCAATAATTTAAGTTTAAACATTTAAATTTAAATATGGTAATCCAAATGAGTGAGAAATTCTCACGTTGATTTTTTAATTTCGCAATCCGATCCAATCTCGACTTGTTCTTTCCCTATTTGTTAGCCTCGTAAAAATTTTAACACAGTATTTATGAGAATACAATTTTCATTCCTATAATTAACTAATTTTAATTCCAGTAATTAAATTAATTACCTCACACGAATATAATCCTAATAGCTGCTATCCTCAGATCACAAGCATTCCAGACCCAACTTCGAACACACCCCCACACAGCCTCCTCCTCGATCGAAAAACTGGCACCTGCCCACAATACCACAGCCCATCACACTTCATGCCACTACCACCGACACACTCCCCCATCACCGCGATCGATCGCGACCGCAACTTGACCCGCGCGAGCACCGTTCGCCTTCTAGTCGTTGCTAACACACCCACCGCCTCGCTTTCTCTTCCTCACCCAAAATCACATCATCGGCCAACCTCCGGTCACCCCTATTCAAACGCGATTGACCACACAAAATTGTGACCTACTCATCTGCGGCGCCTCCCCCTTTTCGATCGCGACTCACCAGACCATCCCCCTACGCGCCTACTTCCACCACAAAACGAAACGAAGTCTATTTGCTCCCCAGGTTGTCTAAAACGATCATAGCTACATCCCTAGACGAAGCTTCCTACTGACCTCGGCAAACCATGCTCGACTACGACACGAATTGCCAACCACCCTTCGCCGCACCTAAGTTCGGCCCCAAACATCGAGACTCGTCACGATTTTTGATTGCGAGATTTCCATCTTTTGATTTTAAATTGATTTTTGAACGAATTGAATTTCGTTCATTTTTTTTGAACTGTCGTTTGGACGAAGGAGGTAGGATGCGTGATTTAAAACAAATGGAAGCGGCTTCATACAGGAATAGGTAGCGTGTTTTGAACGATTTAAATTTGACCAATTTGAAGGAAAAAGTTGGACGTGATTTAAACGTGACTAGGCAGCTGACTTGATTTTATTTGATTATCTAATTTTTATTTAATTATAAAATATCTCGTTTTAGAAACTAAAAATTTTGATCTCCTATCGAGGCATGCCGCTAGGCGTTTATAATGTTATACCTCTATTCCGAACGCAATGGAAAAGGTTTCGAGTCCTAATTTGATCGTATGGAGAAGATAGCTTTTTGGACCCAAATATTATATTTAATTTTCGATATTAAATTCAACGCGTTTGTACACCGTGCGGTCAAACGATAACTCCAAACACTATGAAATTTGAAATCCGATAATAATACACTATTTCAGATCTAATGAAACTGATTTCGTCGAATTTCGATACTGTGTCCCGGATCGCTATTTTTAAATGTCAATTTGAACAACTATTTTTAAAAATTTAACAGATCACTTTTAAATTTAATTTTAAAACTTTTATTATCTTCATTATTATTAAATATAAATTTTACAAGCCTTTAAATAATTTTTATCGCGCTTAAAACTCAAGATACAATAATTTAACCAATAAACTTCAATAATTAAATTATCCAATAAATTGCTATATTTAAATTCTAAATTTATTTTATAAATAAACCCAATTTTTCATATTCAAAATCAATCTTTAATTCAAATTCAATAATTAAAACCATTTAAATATTCACAATCGAACAACGAAGAAATCCGGGTCGTTACAGATTCTTTTATTTCATATTTCAATTTCAAATTTTCTTTTATTTTCTTAACCAAAAATATTCAACAGTTTTAAAATTTAATTTTACTTTCCTGCTCAAATCCACAAGTTATAAACTTATATTTATCTATACAAATTTCAATTTATATGTTCAAAAACTATTTTCATATATTTATTAAACCATACTTAGAATATTTTTCACAGTCAAAACTTGTTTTAACCGGAAATAAATTCTTTTTTGCAGCAATTCTCACTTAGAAATTCGAAAATGAATACTGACGATGCTGCAGTCATCCTCAGAACTATTTTCCAGCGACTAAAGCAAGTTCAATGCTTCTATTTCTTTTCAAAATATATTTCTCGTCAAAACACTTTAAAATAATATTATTATTAATTTTGAAGGCTTTGAAAATAATATTGAAAATAACAGGTTTCAAATTCTAAAATTATCAATTTTTTTAATCCTTTCTATATATAAGCTATATTATAAATATACTTATACAAATTTCATTACCTTATTACCAAAACATTTCATTAATTTACAACTTTGTTATTTTAAATAATTCTTATTGTAATTGATTTCAATTTAATTTAATTATCGAACGCTTCGTAAAATAAAATTCATAAAGTATTCGTTTTATTTTAATTCAACCAATAATCGATGATAACCACATATTATCATCTCCTAACAACAACATCATTAATAATCATATTATATATAATATAATTTAGGTAAAATTATTTCATTTACCCTTTTTAAAAACAATATTATGTCGACTTGCCTCGTTCAAGTGTTTAGAAACCCCTATCGATAACATGGCGTCCCACGCACCGACCAGAATTCATAATCAACTCAACGGATAAGTAAACTCAATAACATTTTATAACACTAACAGGTATGCGATCTCATATATATATACGCTCAAACAAACTCATTCTAGGGTATTACTACCCTATCTCTAATGAGTCAAACCCCACAAAGCTAAGGTTATCGCTAAACCAAAGCTCTGATACCAACTGTGACGATCCACATTTTGAAAGGTTTAAATCGACAATAATCCACACATGTCAAACTTAAACAATACGGAACATAGATAATCATTGGGGTTAATTAAGAAAAAGAAGAAGAAAACAAATACAGAATCTCACAGCGGAATGACGAAATATAATAATTAAATAAACAGTTCATGAAGCTGTTTATATTATACATTTGATTATAATTTATACAACATTTATCAGAGTTATATGCATACAACAGGGATAAATAAATAATGTAGCAGACAACATGATGCAGGAATAATAATAGTATTTATATACCAAATCTTCGTCTTCGTCCACTAGAAAATAATCTTCAATGCATTGATATACTCAGCGCTGACCCGAGCATAATGAAAAGACAAAACACTCGAGTCAGGACTAAAATATCCTTATGTGAGTCAAATAAATATCGCATATCACATGAGTGTAATAGCGTCAGAGTTGTTTACGGGATTTCACATCTCCTAACCAGTGTATAACGTGCGTGCAATAACTCAAGAGATGTTACGGGATTTACCACCTCCTAAGGATCCGTTAAACTATCTATATGTAGTAACATACGCTATATATGTAGTGTCTATCAGTAAATTAAAGTATTAAAATAGCATTAAGGCGTTACCCATATCCCCCTTAACACATTTTATAGGCATCGTAGTCTATATAGTACTGTAAACTCCACTGTAAACTGGTGGGCTATCAGGGAGCACTCCATAGGTACGACACAAACCAAAATCATATTGGGCTCGATAAGGATAATATGACAAGGCATGCGAGGCAATGCCAAGGGTAGAATTCTACCGTTTTGTAGGCCCGGACTGGTGGTAACGCATAGCTGCAGCTACCGCCCACCTCGAGACAACGCTCCCATATTCAAGGGTGCGCACAAATCAATCACAAAGCAAAAGATATGGTTTCGAAGAAGCGTGTCCGATAAGAGGAGCAACCTCAATTGGCCCGGTATAGCTCCTGTTTTAGTCATATAATTATGACCCGAAGGTCAAGGCTGCGTTTCTTACCTAATTCCTCCAGTGTTCGCCAAACCATCCTACTTCATTCTAGATTCTCCACCACATACACGGTTGTTAAAGTGGTTCCGATATTGACAAAGAGTATGCCAATATTCGGCCCCGACCTCGTTAACAACCAATCGTTATATTTTTCATACCGTGGTCATTTTATAAAAACATACTTAAGTAATTTAAGTTACATCAAATTCTAAATATATACTTCAAATATATTTATCATTTAAGATCACTTAGCTTAAACAATTAAATTAACAAAATCAATTATTAAGTTTTATTTCTCAAATCACTTTATTAAATGACATAATTATATCCTTGAAATTACATAATAATAAAACTTAAATAAATCTTAAACTTAAACTTATCTTTCTTAGAATATATTTATTAAAGTTATAAAATAAATCTTTATATAATTAAATTTAAATTTTTAAAAAAAATTCTAAATAAATTTTAAAACTTATATTAAAATTAAATTTTAAAATTAAATTATTTATTAAATTTATTATAAAAATCTATATTTATTATATTAAATTAAATTTTAAATAAATCTCTTTAAACTATATTAGATACTTTAATAAATTAAATTTTAAACTATTTAAATTATATATTTAAAACTAAATAAAATTATAAGTTAAAATCTTAAATTTACATTTAAAACCATATATTAACTTATAATTTGAAGCTTTTAAACATATAAAATAAATTATTTTCCAAATCTAAATTTTTTAAATAAAATCATTAAATTTAAAAATCAAATTTATAAATCAAACATACTTTACAATTTAGAAAATAATTTAAAACCGACCAACGGTGTCCGTATATAAGTTTCTACCCTATGGTCAAGTGATTGGGTATGTATCATTTCAACCTAAAATAGTTAAATTATCCGGGTATAAATCATTTCAACCCGTATCCTGAATCAATAATTTCCAAATCAAAGTGTCATGCGTATAAACCTATTTCTTAATTTATTTGAAATAATTCAAATAAGAGTTTATATGCTATCACTTAGTGTACAGGGTGATAACTGGGATATATAAGAATAAATAAATATTCAAATCAGACAAAGTATCAATCAATAGCATCCATAACAATCAACATTTCCAAAACAGTCAATATATCACAACAATTAACCAATTATCAATAATTGGGAATTTAACTATCAGTTTAATTCCAATTTCAATTTAATTGTTAATTCGAAATTTCTAACATATAAATTCCTCTATCGATTTCCATGTCAGTTAAATTCACCAAACAACAATCAATAATTTAATTCACTTCATAATTTCAATTTAACTAACATAAAAATATTTTAGTCAATCATGAGCGTATAAAACACTCACATTTTATTTGAAACTGAAAATTTTTCCAGCTTCAAATAAATTTAACTTCAATCCCATTTCGTAGACAACGACACGATTCCAACACCACTTGTTTCATCGAAACGGACCTCGTATGCCAAAGATACGCGATAATTAATATATCGATATAGTTAATATAATAATTAACAAAATAATAATAATAATAATATCAATATATGTTATAATCATCTCTGCCTCGTTCACGTACAACACCTGGAACCCATCAACGCGACATCATCCCACGTGCGCTCCACTTATACGACAACCGGACTTCGATCAGACCCCACCACATCGACCGCCTTCGCCTCCTCTACCATCATTCCCCACCCATACACATGCGTACGCTTCACAAAGCACCAATCCAATAAAAACTGCCGCGACTTTGAACATAGATCTCGGCGATTTCGTGATGTTATAGCACGAATCAACCGTTGGATGTATAAAGCTCGTCGAGCTCTACAACATTGCTTTTAGAAGATTTTGATTTCGTTGAACGGATTGGAAGAAATCAAGGTGAGAAGACAGAGGATTTTTGGCCATTTAATATAAAATAACGGCGGGCAGAAGATAGCTAGGGTTTTGAACGAAGAAAATGAAACAATACGATCTATTATATAAATATCCGACCCAAAACACACCTAAATTTTTCGAACTCCAAATGAAGCGTGCCGCCTAGCGTTCACAATGTTTTACCCCCATTCCGAACACAATGGAACTAGTTTCGAGGCCTAATTCGATCATATTCAGAAGATAGCTTTTCAAAATCTGTTTATTTTAATTAAATTCTAAAATTAATTTCTACGCATTTCAAGCTCGCACGGCCAAACGATAAGTCTGATCGCTACGAAACTTGAAATCCTACAATAATTCACTATTACAGATCCAATGAAACTTTTTTCATCGAAATCCGAGACAGTGGCCAAAATGGCTATTTTACACGTTAATTAAAACAAGAAATTTCCAAATTTTAATTTAATCACTTTAAATTCAATTTCTAAGTTTAACAATCTTCATTGTTGTTTGAATAAAATTTAAATCAAATTTCGATAACATTTTCATTCATATTAAATTTTGAATTCAATTATTTAAACAATTTCCAATATTAAATTTAAATAATTTAATTATTCAATGAATTACATTATATCAATTATAAGTCATTCAACTTATAAAAGTAAATTTTAAAACAAATTCAAATAAAAAAATACTACTCCCATTTTACAGTAATTCAATATTCATTATTCAATCCCAACTATTGATTATAAACACATTCAATATATAGAATTTTATTTTAATACTTGTTAGTATCAAAATCTTCGAAATTAGTTATTTTAAAATTTTATTTAAGTTTATATTCAATAAATTACATAAATAACATTAATTTTTTTAACCATTTTAATTCAATAATTATATCAAATTCTATAATTTAAAATAGTAAAAATATATGAGTTGTTACAACTGTTGCCCTAAGAGGGCGGGGGTGGAGAGAGACCAAATCACAGTGGTAGTGGGGTAGGGAGACAGAAAGGGAAAGAACTTACTCCGACGAGAAACCTAGTCTTCCTTATGGATGAGAGATAAATCGCCGGTCTTACAATCGGCTGTGTAGAAGGGGATAGAGGTCAATAGGTTGGTTTTTAGGGTTAGGATACGTATTGGAGTATGAAAATGTTATGAAGTGTCGGAGGGAAGTATAATCTTGGTTAAGTATTTTGGAGTGTAATGACCCGGATTTTCAGCCGTTTGATTTTGAACATTTAATTTATTATAAATGTCGAATTTGAAATGTAAATAAATTTTAATAGGAAGTTATCGATCAAATAAGTGGAATAAAACTTTAGTCCCAAATATAGCGATTTATTTAATAAATTTGATTATTGAATTAATAATTGAAAATCGTTTAAATAATTGAATTTTGAGTTGAATATGAATCAAAATGATTGCTAATGTTGATATAAATTCTATTTGAATTAGAATTGAGTTAATAAGTTTTTAAAACTGGAATTTCAAGTGATTTCGTAAATTTAGGAAATCGTCAATTTAAACGACGCGTTAAAATAGCGATCTAGGGCACAGTCTCGAAATTCGACGAAACTAGTTCCATTGGATCTGGAATAGTGTATTATTATCAGATTTTAAATTTCGTAGTGTTTGGATTTACCGTTTGGTCGTACAGGAGAGGAACGCGTTGAAATAAATATTGGAAATTTAATATTATAATTGAGCTCAAAAAGCTATCTTCTCCATACGATCGAATTAGGACTCGAAACTTGTTCCATTGGGTTTGAAATAGTGGTATAACATTAGGAACGCCAGGCGGCACACCTCGATCGCGGTTCGAAATAAATATCTAGATATATATATATATATATATATATATATCCATTTCACATCAGCCCACAAAAATTTATCCATCAGCCACCCTACCACTGATAACTAGCCGACCTACCCTTCACTAGCTTACCTCGTACGCGCCCCTTCCTTTAAAATTCGTCTCCCCTTTTTTTGCTTCAGGAATTCGAATGAAAGAAACAAATCAAAAAAAAATCGCGTACCCTTCTTTTCCAAAGCAGTTCAAACCAACAGGAAAAAAGAAGAAGCCACGAGCTTTAAATCACGATGGCGCGTGTACTCTAGGTGGAGGCGGTTTCTGCTTCGGATCGCAGTCGAATCAGGAGCTCGCGAAGATGGCCAAGGTCGTGGGGGTGAAGATGCATTCGATGTTGGGGAAAATGTGACTGGAAGGAGGAGGCGCAATGGGGGATCTCGACGAGGTCTGGTGATTTAGGGTTAGGTCTTGGTGAGGGTATTCGCGAGTGGATGTTGGGGATTGTGGCGATAGTTGCTGGAGACTCAGTGCTGTGTGATTGATGCTAGACTTGCATTCAATAGTGGTTCTGGTGGGGCAGGCGATAGCGGCTCGAGCCGGGTTGCTCGCGTAGGCGCGCGCAGGTGTAGGGATGGTGGTAGTGTTGGATGAAATTTTAAGGAGGAAGTCATGGCTGTGAGAAAGCGGCAGTCTCCCTCCGTTCGTACTTAGGTCGAAGGCGTTTCAGGCGATGCCGACGTGGCTACAGGCGAGGCAAAGTGTTGGAGTTCTGTGCGAGCATGTGTGATGGCGCGGTTATCGGAAATAGTAAAAGCGATGACCAGATTTTGAGAAGAAGCTGTTAAGGTATATATAGGTTAATTAAAATTAAATGTTAAATTAGTTATGAAATTCAAAATTTTAAAATCGTATAACTTTTTTAATGCGAGGTCAGAATTTCGAAATAAAAATTGGAACGGACTACAAATAAAGAAAAAAAATCAAGGTGAGTAAATCTCACTCATTTGGATTACTAGATTTAATTTCTAATAATTAAAATTAAATATTGGATGTTTAGTTGAATTGATATTTTATTATCAGTTGAATAATATATATAGTAGTAGTATATATTTATTAGTAGTTGGATATATTTCCCACCGTTGGAGCAGATGAGACACTATACGCCCCGCATAATAGCGGATGACCCTATATTACCGCGATATCCCTCTCGAAGTAGGATTGGTATTTTATGTTATCTAACATCTATGGATGCAGGGAAACAGGTTGGAGGGATCCAACTGGATTACTCAAATATATATTTTGATTGTTTCCATATATAGTAATATATGTTGAATTGAATAATTTGTTATAGATTGTTGTATGATTTGAATGTTGAATGCTATAGTAGCACTGACCTTAATTTTGGTATTTTAAATACCATAAATATTATTTTGAAATTTGAAGGAATTAAATGGAATTTTGGGTATAAAAATATTTATATTCGAATTTGGATTATTTTAAAAGGGTTTGAGTTGGAATAAATAAAGTAAAAAATATATATATTATTTTGGTTATACTCAACTATTCGTAAATTGTTTTAAATAGAGATTTTAAATAATAAAATATGTAAAGGTATTCATAAATGATATTCTAAAAAATATGAAAAGGTGTTGAAATCGATATTAAAAATAGATTTGAAATATAAATGGAATTTATTAAGAAATGGATTTATAAAATGAGATTTTATTAATGGGATTGGTTTTATAAACAAGTGAAACTCAAAGGGGTTTATAAACTTATAGACAATGTTTATAAATAAGGAAAAATGATATCAATTGATGAATTGTAAATATAAATTTACAATGTGAATTTATATCGAGTTATGGAAATCGTTTTTGGAAAAGAAAGAGTGGAATCTATTTTTGAGTGTGAGAATGATTATGAAATTGAAATGTAGTAGATGTGATATGAATTGAGAGGGATTTATAAATTGAAATTGGAATATAGGATTTTGAAATAAATTTTTGACAAGAAATTCAAATTGTTTTAAAATGAGATTTTTATTAATTAAACTATGTAGTTTAAAAACTATTTTTTAGGTTAAATATTTTGAAAAGTTAGTTATTCGAATATTTAATATTTATCGAAATAAATTCTAATTTTTATAATCAGTTTTGTAAATCAATTAGTTTATTTAAAAATGGATTGGTAATGAATTACCGATGTTTATTTAAAGTGTTTTGATATTTTAAATAATTACTTAAACATATTTTAAAAATAAATTATTATTCTTAAAAAAATACTTATTATATATATAGAGAGTTTTGAAATGATTTTAATTTATTTATAAATTCTCTCGAAATTTGTAAATGAATATGAATTAGAATTCATAGACGAGAAGTTAGAAATGGTAGTTGGAATTTTAGACAAGTGAAATCGACTTGGGAAAAATTTAAAAGGAAGCTAATTAATGAATTCCGGAAAATTATAGAATTCGGTTTAAGTAAGTTAAGTAATTTACAAATAATTGTAAATGATTTTGAGAAATAGGAAATAAATGGAATATTTCCTAAGTTTTGGAATAAAATGATTTTAGGAAATATACTTGTAAATATTTCTAAAGTATTGGGCCGGAAGAATTTTGAAAAAATATCAACCATGATATTATTATTATAGAAATATTTTCAAAGTGTTGAATTATAAATGGAATTGGAAAAATATTTCTAAGTATGGATATGATTTGGAAATATCCTGTTATGGATATAAGTATTTGAAATTGTTTTAAGTTATTGAATATACTAGAAAAGATTTGAATATATATCTTTGTAAGGATATTTTGAATAAATATTTTGGAAAAATTTATAATATGGGCCTAGTGAGTGCTTATGGATGTTATTTGATAGATAAATAAACAACTATCAAATTTGGCCAAATTCGTTGATCGTTTCGAAGAGACCGGATCAGATTTAATTATCCAAAAACCACTTTGATCTGGTTTGTGCGTTACGAATTGTGATATCTCGAAGATAATGGGGATGGTGATATTGAAGGAGATTCAGTTTGTTCAGACCGAGAACAACTTGTATGGATGAATGCTATCATTGCATCATTGTCGGGAAGGAAGTGTTAGCATTCCAAGTATGAATGCTATTCTAAAGGTAAAATGTTGCCTCAAGCCTCATCAACCAGGAAATGACTAAAACAGGGCATGCAGCAGGGCTAAGTGGGTCGCACCCAAGTAGGGTATGTTATCAGCTTTCTAGATACCCTCGGATATATTATAATTATGGAAATGGTTGTGCATGGGAAAGAGAGCGCTGGATAAGGGTGGGAACACCCGAGGTGATAACATATTCAGTACTAGTAGTCAAGTGCTAGGCGGTCTTGTATGGCAGGGTATAAGATGTTCTTGTCAGACCTGGTTGCATTGATCTAGAGATGCACTCATCAGAGGTAGTTCCTTACCTGGTCATAGTATGGAATCCATTCTCCAATACGTGCCTTTACGGTTTTGATTGTAGAGCCTAGTATGTTGGAATTTAATCAATGTAACAATTCAGCTATTTTAATAAGTATTTATACTTAGATACTATTATAATATCACTTGATTTTCTATAAAAATGTTTTGGTTATCAAAAGGTAAAAACACGTCGTGTTTATGTGTGGCGTGGTGTAACGACCTGGCATTTTGAACCGTTCAAATCGACAATCATCCACTCATGTCAGACTTGAATTGCTTAAAACAATAGATTGTTAATTTATATTTGGCAAAACTTAGCATATACAGTAAATAAATCAATCATAGAATCACAGACAAAGAGTATTACAACAACAAGCAGCGGAATAGATAAATAGTAGTTCATGAAGCTACTATATAAACATCATAGTTTAAAGTAAAATACAACAGAATCTCAAATACAAATAAATCTCTAATATATAAGCAACTGCCGAGTCTGAACATAAATCACTAGAATAAACTGGAATAATTGAAAGCTGGATAGATTGATCTTCAACAAAGCCCCAACCTCCAAAGGTGAGTCTCAAATGCTATGATATTCAATCTGACCCGAACATAAAGCAAAACACAAAACACTCGAGTCATGATTAACATTCTTATATCATTAAATTTAACTCAAGTGAAATGTCAACTGAAATACAAATAACTTAAAGGATGTTGGGATTTCCATCCTCTAAGGATCCGTGAAACTATCTACTATGTAGTAATATACGCTATTATAATATGTCTATAGTAAAGTAAACTATTAAAATAGCGTTAAGGCGTTACCCATATCCCCCTTAACACATTTTATATACGCCCGTAGTCTATACAATGCCGTACGCTCCACCAAACCGGTGGTTTAGCCAGAGGAGATCACATAGGTACGGTACAAAACAAACTCGTAGAAGGTGCGATAGGGCATGTGACAAGGCCCGTGAGGCAATGCCAGGGTAGATATACCGTTTGTGGATCCGGACTGTTGGTAACGCATAGCAGCTACTATCGCCCACCACGAGACACACTCCCAATCAAAGGTGCACCCAATCAAATCACAAAGTAATAGAATGGTATCGAAAAAATGTGTCTGATAGGAGGAATGACCTCACTTGGCCCGGCATGGCTCCTATTTTAGCCACATCAAGCTGACTCACGGGAGTCAGGGCTACGTTAATACCTCATACAAAATCGTCGCCAAACCATCCTACTTCATTCTGGAATCTCTACCATGTGCACAGTTGTTAAAGTAGTTTTCAGAATTGGTAGAGAGTATGACAATATCTGATCCCGGTCTTTTTAACAACCAAGCGCTTATTTCACACCGCGGTCATTTCATTTCAAATAGTTCATACTTCATATCAAAATATCATATTCATTTCAATACCATATCAATTCGATATCATTATTCAATTTAAATAATATGCATTTCCAGAATAGTAGCACTTTCAAAATTATAACACTTTTGAAATCATAACACTTCCCACTTAAACAGTTTAGATATTGCAAATAGTATATATATTAAAATAGTTATAAATTAAAATAGTTTATATATTAAAATAATTTATATATTAAAATAGTTTATAGGTTAAAATAATATATATATTAAAATACTTTATATAATAAGATTTGTTTCCTCCAATTTCACAAATCGATTCAAGTCAATAAAAAAATCCAAAATTCAATTTTATTAATCCCAGTTTCACAATTTCAATTAAAAATGGTAACGATTCAAATTCTCAATAAACTATTTCGATTTATATCGATTTCAAATCCAGGTTTTGAACTATCAATTCCATTCCCATAAGAATCAAAGTTTAAATATTCAAACATTTACAATATAGGTTTCATTTGTATTTCAACATTCAATTTTAATTTTATTCAAATTGGAAAATATTCACTTAATAATTTTAATAATAATTAAATAAAATATCAATTTATAAATTTAAATCAATATAAAATATTCAGTCTTAATTTTTATTGGAAGTTGAGAATATTCATTTAAATCACTTTACATCAAATCAAGTTATAAGTCATACCTTTCAAATTTCAAAATCAATAAGTTCAAATAAATTCTTATTTAAATTCAATTATTAACCAATTAAATTTCAAGTTAATTTTTCTTTATTTTCGTCCAACCTCTATTTATTTAAAGTTATTACAAAAATCTATTTAAAATATTAATGTAAATTTTTAAATAAATTTTTAAGCATATATAGATATACTGATTAAATTAAATTTTATTTAAATAAATTATATCAAATTAAATCTTATTAATAAATCTATTTTAAATCTTATTTTATATATTTAAAAATAATAAAATTATAAGTAAAATCTTAAAATTTATATTTTCAAAACTAACTTATAAATTTAAATTTCCAAACATATAACTTTAAAAATCTAATTTTACAAATAAAATATCATTATATTATATTTAAAAATCAATATTTAATAAAATCCTTCCATCCAAACTTTGGAATCATTTCAAAATATAGACCAACGGTGTCCGTATATAATTTTCTATCCTATGGTCAAGTGATACAGATATTTATCATTTCAATCCGCAATTTAAATATCTACGGGTATATATCATTTCAACCCGCAATCCCAAAATTTAAATTCAATGAAAATCGCTTGGGTTTATCATTTCAAGCCATAACGATTTGTCTCTATTCTAAAAGATCGTTCGGGTATGTATCATTTCAAACCATAGGGATTTCTAAACTAACAGGGAACTTGCAGAGTGAGAACAAATATGAGAAAATATAACAATCAACAACAAGCATATATCGTCAGCAACAAATTTAATTATAATATAACAACAGGTGATGGTGTCAGATGTCATAGGCGAACAGTTACAGATAATGTCACATCATATATAACACTCAAAATAAACAGTTCAAATTTAACAGCATATTTCAATGTGAATTAAATTTATTACTTATAAGAATGTTAATCGTGAGTGATTGCTCACCTTTCGAGTCTAGAGAACAAGGAAAAATAAGAAGCAACGGACACGGATACACACATGGATACGCAAGCGACACAGGACAAAGCTAGAATTGTTGTTGTAAATCTGGACAGTGGAGAAACAAGGCAAGGTGGATATAAATTCGATGGAAATATATATATATATATATATATATATATATATTATTTTCTTCTCTAAAAATCCATATTTAATTAAAACACATACTAAGATAAAATCTTCATATTATATTTGAAAACCCAAACTCATATATACTTAGATATATAGACTAATATATAAACATATATATATTAACTTACATACTTATTATATTTTAAAATCAATATTTATCAGAAAATCAATATAAGCTTATCTGGTTATAATATATCTCTAAACTCAACCAGATCTTTATATAAATTATGTAAACCTATATATACTAACAGACATCTTATATATAACTTATAAAAAAAATCAAACAGGTTGTATATAACATATACATCACCATGCATATATATTATATATATAAATCTATACAAAATGTACAGATCAAAATACCCATTTAAAAATATTAACAATAACATATTATATATAAATATATATTTATATTTTGAATACTAACATAAACATGATATATATATGTTCATTTCAAAATATCAACATAATCATTATATATATATATATACTATTAACAAAGCATTCTATATACCTCCTTTTCTAAAGACAGCACATGTTAGTTACGAAACAAAAGCACACGTTATACATATATATCTTTTTTGTTTCCAAAGGAGGTATACGGCTGCAAGCTAGGTGACACATCCAGGCAGAGATGTCAGAGGACGCTAAAGGGCTGATAAGGCATGACTGGGTTTGAGCTCTGGGAAAGATGCGGTCTGGAGGGTGAGCTCGGTTATCATGGCTGCTACGGCTATTGCTGGGTGGCGTCACGGTGGGTTAGCAGTGGTAGGGTGAAGCGGATGGCTGTGGGTATGGGATGGAAGTGCAAGCGCTCGGTTGTGGAATGAAGGCTTGTGCTTGTCGGAGGTGGATGCTGCAGCGGTCCAGGCTGAGGGATCTCAGCCGGAGTGGGTTGTTGTCAGGTCGGGAAGGGGATACGGGGTGGAAGTGTCGTTCGGGTGGTGGAGCTGAATGTCAGGCAGTGGGGTGTCTCGGTGTGGCTGTGTGTGTGAAGTTTTGGTTTCGATCAGGGGTTGTCGAAGCTTTGGCATGGCTGGGAGCAAGGGGAGCCGGCTTTTAAGAGGAGGAAAGAGAGATGGAAGCGGTGAAGGTCGGTTGAAGGGGAAAACATGGCAGGTGGGGCGGAAACGGATGGTGCTTGCGTGTGAAATGGAGGGGGGTTCGGCTTGATGGCGTGCATGGCGGAGAGGGGTCGAGGCCATGGGAAGCTCCACTAATTTTTTTAGAGATTAGAATGATGGGAAACAAAAATAGAAGGGAGTGGACGAGCAAGAAGAAAATGAGGCGAATGTTTACATGTGCAAGTAAGTTAATGGAGCAAGCATCAGGAAATGACTGCAAACATTTACTACTTGTTTTATATATAAATATATATATTTTTTAGAGAAAGAGCAACCAAAGAGAAATGTAGAGAACCGAAACAACATACAATTTAAATTAAGGGAGTAGGTGGTGTTTCAGAAACGAAGATGAACATGCAGGAAGGGGATGTAAGTTTTATAAATATGACTGTAAATGTAGTATAATATATATATATATATATATATATTTTCACGAATCAGAATAAATAGAAAGGAGAAACGAATATAACCAGCATAAATATCAACCATGGGAAATAAAAAGACAGGCACGTTGAATTTCATAAAATAATAATAGCTAATTGCTATTGGTTTCACCAGAGACAAACGAAAGGGCACAAAAGCCCAAAAGGCTCAAACGGGTACCGATACGGCTAACCGTTTTGCAGCTTTTTCCATGTACCGGACACCAAAATGTTCAAATGAATATACTACAGAGATCAGCACAATGGGATGAACAAAATGGTACACAGATATCAACAATACGATCACCCTATCAAAAGTCGATATTCGGTACCGAAGATGGTGCTAAAACGCCGAAAATAAGATTAACGGGGCTAGAGAAGTCCAAATTTGATGAAACGAATTATGATGTCTCACTCAGAAAATGATTTACATTTTTATTGTATAAAATATTCAGATTTCGAAAACATTTTATTTACATCAATTTTAACTGATTTAAATTGAAATTGAAATTACACAACAAAACTAACTTCCATATTTTCGGATGAAAATTTACCATTTGCTATGTTTCAATAGACACATACCAAATATTAAATTTTTATTGCTAAATTTAATTGTTTAATTTCAAGCAAATTTCAGTTAATTACGTTATAAAAATTGTTAAAAATTACGGGTCGTTACACGTGGTCTTACGAGATACCTTTGTTTTTCAAAGGATTTTGATAGTAATAATAATCCAAATTGAGTGTGTTTTTCTCATGCTGGTTTTAAAAACTGACTCGGGTGTTATTTGATTATAATGCTCGGGTCAGACCGAGTATTACAGATTCAGGTTAGAATTAGAATGCTTTAGAGCTCGGGAGATGAGCTGGAGAAATCTCAGGCATATTCCACATACTTGATTATGTTCCGCTATGTGTGTAGACTGAATAGTCAGCACCAGTGAGGACAAGTTATAATAACTATCCAGATTGATGGTTGATTGTTGTACTCTAATGACTGTATATATATTTACAACTACAGATTCATTTGTATAAAAATCTGTTATTATATATACTATATTTAGTTCCGCTACGATTGTGAGATTCTGATGTTGTTGTTTCTATTTTCTTCTATCTTTTCCTTCTTCACCCCTAATGATCTGGTATTTCCAGTACTCGATTACTCGGTATGCTATACAGTGATCGTATTGATGTCGATTTTCGAAGGTCGAAAATCCTAGATCGTTACAGGAGGGAGTACAATTTGGGTACGTTTTCTATAAAAATATTTGCACTTAGTTTTTCCTCGCCTTTTTACAAATTTGGAATTATCTTTTATCATCGCCCTGAGAATTAATGTGATGTGTATGTTTTATATAACATCGATAATAAAAATAAAGATGTATTAAGATTTTTAACATCATGCGTTTTTCTACCTGATGTAAAAGATGCGATGTATATGAAAAAAATTCTAGTGGTGCTTTTGCACCTATAGCACACATCTGCCTATAAAAAAAAATTAAATTAAATGTAAATATTTCTAACTATTAGATGCATGTACATGTGATTTACACTAGCAACTAATAATGATATTAACTATGAATTATTCTTGCATAGGCTTATTACTATGCTGGATTTCATATATTAATAATTGATAATATCTATATATAATATATTTATTAAATAATAGTAAAGCAGAAGAAATTCAAGCTTTCTTATTAATTATAGGAGGTTTCTCTACTCTCCTTAATTCTCTCTCTAGATATTTTACTTTTATATTTTTATAATTTATCACTTTATAATTACTCTACTAAAGTTCTAATGCCAATTTATAATCAAATATATACTTTTAAAACTTTCTATGATTATTCACAAATGCCTTCTTAATTCTCTTCTAACATTTTACATTTAAGTCCATACATTTAAATTAATTACTTAATTCATAATTTAAACTATTTGATAAATTTAGTTAACTAAAATTCGATACGTCATTTAAATCCTAAAATATGACAATTTCAATAGTATGCCAAAATATGACAATTTAAAATATTGTTCGCCCTGTTTCCTTTACTATAATTTTTTATGGTTCAAGGATGATATGTCTCCACTAATAACCAAGTTTGTATATTATATCTAGCATACTAATACCTACAAATATGCCAAGCTCCTAAAGGAAGTCATGTGGTGTGGAAGAAGTTCCCATGAATTACCATAGTGACATTAAATATTAAGTTTAGTTCAAGTGAAGATTTTTGTATTACCTAACACTACAAGGGAAAAGGCATTTTCCGACGGCTGAAAACGGTCGGCGGCCGTCAAAAGCCGTCAGAAAATAAGGCGTCAGGGTGTAGTAATTCCGACGGCTTTCGACACAATTCGCCGTTTGGAATTCCGACGGCTTCCGACAAGTGTCGGAAGCCGTTGGAAAAAATGATCTAAAAGCTGTCGGAAGCCATCGGAAAAATATAACCTGAAAGCCGTCGGAAGCCGTCGGAAATCTACTGCAATTTTTTTTGTATTTCTGCTGTAATATAGCCTTCCATCCACATTTCCCATACAAACACTATTCCACCAATACTGCAGAATTCAATATACACAATTCAATATATAATAATCCAACCAAATATCAAAAAACAAACTATACACAATTCACCGAACAAAAAATACATAAAATTAAGTCAAAACACATAACCATTACCCAAACTAATGTAAAATACAAAATAATATCCACAACACCAAATGTTCTATCAATTCCTACATCCCCAACATCCACATAATTATGTAACAAAACAGCTAAGTGTATCATAACAATGTACATAAATCATACAAAACAGAAAAAAAAACATACCGACCAAAGCAATCAATCAATCTCCTCCCGAACCTGAGCCAGCAGAGGAAGGGAAGCGGCCATCATACTGCTGCATGTACTCGGTGATACGCTGATCTAGCAACTGTGTGGTCTCTATGGCTTGCAGACGGTTCTGCTCCTCCAGCTGCGCCACTCTAGCCCGCAAATCTTCGATCTCTGCTATATCGATCTGAGCTCTAGTCTGCCTACCCCGTCTCTAACTGCTGGCCTGTAATAAATATTTAATTTAGCCGTGTGATCTCTATAAGTGTATGTACTGAATTAAAAATATGCATATATTTGGCAAACTAAATTAAATAACATGTCTTTTTCGTTATTTTTATTTTTGAAATGACATTTAGGTAACGAATTAATTTATTTTGGTAATGCATAATATTTTCATAACGAAGTGACTCAAAACCAATGTACTGAATTTGAAAACTTATATGATACCCAATATATTATTTACTTACCACTTGATTGCCTAAAAACTTGTTCGTCGACGGAAATTCTATCGATTTAGAAAACCGTCGAACGAATTTAGAAATAAAAATAACCGCAAGCGCACGGCGTACACTTGTAGTACGTGGCGAATACGGGTCGATCCGTAGGGAATTGATGATTTTAAAATTCTATTCAATCAAATTAAACCAAAGTCAAGTGATTGTTAACTAACTAAAAGAAAGTAAAAACAAACTAAAACTAAGGAGAATAAAAAGATGAGATTAAAGAGCAATTTAGAGGCAAATCCCCTCTCATGATCATATAAATCAACATAATGTCATTATGATCTCTTTTTGGTCATGTGTGAGTTTAGTTGATGCATTTATCATAAGCATGGCCTAATTTTGTTATTAATTAACACACTTAAACCATCAAACTTTAATGCACCCTCTAACCCACTTACTAACTTCAATGAAAATGATATGAAATCAAAAGTAGAATCTATTTTAAGCATGGTTTATTAACTATTGAATTAGAAACATAAACCATCAAATTTTGATTCTAAATCAACTTCCATTACCACGATCATATGTAGATGAAGAGGTAATTAATGATTCATATGACTAAGCATAGCCTATTTGTTTTGAACAATATAAGCTATCAAACTCAATATTAAACACACAACCACACAAACATCTACTTTCCATTAGGCACAAAAGAGACATAAAAGAAATTATGTTGCATCTACATGATTTAAGAGAGCTTCATTACCCCGAAATTGAAGGGATTAGCTTCTTATTTTTGTTATCAAATCAATAAATGTAGAAAGCAACATTAAACAAACAAGAGGAAAAAAAAGAGAAAAAAAGAAAGGAAAAACTAATCTACTTTCATGAAATAAGAGAGATCTACACTACAACATGAAAGGAAAAGAAGCATGTAAAAGAAAAGAGAGCACTAATTAACATTAAAAAAAATGAAAGTTACATGAAATAAAAATATGGCTAAGTAGCCATGAAAAGAGAAAGAGAGCTTTGAGTTTTATTTTTGAGCCTAAACTAAACTAAGAGAGACTAAGGGAGAGGATCATTACATGAAACATAAGGGGTACTTATACATGTGTTAAACCCTAATTCATATTTTTGGGGAATGCCCAAAATACCCTCGTAGGAAGTGTGGAGGCCAAGTAATCATTAGCTTTAAATAATCCTCATTTAAGTGTACATGAAGCCATTAATTCCATAAGCATGTGCATTAGCCTCTAATTTGTACATTAAGGTAGGTGGGTAGGTGGGGTCCTCCATTATCTTCACTTTGAATTATGTCCATCTTCATTTGTTCTCTTCACTCTTGTGCATGCATATATCATCATGTAACCACTTGTAAAATTCACCAAATTTCGACAAAACAACATAGAAAATTCCAAGTAAATTTTCACAATTTAATAAATGCATAAAATGACCATTTTGCCCCTATATGAAGATGAATATGTGACAATTTGAAAATAATATGAATTCTGGTTTAAACAAGTTAAAATACCCGATATGATCATTTATTTAATTTAAATAGATTAAATATGGTGGTAAAAATATGCACATTTATGTGCACATCAAATACCCCCACACTTATCTTTTTATTCGTCCTCAAATAAAGGGAAAACTAAGATAAATCCATTTTCGTAGGGAGCATGATTGCATTGAGCGTATGCAACAAGCCGTTAAACCTCTGGGTGTCCCCAGTAGGACGAGTGTTATCTCGTGAGGGTTTTCAGCGGATACTACCCACAAAATCCAAATGTAGGATGAAAATATTTACACAATGCAGATTTATTTACAAAGAGATGAATGCAAGTTTTTGAAAATATATACAATGAAGGGTTTGATTTTAAATCGACACAAATAAGTTAAATATAGGTTTTGGTCATTATCTTGAAATTTAAGTCATTTACTTGTCAAAATTTCCAACAAAAATCAAGTTATCAAAGCAAATATACTATAGTATAACCCGTTGTTTCGGTTGATAACAAAGTGTAACTATGAAATGGATCCTTAGTTGATTATCAAAGTTTATCAAAGTGGTATTTTCATTTCTTTTCAATAACAAGTCAAATCAAATAAGTTAAAATAGTGATTGGATTTCATTTGCTTACTCTCTCCTTTTTTTTTGAAAATTTTATTGATATTAATAATATTTACATATGCCTAACTCAGATAAACTGAGGCCAGATATATTACCCATGCACTGCCTTGCGGACTGATGTGAGGAGAATACAGAGCGTGGCGAGTGAACACACAAGTGTGAATACTTATTGACTGTAGGCGTTATTAGTAAAATAATTTTTATATACACACCTAACTCAGACAAACTGAGGCCAGATATACCGATCGTGCACTGCCTTTCGTGCTTACGGGAGAAGGGTACAGAGCATGGCGAGTGAACACACGAGTGTGAACACATGACTCTAGGTGTTTATTAAGAAAATTATACATATATACAAGAAATATTTTTTTTTCTTTCTTTTGTTTCTTTTTTAAAGAGAGAGTTTCGCAAAATCATCTTAGCATCATTTAACTTAGAAGACAAAAAAAATGTTATATCCTTTACATTAAATCAACCACTTTTTTAAAACAAAGATTTTCAATTAGGATATATTTCATAATTATCACATATGAATCTTCCTATATACTAGTTAAACCATTATTATTTGTAATCGAACTTCATTTTTATTTTTGTTAAGACGAATAAATTTTCAAAAATTTCAATTTAATAAACCAAAACCATATATTTATCTTATAGTGTTTCTTTAAAAATAAATCAAAAATGCTTTAAAAAATTGCTTTTGGGATTTTTTTTAGTTTTTAAAAGAAAAAGCAAAAATAAATCTTGAAAAAATAAAAATGAAGATGAGTCTCCCCCCACACTTGATTTTGACTGTGTCCCCAAGTGGAAGGAGAAAAATATAAAAAATAAAAAGATGACCTATATTTACATGAAAATGAAAAGATTATTATTTACAAGAGTTCATAAAGTATATCATCAAAACGTACATGAAACGGTCTTCCAAAGACCGATTCATTTGTCTCGTCAAGTATACGAGACACAGCTTAAGCTCGAAAAACCAAACCATAAAAGATTTCAAATTTGAATGTTGATTTGGAAAAACGAATGTCGTTTTATTGAAAATTGAACGAGTTGTTTTGTTTACAATGATTTTTGGGGTTGATAAAACAATTGATTAAAGTTCACATTTATTTTCACCAAATTGAAATTCAAGTTTATCATTGAAAATTTCTTCTAAATTATCGATTTCAAAATCAAAATGGTGATGTAAATCTTCCCCTTTAGAATTTAACAACTCATTTTCGAAAATTCCAAAGAAATCATGTTCATTGAATTCGACTTCCTTTATTGGATTATCAACAGCTTTATTACATGTGTCAAGTGCAAAATCCAAAGTTGTTGTATTCAAATTTTCAAAAAAAGGAAGATCGAAATTTTAATTGAGTTTCTCACCCTCAAAAGAATTGAAATCCAAGTCAATCGCCAAATTTTCAAAAACTTCGTTAAGATCGTTATTTTCAATTTCAAAATTTGTTATTTGAAAATCGTCGATTTGGGTAAAAGATGGATTATTGTTTGACTCGTCACACGTTGGAATTTGATTTTGTTTTTCACATTGTTTCATATATGTTTCAAAAAACATATTCGTGTGATCATCGTAAATTTCATTCATTTGCTCAACAAAATCCAATTTATAATTATTAACATGAAGATTTTCACTTTGAAATTGTTGAGAACAAAGATTTTCAATCGTAACATGGTTAAGATTATTCCCATTACCAAATTCATTTGAAAAGTTGTTTCTATTTTCATTTTGAGTTTGAAATTCATTATGGGGTTCGAAATTGAATTGGCATGGGTTATAATCGAAATCGTTTGAATTTTGAATTGAATTCAAAGATTGAAATCCTTGACTCGAGTTGTTACACAAATATGAATTACACAAATCATTTATGATTTGATTTTGTTGTGTAGAGATTTCAAGTAGAGATGAAATGCTATTTTCGAGATTCGATTGTTGGTCATCGTTTTGAAAACTTTGTTGTTCAAAATTCAAATTGTTTAAACAATAATTGGTGTTAAAATATCCATACGAATTTGGAGTGAAATCGTTTGGATTATATTGATTTTCACAACTATTATAAAATTCATGTGAGTGGGGAAACTCGGACATTTTCAAAAATGTTTTTTTTTATAAAGGAAAAATATTTACAAATGAAATTTATTTTTCAGAAGGGAAATTGATTTTTGTTTTGGTTTTTGGTTTCTATAAATTTTTTGGATTTTTGAAATTTCAAAGAAAAAGGATTTAAAAATTTCAAAGGAAAAGGAATATTTACAATTTTTTTTAGTTTTTGATTTTGAATTTTTTTTTAAATATGCATGAACTAATGCAACTAAATGAATGCAAGGGTTAATTACAAATGATTTATCCTAAGTTAACCCAAAATTGTATAACCACACATTGTCTTAAATAAACAAGATAGTTCTCAGCCAGGTAACGGACATGATTTATCGGTGCACCACGAATCACCGTAGCAATGCAGCCGAAGGTTTTAGTACCTTCAGAGGAACAACCAGTATAATATTTACGAATCACCGTAATATTTATAAATGGTTATTACTCTGCCATAGCCTAGACACCAAGAAATTAAATTGTTCAAAGAAGACAACTTGTCAATATACAATTAAAAGTTATTGATGTCTAATCGTTATTACTAATCAAAATCTAAGGATGAAATGCAAAGCAGAAATTAAACATGTATTAACAATGCAACTACGAATGAAATTTCTGTTTTTTTTTATTTCTTAATTTTTTTTGATTTTTTTATATACAAATGCAAATGCAAGCAATCAACAATGCAAGAAATTAAAAACAATAAATAGGAGTAAAAAGCAACAAAAGTTATTTATAAGCAAGTAGGCAATTATTATTTTTTGGCAAGCACAGCGAAGCAAGCACTTTTCCTATCTGCTTTGGCAACCTGAAAAGTGAAAACCAAAGATATATACACAAATGATATATATATATATATCAAAGAAAAATGAAAAACTAAAACAAACTAAATGAAAATAAATTCAAAACAACCCCTTTTTTTTTGAAATTGTAAAATATTTTTTTTTTGAAAGGAAACTTAAAAGTAGAGTTTTACTTAAAAAAAATAAAAAAGTTTTTGTTTTTTTTTGTTTTATATATCAAAGACAAAGTAAAACAAATTAAACTCTTTATTTTTTTTAGGATGAAACAAAACAAAAAAAACTAGAAACAAATCACACTAACAAATAAGCACATTTTTTTTAATGGTGAAGAAAACAAAAGGAAAAAGGTTTAAAATCAAACTACACAAGTTAATCACTTGAGAATTATTAAACAAGTAATCTCGGCCCACTACCCAAACCCATTTAAAATAACTACTCCTTCCAATTTCTCAGGCAAACCAAAAGAAAGAACAAAAAATAAAATAGTCCCTGTAAACACCGCGTCTCTTGATTTTTTTTTTTACTTTTTTAACAAAATCGAATGCAAGTGAATCTCGAGTCAACTGAGTTTGGGTTCGCGATTTCAGGTAGTCGAGATGGATTGTTGCGGTGGTTATTGACATAAGTTTGGATTTCAGGTGGTCGCAATTGATAAAGTGTAGAGATGGAAGGCAGATTTGGGGATAATCTGATGATCGAGGTAGATTGGGGGGTAGCGCGAATGGCTGTGAGTTCAAATTGAATTGGGTTTGTGTAGTTGAGGCTTGTAGTCGAAGATTGTCTGAATTGGTTCGCGCTTGGTATTGCGATGGTGGGAGGAAGTTCTGGTAGGGTTCGGCAATTCGTGGATGCAGTGCAGATTTAGGTTGGAGGAAGTCGAATTGATTGTATTGGGTTTGGGTGGTGGATGCTATCGCGATTTGGTTTGGATGATGTAGTGTGACTATGGGTTCGGCAGTTCAAATGGAATGGGACTTTGGGTTGCGACGTTCGATTTGGGTTGTTCGTTGTCGCGATTGCAGTAGTGATGCACTGTTGCAGTACAAGTGGCTGATGGTGGTTTGGTCGAGCTATGAGCAGAGTGAAGGTTGCTGAACTGTGATGGTAGTGATTGAGTCTCGGCAATTGTTTTGTTTGGCAGTAGCTGGCAATTGTAGAGGTGGTTGGGAAGTGGTTTGAAGTTGCGAGGTCGTTTGCGTGCAGAATGGTGGGAAGTGGCAGTAAAGGAGTTATAGCTGCAGTTTGATCACTGAATTGCAGAGTTTAAGGTTGTATCAGTTTGTATCAATTTGTTGTGAAATAGCAGCCACACCTTGTAGCAGTTTGTTGTGAAGTTGAAATTGGTATGGCAATGTAGTGGTATTGTTGAAGTGATGAAGGCAGGGTAGTTTGTTGGAGTATGGGAAGGCAAGTAGAGTATGTGAAGGCAAATGTAATGGCCAATTGGTTGGAGTGTGTAGTGTGTTTGAGTGTCAATGAATGGTTAGTTGGTTGGTTGCTGAGCAATGAGAAAATATTTGATATAGAGGAGTGATATATGTTGTATGTTTGAATGATCAGGGGGGTGAGTTTTTTGACAGTGGAATGTTTTTTAACAGTTTCAGTGCAATGTTGAAGGTGAGTGGTTGTCTTGTTTTGTCTGGTGTCTAGGGATGGAGCTATGACTTTTGTGTAGCAGGGTGTATGGTGGGAAGGCTTGGCGGCAGTTGAAATAGGAGATAAGATGGAGGAGTTGATGTTATAGGTAGTCGAAGATTTAGCAGAGGCATGGTGGTGAAGTAGGATCGGGGTTTGAATGGGAAAAGTTATGGTGTAGTAGATGAATGTAATAAGAAGTGGTTGCGTATGGGCAGACAGTTGTAGTGAGGAGCAGTGTTGAAGTTGAGGAGGAATGTGACTGGGTGGTTGCAAGTATGAATGAGGAGCAAGAAATGGTGAATGGTTGGTTTTGCACAGTCTGTTGTGAACAGTTTTATGGTAGTGATGGAGGTCTGTTGCTAAGTGTGATGGTGAGTTTGTGGCAGTTTGGTATTGTTGGAGAGTATGGCAAGTCAGGTGATAATTGTAAAGGATGTTTGTGATGATAACGAAGTGTGGAAAGTAGAAATAAGGTAGAGTAGACAGTATGATGATGTTGAGGAGTGCAGGGTGGACAAAGAGGGGTTGCAGATGATATTTGTGAAGGCACTGTGATGAGGCAGTGGCCAGAGGGGTTGCTTGTTGTAAAAGAGTAATAAAATTGTAAATGTAAACAAATAAAAAAAAATGAAGAATGTAAAGTTAAAGATGTATTTGAAAATGCAATGGAATAATTTTTTTTCTTTTTGAAATTGCGTATGCCTTTTTTTTTAATATGGAAATGCAAATGAAAATAGAAAGGCTACAATAACATGCACACAAACAAATGTAAAAAAATTCACACAAGCACACAATTTTTTTTAAAATGCGCACAAACACACAAACAAAATCAAATGAAAATAATTCGAAGAATAGAAAATTAAAATCACAACAACTCCCCAGCAACGACGCCAAAAACTTGTTCGTCGACGGATTTTCTATCGGTTCAGAAAACCGTCGAACGAATTTAGAAATAAAATATAACCGCAAGCGCACGGCGTACACTTGTAGTACGTGGCAAATACGGGTCGATCCGCAGGGAATTGATGATTTTAAAATTCTATTCAATCAAATTAAACCAAAGTCGAGTGATTGTTAACAAACTAAAAGAAAGTAAAAACAAACTAAAACTAAGGAGAATAAAAAGATGAGATTAAAGAGAAATTTATAGGCAAATCCCCTCTCATGATCATATAAATCAACATAATGTCATTATGATCTCTTTTTGGTCATGTGTGAGTTTAGTTGATGCATTTATCATAAGCATGGCCTAATTGTGTTATTAATTAACACACTTAAACCATCAAACTTTAATGCACCCTCTAACCCACTTACTAACTTCAATGAAAATGATATGAAATCAAAAGTAGAATCTATTTTAAGCATGGTTTATTAACTATTGAATTAGAAACATAAACCATCAAATTTTGATTCTAAATCAACTTCCATTACCACGATCATATGTAGATGAAGAGGTAATTAATGATTTATATGACTAATCATAGCCTATTTGTTTTGAACAATATAAGCTATCAAACTCAATATAAAACACAAAACCACAAAAACATCTACTTTCAATTAGGCACAAAAGAGACATAAAAGAAATTATGTTGCATCTACATGGCTCAAGAGAGCTTCATTACCCCTAAATTGAAGGGATTAGCTTCTCATTTTTGTTATCAAATCAAAAAATGTAGAAAGCAACATTAAACAAACAAGAGAAAAAAAAGAAAAAAAGAGAAAGGAAAAACTAATCTACTTGCATGAAATAAGAGAGATCTACACTACAACATTGTGACGCCCCACCTCTATACCCACGCTAACCAAGAACACTACGGTGTAGTGCTGTCAATTAGCACGGAGAATAAGGCTGTTGAGGAGCGACCATCCATGTAACTTCTTTGTGCGAGCACCGATATGTCAGATAGAATAGAATGCATATCTTTTAAGGAGGAAATCCGACATACCGTTACAAACACAAAGCTATCACACGGTGGCTATATATAATCTTCGGAAACAAATATAGAAATAAACGTAACGTAAATCAGTCACAGACAATTCATATCACAGAGGCGGAAATAGATATGAATAAATATACAACACATGAAAGTGTACATCAGAGAAGTGGTCAAATAAGATCCACAATAACACAAAAGAATAGATACAAGTGCTAACCAAAAGAATATGTATACATCAAGGAGTCTACTCTCAAATGTATACGAACAAAAACTACTAAACTAGAGTAGTTAGCCAAAACACAGTAAAATGGAACAACGACGTCGTACAGCGTAACGTCCGATGAACCAAATCACGATAAAAATAAAAGGAACAACGACGTCGTACAGCGTAACGTCCGATGAACCAAAACACAGTAAAATGGAACAACGACGTCGTACAGCGTAACGTCCGATGAACCAAATCACGATAAACGGAACAACGACGTCGTACAGCGTAACGTCCGATGAACCGAATTAAAGAGACGTCGCACATTGCTAGTCTAAAACACAAGAATGATCGTCATGATCATAAGGAAGTGTCAATTACACCAAGCTAGTAAATATATGAGTTTAGCTTCATGTCCCATAACCACTTGCTTAACTTAAATATTTACGAACAAGCTGTAAATCTTCACTAGGAAATTGTCACGAAAAGGGTTCAATCGAACAAGTCCAAGAGCTAACCGACGAAGTGAACGCAAGCGTTTCATACCACTCGTTTTACTAAGTCGTTTAAGTCGATTTCTCATTCGAGTGAAGTAAAGGCTTATATATATTAGTAGATTGGAAATTGGTTTGAGAAAACGAACTTTTGATATTAAAAATAGTGTTGAAATCGATTTGATGAGAGAGTTTTGATATTTACTACTAGTATTAAAACCTTCATATCTTTAAAGTGACAAGTCATAAAACGATTGTTGGAACAATCTATCACAAAAATTCACATTCGGAGACGTGAATAAAATCCAAGGAAATCAATTCTCAAAACCATCAAAGTAAGAAGTTCGGTTAAATGGCTTTCGGATAAGATTGCCTACGCAGAGTTATTCGGGGTTCGACCTGCCCGGTCAGGTCGCGGGGGTCCAGGGGGCAGCGCCCACGGCGGGGTGCGGGGCAGCGCCCCGTCAAAACGGTACGACCTTAGTGAAGGCAAGCGACCTCGTGAAGCCAAACGACCTAAGAGGAAGGCGGGTCGAGCGACATTCTCAAAAATCCCGAGAAGAAGTCATCAATGAAGAAAATAAATGATAGCGACGAATCGGGCTACCTTGAATCGATAGAAATTGGAATCCCGAGATAAATAGACAAAAACGTGCAAAATAGAGCAGCTCACAGGCTCCAGACGTCTGAGGTAAATGCTCAGACGTCTGCAGGAAGTTTCAGGAACTTCCTGAAACAGACCCCAGACGTCTGAGCATATCTGCAGACGTCTGGTGAGGAGCTGAAGTTGTTTTTCAGCCCAGTGGGAGAGCAAACTCTCCCACATTTTTCACCCGATCGAACAATGGACTTCGGGGCTTTTTGTCAATCGATAATACGGCCCTATAGGCTCCGATTCATAACCAAAAACATGTTCACAAATCAAAGAAAGGAGTTTCAAAGTTTTGACATCAAAACATCAAATATTGAAACGTTCGCCAAAGCAATTCAAATCAAAAGCAATTGAACATGAAATAGAGTTAGGAATTCATACCCAACATCAAGCATGGTTATAGTCATAGATGTGAGATAAAAAATCTCACCTTTGAACCCAAACAAAGAAGAAGAAGCTTTTAAAACAAGCTAAGATCAACTCCTCTTCAACACAACCCAAATGAGCTTGAATCTATGCTCAAAAAAGAAGAACATTCCTAAAGTTAGGTTTAGGAATTTCTGAAATTGAAAGGAGAACGGGTTGGAGAAGAAGAAGATGAAGCTTACCAATGGGTTCTCTTCGAATTTGAAGCTAGGACTTGAGTTTGCAAGAGAAACAAGGGTTTGGAATTTCTAATCTTTCTTCCTCTCCACCATTTTCAGTTTGCTTGAGGAAATGAAAATGAAATGGGAGTGAATGGATGAAGAGTTAGAGAGCTAGGGGGTTAAGTGGGGTTATTGGGCTGAAACCCAACCCAAAGCCCTAAGTAAAAAGTGGCAAAATTCTCCTAACTCCAAACATATCGAAGCTTACACTCAAAAAGATCGCAAACGACGTTTTGGACTCAATGGAGGTGGTCTCGAGTCCCAATTCGACTGTTTGCAAAAAGTAGCTTTTCGGACCAAAATCCGACGAACGGTGAAATATTTAAATAAAATATTTAAATGAAAAACCGATAAATATGC
The DNA here is from genome assembly GCA_030737815.1 of Allium fistulosum. NCBI lineage: Eukaryota > Viridiplantae > Streptophyta > Magnoliopsida > Asparagales > Amaryllidaceae > Allium > Allium fistulosum. Next base: position 1,057,364,918 of record CM060907.1, read on the forward strand.
GGGTTGTTACAAACATGAAAGGAAAAGAATCATGTAAAAGAAAAGAGAGCACTAATTAACATTAAAAAAAATGAAAGTTACATGAAATAAAAATATGGCTAAGTAGCCATGAAAAGAGAAAGAGAGCTTTGAGTTTTATTTTTGAGCCTAAACTAAACTAAGAGAGACTAAGGGAGAGGAGCATTACATGAAACATAATGGGTACTTATACATGTGTTAAACCATAATTCATATTTTTGGGGAATGCCCAAAATACCCTCTTAGGAAGTGTGGAGGCCAAGTAATCATTAGCTTCAAATAATCCTCATTTAAGTGTACATGAAGCCATTAATTCCATAAGCATGTGCATTAGCCTCCAATTTGTACATTAAGGTAGGTGGGTAGGTGGGGTCCTCCATTATCTTCACTTTGAATTATTTCCATCTTCATTTGTTCTCTTCACTCTTGTGCATGCATATATCATCATGTAACCACTTGTAAAATTCACCAAATTTCTACAAAACAACATAGAAAATTCCAAGTAAATTTTCACAATTTAATAAATGCATAAAAAGACCATTTTGCCCTTATATGAAGATGAATATGTGACAATTTGAAAATAATATGAATTCTGGTTTAAACAAGTTAAAATACCCGATATGATCATTTATTTAATTTAAATAGATTAAATATGGTGGTAAAAATATGCACATTTACGTCACATCAATTGCCAAATCCGTATCATCTGCCAAGCTCCGATGGATCCATAACTGACTCAAAAATAGCATCCTCCTCATCCGTCGTCAGCTGATCTCGACTCGTATCAGCAAGGAGTTTCTGGCGCTGCTCCATAAACTTTTCCTACATTAACAAATTAATATCATCATATCTTCTTTCATTATATTTTAACAAGTAGAACAATTACTAATACTGCATAAAATGAAATATGCTTACATGGCTCTTGGTGAATTTATCGTCGTGCCATGTATACGAAACTATCCCGTCCGGATTTACATGCTCGACAGCATGCGTACGAGTAAACACGTCCATATAGCCCATGGGACCATGCGCCTCAGCTTCATAAAATTGATTTTTACATACAATTATTGTACATTTGAAATTATATAGCACAAACTATTTACAACTTGCATTCAGTAATCTACCAACTCCTGCCGATACTGCTGAAATGACTTCGACCCTCCGCGATGAGTGATGGGATTTTTATTTCTGTTTGCAGAGGTTCTTTCCGACTATGCCTGTACATTCAAAATTTGATACATTATTTATCGATCATGTATTTTTTGATATTTACTACCAGTCAAATAATTTAAAAAGAATTAGTATACTTGCCTTCGCCTCGTCAGTTTCCTAGTATCCCAACCATGCTTGCCATACGCTCTCCCCCATCCAACGTGGTTTCTTACCTGATTTCTTGATTTTGGATATCGAGTCCCTATAGTTTTTACGCATCTTCTTCATCCAATACCCTCGTGCCAACTGCATATCATCTGTCTAAATGTCTATCTCGGCCTATGTTTCACGATAAAAAGAAAAAAGAATATTAAACTGTAAACGATAAACAGTAAAAAAAATGACAAAAACGAATTAAAAATGGAAAATAGAAAAATATACTTACTAGGACATCCTGTCAAATACACTCTACTATGTGGGGAGGGATGTTATCCCACTTCGGCCAACACACACTCATCCTACTCCGGTAAGAAGCTCCAGAAACGTCTAACACAACCTTCGAGGGAAGTAGGTCGAACCCCCTGTTTTTAAATATGATACAGATAAGTACGTATGCATATCAAAAAAATAAATAAGATGCTGAATAAAATTTAATTCTTACCCCTCTGCTCTAGGTACTAATGAAATTATAGGATGTTGTGATGCTTGCGATGGACCACTGCCATCGCCTCCTGAAGATCGGGAAGAGCTCCTACCTCTAGATGACATTACGATAATCATGTGACATATATACACATCATTTCAAAAGAGAATAATAACATGATAATGAAGTATATTTCATACGTAAATGACATCAACGATATAAATTGCTAAATTAATGACTGAAATGGAAATAGAAATGGAAGTGTGTTATACTTGATTCATATTGGGTCTCATGTTCCGACGATAAGCATATTACATCGCATTTTTAATAAAAATTGCTAAATAAATGACAAATGGAAATGACATAAAACATGTAAACAATGGTAAACGTACAGATTTCTACACAATGGAAATGACATAAAACATGTAAACAACAGAAACCGTTTTGGCATAAATGAACTTTCACAATGTCTGGTAACAAATACTTCAAATGTCTACACCTATTACACGGACAACGAATTTCTGGATCATTTCAGTTATTACTTAAAGCGAATTCAACAAATACGTTTATACCATTATAAAAATCTTCTTTTATTGAGCCTCTTAGTCCTTTTCTTTGGTACATCCATCTCCTCCGATCAACAAAATAATCAATCACTTTTCCTATTTGAGAAAATGAGTCGCATGTTCAAATTTTAATATTTATTTTCAAGAATACAAATTCGAAAAATATTATTTTAATAGTCGTATAATATTTGAATATAAAGAACTAATTCATAAATTAAAAAATATTTTCAAATATGACACGTTTTATTTTTTAACGTATCAATACAAAATTTTGTACAAAAAGATATTTTTTCCATGGTCAGGCATCCTACTTCCCATTACAAACACAGTAAGCATTTACATTTCGTATATTACTTCGTCTCAAACGATTCAACAAAATTTTGGCAGCATTTCCCTTTTGTTCCCTGCATTGTACACAAATGCGTGTACGCAGGAAACAAAAAAGAAAAGTTAGGCCGAAATTTTATGAACCATTTGAGACAAAGTAATATACAAAATGTAAATGCTTACTGTGTTCATAACTTGTCCAATACAGGGACAAATCCAACAAACATTGTACCAGATGAATATAAATGGTTGTTTTTTTGAAAAAAACGACTATTTATATAACGATCATGTACAACACTCATCAGACGGGGCCAAAAACTCTATAAGGGACATTAGTTAATTAAATGTGCGCATTTTACGAAAAAATACAGTTTTACTAACTGTTCACATTTACAAAAACATATTTTAATTTAACACATTTATTCGACGTATTACATCAACTTAAAGCTGGTTTAACATTTTTGTCATTTTTCAACGCACACAATTATAATTTAGACTCATGCATTTTTTTTGTTGCATAAGTCGATACGTGCACAATATAATACTCCTAGCTCGTGCATTCATTTTATCTTATTCCAACTAACACAATACAATGATAGCAGCGCTACACACATATACAATTGTAGAATCAAGGCATAATCAACGATTTACATATACACGAACAACCACAAATTATACCTGTTTTTCACAATTTCACGATAAAAGATGAAATAGGTATACCATGAAATGCTAGAAACTATTATAACACTATTGGAAACAATCTCAATCACCAATTAGCCCTAATTTATCAACTTATGCAAATCTAGAAATAGGGTAAAAATTGAATTTTTCACGAAAATAAGAGATTATACCTGAGCTAGAAAGCAAGAGAGGTTGAATTAGTAGCCGGGGAGGATGTAAAAATACGAAATTGGTGATTGGAGGCTTGGGGAGTGAATTTGGGAATTAGGGATTAAGATTTTAGATTTGATGAAATGGGGAAGAAGAGGCTCGGCTGGGCCAGAAATACGCGATTTTCCGACGGCTTCCGACGGCCGCCGACGGCCCGTCGGAAGCCATCGGAAAATAGCCGTCGCCCCCCCCTGTCGCTATTTAGCCATTTTCTAGTAGTGTAATGGCTAAGTACTCAATGTGTGGATTCACAAGCTATCAAAGTAATTTTAGAAGAAAAAAATAAATTTTAGTTGTAATCACACACTTCTTTGAAGTTTTGGGTCATTAACAGCAAAAAATAGTATTAATAAATTTATGTTGTGATTATTAGAAAGAGGCATGTAGTATGATGATGCAAGCATGAATTTCTTAAAGATAAAGATAAGAAACAAAGCGCTTTACTTTCTACTTGCATGAAATCAACTTCAAACGGTTGTAAATTAATTTTTTAATATATATGAGTTGTCTGCTAAACCTTTTTTCCTTTATCGTCCACCATCTAAAATGCGGGTCGTGTCTTTTCTGCTTCTGTTTACATGTGTACTTCCAACAAAATACCCAACTTTATATTATTCTACGTGACGTAGTAGATGACAAAATCCACAAGGATGTTTTTTAACTAAATGATATATTTAGAAATTTTCAAGATATCTCATATTTTCTGTCAACTTGGAATTAATCTCTATTTTTATGAGATTATATTATTTACTAATTTAAGAAATTGTTGCACTAATATATGAACCATTACGAAGGTTTGATTATGAGACGTTTTAATGGCTTAATTATATATATATATATATATATATATTTGCTTGCTTTACACACTTAGGACACTAATGATATGACGCTTTCTTACAACTAATTAAAGAATATAAAGAGATTTTAGCTTGGCTACTTTTGAACATAGATACGTAGTAATTGCTTATTTTATTGGTTCACTTGATAAGTGCACATTAAATTGTAATTATATGTGTTACTACCACTATGGCCATCGAGAAAGTCCTACATGACATTCCACCTTGACGTCGTTAATACGGCGATGTCAATATTAACATGGTTGCATCAGGGGTTATTATTACCATTGACATCATCAAAGAAGCCTTATGCATCTGCCAACCTCGACATCATTAACACGATGATGTCGACATCATCAAACGTAGTCAGAAGGTTGTCAAAGATGTCTTCAATCAACATCAGAGTTGTTAGACTCATCGAAGGACACAAAGGTTTCTTCTCATCATCGTCGCCAATCCTCATTGTCTTGGACAAACAGTTGTAGTTGAAGCTAGCTTGCCAAGGATCAGTACTCCTAAAGGTGTCATCAAATAAATATCGTCCATGGACAGTGGTTGCTTCACATTCTATCAACAATAGAGCATCGACATCGAGTATTGAAATTACGAAGACCATGCTGAGGAAAATGAAATTTTATAGACTTTAATGCACAACACTGATTATGTCAAGACCGATAAAGTCCTCGCCATTGACACTCTACGAAGCCAAAGACATCGAGATTTATGGATGTTGAGGCTTGCCTCCCGCCATACTCTATAAATAAGGATCTGGGGTCTTCATAGAAGGGGTCAAATTCTTCTTGCCTCATTTCTCACTCATGTAAATTTAGAAAACCCTAGATTGGATTGGGAATTCCAATCATTGTAATATCGGCATTGTTGTACTCATATTGGTTCATGCAATTAACAAGAAGATAGTCAGATTAGCTAGATTTGAGTAACGATCTACACATTTAAATAGTGTATCGTGTTTAATCTAAACTCATAGCCTCAATATCATCATGCATGTTGACATAAACCTCGTCTATTTCTCAATTGATTAGAAAATCTCGGCAAATTTATATGCTACACAGGGAATACTTTCTCCTCGATTATACTACGGACCTCGATATCAAAGCTAACGCTCGACATAAGTAAACATACAAACTCGATGATGCTTGTTAACCTCGATAAGGTCTTTCACTAAGGCAAATCCCCATATTCTTCACAAGTTCGGGTGTTAGCGAATTTTATAGTCAACATTTTGGTGCTTGAAGGAGGGTCCAAACCTCCAATCTCTTACAATCCTCTCCACAAACTCATTGCATAGAGCTCTTTTGTTTTGCTTAAAGATGGTAAGGGTCAGAAGAAATAATGACATCCCAAATGAAAAGCTACATCATAAGCGATTTTGGAAGATGATATCGTCTCGAACTTCAATTTGGAAAGTATGGAAGCTGGACAACCTTCAACTCTAACTAGATTTGCAAGCAATGAGACTGAAGTCTAGAATCTACTATGACAAGTGATTTCTATGTGAGAACTTCTTGAGGGAACTTCATCTTAAGGATCTTTAAAGATAAAGGTATTTACGAAAGGAGGAGATGAAGTGCAATCTCCAACTAAGATCCAAAATGAAAAGCAAAACGAAAACTGAGAAAGTCAAGCTAAAAGGCCCCTTGAGCAACCAAATAGTTCGATCCAAGGAGATAATAAAGATTACTACAATGATGAAACTGACCAAAAGGACATTCTCAATCAAATAGTAAAGGATATAGTCCTTGACCTGAAGAAAAATGATATCCTTTGAAAAACTCCTTTCTGAGAAGAAATAATGGCTGATTAAATTCCATCTCATATCGGAATCCCTCCACTTAAGTATAATGATACCACCAATCATGATGATCACCTTGTAGCTTTCAAAACTAGAATGAATCTATATAACGCTTCTGGGGCAATTCGTTGCAAACACTTTCCAAGTAACTTTTCAAGGAGCGGTTATCAAATGGTATAAGAATTACCAAGGAAAAACTATCCATTTTGGGAACAATTCTCTTATGAATTCATGACACAATTTTATATATTTAAAGACCCAACTATGGATTTTAGCTTGTTAGCTACTATCAAGCAAAGGCTGGGAGAATTACTCGAAGAATGCTTGAAGAGATTTAATATGGAAGCATTAAAAGCAGAAAATGCAACCGATAGAGAGAAGCTTATGGCAGTTCGATCAGGACTAATTGAACAAACACCTTTCTGGATAGGCCTTTACATTAATAGATGCAGAGATCTACAATACTTCTATTCCAGGACCAAAAAATTCGTTCGTATGGACGAGATGAATCATTCCAAGAAGAAATCCCAACGAAACATGGAAGAAGGAAGATCTCGTTTCGATCACCCCAACAGAAAATCATAGGATAGTGAAGATATAAAAGGACTTGAAAAAGGATTCCGAAATCTGATTATGTGGACTTAGACGAGCTTCTCTCTCACATTTTCACCATAGCAGAAGACAGTGAAAATTTCCCAGTTACTCATAAAATACACATCTATCCTGAGCCGAATATGGGAAGAAATTATTACGATTATCACCAAGTAAATGGACATAAGACCGATGAGTGCAGCGTCTTAGCAGGAATAATTTAGAATATGAACATATCAGATTTGTTATAAAGAATTCATTAAAGAAGCTTATAGGATCTCTCATTCCGAATAGGACAACCCGAACGATTAGAGTCTATCTTTCTCTACAAGAAGATAACAGCTTAGCAACTTCAAATTCAAACTCCTATAAAACTATGGAGTTTCGGGGCAATCATCCGCTAAGAATTATCTTTGTTCATATAATTTTTTTAGTTTGAGTTAAACTTTGATTTATGCTTAAAATTGATCATGTATTAACACAAAATTAGAGTGTCTTTACAGTTAAAAATAAAACGAATCCACTGCACCCACAAGGTTTGGATTTCTTCATTAAAGCATGAAAAATTTCTAGCCATCTCTAAAAGGAGATAACTCAAATATCTAAAGTAAAGCCAACTTCTAGAGAAAGACTTACGAACAAGACATTCCTTTTGCTGAGCAAGATCTGAAGATGTACAACTATACATACTATATCAAGGTGGAAGTAAATACACCAACTCTATTTTCAACAAGATATTTTTACCAAGGATTTTCTAAACATATTTTCAAGAAAAATTACTTTCGAGAATCAAGAAGGAATATTTTAATTATCCTGCAAATGAGGAAAATGAATTCTTTTCTATTTCAAGAAACTGTTTATAAAATCTTCGAAAAGTGTTACATTGCATTAATGAATGCACAAAATAAATTTTAACTGATCATGTTTTGGCAATAACATTTTCAAGGCTTTATAAAATCATTGATGAGGAAAAACCTATTCATGTTTCCTTAAGAAAATGTTTTAGAACTATCAAAGTTCATTGACAAAAATTCTAAATAGAGAACCTATTCTCAGTTAAAAGATTATTGGTTCATGAATCATGACCTTCCAAGTCTTCTATTTGAGATTTGTCTCTACCACGAGATTAATGTAGAAACCCTTATTAGTGGCAACAACAAGAAAAGATTCTTATATTAAAAGATTCAGGTATCTAAAATCTTTTTTTGAAAATAATCCCTCAATTTATTGAAAGGGTTCTCTTACAACAATTCTTTCTCACAAAAAGAAATTTCATGGCAAAAGAACTGGTGTTTAAAAGAAGATTTTCACAAACATTATAAAAGATCAAAACCATTCAATCCCTTACCAAAGGCACCTCCTAGAGAGAGGATCAAAATTATTTAAGCCCTTACCAAAGGCACCACCTAGAGGGAGGATCAAAACTATTTAAGCCCTTTCCAAAAGCACCAATGAGCCTCTGATGTCTAATCTGGAACACAACCTCCTAAGGGGAGGGTTAAAACCTTTAACATTCGGTCCAGAGTACCTCTTAAAGGAAGGGTCTAGTCTAACACCCATTAGCAACCTTTGAGATGAAGGTCAATAAAACATGAGCAATGTCACTTCAAGGCGAAGTTAGAGCCCAAAAGCGGCACAGACAAAAGAAATGGACGAAGTTGTCCCCAAATCGAAATAAATTCAAGAGCCCAAAGGGGTGCACAAACAAGGAAAATGGATGAAGATGCCAAGACCGTTACCACAAAAAGTACAATAATGTTGAAAGACACAAGAGATATCCGTGATTCGGAACAAAAACAAAATTCTAGAAAAGGACAAAGAAGGAATAACGATCAGTTTGTGCAAAACCCAAAATGTACAGATAAGAGACATAAATAAATTTGAAAACCAATGGAATGACAAAAGGAATAAAATAAAGAGCCCATTCTTATTAGAAGGATAAAGGTAACGTCGTTTGAAGTATTGATCAAAGCATGCTTTCGATAGATCCAATCTAGGTCTAGGAATAAGGAGGTCTTAAGGTAAGGATTATATATTATAAATATTAATAAGTTTATTGGACCTTTGCACTGCTGAATGGCCAAGCAGTAGAACGGAACTTGCACTGCTGAATGATCGAATAGTCAAATAGAGCTTGCACTATTGAACGGCCAAGCAACCGAATGGACCTATTTGCTGAACGGCTGAAAGGCTAAACAGCTGAATGGAACTATCTATTGAACAGTTGACTGGTCTTACGGAACTACTACTCCGAATGACTGATTGGTTTTACAGAACTACTATTCCGAATAACCGAATAGCCTTATAACTACTCAGCTCCAATATAACAATAATAATAGTATGTTATAAGTACCTTACGATTATTCATCTATTAGTAGGACACTTTCCTTTGAACAACAGGAATCTCTGTTGCTATTCAAAACATTAGCCCCTAATAAGTCTCTAATATAGGATTTTAAGTAATCTTTGGAATTAGCACCAAATATAATTAAGAGTCTTTTTACTTTAAGACTGCTCAAATTTCTATTGCTAGTAAGTTTTTTGATTTTCTAACTGCTATTGAATGGATTTCTTGAGTTTTCTATTTGTCAGATGAGATTCTAATAAATTTTTTATCATGATTTGATTGAATTTTTGATTTTATGAATTCTCAATTTCCTTACTGGTTTTCATGATAATTTTCGAACTTCCTATTGAATTTCTAGTTTTATGGGTCTTAATCTTCTGTTGATTTTCACGATGATTTTTGGATTTCTTGCTGAGTTTATGGTTTCCTTATGGAATTTAGTGGTTTCATGCTATTATTAGACAAGAATACTGAACAGGGATCTCTTGTCACCGGATGGATTTTCGGTTTTCTCATTATTAGAAGATGATTATAGCCCCTTGACCTTCTTACTACCAAAGAGGGTTCTAAATAACTTTCCAGCTCTTTCATTTAAATTAATACCAGATCATTTACTAGTTTATTGTTGAATGAAAATCTAATTTCTTAAAATTACTAACATATCATTAAAGTAAAGTGCAGGATTGAGAATAAAAATTGCAATAAGAAGACGAGCTAAGGGCTATACATCACCTCGCACCGAACTAGAGTTCTGAAGGAGCAAAGCTTGAACAAGAAGGAAGTCTGATGTAAAAGTTCCACAAGCAAGCCAATGATGAAAACTAATTTTCGACAGATAAAGAAAAATTGATTGAAAAGGATGTTTTGAAACTTACATTAACCTTTAAGGGGTTCATTGAGGAACCCTACATTTCTCAATTAGGAAAAGGAGATTCTTAAGGGAAACTCACTGAACATGAAGTAGTACAAAGGAATTCTTGAGTTTTTGTCTAAAAGAACAAAAGCTTTTCTTACTATTGTCATCGAGAAAGTCCTACATGACATTCATGTAAGGAATGCGGAATATGGATCTTAAGGCTAGGAATAACACTAGAGGGGGGGTGAATAGTGTTTATAAGAAATTACTAAATCTTTTTGAGTTTATGTTAATTTGAACACAAATGTATGTAATATTCAGACACAGATATAATCACAGAAACAAACACAGATACAGAAATAAAGTAAATGCAGTAAAGGAAAGAACACACCGGATTTTATACTGGTTCGGAGTTACCCTACATCCTGTCCCGCACAACTAAGTACGGATTTCCTTACAAAAGCAATTCAACAATTACAACCCTCGGTTTCAAGGCTACGAGGTACACCCTCCAGAATCACAATCCTCTAGGTAGAGATATTTGATTTCCGGGGCAACAAGTTCACCCAATTGATTTCCAAGGCTACAATCACACCTTTTCTCACTTGATTGATTTCCAAGGCTACAATCACACCTTTTCTCGCTAGATAGATTACAAAGAAGCCTATAACTCTGAATAGCACTTGGATCTTGTTGAGATAGTGATAGAGAATCAAACCAAAGATAATCTAGTTAGATTCAATGTTGATTTTGGCAGAGTGATGATAGGATTTTGAATAAGAAAATGTGAAAGAAGAAGAGAAGTGAAAAACAAGAAAATCTGATATAAAATTCGTTGAAACTAACCCCTATTTATAGAAGAACAACAGCCATGTCCATTCGTGAAAGGTTATGGCGAATAGACACTTCTTTTGAAATTCAAATTTTTGAATCTAACTGTCACTATGTCGACATGGGGTACTAGGGCATGTCGACATCCCAAAGGAAATTTTGATGTTTTGTTTTTCTATGAAAATAACCTTTATCTTATATTAAAACTATTTTAAACTTTATAAATATACTTGACTATAGATAAAATACATAGATAAATATAGAGAATAATATATATATAATTTTACTATAATTTTATATTTAAATCTAAGTATAAAGATAGTTTAAAACAAACGAAGTTTAAAAACACGAGTTTATTAAAAACAAAAAACAAAGAATATTTTAAGGCTAAAACATCTTTTTGAAAATCATTTGTGGCGGTGTTCTTGCGTACGAGTTCGGACGACTTTGGACCTACCTATATAAATACACACACAAACCAAGACAGTTCTACTGTCATTTTAATCCAGAAACCCTAATTCTATCTCATGGCCGCCACCTATTCAATGGCCAGAATCGCTCGAACTTCTTTCCTTAATATCACTCAATCCGTTCAACGAAATCAAAAAATTCCAAAAGCAAAGTTGTAGATCTCGGCGAGCTCTTCAAATCCATACGGTTGATCTATGCTTTTATGTCACGGATTCGCCCAGATCTGACTTGGAAGCGTATACTGTGACGACCGGAATTTTGGCAATATATTTCAATAAATATTTAATCTAATTTAAATAAAAGTAAAGTTATCATTTTAAAATGAATATGACTTCTGGAAATAATTGCCATTTATTTGTATTTTGAAAAGGGAATTTGATTTGTAAACTTAAAATAAAATCTCTTAATAGTATTTATAATAAAACTTATCTTATATAATTGAATTAAAATACTTTGTCTTGTTAACATTTGGTATAAAAAAATATATATAGGTAATAATGTTTAAAATAGAATCAAATTCTATCAATATAAGATCTAAGTATAAAATGCAAGTAACCCATATGAACATTGAGAGTCAAAATATAAAGTACAAATGTAAATATAAACAAGAGTTAAGTGAAACACTAAGTGTAAAATGAAATAAAAACAAGTATAACATAATAACAAAACAGATATTTAAATAAATATCTTCATATATGACAGTGTTTGCCCGCAAGTTCAAACTAGAAGTAGCAAGACAATATCTTCATCCACAAGGCTACCTGCAAAGTGTACTTTTACATACAAATACATATACAGCTAAACAAAATGACAATTATGTAAACATATTAAGCAACAAACATTTAATGATGTCTGCTCTAGCCTAACATTTTGTCAATTCAAATATTTATAAATCTTATCTTTCTCAGTACTAAAATCTGCTCATACCAATCAAAGCCAAAAAGAAGAAGTTGCATATACTTAAGCTTACAATACAAGCTAGCTGCAACTATTTTATAAAAATGTATGCACAAGTACAAAATCATAAATTACAAATGACAAAGTTAATAAATGAGCCACATTTTTTTTCTTATCAGCCTACAATCTAAAAAAATCTCTGGCAAAGTAAGTCATATTCCAGTACAAACAACAATCTTATACAAAATCTCACAGCCTACATATTCTTTTATAATTATAACAGTTTATATCTTATTCCATTACCAAGTTCGAAGAAAAAAGGGGAAAACAAAAGCAACTACAACCTGAAAACTTAAAACTACAACTAGACAATCTAACTTAAGCATTAAAATCAAAATACAAGGAGACTTTAGCAAGCAGGAGGAAGAAGGTGGGGGTCAGGCTGACAGTTTTCAAAAAAAAAAAAAAAAAACTCTGTGTTCTCTGTTCAATTTGAAGTCAAGGTGAGTAAACATACCCTCTCGAAGTTTAAATCGTGATAATTGATTTATGGAAATCTTGAGCTTGCTATCTTTTGTAAAAATGAAGTTGTTTTGTTTTGCTGTTTATTGGAAGCTGTACTCTGACATGTTCTTCAATATTTCTTGCTACTGAGTAAAGAAAACAGAGAAAATCTTAAATACTTCTTCATATAAATAATTTAAACTTAGGAATTTAAATTAAATAAGTTTGTTTGAATTAAAGTCATGGTTTGGGATTTTGTTGAGGAGTTACAGTGTGATATGAACACTGGATGTTCAAGTTTACAGGGAAAGGGAATCATATGTCAAAATTCGAATGTTTTAAATCATGGGTTTGATTTCATATTTTGATCAAGTATACGAAGGTAAGATTTTTAAAACAAAAACGATGATTTTAGGGTGAATATACATGGTGCAGATCCTTTATGAACTCAAAATGCAATTTTATTGATTTCTGTTAGTTTAACAAATTTTAAATGTTGAAATTTTTTATAGCTAGCTTGAGGGTTCTCGAATATAGGAAAAATGCTAGAAAAATTTTCTATTGCGAGATTTGTGGAGTCGAATCGATAATAGGGTTTTGGGAGGAGGTTCTGTAAAGAGTAGTGACGGAGCGATCTCGACTTAATCAAGGCGTCGTGTTCGATCGCTGGTGTGGGGATGGTTGCATAGGTCGATGGCGAGGCTAATGTCAGAAGGGTGTGGGGTTCAGTCGCCGTGATCGACGTAGCGAATGACTTCTCGGTCGAGGAAGTTTGGGAGTGGGTTGTTTCAGATCGCTCGATTTGAGATGGTGGGGTGATTTTTCGATCGGGATGGTCGTGGCTGTTGTCGAAGTCAACGTCGACTTGGGGAAGATCAGGAGGATGGCCGGAGGTAGGTGGTGCGTCTGTACACGTGCACGTGCACGATGTACTCTGGGTTCGTTCGATCGAATTGGGGAAGAAGGTTTGTTCCGGGGCGAACTCGAAGTAATCTGTTGTTTTGCGAAGCCAGGTGGAGTTGCGAGCTGTCTCGAGGCTGGACTCGAGTATTCCAAGCATTGGCTCGGGTTTTGTTAAGTTTAAGTCATCAATTCTTCTAAAGGAATGAATTTTATAGCAGGTTTTAATTTTTGTCAAGTTTATTCAAAACTGTTTTCTTAAAACACTTATCTTTTCTAATAATCAATATCGTATAAATTGAGATTACTTGAAAGAAAAAGGAAAATAATAATAATAATAATAATAATAATAATAATAAATTTATTCCAAATTTGTTAAGTTAAAGGTGTTTTAATCTATATAACTTTTATTTGGAAGTTATAAACTAAATTTTGTAATTAAGTGAATAATTGAGAAAATGAGATGTTTATATTCTTTAATCCAACTTAAAGATTTAAATAATTAATGCATTTATGATGACTTGTTCCCAAAGGTTATTAAATAAGAATTAAAAGATAATTAAAATAATAAAGATAAATAGTAAATCTTTTAAATTTATTTAAAGACTTAAGTGATTAAAGATTTATTATTTAATGAAGGTAATTTAAAAGGGGAAATTACCAATGTAATGAAAGGATTAATTATTTAAATTACTTAAAGACTTTTTATTTATTAATGTGATTAATTAAGGAGATTAGTTGAAAGTTAAATGTGAATGTCTAAGGTTAATCAGTCTATGGGGTAATTTAAGGATTGATTAATTAATGTAATTAAAGGATAATGAATCAAGGATGATAAATTTAGAATGAATGATTAAAGAATGATTCATTAATTGGGTCGTAATTAATAAATATTGAGTATGCAGGATTAGGGTAATCTAAATGATTAAAATTGGTAATTAATTTAATTAGGGATTAATTAAATTAATTAGGAATTATATATCTAATAAAGTTTGTTATGGATGATTTAATGATATTGGATCACTAGGATTGATTTTATCTCGGATGGCGATTGAGTGGTACCGTGATATGAATGGGTTAAACTGTGATAATGTAGGTTACCTATCTGAGTTAAATGGTTGTATGATATCCTGGATTTGAATTGTATTGTTATAACTTGACAGCTTAGATTAGAAATGACACTGGATTCGAAGAAACCAGAGTCGGGTAATATTTAGTACCCGAAACCACTTCGATTCTTTATAAATTGGTACGTGAAATTATTAGGGTGTAATGAAATGATTTAAGTAAATGGGACCATTTAGTATAAGTTTGGTACTTGGAAATTTATGTGTGAAATAAGTGATGTTTATAGTAACTTGTGTAGTTGTAAATTGATATAAGTACCCGGGTTTATACAAGTTGTAGACCTTTGTATACTATCTTAGATGGGTTTACTCACGCTGGTTTCCAGCCTGACCCGGGTGTTACTTTGATGTAATGCTCGGGTCAGACCGAGTATTACAGATTTTCAGGTGAGGACGTTCAGGAGCTCAGGAGATGAGCTGGATGGCAAAAACGTATGGAGTGTATTCCACTGTGATATATTGTAGTTACCTGAGACATGTTGTTTAGTATATGTCCAGTATCTGTGAATATATGTTGTAACTCTGATGTATTTAAATGTATCTGACTGATACCATATTTTTGTGTAAAGAATATTATTTGATATTATATTTTTATCCGCTGCGAATGTGAGGATCTGTGTTGTGTTTCTGTTTCTTCTCTTCTATCTCTTTCTTCTTTTTCATAACTATCTGGAATTTTCGGGATCGAAAATTTCGGGTCGTTACAGTTGGTATCAGAGCTGAAGGTTAAGCGAGAACCTTGGCTCTGTTGGGATCGCTCATTAAAGATAGGGTCAATAGTACCCTAGAATGAGTTGAGTGTATATATATATGAGGAGCGTACTTGTTATTTTCTTATATAAAGATTTTAAATGATTTCATATAAGAATATATTTTGATATATATATATATATAAAGTAATATTTCTATCAAATGAATACAAAGGTAATTGGCTGTTAAATTATTGGAATTGAATTAAGTGATAATAGAAATATAACAAAATTTAAAGTAAAATAAGGATTGGTTAGAATGAATTCAAACTGAAATTTAAATCTTGAATTTAAGGAGAATTTCAGAATAAGATAGTGATGAATTGGTTTTCAGATACAATAACCTTGGTTATTATCAGAAATGATTAATAAGGTGAGTATAAATGAGTAAACAAAAATAAAATGTTTGGGAAGTAAAACATTTAGGTAAATATGATTTATAAATTCGAATTAAAGATGGTCTAAATTGTGAAGTTTTAAATCTGGGTTCAGAATTTGAAAATTGTTCAAAGTGATGAAGAAATTGTTTTGAAAAACCAAAGGTGGTTTAAAATATAAGGATAACTTGGTGTGTTAAGGAGATAAGTAAGTATATTTGGAAATAAACTGTGAGGTTGAGTTTTGAATTTTTCTTGGATTGTGATGTGATACCCAAAGTGATAAAGTTTTTGAACTTATAAGATTATTAATGTGAAGTTTAAAATTTGAAGCAGGAATTCAAATTTGGGTAAGGTTAATGAAATTAAATTTGATTTAACTTTGGAAAAGTTAAATAATTTAATAAGCAACCTGAATTGGAAATTTTGTAGTGAAATTGAAATTTAACTTGGGAAGTTAAATGGTTGATTTTAAATGGGAATTATGAGTAATCTCAAATTGGGTTTGAGATTTGGAATTAAAAATGGGTGCTTGGATAAATTTGGATGTTTATTTATCCTGATATCATTCTATTGTTATAAATAATTTATGAAATCGAAAATTTGTTTTGAAATTAGAAATGGATAATAAATTAGAATTTGAAGATTAATTGTTTTGAGCTTTGAAATATGTTAAATAAAGATAATTTAAAATGGAATTTTGATAGTTGGACTCAAAATTAAAATTGTTTAAAGATTTGAATTATTTGATTTAAGGGGTTAAATTAACTTTTGAAAATTTAACTCGAATTTATATAATTCGAGATGGTTTAAAATTGAGATTTTAAATTGAATTAGTTCAAATTGAATTTAGTTTGAATTAACTAAAATTGAAGGTGGATAAGTATAAAATTTGTAACGAACCAGAATTTTGGACCATTCGCGTCCATTATAAGTGTATAGGTAGACACTCATGCCGGAGTTGAATTGCTCAAAATACCGCGCTGTTAATTTAAATTTGGCAAAACTGAACATATACAGTAAATAGATATAATCACAGATCACAGACACAGAGTAATAAATGCAGCGGAAATAAAAGAGATAGTAGTTCATGAAGCTACTATATGAATATATAAAAATACATCAGAGTTTACAACAGAAGAGTAATACGATACATCAGATACAAATCAGAATACATCACTGGAATCATCGAATACTGAAAGCAGAATAGATGGCTGGATCTTCAAGCAAAGCTCCAACTCCGAAGGTGAGTCTCGAATACTGGTACACTCAGTCTGACCCGAGCGTAAAGCAAAAACACAAGACACTCGAGTCAGGATTAACATTCTTATATTAATAAATCCAACTCAAGTGAAATAGCAATTTAAATACAAGTAACTCAAAGGATGTTTGGAATAACCATCCTCTAAGGATCCGTTAAACTATCTACTAGATAGTAATATACGCTAAGTAGATAATGTCTATCAGTAATATAAAGATATCAAAATAGCGTTAAGTCATGGCCCATTCCACCCTTAACACATTTTTATTCCCACAAGCATATACAAGACCGTAGTTTCCCCAAAACCGGAAGTCACCAGAGGGCAATCCATATACTCAAGGTACAAAACAAATTCGTAGTGGTCGCGCATAAATGGAATACAAGTATGACAAGGCACATGAGGCTGTACCCAAGATAGTGATACTACCGTTCGCCTGATCCGGGCTGGTGAGAACGCAACGCCGCAGCGCCCGCAACACCGTGAGACAACACTCCTAAAATCAAGGGTGCACCAATCGACAACAAGTATAAGTAGTTCGAAGAAGTGTGTCCACTTGAGGTATCAATCCTCCATTGGCCCGGCACAGCTCCTGTTTTAGTCATTTCCAATTTGACACAAGTGTCAAGGTTATCCATTATCGTTCTCTTTCTTCAGTCATCACGTACATCATTCCAACCACTTCATTCTGGATCATCACTCCGCGTATAGTTATTAAAGTGGTTTTCGGTTTAGATAGAGAGTATATCCATAACCGAATTCCGGTCTCTTTAATAACTTTCGTAATTATTACACCGATTGGTCGTTTATTTATTTCAAAAACCCAAATCAATTTCAACAATTTCAATTTCAATTCGTAAACCAACATTTCATTTGTTTTTCGAAATCAATTTACAAAATTTTACGTTTCAAAACTTCCAATTTACCGTTTCCAAATCTTATAGTTCAATTTCAATCTTTATTTAAACAATTCAAATATCAATTTAAATTCGTATATAAGATTCATTCCGAAAACATTTAAATTAATTTAATTTAACATTCAAATCAAATTTTTATCGATTTCATTCAATATTCATTAAGTAAATTTTCCATTCAAAACAATTTCTATTAAATTTCCAATTCATTAAACCTATTATTTAAATTCAACTTCATTATATCAAAACTTACACATTTGATTAAATTAAACTCATCAAACCAAATTCTTTAAATTTCAAGTCTTACATTAATTTCAACAAATCACATTTTATTTCTTGTTAAAGAAATTCAATTCACTTATTTACTTACTTAAATAATTTCCAAAACTTAGTTAATAAAGAAACTCAATTTCAATTATTACGAAGTAAAATTCACTTATTCACAAATTCAATTTAATTTTATCATTAAATAATTCAATCTTATTAATTATTAAATAATTCAAAACTTAATTATTAAATAATTTCAAAGTTTAATAATTTCAACTTAATTATAATTTCAAACTTAATTATTAAATCATTTCAAAGTTTAATAATTTCAAACTTAATTATAATTTCAAACTTAATTATTAAATCAGTTCAAAGTTAATCCGATCATTTCTCAAATCAACAACATTCTTTCATCGATTACATTGTAAATATTTGTTTCAGATTATTAAATATTACAATTTCCTTTCATTAAAATTCAGATTTCAATTTCATTTCAAAACCATATTTATTTATTCAAATAAATTCCTTATTTTATTTTTAAATCAAATTATTGACCAATCGGGTTTTATTTAATTCTCTATCCTAGGTCAAAGTTAAATTTGGGTATTTATCATTTCAACCCGATTCCAATTTAATTCAAAATCAAAGCATAACAAAGGGAACTTGCAGTGTGATAGCTGGGATGGTGTCAAAGTAAATAAACAAGCAATAACAACAATCAATAACAATCCAAAAATCAATTCAAATAATCCCGAAATAACCGTATTAATTCGCATTGTTATTTGTACGAATTAATATAATTATTTCTAGAATCTACACTATCATTTCATGCAGATTAAAGATTATTATATTACAGTTTCACTTGTCATCTATTTACAATTTCATACATCATCGATTTAACAACATACATTCAGTGGTTCAAAATGTAATTAAACAAATCCTACGTGTCAATAAATTCAACAGTTAAAGGGGGTCATATTATACAAATGTCAGTTAATCAAATTTAACATTTAATTATCCTATATCAAGTTCAATTTCATACTATTTATCATTTTCACATTAACAATTTAACGTCCAATATAAACATCAACAATCAATCAATTATCAGCCAAACCGTATTATCAACGCATAAATAATTAACAGATAATGGTGTCAGATGTCACAGGTGAACTGATACAGGTAATAGCATATATAATAGTGTAATTAACTAACAGCAGTATATTTCAATTGTCGTTTCAATTGAAATCAAATTTAATAAATAAAAGAACGTTAATCGTGAGTGAGTGCTCACCTTTCGAGGCTAGTGATAATTTGACAAAGCAATGAGCTACGAATTCCGAAGCAACGTGGATGGACATGATTCGACAGAGAAAACGGGCACGACGGACAAAGCTGATACAGGGATCGATAAAATGAATCAGAACCGGATTGATAAGGATAACTGGTATAAATATACTTATGTGTATAACTATATATAACTATTTACATAAAATCATATTTTCAAACACATATCTCTACTATTAATAAAGAAAATTCGTTAAACTAATTTACTCGGTGTCTTTTTTAAAATTTCAAAAAAAATACCCTTGTCAGTCATAACAAAACATGTGCGGGTTATGCGAATATTACAATTAAATATAAAAATCAACATTTAAATTTTAAAGCACATAAAAAAAATGGACATATATATAACTTATAAAATATATAACTCAAACATATATATATATAGCAACAGATCCACCAATACTACATACTTAATATAAATTAACAAACAACTTATATTATATATTAAACAAGTAACATATATATATATATATATTTTACAACATAATATATATTAATATAACTAACAAATAATATATCTATACCACTAACTGCAAATTAAAAGTTATAACTCATATACCAATCTGGAAAACACATATGCATTACAGTGTAAAATATAGTTCCTTAGTTTAACAATATACACTACATATAAAACAGAACACACTAAAACTTAGTAAACTAATTGTATGAGCGAATTCTATAACTTATAATATAACTCACTGTAAAATAAAAAAAGTAACATAATATAAAATAATGAAATAAAATATTGTATACATATAATACAGCCAGAAGAGGAGTCTTGGCCGCCTTCCAATATAGATGTACAAGAGTATATAAATACTAACTGACTCATAAAATCTATAAAAAAAAAATCAACTCAAGTTTATATACCAATAAATAACATATGTTCAACTACAGCCAACTATATATATACGAACCAATAATGCTTAAACTTGTATATATAATACGTGCTAAAATTATTACACTGGACTATTAATTTACTCGCATCTTAACAGCAAGATAAAAAAAATGTAGCTTTTATGTATAACTCTATATTGATATACAAAGTAGAATAACTCAAAATATATATAATACACGTATACTGTAACAACAATTATATATAACTAGTTTATAACATACTGCAAACAACTGGTTCACCCACAACCGCAGATGACTTGTAAAGAGAACTAACAGGTACAGACCCGTTAGTAGCATAACGCAAATCAAGCGGTTGCTTAACCAAATTTATAAGATCCGATATTACCTCAGTCGGCTCCGGTGGAGGTTGAGAGGACCTACTCGGTTGGGCTAATGGAAGAGAAGCGATGGGGCTGGTGGAAGCAAGGTGGTAGCGGGATTGTTGGAGTGGAGGGGAAGAGAGGCGTGGGGTTGCGTGCTTGCATGGGGTGGTGGCGGAGATCGGCGGAGCTAGCATGAGTAAGAGGGAAAAGCCGGAGCACCGAGGGCAGGCTGGGCGGGGCTATGCGCGAAGATGAAGATGAACGGTTCGAGCTCGGGGCTGTTGCGTTTGGTTCGTGGTTGCCGGAGATGAAGGAGATTGGTAGTTGTTAAGGGGAAGGAGGTGCGGATGGTGTATGGCAAGAGAGAGATGGAGAGAGAGAAGGAGGGGAAGGAAGGCTCACTGTTAATGTGGTTTTCATGCATATACGTGCATGCTAGTGCTAGGAAAATGAAGTGGAAGATCAAGCTTAGGTGGCCGAAACTTGAGAATGGAAGAAATGAACTAGAAGAAGAAATGTGTTTTGAACTTACTGTATGCATTTTTGTACAGAAAGAGGAGTAGCAAAGAAGATGAGGGGAAATTGTTAAGGCTGTGAAAATGAACAGACATACCAAATGAAACGTAAAACAACAATGAAGCCTGAAAGCAAATTATTTACAGAAATTTAGAAATTTGAAATATTAGGAAAGTAAAGTCACGAATTAAATTGTATAAAAGAGTAAATGTCCATGGGAATAAGCGGTGAATATATGAAGGGTCACATGAAATCCAACAGACATGAATCCGGTACCGATACGAAAGTCGTTCTACAGATTTCGTCGTTTCATCGGACATCGAAACATGCATACGAATATACCGTAGAGATCAGCACGACGAGGCGATCAAAACGGTATACAGATATCGGTGGTACGATCATCCGATAAAAATCGATATCGGTACCAGAATACTGCTATTTTGCAGAAAATAAGAACGACGGAGCAATAGATGTCCGAATTTTGAAAAATGACGAACTGATATTTTGCTCAGAAGATGGTTTAGAATTTTTCTATGTAAAATATTTAAGTTTCGGAAACATTTTATTTTCACTGCTTTTTAACTGATTAAATTGAAGTGAATTTTACGCGCGAAATAAATTTTCATATTTTCGGATGAAAATTTACCAGTCGCTATGTTTAACTAGACGTATTTCAAATATTAAATTTTTATTTCAAAATTTTATTGTTTAAAATTTCACAAAATTTCAACTAATTACGTTATTAAAACAGTTGAAATTTACGGGTCGTTACAAAATTCAATTGGAAAATTTGAATTGGATCAATTTGAAATAAAATTGTAGATTGAATGAGTTCAAGTTCATATAGAAATGGAAATGATTTGAAATTGAAGTGGGTTCAATTGGTATTAGTCCGTATTGATTGGAATAATTTGAAGTTATAATTAAAGTTGAATAAGTTAAAAATCAAATGGAAATTGATTTGGGTTGGAGAGAAATTGAGAACTAATTCAACTTGAATTGGGAATAAATCAAGTCCAATGGAATTTGGAGTTATTTGAATTGGAAATTGGGTCAATTTAAATGAAAATTTAAATTGAATTGAAGAGGAAGTGAACGGTTTTGACTCTGGATTATTTTCAATATAAATTGTTTTAATATAAACTGTTTTTAATCTATTTCCCTATCTATTTAGTATATATAACCTTCTTTTCAAACCCCGAACTATTTTATACTTATTAAATAATTATTTGGGGCTATTTAACCAATTTTCACTTGTTTTCTAAACTTATTACTATCTTTCATGTATTTCACAAATTTATTACTATTTATAATTATTTTGCAATTATCTACGATTTCTGAAACTATTTAACTGTTTTTCAACTATTTTATTATTAGTTAACTATTTTACAGCTATTTTGCATACTATTAATTATTTTTCAACTACTTATCTATTTTTAAAATTTTCAAGCTATTTTCTAAATATAAACCGATCAGAGTTCAAACTGTTATTGATTGAATACCCAACTGAGATAAGAAGTGAAGTGATAATCCAAGTGGGGATTAAAGCAAATGTGAATAAGTGAATGAAAATTAAAGTGAATGTGAATAGAAAGGAGATTGATTTGGTTAATAATCAATGAAGTTAAATACGTAGGATGTACGTATATTATTCTATTCGCATAGTGATTTGATCCAGATTCGAGCACAGAATTTCGAGATAGTATTATCGATTCGAGTTGGGATTTTTCGCTCGGTTTTCGACAGCGAACCTAGATATGGATTTTTGATTGATTCTGGATATTCTCTATCATAGTTATGGCTATGCAAGGAGAATGACGGTTTCTGGTCAAGAAATCAGATCTGAGTCCGCACTAGGAAGTCGGGTGGACAATACTAGTTCGGAAGTGAAATTGTGTGATCGAGTGAGCGATCAAATTGATATTGCGTACGAATGATATGTGGACATCGTACGAGTTCCAATAAAATTGATATTGAAAATTTGTGGATAAGAAATGGAAATGATTTTTGAAGTTAAAAGTATATTTTGTGAAATGTACAATAAATAAAAATGAAAATTGGATATTCTATAATAAAAATTTACTTTATTGAAATAAGTAATATGGTAAATGAATTTATAAAAAGTAATCAAATTTGAATGTTTGTTTGGAACAAACAAAATTATATATCTTTATTAAATGAGATAAAACCCCCTGGTTGAATCTATTGCCAGAAGAAAAGATTTTTGAAACCACTTAAAGTCTAAAGGGAATCTATACAAGTATAAAATTGATTTAAAAATTTTCCAAGATTATTATATATATGTATATATATATGAAAAAAAAGAATTTGTGAAAATGATTTTGAGGAAAGGTTTTGGGAACCTTTTGATTTGAAAAGGCTTTTGATTTTTGAGAAAAATCAATATTGAAGTTTGGAAAGCCTGATTTGTGAATTATCGATTTTGGGAATCGATTTGTGTAAAGGAGCCTTATTGTGTATGATTTTGAGAAAAATACTATATGTGTATAGTATAATGAGTTTTGAGATTGGCTCTAGGGAAAAAGGCGCTCCCTTGAAATGAACTTCTCAGGAGTGCCACAGGGTGGCACTGCCTTGAGCCTCTAAGGGGGAGGTTCTAAAGTTGATCCTGTGAGGAGTCCGGACAAAACTAGTTCCTGAGGATTATTGTGTAGCGAAAGTCGAGGGGCTGGTGCCCACAGAGGCATTTGGGTTATGCTGTGACGACAGTGTAATTCGATGTCACTGCGATCTACTGCAGACCATAGCGAAAGTCGTGTGTGCCGCTGAGAGCCAACAGTCTACGTTTGATTTTATATCGGTAGACTACGACACTATGGTAACATAGCGAAAGTCGTGTGAGCCGCTAAGAGCCAACAGTCTGCGTTTGATTTTACATCGATAGACTGCGACACTATGTAGGAGTGGAGAAGTTTCATTTGACAGCGAAAATCGTGTGTGCCGCTGAGAGCCAACAGTTACATGGACTTTTGCTGTGACGGCAACGTAACCCTGGATGTAACTGCGATCTGTTGTGGGTTCTATGGTGTAATCAGTTACATGGACTTTTGCTGCGATGGCAACGTAACCCAGGATGTAACTGCGACCATAGATGGGTGTGATGATTTCTAGAGCAATTTCACCAAAGATATTTTCTCTATTTTCAAAACCGTTTTCTGTATCTTCAACAAAATTATTTTCCAAATATTTTCACTGGATGTTGAAACGGGTGTACCGAGAACTTATAGATTTTCAGTCCTACGCCTGATCAACGTATGACCGAATCTCTATGAGAATGAGGATGGACTTGTTGAAACATCGAGTTATAAGGGTATTTTATAAAAATGACTTTGGAATAATAGTATATAGATATTAAAAGTGTTTTAAAACGATCAAAGAATATTTATCTGATTTTAAGCATTTTAATAATTCTGGCTTCGTTCCTTTTCGAGGACGAAAAGTTTTAAAGGGGGGAGGAATGTGACGACCGGAATTTTGGCAATATATTTCAATAAATATTTAATCTAATTTAAATAAAAGTAAAGTTATCATTTTAAAATGAATATGACTTCTGGAAATAATTGCCATTTATTTGTATTTTGAAAAGGGAATTTGATTTGTAAACTTAAAATAAAATCTCTTAATAGTATTTATAATAAAACTTATCTTATATAATTGAATTAAAATACTTTGTCTTGTTAACATTTGGTATAAAAAAATATATATAGGTAATAATGTTTAAAATAGAATCAAATTCTATCAATATAAGATCTAAGTATAAAATGCAAGTAACCCATATGAACATTGAGAGTCAAAATATAAAGTACAAATGTAAATATAAACAAGAGTTAAGTGAAACACTAAGTGTAAAATGAAATAAAAACAAGTATAACATAATAACAAAACAGATATTTAAATAAATATCTTCATATATGACAGTGTTTGCCCGCAAGTTCAAACTAGAAGTAGCAAGACAATATCTTCATCCACAAGCCTACCTGCAAAGTGTACTTTTACATACAAATACATATACAGCTAAACAAAATGACAATTATGTAAACATATTAAGCAACAAACATTTAATGATGTCTGCTCTAGCCTAACATTTTGTCAATTCAAATATTTATAAATTTTATCTTTCTCAGTACTAAAATCTGCTCATACCAATCAAAGCCAAAAAGAAGAAGTTGCATATACTTAAGCTTACAATACAAGCTAGCTGCAACTATTTTATAAAAATGTATGCACAAGTACAAAATCATAAATTACAAATGACAAAGTTAATAAATGAGCCACATTTTTTTTCTTATCAGCCTACAATCTAAAAAAATCTCTGGCAAAGTAAGTCATATTCCAGTACAAACAACAATCTTATACAAAATCTCACAGCCTACATATTCTTTTATAATTATAACAGTTTATATCTTATTCCATTACCAAGTTCGAAGAAAAAAGGGGAAAACAAAAGCAACTACAACCTGAAAACTTAAAACTACAACTAGACAATCTAACTTAAGCATTAAAATCAAAATACAAGGAGACTTTAGCAAGCAGGAGGAAGAAGGTGGGGGTCAGGCTGACAGTTTTCAAAAAAAAAAAAAAACTCTGTGTTCTCTGTTCAATTTGAAGTCAAGGTGAGTAAACATACCCTCTCGAAGTTTAAATCGTGATAATTGATTTATGGAAATCTTGAGCTTGCTATCTTTTGTAAAAATGAAGTTGTTTTGTTTTGCTGTTTATTGGAAGCTGTACTCTGACATGTTCTTCAATATTTCTTGCTACTGAGTAAAGAAAACAGAGAAAATCTTAAATACTTCTTCATATAAATAATTTAAACTTAGGAATTTAAATTAAATAAGTTTGTTTGAATTAAAGTCATGGTTTGGGATTTTGTTGAGGAGTTACAGTGTGATATGAACACTGGATGTTCAAGTTTATAGGGAAAGGGAATCATATGTTAAAATTCGAATGTTTTAAATCAAGGGTTTGATTTCATATTTTGATCAAGTATACGAAGGTAAGATTTTTAAAACAAAAACGATGATTTTAGGGTGAATATACATGGTGCAGATCCTTTATGAACTCAAAATGCAATTTTATTGATTTCTGTTAGTTTAACAAATTTTAAATGTTGAAATTTTTTATAGCTAGCTTGAGGGTTCTCGAATATAGGAAAAATGCTAGAAAAATTTTCTATTGCGAGATTTGTGGAGTCGAATCGATAATAGGGTTTTGGGAGGAGGTTCTGTAAAGAGTAGTGACGGAGCGATCTCGACTTAATCAAGGCGTCGTGTTCGATCGCTGGTGTGGGGATGGTTGCATAGGTCGATGGCGAGGCTAATGTCAGAAGGGTGTGGGGTTCAGTCGCCGTGATCGACGTAGCGAATGACTTCTCGGTCGAGGAAGTTTGGGAGTGGGTTGTTTCAGATCGCTCGATTTGAGATGGTGGGGTGATTTTTCGATCGGGATGGTCGTGGCTGTTGTCGAAGTCAACGTCGACTTGGGGAAGATCAGGAGGATGGCCGGTGTAACAACCCGCACATTTGTCGATTTTATATTTAAATATTTTATATTTAAATATAATATCGTTCGTCGGATTTTAGTCCGAAAAGCTACTTTTTGCAAACAGTCGAATTAGGACTCGGGACCACTTCCATTGAGTTCAAAATGCCGTTTGCGATCTTTTTGAGTATAATCTTTGATATGTTTGAAGTAAGTCGAATTTCGCTACTTTTTCACTTTGGACTTTGTGTTTGGTTTAGCCCATTTGCCCAATTCTGGTTATATCAACCCAGCCCCTCTCTTCTTCTCTTCATTCATTCCTCATTTCCTAACTCTCTTAAGCTCAAGAGAATAATGGGGGAAAAGATTGGAAATGGAAATTCCTAAGCCCTAGTTCCATTGCAAATTCAAGCTCCTACCTCCAAATTCAAGAAGAAGCTTTGGTAAGCCTTCCCTTCATCTTCTCCAACTCCTTCTCCATTCAATTTCAGAAATTTCCTAAACCTAATTTTGAAAATGATTCTCTTTTAAGCTTAGTTTCAAGCTTGTTGGGTTGGAATTGAAGAGATTGTTCTTGCCATTGCTCTATAGCTTCTTCTTCATTGATTTTGTGAAAAGGTGAGATTTTTATCTCACATCTAAGTCAATAATTATCTTCGATTGTTAGGTATGAATTCCTAACACTTATCCTTGTGCAATTCTTTAGTCGTTGTTGCTCGACCGATCGTTATCGATGTCGTTTGGCCATTTTTTGGCCTAGGTTCAGGGAATGCCCTGAATAACAGTTTCAGCCGTCTGAACGTATGGTTCAGACGTCTGAATGGAATACTGGGAATTTTCTTCTCCCAGCATTCAGACGTCTGAATCAAAATTCCAGACGTCTGAATTGGTTCGTTTTGGACCAGAAAAGAAATAGGCTAAAAAGTGCCTATTTCAGACGTCTGAAGTCTAGGATTCAGACGTCTGAATTCTGTTCTGGAAAATAGTTTATTTTCCAGATTCAGACGTCTGAATTCTTGACCTCAGACGTCTGAATCTGCTGTGTTTTGCCTATTTGCCTTTGTAGCTTGAATATCCAACTCTAATCAAGTCGGGTTGATTCCCTTTTTGTTGTTATCATTTATTATCGGCCACTTTGTTAAGTCGCCCGCCTTTTTAAACTTAGGTCGCTTGTCTTCACTAAGTCGTACCGTTTTGACGGGGCGCTGCCCCGCACCCCGCCGTGGGCGCTGCCCCCTGGACCCCCGCGACCTGACCGGGCAGGTCGAACCCCGTATTACTCTGCGTAGGCAATCTTATATGAAAAGCATTCATCAGAACTTCCATTTTGATGCATTTTGAGCTGATTTCCTTGGATTTTATTCACGTCTCCGAATGTGAACTTTTGTGATACGTTTTATGACTTATCACTTTAAAAATATAAAGGTTTCAATACTAGTAGTAAATATCAAAACTCTTTCATCAAATTGATTTCAACACTATTTTTAATATCAAAAGTTCGTTTTCCCAAACCGATTTCCAATCTACTAATATATATAAGCCTTTACTTCACTCGAATGAGAAATCGACTTAAACGACTTAGTAAAACGAGTGGTATGAAACGCTTGCGTTCACTTCGTCGGTTAGCTCTTGGACTTGTTCGACTGAACCCTTTTCGTGACAATTTCCTAGTGAAGATTTGCAGCTTGTTCGTAAATATTTAAGTTAAGCAAGTGGTTATGGGACATGAAGCTAAACTCATATATTTACTAGCTTGGTGTGATTGACACTTCTCGCTGATCATGATGATCATTTTATGATTTAGACTAGCAATTGTGCGATGTCTCTTTGTTTTCAAGGTAAGACTAGACCGCAATAGTGTGATTCCGACTCACACACATCTCTCTGTCCGCAAGGTTAGTCTAGGCCGCAGTAGTGTGATTCCGACTCACACATATCTTTATGTTTGCGAGGGTAGGCTAGACACCACTTGTGTGATTCCATTCACACATACCTTTCTGCTTTTTGGTTAGCCTAGGCCTCAATCAGTGTGATTCCGACTCACACATATGGGGTAGCTCCCCATGGTCTTCGGACCGTCATGTGATAGGCCTCTTTCTCTTTTTATGATTTCTGGATTTCTTGTTTTGATTTCTGGATTTTTATGTCATTGACTTGTTATGAGTACAAGTTTAGGGTATGATGCCCTCTTTGGATCTCTGAGAAGATTCTTGTGATATTTATCATTTCTCATCGGTTGATCTCCTGTTGATCATCATTTTCATACTTATAGTAGTATGTCAGCATGGGTATTCTATGTTTATGCCTTATCTATTATTTTATATCATATCATCTGATATTTATAGTTAGACTGATCCGTTTATTATTTTCTTAAATAATACTCGGGTCAGACCGAGATGTTACAGGTGCTTCTGCTTGACTTCCTCCCGGGATTCGCTACTCTGACTTTTGGCTAACTATTTAGTTTTGTAGTTTTTGGATGTACACATTTGAGATATAGACTCTATGTTGTGTACTTATTCTTTTGTATAGCACGTGATGCTATTCTTATTGTATTATCGTGGATCTTTCTGACCACTACTCTGATGTACACTTCCATGTGTTAGTTATATATTCATATCTTTTTCCGCCTTTGTGATATGGATGTCTGTGACTGATTTGTGTTATGTTTATTTCTATATTTGTTTCCGAAGATTATATATAGCCACTGTGTGATATCTTTGAGTTTGTATCGGTATGTCGGATTTCCTCCTTAAACGAAATGCAAGCTATACTATCTGACATATCGGTGCTCGCACAAAGAAATTACATAGATGGTCGCTCCTCAACAGCCTTATTCTCCGTGCTAATTGACAGCACTACATCGTAGTGTTCTTGGTTAGCGTGGGTATAGAGGTGGGGCGTCACAGCCGGAGGTAGGTGGTGCGTCTGTACACGTGCACGTGCACGATGTACTCTGGGTTCGTTCGATCGAATTGGGGAAGAAGGTTTGTTCCGGGGCGAACTCGAAGTAATCTGTTGTTTTGCGAAGCCAGGTGGAGTTGCGAGCTGTCTCGAGGCTGGACTCGAGTATTCCAAGCATTGGCTCGGGTTTTGTTAAGTTTAAGTAATCAATTCTTCTAAAGGAAAGAATTTTATAGCAGGTTTTAATTTTTGTCAAGTTTATTCAAAACTGTTTTCTTAAAACACTTATCTTTTCTAATAATCAATATGGTATAAATTGAGATTACTTGAAAGAAAAAGGAAAATAATAATAATAATAATAATAATAATAATAATAAATTTATTCCAAATTTGTTAAGTTAAAGGTGTTTTAATCTATATAACTTTTATTTGGAAGTTATAAACTAAATTTTGTAATTAAGTGAATAATTGAGAAAATGAGATGTTTATATTCTTTAATCCAACTTAAAGATTTAAATAATTAATGCATTTATGATGACTTGTTCCCAAAGGTTATTAAATAAGAATTAAAAGATAATTAAAATAATAAAGATAAATAGTAAATCTTTTAAATTTTTTTAAAGACTTAAGTGATTAAAGATTTATTATTTAATGAAGGTAATTTAAAAGGGAAATTACCAATGTAATGAAAGGATTAATTATTTAAATTACTTAAAGACTTTTTATTTATTAATGTGATTAATTAAGGAGATTAGTTGAAAGTTAAATGTGAATGTCTAAGGTTAATCAGTCTATGGGGTAATTTAAGGATTGATTAATTAATGTAATTAAAGGATAATGAATCAAGGATGATAAATTTAGAATGAATGATTAAAGAATGATTCATTAATTGGGTCGTAATTAATAAATATTGAGTATGCAGGATTAGGGTAATCTAAATGATTAAAATTGGTAATTAATTTAATTAGGGATTAATTAAATTAATTAGGAATTATATATCTAATAAAGTTTGTTATGGATGATTTAATGATATTGGATCACTAGGATTGATTTTATCTCGGATGGCGATTGAGTGGTACCGTGATATGAATGGGTTAAACTGTGATAATGTAGGTTACCTATCTGAGTTAAATGGTTGTATGATATCCTGGATTTGAATTGTATTGTTATAACTTGACAGCTTAGATTAGAAATGACACTGGATTCGAAGAAACCAGAGTCGGGTAATAGTTAGTACCCGAAACCACTTCGATTCTTTATAAATTGGTACGTGAAATTATTAGGGTGTAATGAAATGATTTAAGTAAATGGGACCATTTAGTATAAGTTTGGTACTTGGAAATTTATGTGTGAAATAAGTGATGTTTATAGCAACTTGTGTAGTTGTAAATTGATATAAGTACCCGGGTTTATACAAGTTTTAGACCTTTGTATACTATCTTAGATGGGTTTACTCACGCTGGTTTCCAGCCTGACCCGGGTGTTACTTTGATGTAATGCTCGGGTCAGACCGAGTATTACAGATTTTCAGGTGAGGACGTTCAGGAGCTCAGGAGACGAGCTGGATGGCAGAAACGTATGGAGTGTATTCCACTGTGATATATTGTAGTTACCTGAGACATGTTGTTTAGTATATGTCCAGTATCTGTGAATATATGTTGTAACTCTGATGTATTTAAATGTATCTGACTGATACCATATTTTTGTGTAAAGAATATTATTTGATATTATATTTTTATCCGCTGCGAATGTGAGGTTCTGTGTTGTGTTTCTGTTTCTTCTCTTCTATCTCTTTCTTCTTTTTCATAACTATCTGGAATTTTCGGGATCGAAAATTTCGGGTCGTTACATATACGGTTTTTCTTGGTTTGCGTGCAAACGGTGGCAAATGGGGTGGCGAAACTTGGCGCTCCTAGTTGCGTGCGTATGGAAGGAAGGAACGTCGTTCATCTTCGTGGCGGTGTTCTTGCGTACGAGTAGCCTGTAGCAGCGCGTTTGGGAAGATGAGGGAATGTTCGGCCTTGACCTTCTGATCTAAATCTAGCGGCCAGATTTAAATTGGTAAAAAAAAGAGATTGTAATTTAATTTATGTAAATTTGTATATATAAACTTTAAACATTCATATCTTCGTCGTACGTTATCAGAATCGGACGAAACTGGCGATGTTGGAACCGCAGCGACGAGAGCTACACTGCAGTGCAGATCCGGGACTGTTTGGAGCTCGTTAAAATTTTAGGTTAAATCGAACGCCGTTCGATTTAATTTAAAAACCGTAAAACCAAGGTGAGTGTTTTATAACGCCACAACGTACTGAATATCTTAATGGTAGTTAAATTTGACATTATGAAGTGATATGAATTTATTTGTCGTTGTTTGATAAAAATTTAATTGTCATATAGATTGTCATGTGAATTCACCGTTGAAAAATTAAATTGACAGTAAATTGAAATTAGGATTTAATCAAAATCAAATTTCCCGATATTGATAACTATGAAATTGCTGTGAATTGTATTGACTATTGGATGATTTATTTCGATGGATGCTATTGGTTGATATTTAAATGTTTGGATGTTTATTTGCTTATACATATCCTGTTATACATGCATATGACACTGTGATTGGTTTAAGTAATATATATTCATCCCTGACATGTAATTGAAATAAATAATCACTTGGCCATAGGATAGAAAATTACATACGGACACCGGATTGGTTAAATTAATAATTTTAAAATCGTTGATTTAAAATTTATTTAAATGATTTAATTTAAAAGTTATGAAAAAATCCAATTTATGGAAATTGAATTATTTTAAATTAAAGCTCGAGATGTTGGAATTTAAACTTGGTAAATGAAATTGTTTAATTATTCTTTGGTTTAGATTTTTAAGAAAATTGAAATACGGCGTAAATTTTTGAAAGTTGATTTGTTTTAAAGGATTGGACTTTTAATCGGACTCTGAATATTCTAAGAAAATTTATATGAAATGATATTTCAAGTTTGAGTTTGAAATTGAAAATTTATTTGAAATTGAGATTTAATTAATTTGGAATTGAATTGAAATTAAATTGGGATATAAATGGAATTATCAAATTTAGTTTTGAAATGTGAATATTTAAAGCTTTGAGATATACGGAAATTGAAATGGCTTATATTTGTGGTTCAAATATGTATTTGAAATTGATAATTCGAAATGAGATTTTGAGGCGAAAAATGATTTTGAAACCGAAATGAGATTTTGAGGCGAAAAATGATTTTGAAACCGAAATGAGATATTGAGGCGAAAAATGATTTTGAAATCGAAATGAGATATTGAGGCAAAAAATGATTTTGAAATCGAAATGAGATATTGAGGCGAAAATGATTTTTGAAATGAAATCGTATATTTTGAGTAGATATGGCGATTTTGAAATTGAAATGAGATATTGAGGCGAAAATGATTTTGAAATGAAATTGTATATTTTGAGTAGATATGATGATTTTGAAATGGCTTTGATTTTTGAAGCGAATATGATATTTTTGATAATCAATTATGAATTGATTTTGAAAATGTAAAAGAGCCATCGGTGTAATAATACGTAGTTATTAAAGAGACCGGGATCGGATATGGACATACTCTTTGTCGATACCGAAAACCACTTTAATAACTAATATACGCGGAGTGTTGATCCAGACTGAAGTGGATGGTTTTGGTGAACGTGTTGATTTGAAGAAAGAGAACAATTTTGGATGACCCCTGACATGACTAAAACAGGAGCCGCGCCGGGCCATTGAGGTTCGCCCCCTCTAGCGGACACACTTCTTCGTTACCATGTCTATTGCTTTTGTGATTCGATTTGGGTGCACCCCTCGATTTGGGAGTGTTGTTTCGCGGTGTTGGGGTAGTATCTGCTATGCCCAACATAAGTCTGGATCATGCAACTACTAGTATCCTAGTTGGTATTGCCTCATGTACCTTGTCATACTGATTATCCTATTCGCGACCACTACGATTTTGGTTTGTACCTTTAGTATATGGATTGCCCTCTGGTGACTTCCGGTTTTGGGGAAACTACGGTCTTGTATATGCTATTGGGAATAAAAATGTGTTAAGGGTGGAATGGGCCATGGCTTAACGCTAGTTTGATATTTTACTTTATGTTAGACATTATTGTATATAGCGTATTCTATTATATAGTAGACAGTTTAACGGATCCTTAGGAGATGGAAATCCCGAACATCTCTTAAGTTAATGCACGCACGTTAAACACTAGATAGGAGGTGTCTAAAACCCGTAAACATCTCCGACGACGTCATACTCATATTTACTTATTCGATTTAACCTACATGAGATATTTTAGTCCTGACTCGAGTGTTTTGTCTTTTCATTACGCTCGAGTCAGCCTGAGCATTTTAGATTAGGTTGAAGGTATATTCTGGAGGACGAAGACGGAGTTTGGTATTCATCATTGTATTCTACTACAGTATTATTTTTCCGCTGCATTGTTGTATTATCTCTGATATGTATGTAACTCTGATTTATGATGTATAATAATAATCAAATTTATTTATTTAACAGCTTCATGAACTGTTATTTTATTATTATATCTGTTCCTTCCGCTGCGAGATTCTGAGTTTGTTTCTATTCTTTCTTATCTATTTCTTATTTACCCCAATAACTATTTGTATTTTGGATTGTTTGAGTCGGCATGTGTGTATGTTTTATCGACTTGAACGGTCGAAAATGCGGTCCATTACAATTTCTAAACCATTAACTATTGTTGTATGTTATAAGAAGTTGAAAATTTTATAAACATGGTTTATAAATCTGATTTGTAAATGAAATGAATTTAAAATGTAGTTTTAAGAATTAAATTACCAGCACTTTTCAAAATTTGGTTTTCAAAGTTTGGAAAAAATAAATTATTTGGAAGTATTTTCAAATGGAAATTGTTTTCAAAGAATTTTAAATGAAGTAAGTCACTACTCTCCTCTTTGGTCACTAGAAAATAATTTCGGTGATGACTGCAACATCATCGACATTCATTTTCGAGTCTCAAAGTGGAGAGACCACGTAGCAGCTTTGCTACACTTTTGTTTTGGAAAAAGAATTTGATTTGAATTTCTTGAATATGATTTGATTCACAAAATATATATATATATGTATATTTATTTCTAAATGGTGGGAAGTGAAACCAGAAATTTAATTCTTAAATTTTGTGTTAAGTTAGGATTTTCAATTATTGAAATAAATCAAAATTTTTGAAATGTTTGAAATGTTTAAAATTTAAATTGGAATTCAAAATAACGTGAAACAATTGAACTAGGATAAAATTTATTGGTATAATATTCAATTGCATTCTAATAAACATGTATAGCTTATTTGAATTATTTAAAAAGTTGAAATGTTAAGATGAATTTGCAATTAAAGGTTATATAAGAGAAAACATAGGCAACAAATTGTTCAAATTAATTTTTGCTTAATAGAAATATTATAAATAACAAGTAAATTGGTATAGTGCTCAATTACATATGAAACATTAATAAAACTTACCTGAAATATTCAAAAGTTTAAAATGTAATAAGAATATGTAGTTGAACAGTATACAATATAAAATGTAAGAAATAAAATGTGCAAAAATAAATTCTGATAAGGGAATTTATAAATAAGAATTCTGTTGTTATAATGAATGTTATACATTTAATTTATGTTATAAGAAATGGAAATTGAAACAAATTGAATAATAAATAGAGAATGAGTAAATAAATGTAAACTTAAGAAACTAAACAGGTAATAAAAGAATTCATATCCTTGTAAATAAATGGTAAATTATAAAGAATAGTTGAAATTGAATTATATGAGGAATTAACTTAAGTGAAATCAAATGGAATAAATAAATGAGCTGAATAAAATAAATTTTGTTTTGAAAGAAAATTTTGTAACAAATGTAATAAATTGAAATCAAATCAACTGAATGAAAATACATTGAATTGAAATCAGCAAAATGTGAATACAATGAATATTTATTGATTTAATAAAATGGATTGAAACCAAATTAGTTGAATATAAATCAATTTATATGGTTTTGAATTAATTGTTGTATTTTGTATTTCAATCTATCTTTTCTTTCTAGTTGTTTCTATTCTTTTATCTCCTTCCTTTTTAGGGACGAAAAGTTTTGAGTGGGGGAGAGTGTAACGACCCGGAAGTTTTAACGATTTTTATAACGTAATTAACTGAAATTTTTGATGAAAATAAATAATTAAAATTTAGCAATGAAAATTTGATATTTGGAATGCGTCTATTTAAACGTAGCAAATGTTAGATTTTTATCAGAGAATATGGAAGTTTATTTTGTTGTGTAATTTTATTTAAATTTAAATCAGTTGAATTGATGAATAAAATATTATTGAAATATGAATATTTTTACATTAAAAAAAGTGTAAATCATTTTCCGAGTGCGACGTCATATTTCGTTTCAACAAATTTGGTCTGCTCTAGCCCCTTATCTTATTTTCGGTGATTTAGCAGCATTTTGGCAATGGATATCGACTTTTGATAAGATGATCGTATCATTGATATCTGTGTACCGTTCTGTTTGTCTCGTTGTGCTGATCTCCGCAGAATATTCATTTGTGTGTTCCGACATCCGATACGCGGCGAAACCTGCGGAACGGTTATCCGTATCGGTACTCGTTTTGAACCCTTTTGTTTTCCTATGTCCCTTCATTGTCCTTCGTGAGAAAGCTGTCAGTCACTAACAATTAATAATTCATAGATTTTAACCATTGGCTTTTACTATTCCACCATTTCACTTTATATTCTGGTTCATCCATTCAATTTGGTTTCTCTGCGTTTCTCTTCTTCGTTGCTCTTCCTTCAAAAAAAATATTATATATATATATATAGTTTTATATATTTGCCTGACACAGTAGGCTTTTCCTTTCCAATGCATGTTCGTTATCTCCCTCCACCGACTGTCTCTCCAACCACCGAGCTCAAGTCATCTCCGCCTCAACTCGCCGCAACGACCAACCTGAACCTGCATCTTTCCAAGCCTCCGCCAACCTGCGTTCCATCACCCTAGACTCCACAGCTAACCAAAGCTGTAACGACCCCGAAATTTAAATTTATTTAAATTAATAATTAAATGAAATTTTGAGTTAAATTTATGATTAAATAAATTTTTGAATAAAAATTGTGGAATTAAATTGAGTAATTAAATAAATTTTTGGATAAAATTTGTAGATTTAACTAGAAAATTGGAGCGAGTTTTCCCGACTCAAATGTGAGTGAATTTGAAAATAATAAATATATAGATAGATTTGACTTGATTTTAAATAGTAAATAAATAATTGATAATAATGTTAAATATTCAAAATTGATTGTTAATAATAATTTGAGATTACAAATTTAAAATAAGATAATAAATATTAGAGTAAAATAAATAGATAAATTGATTAAAAAAATTTAGAAATAATAATAATAATAATAATAAGCATTAGCTTATAATACAAGACAACAACAACATTTAATTCATTTATATTGCATTGAAGAGATAACAAATAAATAAACATACAAAACAAAGTATAGAAACAAAATCTAAAACAAACCATAAACAACAAGTTAAGTAAAATATAGAATAACAAACATTAACAAATAAAGCAAGTGTAGCCTGTAGAACTTGGAAATGCAAAGTATAATAATAAGTAGGCAAGCATAAACAAAGTAAAATCTAACGGTAAATTAAAATAGAAGTTCATTTACATTTTTTACAAAGAAAGATAAGCATAGAAATAAAATACATTCACATATGAACACTTATAAAATAACAAGGCAAAAGAAAGAAACAAATTTATTAAATCTAACAACATGTTAACTAAAACTTTTCATCAAAATTACAAAGCAATATATTCTCAGCCGAGACAAGAAGTAAGAAAATAGGCAAAATATTATTAAAGTAAAGAGTAAATATATTTTAGTATGAAGCATAAATAGGAAAGCATGGGAACAAAGTACTCATGCATTTAATGAAAACACCTTCAGCATGCCTATTTGTACACCATCCTATATCATTTCAGCCGAAGTAAAGGAAGAAAAAAAAATGTAAAGTTGTACAAACAATTAATGCAGCCACCATTGATCACTTCAGCCCCAAAGAGATAAAAAAATCTCTGAATTGTTGTACTGGTCAATAAACAATTCATTTCACTTGTTTTATATATCAAACCTTCCTCATTTCTTTTCGTTTAAAGAAAGAAACTTAGCCTACCAGTAAGTGTATTTCAAATGAAGCTTATTTTCAACTCAAAACAAGAAACAAAGATTTAAACAAAGAAGAAAAGCAACTGTAGTTTCAAAAACAAAGAAGCAACTACAATACAATCAGTACAAGCCAAAGATTAAAGTCTGGAAATCAAAGCAAAAGAAAATATAGAGGCATCATTTACCTCAAAGTAAAACAACAAGATTCAGAAAGAAATAATCAACTGCAGTTTCAAAATAACAATGTTCTTCTCTGTTCTTCCTTGGAAATCAGGTGAGTAACTTTTTCTTTAAAATACTTAGGTATCTGGATGGCTTGATTTCAGTAGGAAGATAATGATGTTTTTGTGTTTATATATGGATATAATTTTGTGTGTTTGTGAAATAGGATATCTGCATGTTGTATGATCTTATAATACATCTCTGTATTTAAAATTTCAAACTCAGGTTTGATTTAAAAGTTTAATTCTGCTTGATCTACTTGTTGTTAAGACCCAGGAGTTAAACAAGTTATGTTTGCTCGAATTTAAAGTTAAGTTTTAAAGTTTAAAATTAAGTTAAAGAACATTAAACTTACTCTGGGAAATCAAAGACAACAGGTAAACTTAAATAGAAGGAAACCCAACATTTTTATTTATTGATTCAGGATCACAAGTGAAATCTTTAGCCTATAATATGATTTTTAAACCAAACATTACGATTTTTAGATTAAGGGATGAGGTGCAGTTCATGTTTGATCAATTTGGGGATTTTGGGTTGCCTCTGGCAACACAGTAGATCGGAATGTTTGAGGTTCGTGCCTGTAGTAGTGGAGTGATCAAGGGGTGAGGCAAAAATGCCTGGAGGATGATCAAAGCTCGGGGGTGGCGATGGGGGGTTGATGAAGTCTGGTGACCTAGTTTTTACTGTTTTGGGTGAATCGATCACCACAGCACGTGTGGTTGATCGAGTGCGGTGAGTTTTGGCGTGATGATAGCTGGGTGGTCGATGGAGTCG
Source organism: Allium fistulosum (assembly GCA_030737815.1). Taxonomy (NCBI): domain Eukaryota; kingdom Viridiplantae; phylum Streptophyta; class Magnoliopsida; order Asparagales; family Amaryllidaceae; genus Allium; species Allium fistulosum. The sequence continues at coordinate 1,057,403,980 of CM060907.1, forward strand.
TGACCGGAAGTTCGAGCGCCTCCAGTGGTGTGTGCGGCGGTGGCGAAACGTTTTGGTTGAGGGATCGTTTTGCAGTTTTTCGAGCAGAAGACCAATTTTCGATTCGAAATTCTTTGAGGCAATAGGAGTTTGATTTTCGATTATTCGTGTGATTTGGGACTTGCCTGCGATATTGGGGTTCGCCGGAGATCAGAGTTGCCGCCGTGCACGTGTACGGCATGGCGATGATGTCAGTATCGTGGTGGTAATTTTACTCGAGTCATACTCGAGTAAAAATGGTGGAAGCTTCGGGTTGTATTCGAGTTCCAGGGATTAGCCTGATGCGTGAGTTTATAGGAAGTTAAACTTAAAAGTGAAGAAGAAAAAGAGGGGGGCTCGGATAAAGTTGTTGGGAGACTCGAGTTTTACTCGAGTAAATGGGGAAGATTTCGCGGGTTGTTTCCTAAGCCTGCAAGCTAAAAATGATAATAATAATAATAAGTAAGCTAGGTAAACTAATTCAACAAGTTTTAGTGGTAACGAAAAATTTATGAATGAAAATTTTAAGTCAGACCTTTGTTACAATTTAACGAATTACGTAAGCACTTAACAAGGTTTTAAAACCCAATTAATATTTCAATTAAGTAGTTGATGAAATACAAGAGTTGGAAATTTAATTACCACTAAAGTTTTTAATTTAGTAATGATTGATTTCAAAGTTTGAAGAAGATTTTTAAATGTTAATTAAAATAAATAATTACTATAAATTAATTGTTTGGAAAATAATTAAGAATGATAAATTTCTAGTTGTAATTAAAGATTGGGTTATAACAATTAAGTATGTAATTTATTCGTAATTAAAATTGTTAATTAAAGTTAATAAATTAGCAGTCAATTAAGATAATTGATTAAGGAATAATTAATTAGAATTTAATTTATTTATCATTAAGAATTTGTTATTCAGATAAATAAAAAATCAACAAATCAAATTTAGCGGTTAGTTTAAATAACAAATTTTGAAACAATAAAACGAGTTAATCAAGATTTAAATTATTTGTCCAAATTCTTATCATTGATTTAAAATAATTATGTGGTAAATTTATTTAAACCACATTTGAAAATAAATTAACTATGACTGTGCACGATATTGATATTTCTATTCTGTTTGTGATATAAATTGCTTTGTATCTAGCTGTGATATCTGTGATATGTTTCTGTATATCTGTGAAAACCATTGATCTGTAAAACGACATTTGAATTTCGATGCGACAGGGAGTCGGATTCCAGTTGGTTATCCGAAACCCACATCGAATTATAATTGTGAATCTTTGTGACTGATAAATTTATTTTATCTATGAATCTGTGAATGAAGATAAGCGTTATCGATTATACCGCTTATCGATATATCTGTGATGATTGATGTTGCACTATTGTGTGTAAAACCCCTGGACTACACCTTTACACACACAAATATGGATTTCACGTGGAAATCGGTTAAGTCACAGATGATTTAAAATTGATGTTTTTGAAATTGAAATTTTAATTTCAATTGATTTTGAAAATTGAAAATCTGGGGTTTTAAAATGAAAAGCTTTTGAAATGGAATTTCAAATATAAAAGTTATTTTGAATAACTTAACCGAGTTTTTGAAAATTTAAATAATTAGATTTTAATTTGAATTCAAGTTTGAAATTAAATCTATGATTTGGAAACTAGGGATAAAAGATGATATAAATGTGTTTGTATGAATTAAACCATTTTAAAGTATTAATTTGGGAATTTGAATTTAATCCAAGGATTTCAACTCGTATGAATGAATCAGATTTCCAAATTGAAAACTGTTGTTTTAAAAGAATAAAAGCTTTCAGATAAGAAATGAAATTCCAGTTAAATTAAAGGAATTTCAAGTAAATTGAAAAATGGATTTTCCAAGTTATGAATGAATTCTTTTTGAAAGCTATGAATTAAATCTGTCTATTTTTAACAGATTTAAAATGATGTTTTGTTTAAACCATTCAAAATGAAATTGTTTTGAAAACTATAAGTTAAATCTTTGATTTAAAGATTTAACGAGTTAATCAAATTGAAATGGGAATCGATTTGGTAAATCTGTGAATGAATCTTTGTGAAATTAAGTGAACTTCGTGAATTGAATCTTTTTGTTTAAAAAGATTAAAATGGTAATTTGTTAAACCATTTGAAAAGAGAAGTTTGGGTTTAAGTTGTGACTTAATTGAAATCCCAATATCCATATGTTTTTAAATATTTCGCTCACTATTCGGGTTAGCCGGGAAAGGACCTTTGGGTCGTATAACTCATTCCGAATAGTGATACGTCGTATATGGATAGCATTTGAAGACCGGTGTTGAAGACCGGATATTTTCGAAAATGAAAGGACAACCTGTCGAATGTCTCTGCACTGAGTCGCGCCGGTATAGAGATTTATATCACTCTTTTTGTGACGGGAAGTCCGGACGTGATTGAAAGTTATCCGGATTTGCAAGGGCTTCGTGAGAAGTGCCTTCGGTTCTGTTCGAACCCGGAACAGACTTGTATGGATACATGTCTGACATTACACTTTGAGATATAAAGCCGATTTCTTTCAAATACATTTCTGTTTGGTGGCGGAGAATTTATTCTCTTAGCTTAACACCCTTCTCTGAGACGTACGAGCTCAGAGGTTATGTAGTTGAAATTTATCAGCGATATATCCCAATTTGGTAATGTGGCATGCTGAGTGCTGCTGTGAAATGATCAGTGTTTGATCACTTGCGATATGATCATTTGTTTGATCTTATATCTTTGTGATCATAGGTTGATCATTTGTTTGACCCGAAGCGTGGCTTTTTGAAAAAGCGTAGCTTTGTGGACGAGACTTCGTCGAGCCTCACAACCCGGTAATGGTCGAAACAGGAATCGTGCGGCAAGGTTTTCAGGGGTAGCTCCCCTAGGGTATGACCATTCCTTCTGGAAAAGGGTAGTATCATGGTATGGAGCCCAGATACTTACTCATGTGGACACACTTTATTTATGACGTGTGATGTTGGATTCGAGGCGCCTCGGTTAAAGGTCCCAAAGGACCGGGGGTGGCATATCTGAGGTTTCTTTTATCCCTTGGGAAAAGGGGTTGCCGGCCTTGTTTGGCAGAGAACAGTTGGTTCTCGGAACGTCCCGCTAGAGGCGTTTCTTTCGTGGAATAGGAAGTTCCTTAGCCTGACCATTTGTTGGAAATCCATCTTCCAAATACGAACCTTGTACGGTATTAGTTGTATTACCTGCCATGGAATGTGGTGGTAACCTGCTATTGAACATGGTAGCTATAGTAGGCATAAGTGCGAAATGTCTATGCTGGCTAAGATTTATATTCTACTTTCGAAATTGTTTTCTGCACTATGCACTAGTAATAATATCAAATGATTTGATTTTTGCGTAGTAAGCATCTTTGACTATTATAAGAAGAAATCTCCTCCAATTCTGCGTTTGCATTGTGTGTGTGGTGGGAGGTCTTATGGTAGTTTCATTTTCCAAAAGCATTACGAATTGACTTTAAAATTCTCTGCTATTTGTTTTAAAGATAAACTGTTTTTGTTGCTCACACCAGTCCCATGACTGATCCGGAGTTTATTGTTCCTTTCCTAAACTCTGGGTGCTCATAATTTCCTACACGAGCAGTCTAGAGTTGGGGTTTTCAGATATTCAGGTTCAGTAGATTATCTGGAGCTAGTTCAGTCTTTGGATCGGACTGCACTTGCTTATCTTTGTGCCTCGTTATTGGGAGTTTGAGCTATTTATGGATTGGCGCTTTGAAGATGGAGATTATCCGCTGCTGATGTTATCGTTTTCTTTTCCGCTGCTATTTGTTGTATCATATCTCTGATGTATATTGATATTCATTGTATCACTCTGTTGTATCAGATATTGTATATCAATGTATTATTCATTTATTCCGCTGTGTTATTTACTTAACTGTTGTTATAAGCTCCGGCGACTCGGATTTGAACGGTCGAATCTACGGCATTCGAATACGATGTAAAGTATGGATGTCGATTTTCGAACGCGAAAATCTGAGACGTTACAAAAGCCCTTTAACCACCGAGCTCACGTAGTTCTCCACTGACCCGCCAACCCCGCTGCCTAGCCGACCGCCATCAACAAAACCCAGAGCCGCTTCGTCCAGGTTTCCCACCAGATCCTCTTCGTGTCAGTTATATATGGTATATATATATTATTAGTTATATATGTATATATTTTAAAAGGTATAACATGTATATCTTAAATAATATGTTGTATATATGTTATCGGTTATATGGTATATATGTTAATGTCAGTTATATATGGAATGAATGTTAATGTCAGTTAGTTTATATATATATATGTATATATATTAGTGTATATATGAGTTATAAAGTTTTGTTTACATTATCTATTATATTATAAAAGGGGTATATATGTTACAGTAGTATATGTTTATAGTATATATATGACTGCAGTATATATTATATAAGAAAGTTATATAAAGAAGTATTATATATATATTTACAACAGTATATATGTTTATATAGGTGTATACATGTTTATAGCATGTATTATATAAGTGATTTCATATAAAAAGTATGTGTAATATGTTTTGTTTGGATTTTTAATATACATATTAAGTCTGTAATATATATTATACTATACTGGTTTTACATATATATGGGTTTATAGCAATAATAATAATAATAATAAAGTAAGTTATATTGATTTTACAATAGATATTGTTTTTTTAATATAATATATATATATATATAAGTTTATATATATATATATGTGTGTGTGTGTGTGTTTATATACATAAGTATATATGAGTTGGTTTTCAAATACATATATGAAGATTTTATTTTTTATATGTTTGAATTAAATATTGATTTGAAAATATATGTTTTTAAATTGAGTTTAGAAACATATGTATATATATAACATATATTTTGGTTTATCGATCTCTAGTCCATCTTGACTCACTTTCTCAATATCGAATTTATCGCAGTAATTCCTAGCTTGTCGTTGTCCCGCTAGTCGAACTGTGTCCGTATCTATGTGCATGTCTGTGTCATCTTCTTGTTTCTCTAGCCTCGAAAGGTGAACAATCACTCACGATTAGGATTCTTATATTTAGTAAATTTAATTCACATGAAATGAAAATTGAAATATGCTATTAAATTTAAATTGTTAAGTTATTTAATTGTTAAGTTATTTAATTGTTAAATATGATATGTCATTATCTACAATTGTTCACCTATGAGATATGACACCACAACCCTGTTGTATATATTATATTTAATTTTTTTCTGATGATGTAAGTCTGTTGTTGATCGGTTATATTATTGTCATATTTGTTCTCACTCTGCAAGTTCCTGTTAGTTTAGAAATCTCTATGGGTTGAAATGATACATACCCGAACGATATTTAAGATTAGGGGAAAATATTTATGGGTTGAAATGATAAACCCAAGTGATTTTCATTGATTTTGAATTTTTGGGATTGCAGGTTGAAATGATATATATCTGTAGATCTTTAAATGGCGGATTGGAATGATAAATATTCGTATCACTTGACCATAGGATAGAAAATTATATACGGACACTGTTGGTCTATTTTGAAAAAAAATGATTGCCAAAGTTGGAAAGGAAATATATGGAATTTATTAAATATTGATTTTTAAATTATAATATAAAGAAAATATTTTAATATATGTGTAAAATTTAGATTGTTTTAATTATATGTTTTGGAAATTTTAAATTTATAAGTTAGTTTTGGAAATATAATTTTTAAGATTTTTCTTATAATTTTATTTTTTTAAAATATATAAAATAAGTTTTAATACAAAATACATTTAATAATAAGATTTAATTTAATTCGTTTAAAATATGTTTAAGTATTTATTTATTTTATATTAATATTTTAAAAATAGATTTTTTTTAACTTTAATAATAAAGGTTGGGAAGATAAATTAATGTTGACTTGGAATTTAAATTGGATAATAATTGAATTTAAATAAGAATTGATTTGAACTTATTGATTTTGAGATTTTGAAAGATATGATTGATAACTTGATTTTATAAAAAGTGATTAAATGAATATTCTCAATTTTAAATAAAATTGAGACTGAATATTTAATATTGATTCAAATTTATAAATTAAAATAGTTAAGCAAAAGAATTTAATGGCGTCCTCAGTCCTCCCTGTCGCACCCCCCATCTCCTTCGTCCCCAGCAAATACAATTCCATTCTGTCCCCTTCATCCCCCAACTCCCCTGGCGCCCCCACCCAACAAGAGTTCCCACCCCGCGTCCCTCCGCCTCCACCCGGATCCAAACAGCCGCTATGCATCGAGATACCTGCCAAAACGTATGCTCAGGTTGCGAGCTCTGCTCCTCGTTCCCCCCTCCTACCCAACCCCCCGGCCAGAAGACGTCACCCACTGCCTCAGTTCAAAAATGTGCGCCATACGGTTGAATTTCTAAAAAAAGAAAACCGTTGCCTTCGCTGTGCAGGCCTCCGACACGTGGCGCAGTCTTGCAGAGATGCAAAGATTTGCTATAAGTGCGGATTTTTCGGGCATCCACAATCTCACTGTCCCAATAAAATCCCTAGTCAGCCTCAGGCTCGAATAACTAGCAAAGTCCCCTCCTCTTCCAATAAGGACAAACATCCCTCTGCCGGCTGGGCCCCAATGTCCAATCCCCTCTCAGATCGTACGAAACCCTTCAGCTCCCCTAGACAAATCATTTCCCCTGCATCTCCTCATAGCCCACCTCATACCCCTAAACAGCATCATTATTCATCTCCAAACCCTAAAACTTTCGCAATGGCAGACCCTTCACTACTTCTCGTCGCAAACATTATCTCTGGCACCTGGTCCCTAGACTCCCTCCGCCACACGCTATCCTCTACATTCCAACACAGAGACTGGCCTCTCTGGCTTCAATCCGACAACAGCTTCATCTTCTACTGCCCCTCATTCCTTATCAGAGACCAAATCCTCCAAAGATCGACCATCCCTACAACCGCGGGAACTATACAATTCCACCCCTGGTCTGAGCTGGACCGCCCCGCGCCGACATTGGACCCACCTTCATGGGCAAGAATCTCTGGGTTCCCTGAACTACTCCGTTTCAACTCAGAAGCCATTTCGGAAGCTGTTAAGCCAGTAGGTAGATTCCTGGCTCAAGACGATTGCGAATGGGCTGAGCTTGACCACCGTTTTCTATACATCCAAATCCAGTTCTATAGTGGCATCATCTCCCCATCTTCCTATGTCTCGGTCCTTAACAACACTGAATACCTCCTTCGTATAGAAAGATGGGAACACGAGCACCCGAACAGGCGCCCAGAGAACCACCTGCTAGGTTTCGACTACGAAAGGCACTTCCCTATCTTCGAGCAACACATCCAGATAGACGACCTAGAGTCAGACGAAAGATTTGACGTCCTGAACTACTCCCCCATCTTCTCAGGCTCCCCACCGGCGCCTGGCCCTATTTACGACCAATCCTTCGAGGTGGTGGGCCCAAGAGGTTGGGACCCATGGCCAGTCCAGGAACACAGGTGGGACCCCTTCTCTGACCTGGACCTCTCATCCCCGCTCTTCCAGCAAATTCCAACCACTCCGCCCCCATCCGTCCCTCCTCATCCTCCTCCCCCCAACCATGCCCCTCATACAAACACCCAATCTCTTCCGGTGCAGATCCTCCACTCCCCACTCCGAGCTGACCCCCCCTCTCCCACTCTTCAATTCCCTGTCCACAGCCCAGAGGAACTCAGTCAAGTGGCCCCTCCTAGAACAAATCAAGAGCTTCAGCCCGACACTCAAGCGGTAGCACAGTGGTCTCAGCCAATCACACCGACAGCGGTGCGTCGTAGCTCCAGACTGGACAGAGCAGCATCGCATCCTGGTAGTTTCTTTAAACACGTTGTCTTTTCGTCACTTAATAAAAGCTTAAATAAAAAAATGGCACGTTGCATGGGAGTTAACCTGCATGGAGAGCATTACTCCTCCATGCAGGCACTAGAATCGGAGCGCTTATCATTCTCCCAATGAAGCTAATATCCTGGAATACACGGGGGTTGGGGGACCCCAGCAAAAGACACGCTGTAAGCCTTGTCATATCCCCTCACAAAGTAGACATTCTTTTCCTGCAAGAATCCAAACTATCAGACCCAAACCCCAACATACTCAGACAGATCGGTGGGCCATTCCTAACTGGGTGGGCCCACATTAATGCTGTCGGCTCGTGCGGCGGTATAATGACAGCCTGGAATGAATCCGTGTGGTCCCACTGCCAAACTTTCTACCACACTTCAGCCCTACATGTAGCCCTTCGACACTTACAAACTAACACAATCTTCTTCTTCACAAATATCTATGGCCCACACAACCCTCGAAATAGAAACGACCTCTGGACAAACTGTCTCTCCTTCTCCTCACACATCAATGGCCCCTGGGTCGTTGGAGGAGATTTCAACACCACCAAATCCCCAACAGAAAGGAACTCTGGCAACCTTTCCCAAGACTCCGAAGCCTTTAATCAGTTCATCAACCAGTGCTCCCTAATTGACCCACCCATTAATAATCGCCTTTACACCTGGTCAAACCGCAGATCTGACCCATCCCTCGCAAAACTAGACCGCTTCCTTTTCAACCCAGCTTGGGAGGACTTATTTCCCCTCTCCATCGTCTCGGGCCTAGCCACTGTTATCTCCGACCATTGCCCACTCCTCCTAGACACGGGTTCCCTAGCTTGCCACAACAGACCCTTCAGGTTCGAACGTCTCTGGCTCCTCGAGCCATCTTTCGACAACTTCATCAGAGAAATCTGGACTCAGCCCTCCCCCATACAATCTGCCACAGCCAGGGTAGTCTCCAAGCTCCGCTCTCTCCGAAAAATCATCAAACCCTGGGCCAAATCAGTGTGGGGCTCCATTCGTTTGCGCATCTCAGCCATCCAAGATGAGATTCTTGACCTTAATATCCTGGAAGAAACCTCCCCGCTCCCTGATCCGGACCGCTCTCGTCTGAGAGAGCTGGAAGCGGACCTTGACAGGTTGCTACTGCAAGAAGAAATTGGCTGGAAGCAACGGTCCAAAGCGAAATGGATCGAAGACGGAGACAAGAACACTGCCTACTTCCACCGTCTTGCCAACGGCAGACGTAGATCCAATCACATCCCCGAAATCACTCACGACAACATCACTACCACTGATCAATCGGCCATCCTCAAACTCTTCACCGACCATTACCGATCCATTCTTGGCCTTCACCCCCCTCCTCTCCCCCCAATCGATTGGAATCTGATCTACCCGGTTAACCCCCTCATCCCCATTGACCAGCCCTTCACTGAAGAAGAAATTTGGGCAGCGCTTAAAAGCATGTCGGACGATAAGGCTCCTGGCCCAGATGGTTTCGGGCCTCTCTTCTTCAAACACTACTGGGAAATCGTCAAGTACGACATCATCGAAATGTGCTCTGAATTCCATACCAATCCAAATTCTGTGGACCGCATCAACTACGCAAATATCATTCTTCTCCCAAAATCCCCAGGCGCCACCTCCCTCTCGTCCTTTCGCCCCATTAGCCTCCTGAACACAACCTTTAAGATCATAACCAAGGTCCTAGCCAACCGCCTCCAGAGCGTCATAGCCCCCCTTATTGGAATCGAGCAATCTGCATTCATCTCGGGCCGTAACATCATGGACTGCGTAGCAATGACCCAGGAGATCATTTCCTTTTGCCACTTGACCTCAACACCAGGAATGCTACTCAAACTAGATTACTCAAAAGCGTTCGACTCTGTTAACTGGCAATTCATAGGGGAGCTAATGGCACACAGAGGCTTCCCCACAAAATGGTGTAACTGGATATCCTCTATACTCAACTCAAGCATGTCCTCGATAGCCATCAATGGGATCTCGGGGGGCCTAATCAAATCGGCCCGCGGACTGCGACAAGGTGACCCACTTTCTCCCCTGCTCTTCGTTCTGGTGGCCGATGTGTTCAATCGCATGATCAAATTAGCAATTTCGAACAACATCTTCCAGGGTATCAACCTCCCCAACTCTAACCTAACCATATCCAACCTCCAATTCGCGGACGACACCATCCTATTCGCATCACCCACGATCAACCACATCCACTGCCTCAAAGTAGCACTATATTCATTCGAACTCATATCAGGCTTGTCCATTAACTTTAGCAAAAGTTCCATCATCATGCTCGGTAAAGCTGATAACCTCGGGCCAACCTGTTCCAGCCTGCTCAACTGTAAGATTACACACTTCCCCATCTCCTACCTCGGTGTCCCTATCCGTCCAACCAAATTGCATAGATCCGATTGGTCCCCCCTCATCGCCAAGATAGAAAAAAGACTCCACTCATGGAAAGCCCATTCCTTGTCCTCAGCAGGGCGCCTAGTCCTCGTTAAATCCGTTCTATCATCGATCCCCACTTACTGGATGTCACTATACAAACTCCCTTCCTGGATAATCAAAAAAATCGATTCAATCAGAAGTTCCTTTCTGTGGAACGGTAGCAACATAAAGAGGCTCGTAAACTGGCAAACTGCCTGCCTTCCCCTGACAAACGGTGGCCTTGGAATCACTAATCTAATTGACTTCAACTTATCGCTCCTCGCCAAATGGCTCTGGCGATTCCTAACCCCTGGCCCCACCCTCTGGAAATCATGGATCACCACCCTACACTATCACTCTAACCCTCACCTTGTCCTCCACGCCCCCAACGGCATAAAACCATCCCCCTTCTGGTCTGGAGTAGTTTCGACCCTACCACGCGTCAAAAGGCTTTTCCACGTCAACCCGGGAAACGGGGCTAATTGTCTCTTCTGGTTAGACACTTGGCACAATCAACTTCCACTCTCCTCCATCCTCCCCAACCTCTTCGCTCACACAACTAATATCTTCACCTCCATCTCCGACATTTCCACTTCGGGCACAGCCCAGCTTCTCCCGGCTTCATACTTTGACCTCTCTACCCTCAACGAGATTCACCTCGCCTCCTCAATTCTCCGCAACACCCATCTCAACTCCCGACCAGATTCCTTCACCTGGGCACCCAATCCCTCATCCGGCTTCTCCGTTGCCTCCTGCTACGCCCACCTAAACAACCCTGGACGACTATTCACCTTCCCTAGACTCTGGAAGTGCAGGATTCAGCCCCGCTTTGCTTTCCTGCAGTGGTGCCTCATCCATGGGCGAATTAACACAAGAGACAGACTCCTCCGCCATAACATTGTAGTAGACCCCAGCTGCGTCCTATGTTCCACCTCAACAGAAAGTTTGCAACATCTCTTCTTCGAGTGTGATTTTGCTGTCAGGGTCTGGGCGGCGACAACTGCTCACATCCTCGGACAGATCCCCACGTTCACCTCATTTTTCGACCACTGGCAGAACAACCCCCCCAACTACCACATAGATCTCACTGTTGCTATTTTCAGTTGGTGGATCTGGGCCGAGCGCAATGCACGTGTATTCTGCAAGCCCATATCCAGCCTTGAAGAAACCTGTAGACGTATTACTCACCATTTCTCATCTATATCAGGTCGTAGCTTCTCCGCTCCGTTCAGGCTGAGACTTCCTCACCCCAGCTCCCCACAGGCGGAATCCTCGGGCAGCACATCAGCAGTTCCTCCTGACAGGCATCGTGGGCACCACTAAACCGCGACTTAGCTCCGGCCTTTTCATCACTGTGCTTTTTTCCACTATATGTATTTTGTTTATATAACTCTGTCTGCTACTCAATACTTTTTGGCCAGCGATCAGGCTTGTCGATCGCAATATTTACTAATTTATATAATATCTAATCGGCTGTGTAGTGCCACGCTACACAACCGTGTTGCTCAAAAAAAAAATTTATAAATTAAGATTTTATTTAACTGTTATTAAAATGATTAAGTGAATATTTTCCAATTTGAATAAAAATTAAAGTTAAATGTTGATATATAAATGAAACGTATATTGTAAATGTTTGAATATTTAAACTTTGAATCTTATTGGAATTGAAGAGATAGTTCGAACCCGAATTTGAAATCGATAAAAATTGAAATGGTGTATTGAGAATTTGAATTGAATCTTTAACCATTTAAATTGAAAATGTTGAACTGGGATTGATTTAAATTGAATTTTGGAATTTAAGTTGATTTGAATCGATTTGTGGAATTGGATGAAACAATTCTAATTTGGAAACTATTTCAGTATAATATCTTTAAATAAATATAAAATAATTTTAATTTACAACTATTTTAATATATAAACTATTTAGATTTATAACTATTTTAATATATATATATATACTATTTTCAATATCTAAACTGTTTAAGTTGGAACTGTTATGATTACAAAAGTGTTATGATTCCAAAGTGTTATGATTCAAAAGTGTTATGATTTCGGAAGTGTTATAATTTTGAAAGTGTTACGATTCTGGAAATGAATATTTTTTTAAAGTGAATAATGATATCGAATTGATATGGTTTTGAAATGAATATGATATTTTAATATGAAGTAAGAACGATCTGAAATAAAATGACCACGGTGTGAAATAAGCGTTTGGTTGTTAAAGAGACCGGAATCGGATATTGTCATACTCTCTGCCAATACCGAAAACCACTTTAACAACTATGTACGTGGTGGAGATTCCAGAACGAAGTAGGATGGCTTGGTGACGATTCTGTATGAGGTATTTACGTAGCCCTGACTCCCGCGAGTCAGCTTGACGTGGCTAAAACAGGAGCCATGTCGGTCCAAGTGAGGTCATTCCTTCTATCAGACACATTTCTTCGATACCATTCTATTACTTTGTGATTTGATTGGCTGCACCTTTGATTTGGGAGTGTGTCTCGAGGTGGGCGGTAGTAGCTGCTATGCGTTACCACCAGTCAGGATCCGCAAACGGTATATTTACCCTGGGCATTGCCTCGTGTGCCTTGTTGCATGCCTTATCGCGCCTTCTATGAGTTTGGTTTGTACCATACCTACGGAGTGCCATCTGATAGCCCTCCAGTTTATGGAAGAATTACGGTACTGTATAGACTATGGGAATATATAAAAATGTGTTAAAGGGGATATGGGTAACGCCTTAACGCTATTTTAATACTTTACTTTACTGATAGACATATTATAATAGCGTATATTACTACATAGCAGATAGTTCCACGGATCCTTAAAGGATGGAAATCTAAAACATCCTTTAAGTTACTTGTATTTCAGTTGGCATTTCACTTGAGTTGAATTTACTGGTATAAGAATGTTAATCCTGACTCGAGTGTTTTGTGTTTTGCTTTATGCTCGGGTGATGCAGCAGCGGATAACAAAAACTGATAAAACGGTGAAAGTAGAAATCGGTGGATTGAAGAATGTCGAAGGCCCAAATCCGTTGATCCAAAGATGTTGGATTCTAGCTATCCCATACACGTTGATCGCGCACGATACCGTGTTTAAAGATCTACAATTCTTCAGACGTTGATCAAGCGCACTTGATACCGTGAATTGGCTTCTACGATCGTTGATCCGAGCGCACTCGAATGCCGAAAGAGGAGATAGGAGATCACACTCAACTACCAATTTAATGAAAGCACAAAGCTAACAAACAAAGTTTATTTCAAAATCAACTAACTATTACAAATGACACCACCCGCTTATTTATAGGCTTACAACTCAACACTTACATCACAACACTTAGGTCGTAAACGACTTAAGACGAACAACGACTCACGACCTAAGACAGACGCGACCTAAACATTACAACATCAAGCGACTTAACATATTTACAACACAAGACATATTACGACATATCAAATACAACATACAAACGACATAAGGAATCAAAGTACAAACGACTTATCAAACAGTGCTTCAGCGACCTAGTATCCTTCCGCGACTTAAGAAACTCGTTTGCGACCTAACTCTTCTGCTCTGCTTCGCGACTTACAAATTCCAACGACCTAAAGAAGTTCGCGACTTATAATTCATCAGCGACCTAAAGCTTTGCGACTTAACTTCAGCGACCTACTAGAGACAACATGGCATCAGAAATGTTCGCTCGCGACCTAATCATGGAGCAACTCAACTGGACACACGGCAGCGACTCTCGTTCACGACCTAGGGCTGGAGCTTTGTAAGTTGTTTGCTTGTTCGCGACTTAAGGCAAAGGCATTGGCAATCTTCTTTCTCTTACTTCCTTCGCGACTTGGGTTAGGTCGGAGCTCTGCTCGTTCGCGACCTTGGGAGGAGGAATTCAGAGAAATCGCGCGACATAAAATAAGTCATTCATGATCTAGGGTTAGCTCGCGGTAAAGGATAGCACGGCAACGACTTAGAGTTAGCTCGCGGTGAAGAATTAGGTCGTTCGCGACTTAGATTTAGGTCGGAATTCAACTTAGAGAAACTTGTGGAGCGACCTATGGTGGAAGCGCGATTCCAGAAACTGGAGCGACCTAGATGGAATCGCGATTCAGAAATTCGCGACCTAACGTAAGTCATTTAGCTTAATTTCGCGCTGCATCATCCTCCTCTGGTTGAAAAGAATTCGTCCCGAATTCACACTTTTTCCTTCTTCGAGATGCTGTCTTCCATTCATTATCTGGTCTGATGCGGCTCTGGTGATAACCACTCTTGAGATTGATTTTGTCTTGACACTTTGAAGATGTAGCTCGACATAAGGAACGCATTGCGTAAAACAGACGTGGCATTAGGCAGGCGGCATAAGGAAGTGATCTGAGGGAGATGACATATGAAAAAGTGTGGAATGAACTAAGCACTAGGTGCCAGATCCAATTCATGTAGCACAGAACTTCATAAGAATAGTGTCGTATACCATATTGCTTGTGCCAATAGGAAGATGTGATATAGAACCAAAACGTGTCGAAAATGTGAGACGATATAAGGAAGTTTAAAATCACGGAACGACTTAGGAAATCACGACCGAAAAAGTATGAGGACTCATGCTCAGATTCTCGTCTTTCCTTATCTCGTTCAGGTGTGTCATCATTTAGAATCTTCCTTTGATGTGTTGCATCAATTTCCCCTGACTGTAATGAATTCCCACTCGCTTCTCCTTCAACATGTTTATTTTCATGAAATGATTCCAAGCAATTGACGTTGATAATGTCAGCAGTGCGGACATGATCAGGCAATTCCAACTGACAATCATTCTCTTCATCCTGTCTTTTCAACTCCTCCTGTTCTTTCAGATTTTGAAGATCATACGATCCCTGTAGTAGAATAGCATCTGGTACTAGTTCAGTGTGAGGTTGAATGTCCTGTAGTGGTGGTAACTCTTCGGGTAGTTCCTCAGGATATTCGACTTCAGACTCATTGAATTCTGACCCAACTTCCTCGAAAACCTCAAGATCTTTACTCGTTCCTTGCTCGGTCAACACAAGCAATTCATTTCTAATTTTCACAGACTCTTCCAAAAATACAAGATTAGTTCCTTCAAGCAATTCCTCAGAAATCTCATCTTCACACTCCTCAAATACTTCAATCTCTTCGGGATTCTCAAAGTCAGAACTTTCTCCAGATTCAATCAACGTTGATAATTCATCACTATCTTTCATTTTATTGACGAGCTCTTTCAAAGACAATAAACTCTCTGATTCTGCCTTCGCTTCTGTTTCACTTTCTCTTTGTCCGGGCTTCTCGGAGATTATGGGATTAACACTTAGCGGGCTCTCGTCCATAAGCTCAGGTGTTAAACAAGAATCCTCCATCATCAAGTAATTTCCCTCAACTCCGAACACAATTTCTTCTTCCATACTATCGACATCAATCTTCGACGGTGAAGAATATTCAACTTATACATCCACATACTTTGACTCAATTTCTTCATCATCATCAAATTTCGGCGGTTGATAAAAGTCAAATTCAGCAGTCCTCCTCAACAAGTTACATCCTTCATCTCCTGACAAAACTCCTTCATCGTTGTCAAATTTCGATGGTAATTCTTCGAACGATTCTATAGAACCGATCTCTGCAAACTCTTCTAACATTGGTTTAACCTCCTTTGGAGTTTTAAGCTTTTCACTTGCCTCATACCTAACCAACGATTCAGCACTACCTTCTGCTTCTTCAACACCTTCGCTGGAAGATAATGGGCTAGTCGGTTCCTCTTCCTTTTCCGGCTCACTTTCAGTAGAATCATCCACATCCTCGTTTTCACATTCTTCGACAACTAATGCTTTCATCTTGGACTCCGTATATTCATTACTTCTAAGGCCAGACTCCTGATAGTGATAGCGCTTAATTCGGTCATCAACATTTGTCTTCGTGATTTCATGTACAACTGGTTTGTTGACTCTCTTAGAAACATTTATACTGCAATTAACGCCTTTATTCTGATTGCTGGGGTTTGTAACTACACCCTTTCCTCGACTCCCTTGACTCAACTTGTGCAACTGTTAGTTCACACGAGTTTGATAATTGTAGGTTAAGAAATTTGCCTTCATCATCCTTTTCATCTTATCCCACATGACAACTTTGGATTTCCTCATTCTCTCTCTCTGGTTGATTTAGTTTGTTGCCACTAATCCATAGCTCTTCCTTTCAATCTGGTAGCAACTAACTTAACTTGAAGATCCTCAGATACGTTGTTGAGTTTAAAAATCTTTTCAATCGTTGATAACCAATCCAAGAATTCCTCTACTTGTAGACCACCTCGGAATTCAGGAATCTCCATATCCTTCCTTTATTCTCGTGTATGACCATTCTCTTCAACATTCCTATATCGATTTTGCCCTTGACCTGGGTATCGAAAGTGAACACTATCACCATAATTATCTTCTTCAAACTTAGATGAGCTTCGATGTCGATTCTGAACATTGACTCTTCTATGACCATGCACGTCCTCTCCACTTCTTCTTTCCTCTACTCGACATCTTTCATAATCACAATATGGCTCATGCTCGTAACCACGACAAGCTCTTCTTTCTTCATTCTGATAATCACGATTGTCTCGAACTCCACGATCTCGATTTATCGACAAAGATGATTCTCTTCTTTCTCTATCATAACGTGGCGACACTCTTCTTTGATTTCGATTCATGTCAGACTTCATTCTCTCCACTCTCTCGAAACCCTTACTGAACCTTTCATCGATGCGTTGTTCCATCTTTTCAGGATCTTCACTCCCATACAAATCTACATCCTTATGATGACGGTTAACACATCTCGGAGGCATGATCAAATCCTCAACAGATCCAAACAAAAATTTCACTTTGATCCAAAAATTCTCGAATCAAACTTCCCCACTTGTTTGAAATCTCACAAACACCCCAAATAAACAAACAACTTAATTCGAACTCTGAAACTTCAAATCTCAAAATTGACGCCCAACAAATTTGGATAAGTTCGTCTCCTAGCTCACGACTTGAACAAAATCTCGCACAAACTTGAACAAGCTCGCTTCTAGCTCCAACACTTAAACTTGGCTCGGCTCTAACTCTCGGCCTTGAACAACAAATGAGCAAACAATGCATGGCCTTGACTCTTCAACACAATGTGATGCACGGCTTCAACTTCAATTTGAATAAATCTGAACTTGAACACTTCAACTTTGATCGGCCTAAACTCAATTGGCTCGGCTTGATCTCTTCAATAATAATTGGCTCCAAGACTCGGCTTAGCTATGATTGGCTAAGTCTAGCTCTGATACCAAATGATGCAACAGCGGATAACAAAAACTGATAAAACGGTGAAAGTAGAAATCGGTGGATTGAAGAATGCCGAAGGCCCAAATCCGTTGATCCAAAGATGTTGGATTCTAGCTATCCCATACACGTTGATCGCGCACGATACCGTGTTTAAAGATCTACAATTCTTCAGACGTTGATCAAGCGCACTTGATACCGTGAATTGGCTTCTACGATCGTTGATCCGAGCGCACTCGAATGCCGAAAGAGGAGATAGGAGATCACACTCAACTACCAATTTAATGAAAGCACAAAGCTAACAAACAAAGTTTATTTCAAAGTCAACTAACTATTACAAATGACACCACCCGCCTATTTATAGGCTTACAACTCAACACTTACATCACAACACTTAGGTCGTAAACGATCTAAGACGAACAACGACTCACGACCTAAGACATACGCGACCTAAACATTACAACATCAAGCGACTTAACATATTTACAACACAAGACATATTACAACATATCAAATACAACATACAAACGACATAAGGAATCAAAGTACAAACGACTTATCAAACAGTGCTTCAGCGACCTAGTATCCTTCCGTGACTTAAGAAACTCGTTTGCAACCTAACTCTTCTGCTCTGCTTCGCGACTTACAAATTCCAACGACCTAAAGAAGTTCGCGACTTATAATTCATCAGCGACCTAAAGCTTTGCGACTTAACTTCAGCGACCTACTGGAGACAACACGGCATCAGAAATGTTCGCTCGCGACCTAATCATGGAGCGAGTCAACTAGACACACGGCGGCGACTCTCGTTCGCGACCTAGGGCTGGAGCTTTGTAAGTTGTTTGCTTGTTCGCGACTTAAGGCAAAGGCATTGGCAATCTTCTTTCTCTTACTTCCATCGTGACCTGGGTTAGGTCGGAGCTCTGCTCGTTCGCGACCTTGGGAGGAGGAATTCAGAGAAATCGCGCGACATAAAATAAGTCGTTCGCGATCTAGGGTTAGCTCGCGGTGAAGGATAGCACGGCAACGACTTAGAGTTAGCTCGTGGTGAAGAATTAGGTCGTTCGCGACTTAGATTTAGGTCGGAATTCGACTTAGAGAAACTTGTGGAGCGACCTATGGTGGAAGCGCGATTCCAGAAACTGGAGCGACCTAGATGGAATCGCGATTCAGAAATTCACGACCTAAGGTAAGTCGTTTAGCTTAATTTCGCGCTGCACCATCGGGTCAGACTGAGTGTCACAGCATTTGAGACTCACCTTTGGAGATTGAAGCTTTGTTTGAAGATCTATCTATCCAGCTTTCAGTTATTTCAGTTTATTCCAGTCATTTATGTTCAGACTCGTCAGTTGCTTATGTGTTAGAGATTCATTTGTATTTGAGATTCTGTTGTATTTTGTTTCAGACTCTGATGTTTTATAGTAGCTTCATGAACTACTATTTATTTATTCCACTGCTTATTGTTGTAATACTCTGTGTCTGTGATTTTGTGATTGATTTATTCACTGTATATGCTGGGTTTTGCCAAATATAAATTAACAATTTGTTGTTTTGAGCAATTCAAGTCTGACATGTGCGGATGCGAATGGTTCAAAATCTCAGGTCATTACAGTTGGTATTAGAGCTCTGGTTAAGGCAAAACTTAGCATATGGAGTAAAAATTAATTGTCAACTTTCAATTTTGGATTTAGATTTTCTTTGAATTTTGGAACTTTCCCCTTCGTTCTGAAAATTCATTCTTGTTTCTTCCTGTTCGCGTTCTTTTGATACTGGAGCATCCCATAGCTCCAACTTCAACTGTCAACTTCATCATTTGTGTGACTAATCCCGTTGGCGGTCCCGCCAACTTAAATATGATTTGTAAAGTGGCGAAACTCCTTTACAACAAGCATTGATACACCGGAGATTTATATGTCCTCGGTTTAGATGCTATTATTTCTTGCAAAGGCCGAACCGTCTCTATTAGACGATTAGGGTAATTCCGTTGTAATCTTGACTCCACTCCGATAATCAGATATTATCCTAATATTGGGTGAAGTCACTTCTCCACCTCCTCTTAGTAAGTAATAAAATCTTGTATGATTTTCTTCTCTTAGTAAGTAATAAAATCTCCTCTTACCAAGTGGATGTACACTACTGCGAGCGATAGTGGAACCACTTTAAATCACGTATGTTATTTTCTTTTATTGTTTGATCTGTGATTGCTTTTAGCTAGTGACTGTCCATTTTTTGTTTTGCCTCAGCATCAATCCGGTCCTATTTGTTTTTTACCGCAAGATTGGGTTTTTTGTTACTAAGGCGAGCTTGAGGTTCCCAACAACTTTAAGTTAGTTAGCACATTCATCTTATCTAAGACACTATGAAATTTTCAAATAAAGAAACAACTCAAGAAGATTATTGCTCTTTAAGAGTTATTGATGAGTGGAATATGCCAAACTTTGATTTCCAATTTTGTTTTATTTATTATCCGGAACTTTTTCCACCTCTAACCTCAACCGGTCAAGAAGATCCAAATTAGAGGAAGAAAAACTGTTTAATTTGAAATTAGAGTAGTCAGCTCTAAACTTTCACCTATGTCTACCCATTAACCAATATACAGTAGATATAAATCAAGTGCGTATTTTATGATGAGCAATAAATGACTGGTGAATTATATTATATATCCTAGCCAAGATGATGAAACCTTAAGATCTGCTAGTTCAAAAATGAACTTAAAATTTACATAGTTGACACATGTTGTTACGCAAAGAAACCATGCATGCCTGCTTAGTTCCCTGAACCACGCCTGCTTATGTTTACTATGCTGAGGAACAATATACAGCATGTATTCATGTAGTTTTCAGTTGTACTGCAAATTGAAGGCAAACCCATAATTTATCGAGCTTCATGGGATCTGTGGTTGAACTATATAAAGGCATGTATTCATACTTGCATATTTTGACTCAAGCTCAGTATTTAGTATTTTGCATACTTGCATATGTTGGGAAATTTCTACATGAAGGAGTAAGAAAATGCTAATTTGCATATGAAAATTGAGAGAATATTTTGTAAAGAAGTAAATAAACCTTATTTATTATTCAACTTTTCTTTTTTGCTTGCATACAATTACATTTATTTGTTTGGATACATTAAATTAGAAAGCACATCTCAATTTATAATAAAGTATATTCTTTAGACTTTTATTCGATCTTCTATTTTCTATATTTTTCTTGACAAAGCATTTTCTAGAATTATCCAAATTACATATTTGATAAGTCTAAATTTTTCTTCATTATTACTTTTGGTCTTTCCTAAATACAAAATTTAAATTTGAACATAATCAATGTTTTCAAAAAACCAAGTTTATTTCCAACATCCCCGTAAACTTGGTTTTGTAACTCCGAATAACTTTTACAATCTTTTTATTTTACGTGCTTCGGTATGAATAACGAAATTATCCAAACTTTCCTTATTGTATTGACCTTCTTCTCTATTGTCGAGATCTTCGATGCAATTTCGCGAACCTTTGTGATGCTCCGTTCATTTCGTCCTCTATCATTACCATAAAATACTCCAAAAAGTATGTGTTCTAACATCCATCTTGGTTCGGTATCATAAATTTTGAATGGGTCATATATGTTATCTTTGCATTTTTCCATAATTTCAATTTTGCAATTTTTGACCCATCCAATTTTTTGCACGCTTTCCAAATTTCACATTCGCATGACATTTTAAAAAACACTGATTGAAAAATAAAATTATTCGAAATAGAAATGCTATAATCTTTGCTCATTACTTTGTTCCCACCTTCATGAAATTCATCGTTGGGCCCTTTAACTTGCTTTTTGACCATTTCTATTTTTACTTTTTTGTATTCTCTATTTTTATTTCTTCAAATTCCTGCATATACTTTAAATCTTCTTCAAGCTCTTGAATTTCATCTCCTTGATTCACGACCTTTTCATTTTCATCTCCTTTTCTTTCGCACTTTATATCATTCGCATCTCCTTTTCTTTCGCACTTTATATCATTCGCATCTCCTTTTCTTTCGCACTTAATATCATTTGCATCATCTTTGTTTACTTTATCTTCTTCATATTCGTCTTCTTCATTCTCTTTCATATTTAATTCTTTGGGAGTTACATTTTTCACTTCATTAGTTTTTGTATGCTCTTCTACTTCTATCCTTGTGATTTTCTCTTTGGTTACTTCTTTGATCATTCATAGCTCATTTTCTTTTATTTCCTCAATTTTTTCTTCCATTAATTCTTTGATCTTTGGTAGCTCTTTCGTGGTTTTCTTCACTATACTATTTTACATTTTTTCTTTCTCTTCCTTTACAACATTCTCTTTCAGCTCATACTTCAAATCTCCTCTAAGCTCTTCAAATTTCGGCAATTTTTCCACATTTTTCTCCTTCTCACTATTTTTTTTTACTCTTTCTTATCAATCAGATCGTCTTCTTCTATTATTTTTGCATCATTATTTCCATATTTTCTTTCAACAAATTCCACGAATCATTTGCAGAATTTTCTCCAAGAATATGAGCATATGCTACTTCATCGATGTTCTCACTCATCACAACATGAGCACGATGATCATTCTATCGTAATTTCACAAATGTTTTCTTGTCAATTGCGACATGCTTTCTAAATCATTCAGCCATTCATTTCAGAGTCATTTCAACGATCTCCCATAATCCTTTGAAAATTAACTCTTCTTTCTTTTTCTTTACTCCATTCTTCAAAATTTTCTTTTGTGAGAACAAATGACGAAAGAAATAGAAATCCCATGATTTCGACCTAGCTCTGATACCACTATTGGAAAATTTATGTAGGAAGAAGAATGATGGAGAAGTAACTCCTAATTTGCTAATGGAGATTGAAAGAAAATTTTATAAAGGAATAAATAAGCTTTATTTATTATTCAACTTTTCTTTCTTGCTTGCATACAATTACATTTATTTGATTGGATACATCAAATGAAAGTGCGCATCTCAATTTATAATATAGCATATTCTTTAGACTTTTCTTCAATTTTCAATTTTCTAGATTTTTCTTGACGAAGCATTTTCTAGAATTATCCAAATTACATATTTGATAAGTCTAAATTTTTCTCCATTCTTTATTTTGGCCTTTCCTAAATACAAATATTAAATTTGAAACATAATCAATGTTTCCTAAAAACAAAGATTATTTCCAATGGTTGGACCCTAATCTGACTTGCTCCATTACTGCCGGTCTGCATCACATTGACATGCACGTTCGCATTTCCGTAGTTAACATACGGACACAGAACACATTACACTAAAACTTTAAAGGTTTGAACCAGCTTGGTATTTCAATTTAAGCACTAAAACTCTCAAATTTATAAACACAACAGCAGAAGCAGACACATTTAACAATATCATGGAGGAAAAGTTCTTATATTCATTCCATTCTTTAAACCAACAACCCAAAGTAAAACTAAGCGAACAAACAAATAGAGTTTCCATTACAGCTAAACCAACCACAGTAGAGTAATCTAAGAATAAACTATAGTTTGAATGTAGAAATTCACCACCGAACAAAAATTAGTAATAAATTCACTACTCGAAATTGCCTCTGATTTGAGTGAAACTATCCTGTATTGCTAATTTGCTGATTAGGTGGAAATATCTTGATTTGCTTCCTTCTTCGCCGTGCTCAGGTCTGCTCCTTCATTTACAACATTCAAGCAACTGAACTAATTATGTGTGTCAATAGAATATGTCTCAAAGGTTGGTTGAAGAGAGGACGACCCAAAAGATTGAAGGCATAGACAAATACCCAGAACAAAATATGCAATATCACGATCTTGCATATTCTTAGGCTCAATAACCTATGTTCTATACGAGTTCTCTCACCGAAACACTGTACGCAACATGTCTTCAAATGACAATTCGATTTAAGACACAATTTAGCGTCATCCAAGCCGTGAACCATAGCCTCAAAAGCAATAAATAACGTCTCCAATTGTTGCAAAAGATGTTGGGATAATGAATGATCCACTCTCATTCAGATCAAAATCTAGAGCTCAAGGAAATTGAAGAAAAAGTTGAATTATTTGTCAGATTTTAATCTTTTAGTCCAATTTTCAAATAGTTTTTTAAGGATGAAGAAGCTTGTAAAACAAGTATGAGAAGAAAAAGAATGACTCCAATCATAATAAACCTCAGTAGTTACAGATTGTATTTATACATTTCAGTAACAAATTGCAAAAGCAAGTGCACAGTATGTGCACAACTGGCATACAAAACACAGTAATGTAAAAACATATAAAACCAATTTCTCTAACACTCTCCCTCAATTCGAACTCCCATTGTCTTCTTCATTTCTTCACTTTCTTCAACGTTCAGCTCTTGTCTCAACTTCACAAACCGATTAACAGATAGTGATTTTGTTAAAACATCAGCTCTTTGATATAAAGCAGGAACATGATTGATACAGATGTTGCCTCTAGCAACTTGCTCCCTTACAAAATAAAGATCCAATTCTACATGCTTGGTTCTTGAATGGAGTATTGGATTAGCAGCTAGCTGAACCGCACTTGAATTGTCACACGACACTATTGAGGGCTCTGTTGTATTACCAATCACCTCTGACAACAACGATTTGATCCACATTATTTCTGAAACCACCGCAGCTACACTTCTATACTCAGCTTCCGTAGATGATCTTGACACCCTAGTTTGCTTCTTTGAACACCAAGATACTAAATTCTTACCAAAATATACACAATAACCACTAACTGACTTCCTATCATCCCTGTCAGCAGCCCAATCTGCATCAACAAATGCACTGATTTTTAATGAGTCACTGAAATGTAGCTTTAGTCCATATGCTAGTGTTCCTGCCAAGTATCTGCGTACCCTTTTAACTGTTTTCCAATGTTCACTCAGTGGATTATACATGAACTGGCAAACCTTGTTCACACTAAATGATATTTCAGGCCTCGTAATTGTGATATATTGCAAAGCTCCAACTATACTTCTGTAAAGATGAGGGTTATCTATTGGATCACCGGAGTTCTTTGAGAGCTGCAAGTTTGTAGGCATTGGTGTAATATATGCTTTAGCTTTGTCCATTCCAGCTCTTTTTAATACTGTCTGAATGTAGTTTGTTTGACTAAGATGTAGCCCACCATCTTTAGTTTGCTTAACTTGTATGCCTAGGAAGAAGTTCAAGTCACCCAGTTCTTTTAACTTAAATTGATCATTCAAGTATTTTATTAACCGATCTATCTCCTCAATATTGTTTCCAGTTATAATGAGGTCATCAACATAAACTAGAATATATATGGTACAATGATTATCTTTCCTGATGAACAATGAATTGTCAGACTTAGTTGGATTGAAACTGAGTCTCATCAATGTGCTCTTGAGTTTCTCAAACCAAACCCTAAGCGCTTGCTTCAAGCCATATATTGCTTTGTTCAATCTACAAACCATATGTTGCTTGTTGTTGTCTTCAAATCCCTTGGGTTGCTCCATGTATACTTCCTCTTCTAGCTCACCATTTAAGAATGCATTATGAACATCTAATTGCTTGACTACCCACTTGTTATGTAAAGCAATAGTTAACATGATCCTTATTGTGGTAGGCTTTATCACTGGTTAGAAGGTCTCTTTGAAATCAAATCCTAGCTGTTGAGTAAATCCTTTTGCCACGAGTCTAGCTTTATACTTAGCTATCGTACCATCCGCATAGTACTTCAGTTTATAAGTCCATTTGCTCCCTATGACTGTTTTGTTTCTTGATAATGTTACCAGCTTCCATGTTCCATTGTTTACTAGGGCTTGATACTCCTCTTCCATTGCTTTTCTCCATTTACCATTTCTTATTGCCTACTCATAGCTTGTTGGTTCAAGTGTTGAAAATGTATGTTATGTATCTTTGGTTTGAAGATGCCACTTTTTCCTCTGGTGATCATATGGTGTCCTTTGGATTGCTCAGTTTGTTTGACAGTGCTTGAGTCTCTTTATTGACTGGTGTTGGTTGAATTAGCTGATGTGCCTGGTGATCTATTTGGTAGTAGTGTCTTATGAGTATTATCCATGTTGCTGCTTTCATTTTCTGTTTGATTATGGGTGTTGTAATTCTCATCATCATTGGCATTTAATTCCGGCATACTAACTGAATCATCTTCTGAAATCATTTCTGGTTCTGGACGATTTTCTTCATCAACCATAGGTATGGGAACTGATAGCATTGATTTTCTGACATTAGTGACCTTCATAGTACATTTCATTTGATTATCAGCAAATGGAAAAATTCTTTCATTGAACATAACATGTCTAGACATGATAATTTTTCCATCTTTTGTCAAGCATTTATATCCTTTTTGGTTTGATCCATAACCCAGCAACGTGCATGGAGTAGATCTAAAATCCAGCTTATGTGCATTGTAGGGTCTTAGCATTGGAAAGCATAAGCACCCGAACACCTTCAGTCTTTTGTAATCAGGTCTCACACCGTATAATACTTCATGTGGACTGATATATTTAAGAACTTTAGTTGGTAGATAATTGATTAGATATACTGCAGTTGAGAATGATTCAGGCCAGAATTTAAGTGGTAAAGAGCCTTGTGCAAGAAGTGTCAATCCCATGTCTACAATGTGTCTGTGCTTCCTTTCAACAATGCCATTTTGTTGAGATGTATGAGGGCATGTACATCGGTGAACTATCCCTTTTTGATTGAAGAATTCTTTCAATGGTTTAAATTCAGATCCACCATCGGTTTGAAATACTTTCAATCTCATATCAAACTGTCTCTCCACTTGTGTAATGAACTGTTTGACTGCATCAGTAGCTTCTGACTTTAGTTTTAGGAAATAAATCCATGTGTGCCTTGAGTGTGCATCCACAAATGCAATATAGTACTTGAACCCGTAGTCGGAAGTTAAAGGAGCAGGACCCCATAGATCACATTCAACAAGTTCAAGTGGATTAGTATAAACTATTTCAGACAAATTAAAGGCTAGTTTATGACTCTTCCCAATTTGACATTGGCTACATAAATGAGGTTTAACAAGATTTAAATGCAAAAGATTTTCTTTGTTCAAAACAACTTTCATCACACTTACATTCGGGTGTCCCAGTTTTCAACGCCATATATCATATTCATCATTTACATTATTATTGACAGAACTAACAGAACTATAGTATACCATATTATCACACTCTTTATCATCAGATGATTTGAGATTGAATTTGTAAAGACCTTCATGCAGCTCCCCCTGTAATAATATATCTCCATTCGAATTATCCTTGATCAAACATATGTTTGGATGAAATTCAAAAAATACTTGATTGTCTCTTGCAAACTTTGAAACACTAATCAAGTTCTTTTTAATTTGGGGAACCCTAAGTAAGTTTCTTAACAGCAATGTTTTATTTTTGTAGTTTGATGTAAACTGTGCATTACCAACATGTGTGATGGCAATAGGTGTACCATTGTAATACCCCAAGATTTTGAGGAAAATCCTTTTAAATAAATGATTAAAATTCTGGGGGAAAAATCAGAATTATTATATAGGTGGGATTTTCAGTGGTGCAAGGTTGTGTGCATGTGTGCACGTGCACACTAGTTATGGCACTAAGAGAAAATCCAGAATTCCTGAATAATAAAACAAAGAAGGAAAACATTTAGATAAAATGTTTTAAATAAAGGAAATATAGGCCTAGACATGAATATTAAAATTCCTGAGGATATGTGTATATATATATATATATATATCTATATATATATGCATATGTATGACTTGTCTGGAAATTAAGACAGAAGAGAACATTGATTTATAATGAATAAGTGAAATTTTATTTGAATAATAGGAGTATAGAAATGCATATAAGAATGCACATGTTTTCTGCAAATAAAAGAAGGTTAAAGTTAAACTAACACCCATAGTTGTATAAATGTATATATATACAGATATTATTTGAGCAGAAAATTAATAAAGGAAAAATAAGTAAAAGAAGCACTAAAATAGTAAGAACCAAAGTGCAAGAAAGCAAATGTATAAAGGCAGAAAATAGAAAGTCACACCATTATCATGTTTGAGGTAAGTATAATAAAAAATACTTAAAGTAATCACTTTCTGAAAAGAAAAGAAAATGGGCACAACTTAGCCTTGTTTTAAAATATTGGCCGGGACATTAAGGGTTAGGAGGGAGAGAATATGCAATGCCAAATGCATGATTCTGGTTTGGGCTAAAATAGGGATTTTGCATCACCCAAAACCCTAGGTAGAACCCTTATATAAATCAAGAGCCTAACCAGAAAACTACTCTCTCACTGAATTAATTAACCTAAGAAGAGGAAGAAAAGGCTAAAGATTTGAGGGGTTTTCTGGATTAAGCTTGTGTAAGCATTTAGGTGAGTATCCTCACTCATATACATGGCATTAAGACCTGAGATTAGGCAGCTAAGCTTTTATATGTTATATTTTGCATGTTTTGATTTACAAACCATGTTGACTACTGATGGTTTCATGAATGCTTGATGAGATATGATCTGCTATGATGGATGTATAACTTTGTTGTTCTATTTTCATCCCTGTATGTTATACCAAAACCTTAAAGAACATGTAAGAGAGTATTTGTAACTAGTCTGAATCATGGCTTAAGACAAAGAATGAAGAGAAAAAAACTATGAGCTGCATATACAATGGTATAGTGCCGAGGCTTGAAATAATTGGTTAAGGGTGCAATGGAGTCTTTCTCTATAAGTGCTGAGCCCTAAACCAAACAGAAAATTTACAAGCCTAAAAATTATGTTTAAACAAGGTTAAAAATCTGGCTAAACATAGTTGCTTGCAAAATCAAAATAAACCCAATAGAGCCATGCATTTATTCTCAGTTGCAAACATTCTGGTATATGTTTGAATAGGGTGTTTATATGCTAAATAATGTGAGATGGAATGACTGGGTGTTATACCTCTAGAAAGTAACCTTTAACTTGCTTGCAATATTATGTCTACAAGGTAACTAGTATGTTTCATGTATATAAGTGGTCTGTACACCTAGCTATCATTGATAAAATGAACATGAATACACTTAGTAATATAACTAAGGATTTTGTGCCAAGAAGGCTGCTGGAATGCTTGTCCTATTTGAAGCAGACAAGTTGACACATGGCTTGTTTAAGTCCTGAGATCTTTGTGCCATGATGTTAATTAGTTCATGGCAATGTGTCCCTTTGATTCCTTATAGCAGATGAGGCCAGGAATTTATAAGAAGAAAAGGCAACCTTAAATGATGATATAGGAAACTTGGGCCTTTCCGGGATTAGGGTTGGTATGAGGAACCTTAGTAGTTCCAGATAAAAATTGTTTTAATGCATATGTTTGCTCTTGTGTATGTATATGGGAATACCTGATTAATTTATACATTAATCATTCATGATAATACCTGTCAAGTTATGCAAGGTACATTTATGCTGTATCCTTAGCTTAATATCATGGATATGTTAGAAATGCTCACACCAGATCATAGATCTGACCCTTATTGCTCATGGCACATGGGGGTGTCTCATTCATAATGGGGCAGCCGCTAATGCTTTTGCAGGTTGTGATGGAGCTAAGTAAGCAAGATTAAAAAGATATGGAATAGAGAATGCTAAGATAATTAGAAATAAGAGCTAGAACGTGTTAATTCATGCATGTATTTCCTGATTGATATGGCTATCTAAATGTATTAAGAAGGAAGAACTTGTAAGAAATACGTGTTATGTTGTTTCTGGTTATTTCTGGTTTGGTATGTATTAAGGATATTGATGTTAAACTGATTTGAAAATCTATTTGCTAAAGTTGTTTTAGATTTAGAGGAAAAACCTGGATTTTATAAGCATAATCATTTTATGATGATTTTAGTTCATCCTAAGTCCTTTCAAAAGATAGATATATAGGAAATTATATTGGGAAAATCCAGAAAGAATTATAACTGTTATATTTTCAAGTCATGATATTGATATATGTCCAAATGCAAGTAAAAGTGTATATACCCTGAATATGCATTTTTAAAAGAGAATTATGGTTAGGAAGGATGATATAAATCTGATCACAAGGTGTCTGATTCATACATATATAAACATGCTTTTGAAAAGAAGGAGTATCAATGTTTTGGGTAGATTCTGGTTTGTAAAATGCAAATAAAAGAATGGTCAGATTAACCACATGGTTAGACCATAGGTCAGGCCAAATGTTCACTTCAAATCAATGAAGCAAGGAACCATTTGAACCCAGTTTTCTGGAAAATGAGCAAAGACATTGACATGTACATGTATATCTGTGTACATGTTGATATTTGGGCAAAAATATAAATATAAATTCCTAGAACAGTTGTAGGAATGGGTTTTAAAAATAATAAAGCAAGAAATATTGTTTTGTATGTTAGATTATAGGCAAAAATTAAGTATATATGTGTAGATATAGGTAGATATCAGATTTTAAACCATACAGGAGAAAAATAAAAAGAAAAACAAAAATTGGGTTTGAACCGACCAGCATAGCACTCGAACTCGTGACCTCTCATGTGTAAGTTAGGCGCGTTTCCATTACGCCTAGATGTTGCTTGTGTTCACTTATGATCCACTTTCTTTTAGCCTGAGTTTGATACTATACAGACTTTAACACAATCATCCATATTAAAAGCTTTCTTCCACCTGATTATTACTTGATCATTTCTTAATTAGAATAACAGACTAAAGTACATGTTTCCAGTGGATTCTATGGTCAAAAATCAGGATACAATAATTAATCTTTTATCAGGGAATTATCACATTTTAATAGATTTAAAAGGATTTCTACTTATATATTATCATGCTCTGATTCTAGTAGAATATAACATAGATATCTTCATATATGTATGTTAGGAATGATTTAGATTTAAAACAATATTTTTATATTGTGAAAGATCCTGGATAATATGAGAATAGGGAAGGATGACCCTAGGTAGTTTTAGCTAAGTATGAAAAAAAAATATTTTTTTTTTTGGTTAAGAATTAGGGTCATTGCAACCATTTCCCATATGAATAGAGTTTTTACCTTTATAGGCTTCTCCTCCAAGATTTAGATTGTGAAGATTGTTGGTCATGTGATGTGTTGCCCCTGAATCAGGAAACCAGGATTCGTCATGTATGTCCATGTCACAGGCTAAAGTGTTCTGACTTTCATTCTGGCGAGTTGAGTTCTTTGAATTATGTCTTGGATCATTCTGGATCTGACTGAGGTTAACATTGTACGGGGAGTTTCTTGATGAGCTTTGATTGGGTGAAACTTGTTGGTTGCTACTGTAATTAGATTCGAATCTGAAGTAGCATCTCACTGCTATGTGTCCTATCCTTCCACATATCTGGCATTTTGGTCGATTATTGAAGAACCTTCCTCTTCCTCTTCCTCGACCTTGTGTCCTTCCTCTGTCATACATAGTGTATCCCCTGATTGGTGGTGATTCTTGATGATTGTTAGCTGATGAGTCAGGTTTTGGATTGAGTTGTGTGTTCTTGTTCTTCATATTTGCAGCATAGTTAATGGAAAAATCAGTTGATGAATTGTTCTTCTGCTCAAGCCTTCCTTCATGAGCAAGAAGGCATGTACTGACGTATTGTACTGATGGAGTGGACTCCTTTGAGGTTATGACTGCAATTATAGCTTCGAATTCATCTCCCAAACCATTGAGAATGTGGAGAACATGCTCAGTTTCATTGACCTTATGTCCTGAATATTCTAGCAGATCACATATGTTCTTTACTTTTCCAAGATATTCTCTGATGCTTGTATTCTCTTTCTTCAAGTTTTGCAACTGCCTTTTGTAACTCATGATCCTTGCTGCAGCTTGCGAACTGAAATTTCTATGAATGGCATTCCAGACTTCCAATGATGTTTTGCATCCAACAACAGTTGAGAGAAGATTAAGGCTAATTGAGGATAATATCCATGAACATAGCAAACTATCTTGTCTGGTATGTATTAAGAATTCTATGTTGGGAGTTGATTGATCTTCATTGGTGGTAATGAATTGAGGAGGAGGAGTGGTGATTAAATCTATGAATTTCTGCAGTCCATATCCTTTAATGGCCATTTCGATCTGAAATTTCCATAAGAGATAGTTATCATCATCTAGGGTTATTGTTATCAGTTGTGTTTGAGGATTAACAATCGATTTCAGTGATTTCTCTAATGTCTTCGATGTTTGATTGACCGTGTTGCTAGTTGAATCTAACCTTGACTGGGCTTCATCTTCTCCTGCCATGATTTGACTTAGATGAGTAGATCTAACTTGTAGAAGAGTAGATCTGAACTATTATTTGAAAGATTTGATGATTGGAAGATGATCAGATCTGAGATCTGAGTTTTAGATTACCGTTGGGCATAAGCTCTGATACCATGAAGAAGCTTGTAAAACAAGTATGAGAAGAAAAAGAATGACTCCAATCATAATAAACCTCAGTAGCTACAGATTGTATTTATACATTTCAGTAACAAATTGCAAAAGCAAGTGCACAGTATGTGCACAACTGGCATACAAAACACAGTAATGTAAAAACATATAAAACCAATTTCTCTAACAAAGGAGAACGTTCTTGCCCCGATATATCTGAAAAAAATACATTGTAATGCGTTTAAAATGTTTATATTACTAGTAAACAAAAAATGTAGCGAATCTTAAGCAGTTAGTTCGAGAAATTTTGATATTGACCTGGATTCCTTTCTCCTGTCTAAAAAGCAAAACACATTCCTTCTTTTCTTTGTTTAACACACCAAACTCGTCATTTTATTCACCATCGCACTCTCCAGAGGAAGTGGCCCTGACCTGGATATCGTTTTCGATTTCAACGCCTCTGACATATTTCTGGAGGCGCTGGTGGGTCTGGACTTCGCGCCATGGCTGCAGAGGAAGGAATTTTGGAAGATGGATTTTTGTGTTTAAGGAAGAAGCTTTGGTTTGTACACGTGCACAGATTTAGTTGTGCACAATAATGCAAGAGTTTTTACTCAAATATACGGAAAGAAGTTAAGGGGTAAAATTGAAGAATAAGTGGTAAATTTCCAAGAAGATCAAGAATTGTCTGAAACGAGATTTGATAATGGTGCAGTAAAAATAACAGAAAATTTGTTTTACAGTTGTTAAGAGTTAGTCAAATACAAGAATTTCAAGATTTAGCCTGATGTAACAATGACTCGAAGGAAAGTAGAGAAAATGCAGATTTTTTTCGGGGAAAACATGGCAACTGAAAGTATTTGACAAAGCTTGAACATGTATACAGGGCATGAATGAACTATTACAGAGAACTTGCTATTTTCAAATTGAAACTGAACCAGATTATTTTTACAAGAAAAGAACAATTGAAAATTGCAGAATCTAGAACAGAAGTTGAACCTACAGATTTATTAGCAGGAAGATGAAAACTAACAAGCTACAGATTGCAAATAACTGGAGGAATCAAAGAACAAGGATTATCAAATGAAAACTGGAAATTAACATGAATGATAAAGTGCAGATTCAAGAACAAAAATACAAATTTGCAAAGAAACTAAAGTCGAAGTAAGTACAAGAATCAAAAGAACTGGAAATGTAATTGCATATAAACTGAATAAGAAGAACAGTAACTAAACTGAGATAAAAGCTAACAAAAGATAAAACTAAGTACCAGATTGAAAGAAAAAAAAAGAATTAATAGAATTACAAACTGAAAATGAAGAATAGAGATCTACGATACAGTAACACAATGTAAAGGAATTTTATTGCTTTCAATTTCTTCACACTCAATAACAGGTACAATACTGCATATATATATATATATATGCAGTCTCATTCATAATGGACCCAGATTATACAACAGTCCCAATAATAGCCCAATTAACATACGAATCAAATATACAACAACATACAAAGATATTCAAAATACACTACATCACTCAATTGCCTCAGGTCTGGTAATAGTAAGTGTACACGTGCACACCTGCACACATGCACAGCCAACAGTTCTTTATCCATATCATATTTTCATCTTCTCAGTCTCGTGCCACCTGTCTACTG
Source organism: Allium fistulosum (assembly GCA_030737815.1). Lineage (NCBI taxonomy): Eukaryota > Viridiplantae > Streptophyta > Magnoliopsida > Asparagales > Amaryllidaceae > Allium > Allium fistulosum. The sequence goes on from CM060907.1 coordinate 1,057,437,691, forward strand.
TCGATACTGATGAGGCTAGCTCTGATGAACCTCGGCCAGTTGAAGTTTCTTCATTCATTTTTGCTGTTGAACTGCTGTCTCTTTCCACTAGCATCTCAAGTAAAGTTTGGTTGTTACATCTCCCTTCTCCATCAAGAATGGACCTTGTCCTAAGGTCCAAGGTGGGGAACTTTCGAATAGTTGGCCAATAATCTTCCCATGTTGCTTCTTCTATTGATTTGTCTTTCCATTTCACCAAGATTTGTACCACTGCATCATTGTTTCGAGGGTTCATCCTTGATGCAGCAGCGGAATAACAAAACGATGATTCTGTGAAAAGTAGCAATCGATGGAATGAAGAATACTGAATGGCCCAAATTCGTTGATCCGAAGATACCGAATTCTAGCTATCTTCGTCATGTTGATAGCGCACTATACCGTGAAAGAAGATCTTCAATTCTTCAAGCGTTGATCAAGCGCACTTGATACCGCGAATCAGCTTCAACAATCGTTGAATCGAGCGCACTCGATTAACCGAAAGTGGAGATAGGAGATTACACTCAACTACCAATTTCGTGAAAGCACAAAGCTAACAAAACAAAAGTTTTTATTCAAATCAACTAAACTATTACAAATGGCACCACCGGCCTATTTATAGAAGTTACAACTCAACACTGAAATCTGTACAACACCTAGGTCGGCCACGACCTAAACATCACGACCTATGACTTAAAGTAGACGACCTAAACAAAACAGTTACAACACATTACAAGCCTTCACCGATCTAACATAGATCAGCGACCTAACAAAGTACACGACATAACATATATACAACTCAACGACTTACGACCTAAGTACAAAACGACTCAACAAACAACACTGCTTTATGATGGCGACTTAGGCTTCAGCGATCTCAGGGTCTTCACGCGACCTAGCATCTGGAGCGACCTAAAAGTTAGCTTCTGCAAAAACTTCCTGCGACCTATCACTTGAGCGACTTATAGATACGGCAGAGTTAGGTCGTTCGCGACCTAAAAAGAGCGGCATGTACGTTAGGTCGTTCGTGACCTAAAGAAGCAGCGTGTAATTTAGGTCGTTCGCCCTCTTCTTCAGCGACCTTGGGCTTAGGTCGTACACGACCTAAATCTGTTTCATTTTGCACTGCATAGTTAAGTCGCTCGACTTCCTCGCGACCTAACTTAGGTCGTAGCTCGTTCCAGCTATACTTGAAAGATCGGAGCGGCCTAAGGCTTGTTCACTTAGCTTGTTTAGCTGCTTGCTGTCTTTAACACCGATCTCATTAGCTCGGAAGCGACCTTCCTTAGTTCGGAAGCGACCTAAAATTTCACTAGGTCGTGAGCGACCTAAGGTGGCAGATCGCGCTGCATCATCCTCCCCTGGTTGACAAAAATTCGACCTCGAATTTGCACTTTCCTCCTCCGTAACACACTCATCCCCATGATACGGAACTAAGTATTTGACGTTAAACACATCAGAAGTATGAACATTATCCGGCAATTTCAATTGATATGCATTCTCATTTATTTTCTCCAAAAATTTTACTGGACCAATCTTCTGTTCTTTCAATTTATTGTATGTTCCCACCGAAAAACGATCCTTTGTTAACACTGCATAAACCAAATCACCTTCATTAAATTCAACACTTCTTCGCTTCAAATCTGCAGATCGTTTGTACTTCTCATTCGCCTTTTCCAATCGTTCTTGAACGATTCTATGACACTCTGTTAATCCTTCAACAAAATCAGCAGCCTCTTTAACTGTCCTTTTGGGTTGTGGTATTACCGTTAAATCTAACGGCCCTTTTGGCAAACTGGAATATACAATCTGAAATGGGCTGAATCCAGTACTCCGATTCACTGCATGATTATGAGCAAACTCTGCTTGACATAGTTTCATATCCCAACTCTTTAGGTTGTCTTTTACAAGACATCTCAACAAATTCCCCAACGATCTGTTCACGACCTCGGTCTGTCCATCCGTCTGCGGATGATAAGCGCTACTAAAGTTCAACTTCGTTCCCACCATCTTCCACAAACTTAGCCAGAAATCGCTTAGAAATCTAGTATCTCGATCTGAAACAATCGATTCAGGTAGCCCATGCAATTGATACACCTCCTTAAAGAATAACTGAGCGACTCGGACGGCATCTGCTGTCTTCTTACATGCGATGAAATGTGCCATTTTAGAAAACCTGTCCACTACAACATATATCGAATCATTCCCCCTCTGAGTTCTCGGTAATCCCAAAACAAAATCCATGCTGATATCAATCCATGGTCTAACCGGCACGGGTAACGGCATATACAATCCCGCATTCGTCGCTGTCCCTTTGGAAATTTGGCAAATATGACATCTCTCCACAAACTTTCCAACTTCTCGCTTCAACGAAGGCCAATAATAAGATTGAGAAATCAATTGCAAAGTGCGATCTCGGCCCACATGACCTTCCTCATGTAACTCCTTCACAATCTTCATACGTAAGCTGCACTCTGGTATGCACAATCGATTCCCTTTGAAAAGAAAACCATCCACCATTACAAACTCATCCGTCTTTCCCTCCTTGACTTCATCAACAAACTTCGCAAAGTAAGGATCATCGACAAATAATTCTGGTAACACATCAAACCCTGTCACTTCAACCTTCATTGCAGTCAACACATGATTCTTTCTGCTCAATGCATCTGCCACTCTGTTTGTAATTCCCGATTTATGCTTTACCATAAATGTAAATTGTTGTAAGTATGCAATCCACGAAGCATGCCTAGCCGCAATCTTGTCCTGTCCCTGCATATGCTTCAATGCTTCATGATCAGTATATAACACAAATTCTTTATGAAACAAATAATGTCTCCAATGTTTGATAGCTTGCACGATAGCATAAAATTCCATATCATATGTACTATATCTCATTTTTGCTCCCGATAGCTTCTCACTGAAATATGCAATAGGACGTCCCTTCTGACTTAACACCTCTCCAATTCCAACCTTCGATGCATCGGTATGTAATTCAAACAGTAACTGAAAATCCGGCAACACTAGAATTGGTGTTGTCGTCAAAAGTTCCTTGATTCTCTCAAAAGCAACTCCTGCTTCCTCCGACCATAAAAATTGCTTTCCTTTCATACAATCAGTAACTGGAGCCATCACGCTACTGAAGTGTGGAATGAACGTTCGGTAGAATGACGCCAAACCATGAAAGCTTCTAACTTCTGTAATCGTCCTGGGTTGCGGCCAATTTCTGATTGCTTCAACTTTATTCTGATCCACCTGTATACCTCCTCCCGATATAACATATCCCAAAAATAAAACACTCTGCGTCATGAACACGCATTTCTTCGTTGCAGCATAAAATTGTTCTTTTCGCAGTACCATCAACACTTCTCTCAGATGTTGCACGTGTTCTTCTAGATTTCCACTATATATCAGTATATCATCAAAATACACCACCACAAACTTCCCAATGAATGGTCTAAAGATTTGATTCATCACCCGCATGAATGTACTAGGTGCATTCGAAAGCCCAAACGGCATAACCAGCCATTCGTACAATCCCTCACGTGTCTTGAACGCTGTTTTCCATTCATCCCCTGGTCTGATTCGAATTTGATGATAACCGCTTTTCAAATCAATCTTCGAAAATATAGTAGCTCCACTAAGCTGATCCAACAAATCATCAAGTCTCGGCATTGGAAATCTGTATCTCACAGTAATCTTATTCAGTGCTCGACTATCAGTGAACATCCTCCACGTTCCATCCTTCTTTGGTACTAACAAAGCTGGCACATCACATGGACTTAGACTTTCCTGCACACGCCTCTGTTCAAGCAATTCTTCCACTTGCCTTCTCAACTCCTCATGTTCTTTTGGACTCATTCTGTAGTGTGGTCTATGTGGCAACACAACACCTGGAACAAGATCAATTTGATGTTGAATGTCTCTCAACGGCGGTAACTCCATTGGTAGTTCCTCAGGAAATACATCGTCAAACTCTCCCAGCACTGGCTTTACTTCTTCAGGAATCTCAACCACTTCATGACTCTCACGTCCGATCAACAAGAATACTTCAGGCTCCTCTTCTACCTCCTTAACAAACTCCTTCAAAGATAGCAACGTTTTAAGCTCTTCGATCTCCTCCAACTTGCTTTCCTCTTGTTGTCGCTTCTTGGGAACTAGAGTAATCTTGGTGCCTTCAAACATGAAACTGTAGCTGTTCGTACGTCCATCATGTTGCACCGCTCTATCATACTGCCACGGTCTCCCCAACAACAGATGACATACGTCCATGTCCACAACATCACACCAAATCTCATCCTTGTATTTCTTCCCAATTGAAAAATTAACACAAGCTCTTCTTCCAACTTTCACCTCCCCACCTTTCCTCAACCAAGCTAACTTGTAAGGTTTCGGATGCTTCTCTGTCTTCAATGATAACTTCTTCACAGCTTCTATAGAGATAATATTGTCGCAACTTCCTACATCAATAACAAACTTGCAAACCCTTCCCAAGATAGTACATGTTGATTGAAAGATGTTACTCCTCAACCAGCTAGTTTCCTCCTCCTGTTTTGGTGTTAAACACGACCTCTTCATCATTAATGAATACCCTTCATCTCCCGACACATTCTCTTCCTCCTCATCATGTAGTGAATTAGAACAGTCAGCCTCTACCTCATCTTCCTCTGCCTCAGCAATCATAGTTCTCTTCTTCGGTTTTGGACATTCGCTACTCTTGTGACCCACTTCTTGACAATTATAGCATTTGAAATTAGTGTTGACCCTTGGTCTAACCACTTCCTGAACAACTGGCTTATTCGATGCGTTTGGAACATTTGAACTACTACCCGCTCCTTTGTTCTGTCCTGTAAAACTTGGAAACACACCTCCCCTACGTCCTCCTTGTCTCTCCCAAGCCAACGCCTTTTGATGTGCCTCTGCCACAGATCTAGGGTCAAACATGTTCACTATATCTTGGATCTGTATTCTAAGTCCACCCACAAATCTCACGGTCAATTGTTCTTCTCTCTCCATGATATCATTTCGAGCAATTAATTGGTAGAACTCATCAGCATAATTAGCAACCGTCTTCGTTCCTTGCCTCAAATTCTGTAATCTCTGATACATTAGTGATTGGTAATTATAGGGCAAGAACGTAGCCTTCATCAATTTCTTCATCTTTTCCCAAGCAACGATCCTTGACTTCCCCATCCGTTCTCTAGTTAGTTTGGTTTGCTGCCACCATGCCATAGCTCTCCCCCTCAACCTAGTAGCAACCAACTTCACTTTACGATTCTCCGGAACCTCCTTGAAGTCAAATATTTCCTCAACATAAGCTAACCAATCAAGAAATTCTTCGGCTTGCATACCACCTTTGAATTCTGGAATTTCCGTCTTTATCCCAGACTCCCACTTGTGATCATACTCCGACTGATTCCTTCCTTGCCTTCGTCCTTGTCCATGAACACTACCACCATCAAACTCCTCCTCGAAATCTGATGTATAGCGATGTCGATCCTGACCAACAACATCTCTACTACCTTCGTGTCTTCCACCAACATCCCTTCTATCTACATTCCTCCGATCTCGATCATTCTCATTCCTATCACGATTTCGATTGTCAACATTTCTATAACGATCTCGACTCACACTTCTATGATCATTATCAACACTTCTTTCTCGATTGGAATGTGGTGAGACTCTACTTTCCCCATGGTTGGATTCAGGTGAAACCCTTCTCCGATTTTGATTAATCTCTAACATCATCTTCTCTAATCGACCAATCCCTTCATTAAGCTTCTCACTAAAATTTTCATTTATTCTTTGCTCCATTTCATCGGCTTCTTCTCTTCTATACAAAGCGTCAATATTTTGATGGCGATTAGCTCTTCTCGGTGGCATGGTCAAATTTCACAAACACTTCAACAATTCACAACAACACTTAGCTCGGTTTGGCCTCGCACGACTTAACTCATCTCGGCACTTCTCTTAACTCGGCTCCGACTTGCTCTAACTCGTCCACGACTCAACCGGCCTCGGCTTAATTCAAAGTTTGGCGTGCAAAACAATCCCGCGCAAATCCAAACACTTTTCCAACTTAGATCCAAAATGATATGGATTGAAATCTTCAAACTTGTTGCAACTTGCGATGAACACGACTTGAACTCTTCGAGTAAAAATTGGCTCCAAGACTCGGCTTAGCTATGATTGGCTAAGTCTAGCTCTGATACCAAAAGATGCAGCAGCGGAATAACAAAACGATGATTCTGTGAAAAGTAGCAATCGATGGAATGAAGAATACTGAATGGCCCAAATTCGTTGATCTGAAGATACCGAATTCTAGCTATCTTCGTCACGTTGATAGCGCACTATACCATGAAAGAAGATCTTCAATTCTTCAAGCGTTGATTAAGCGCACTTGATACCGCGAATCGGCTTCAACAATCGTTGAATCGAGCGCACTCGATTAACCGAAAGTGGAGATAGGAGATTACACTCAACTACCAATTTCGTGAAAGCACAAAGCTAACAAAACAAAAGTTTTTATTCAAATCAACTAAACTATTACAAATGGCACCACTGACCTATTTATAGAAGTTACAACTCAACACTGAAATCTGTACAACACCTAGGTCGGCCACGACCTAAACATCACGACCTACGACTTAAAGTAGACGACCTAAACAAAACAGTTACAACACATTACAAGCCTTCACCGATCTAACATAGACCAGCGACCTAACAAAGTACATGACATAACATATATACAACTCAACGACTTACGACCTAAGTACAAAACGACTCAACAAACAACACTGCTTTATGATGGCGACTTAGGCTTCAGCGATCTCAGGGTCTTCACGCGACCTAGCATCTGGAGCGACCTAAAAGTTAGCTTCTGCACAAACTTCCTGCGACCTATCACTTGAGCGACTTATCGATACGGCAGAGTTAGGTCGTTCGCGACCTAAAAAGAGTGGCATGTACGTTAGGTCGTTCGCGACCTAAAGAAGCAGCGTGTAATTTAGGTCGTTCGCCCTCTTCTTCAACGACCTTGGGCTTAGGTCATACACGACCTAAATCTGTTTCATTTTGCACTGCATAGTTAAGTCGCTCGACTTCCTCGCGACCTAACTTAGGTCGTAGCTCGTTCCAATCTATACTTGAAAGATCGGAGCGACCTAAGGCTTGTTCACTTAGCTTGTTTAGCTGCTTGCCGTCTTTAACACCGATCTCATTAGCTCGGAAGCAACCTTCCTTAGGTCGGAAGCGACCTAAAATTTCACTAGGTCGTGAGCGACCTAAGGTGGCAGATCGCGCTGCATCAATCCTCCTATCAAGAATGGCTTCTGGTTGTTCCACAATCTCCTCAGTAAAGCTAGGAGCATTTTCTTGTATTACAATAACATTTCCAAGTCTTTTCTTTAATTGAGAGAAATGAAATACTGGATGTATCTTGGCTTCAGCTGGCATTTGTAGCTTGTACGCAACCTTTCCAATTTTCTCGAGTATCAAATATGGACCATAATATTTTGGAGCTAGCTTGTGAGTTCTCTAGGTTCTTGTAGTGATTTGTTTATATGGTTGAAGCTTTAAGTACACCCAATCTCCTTGATCAAATTCTCTTTCTGTTCTCCTGTTGTCTGCATACTTTTTCATTCTACTCTGCGCAAGCTTTAAACTATCCTTTAAGAATTCTATGATGATGTCTTTAGAGTAAAGTGCTTCCTCTACTTGCTCCACTTTGGCTGTGTTAGACACATAGGACAATAAATTGGGGGGATCTACACCCTACACTGCTTTATAAGGAGTTGTATTGGTAGGATTCTTCCAAGTAGTATTGTACCAATACTCTGCTACTGATAGCCACTTAACCCATTCCTGTGGCTTGTGACATATGAAGCATCTCAAATAGCTTTCTAGAATTTTGTTCACTACTTCGGTTTGGCCATCACTTTGTGGATGATGGGCAGTGCTCAACTTCAATGTGCAACCCTGCAATTTAAACAACTCCTGCCAAAACTTACTTGTAAAAATAGCATCCTATCACTTACTATAGATTTGGGTAGACCATGCAGTTTGAAAACGCCATCAAAGAATACAGCAGCTACTTCCTTGGCTGTGAAGGGGTGACTTAGGGGAAAGAAGTGTGCATACTTACTCAATCTATCCACCACTACAAATATAACTGTGTACTTGTGACTTTTTGGCAAGCAAGTAATAAAGTCCATGGAAATATCAACCCAAATCCTCTCTGGAATAGGCATAGGCTGCAGAAGACCAGGAACTAGTAGATTTTCTTCTTTGTTTCTCTGACACTCATCACAAGTCTTTACAAAAGTCTCCACATCTTTTTTCATTTTCTTCCAATAGAAAACTTGTTTAATTTTTTTGAGAGTAGCCTTGATGCCTGAATGTCCCCCCAGAGGAGTTGAATGATGTTCTTTTATCAGTGGCAATAACAGCTCCTGTATGTTATGATATATCAACAATTTTCCTTTATGATATATCGCTTCATCCACTACTTGATATTTGTTGTTAGGTGGGGTCTGGCTTTGTAGCTGTAACAACTGTTGCTTGTACCATGTTGAAGAATGCAAGGTTTTTTTAAGCTCCTGGAACCAAGGCGCTTGTACTATAGTTATAGCCTGCAAGTGTAGATTAATGTTATGACCATGCTCCTCTTCTACTTCATCTCTCCTAGGCAAAGCATCTGCTATTACATTTTCTTTTCCACTTCTGTATTCAACTTTGTAATCAAAGCCATGCAACTTGGCTAACCACTTGTGTTGTAACCCGGTATGTAGCTTTTGTGTTAATAGGTATTTGAGGCTTTGATGGTCTGTTTTGATTACAAACTGTCTTCCTAATAAGTATTGGCTCCATTTCTTCTGGCTATAATAATAGCTAGCAGCTCTTTTTCATAACTGGATAAAGTTAAATTTTTTCCATGCATAAAACATAATGCATCAGATGTTTGTTTACTTGTTTATCGAGTTGCTTTATTTTGAATGTTATAGATATCATAAATAAAATGCTACTGTACTTCATAACTAAAATGCTATATTAAACTATCATTTTAAATATTCTAAACATACTAGTGGACTTTATAATTAAAATGCTACACTAAACTATTTTTTAATACCATAAATATGATAGTGAACTTCATAACTAAAATGTTACATTAAACTATAGATTTACATATTATAAACATAATAGTGGACTTGGTAATTAAAATGCTATATTAAAATATCATTTTGAATATTTTAAACATGATAGTGAACTTCATAACTAAAATGCCACATTATACTATTTTAATTATCATTTGCCGCATTCATTATGTTTTAATGCACTCTAAAAATAGAAATAATAGTTTTTACTTATCATTTGGTACATTCGATATACTGTAATGCACTTTAAGAATACAAATGATATTTTTAACTATCATTCGACACATTCCATTCAATTTGATACATTGTAATGCACTAATTTAAAAATACAAATGATAGATTAGTTTCATATGTACCTGATTAGGATTGGCATCCGGTTAGCTTTTGCATCCATACGTACTCGATTAAGTTTGGCACCCGATTAACTTTTGCATCCATACATACCCGATTAGGATTGACATCCTGTTAGCTTTTGCTTCCATATGTACTCGATTAGGCTAGACATTCGATTAACTTTTGCACTCGATGGTACACTTAGTTAAACAATATATCTCGAGTATAGACTGGTTTCATACATACCTGATTAGGCTTGGCATCCGGTTAGCTTTTACATCCATACATACCTGATTAGGCTTGGCATCCGGTTAGCTTTTACATCCATACGTACCCGATTAGGCTTGACATCCGGTTAGCTTTTACATCCAAACGTACCCGATTAGGCTTGGCATCCGGTTAGCTTTTACATTCGATGGTATGCTCGGTTAAACAATATATCTCGGGTATAGTTTGTTCCATATATACCCGATTAGACTTAGCATCCGGTTAGCTTTTGCATCCATATGTATGCTCAGTTAAACAATATATCTCGGGTATAAATTAGTTTCATATGTATCTAATTAGGTTTGGCATCCGGTTAGCCTTTGAATCAATATGTACCCGATTAGGCTTGGCATCCGGTTAGCCTTTGAATCAGCACGTAACCGATTAGGCTTGGCATCCAATTAGCTCTTGCATCCGTACGTACCCAACTAGGCTTAGCATCCGGTTAGCTTTTGCATCCATACGTACCCGATTAGGCTTGGCATTCGGTTTGCTTTTGCATTCGATGGTACGCTCGGTTAAACAATATATCCTGGGTATAGATTGATTCCATATACACTCGATTACGGTTGGCATTCAGTTAGCTTTTACATCCATAAGTACCTGATTAGGTTTGTATCCGGTTATCTTTTGCATTCATACGTACACATAATAGTGAACTTCATAACTATAATGTTATATTAAACTATCATTTTGCATATCCTAAACATGCTTGTGGACTTTGTAATTGAAATGCTACATTAAACTATCATTTTGCATATTGTAAACATGATATTGGACTTCATTAACTGAAATAGTATGTTAAACTATCATTTTGTATAACTTAAACATGCCAATGGACTTTGTAATTAAAATGATACATTAAAACTCATTTTGCATATTGTAACTTTGGTATTGGACTTCACAACTAAAATGCTATATCAAACTATCATTTTGCATATTTTAAACATGATAGTGGACTTCATAACTCAAAAGCTACAATAAACTATCATTTTGCATATCATAAATATAGTGGTGAACTTTGTGATTAAAATGTTACATTAAAAATACATATGCTATATGCAATTATCATTTTGCATTTGGTAGTTCTTCTTAGAAATACTTATTTCATTTTGTATATTCTATTCATACTACTTCACTTTAAATATACTTATGCTAAATTTAAGTTCATTTTGCATATTTTTTCATCCTTATTCATTTGAAATATACTTATGCTATATCCAAATATCATTTTGGATAGTCAAATAATGGTACTATATTTTAAAAGTATAAATGCTATATTAGTCTATCATTTAGCATATTAAACACATTCTATTGTGTTTCAAATGTAGAAATGCTATATCTAAATATCATTTAACCTGTGATTAAATTTTTTTGACTTTCTTCTTCTTCTTTGTTCTGCTTCTCCATTTGTTTCTTACCTCTAGATATAGTTCCACTCAACTTCAATTTCCATGAAATTTCTAATTTACGTTTGGATTGGAGTGTCGAATTATGTTTTTTTCAATTTTGGAATGGACAGCGGAAGCTTCGACGACGGCGGCGGCTTGGACGACGACGGCTTGGGTGGCGGCGGCTACGGTAGGTTAGGGCTAGGGCGGCGGGAACAGCAGGTTAGAGCTAGGGTAGTGGCGGCTATGACAGGCTTCAGACGATGGAGGAAACAGTTGAAGTTGGTTGAATAGAACGCGCTACTATCCTTGGATCTAAATTTTAAAAGTTTCGTCCTAGATTTAAAAATTAGCATAAAGTTTTTCCTTTGAACTAATTTGTCCTTCGGGCTAAAATACTGAAGGTATGTCCTTGAAGTTAAAACGTTGAGAAATTTTGTCTTTGACAATAATTTCCTGAGTTATAAAACCAAGGTGGAATTTTTTTTGTGTTGGGCAAAATTTTCAACATGAGGGGAAAATTTTGAGGGTGGATCCCATTGTTTTGAAAGTTATTTAATATGTTAAGTTGAATAACATATGTACACACGCACGCACACACGCACGCACGCACGCACACACACATATACATACATACATACATACATACATACATATATATATAGTAACTATTTGTTAATTTTATGATTTTTTTTTTAAATTTTTGAAAATTTACATTAAAATATTATATAAATTGCTTGATATTTTTTATTAAAACATTAAATAATATTTCTTAATTATTAAATATAACTTATAAATTATTACTACTTAATTATTAATTATTAATTATTAGTTCTTAATTATTAACTCTTAATTATTGATTATTAATTCCAAATTATTAGTTAATAATAAATGATTATTAAATATTTAATAGGGACAGTTTTGCTAAAGTCCCTATTAAGTTTCAAAATACACCAAACATCATTGCCAACAAAAGTATATAAATAAGGTCTTTATAATTAAGTTACTGAATAATTGCATACATTTATGCAATTATTCAGTGAATAATTGTAGACATTTATGTAATTATATCCAAAAATTGCAGACATTTCTGCAATTACTTACTAAAAAATTGCGGAAATTTCCGCAATTATTCACCAAAAAATTGCGGACATTTCCACAATTTTTTCAAAAAGTTGCATAAATTTCACTACAAGGAAAACAGCATTTTCCGATGGCTGAAAACCGTCGGAAAAGGCCGTCGAAAAATAAGGCGTTGGGGCGCAGTGTTTCCGACGGCTTCCGACACAGGACGCCGAACATTTTTCCGACGGCCTCCGACGGCTTCTGACGGCTTCCGACAGGCGTCGGAAGCCGTCGGAAAAAATGGCCTATAGGCTGTCGGAGGCCGTTGGAAGCCGTCGGAAATCTGCTGTATTTTTTTTAATTCCTGCTACAATATAGCCTTCAATCCACATTTACCATCCAAACACTATTAAACCAATACTGTAGAATCCAGTATACAATATTCTAACCAAATACCAAAACCCAAACTACACAAAATTCATCAAATACACAAATACATCAAATTACATCAAAATAAAATACATAATATACATAACCATTCCAACATTTACAACAACCCCAACAACAAGTGTTCTACCATGTCATACATACACAACATAACACAAAATCATCAACATCCACATCATCATACAACCACATAACCAAGTGTATCAAACATAATCATACAAAAATCAACAACTACCTCCACCGTCTACCAAATCATATAAAACTAAAAAAAACATACCTGAAAAAGCAAGCAATCAATCACTCTCCTCCAGATCCAGAGCCAGCAGAGGAAGGGAAGCGGCCACCATACTGCTGCATGTACTCGGCGATACGCTGGTCTAGCAACTGTGCGGTCTGTATGGCCTGTGGCGGTTCTGCTCCTCCAGCTGGGCCACTCGAGCCCGCAAATCTTCGATCTCTGCTAGATCGATCTGAGCTCTAGTCTGCCGAGCCTGTCTCTGACTTCTGGCCTGCAATAAATATTTAATTTAGCTGTGTGATCTCTGTAAGTGTATTTGCAGGTATGCGAATTTTAACTGTAATTCTAAACACACAATCATATGGCCTATTGATGGGCCATAGTGACATTACGGGAATAACTGTCCTAATGAAAGTCAAATGACTTAAAACTAGTAAATTAAACATTTATTGGGAGACGCATAGGGTTTTGGGTACAAGATGCTTGTATAAATCCCTACGATTTAATTAATTATGACTTAAATATCAAATTAGCAGTAAAATAAATTATTTACCACTTGATTGCCAAATCCGTATCGTCTGCCATGCTCTGATGGATCCATAACGGACTCAAAAATAACATCCTCCTCATCAGTCGTCAACTGATCTCGACCCGTATCAACAAGGAGTTTCTGGCGCTGCTCCATAAAATTTTCCTGCATTAACAAATTAATAACATCATATCTTATTTCATTATAGTTTAACAAGCAGAACAATTACTAATACTGCATAAAATGAAATATGCTTACATGGATCCTGCTGGATTTATCGTCGTGCCATGTATACGAAACAGTCCCGTTCGGATTTACATGCTCGACAGCATGCGTACAAGTGAACATGTCCATATAGCCCACAGGACCATGCGCCTCAGCTTCCTGAAGTTGACTTTTACATACAATTATTATACATTTAAAATTATATAGCATAAACTATTTACAATTATCATTCAGTAAATTTACCAACTCCTGTCGATACTGCTGAAATGACTTCGACCCTCCACGGTGAGTGACGAGATTTTTATTTCTGTTTGCAGAGTTTCTATCCGACTCTGCCTGTACATTCAAAATTTGATACATTATTTTTCGATCACGTCAAATTAATAATTCAAAAAAATTTAGTATACTTGCCTTCGCCTCGTCAGTTTCCCAGTATGCCAACCATGCTTGCCATACGCTCTCCCCCATCCACCATGGTTTTTTACCAGATTTCATAATTTCAGTATCCTCGTGCCAGCAGCATATCGTCTGTCTGGATGTTTATCTCAGTCTGTGTTTCACCATAAAAAGCAAAAAAAAGATTACACTGTGAACGATAAACAGTAGAAAAACGACAAAAACGAATTAAAAATGGAAAACAGAAAAATATACATACTAGGACATCCTGCCATATACACTCTATGATGTGGGGAGGGATGTTATCCTACTTCGGCCAGCAAGCACTCATCCTACTGCGATAAGAAGCTCTAGAGACATCCAACACAACCTTCGAGGGAAGTAGGTCGAACCCCCTGTTTTTAAATACGATACAGATAAGTACGTACGTATATCATAAAAAAATAAGATGCAGAATAAAATTTAATTTTTACCCCTCTTCTCTAGGGACTAACGAAACTACTGGACGCTGTGGATCTTGAGATGGGCCACTGCCATCGCCTCTTGATGATCGAGAAGAGCTCCTACCTCTATATGACATTATGATAAACTGTGACATATATACACATCATTATATAAGAGAATAATAACATGATAATGAAATATATTTCATATGTAAATGACATCAACGGTATAAATTGCTTAATTAATGACTGAAATGGAAATAGAAATGGAAGTGTGTTATACCTGATTCATAATGGGTCTACTGTTCCGATGATAAGCAGATTTCATTGCATTTTTAATAAAAATTGCTAAATAAATGACAAATGGAAATGACATAAAACATGTAAACAATGGTAAACAGATTTAGTTTCATAGTCACATCAATTTCATAATACATCAATAATTCAACATAGTTACATCAATTGCAAAAAAATCATATTTATATCAGTCACCATCGTCTTCTGATTCAGATTCGGTCTCGTTTTCTACGATATTTTCCTCTGCACTGTCAAACGCTTCTACCAAAACATTTGATTCATCGATCAAAGGACCAAAATCTGTATGATCGTCCGTAATTATTATTTCGTTATTTTGCTCAAGATCTGCCTGATAAGCTTGTTCCTTCGGAATATTCTTCCCATCGAATGTGAATCCGGCCTTTGTTTTAAAAACTACAGACTAATCTGCTTTATCTCTTTTTAGAGATAGATAAGGAGCGTAATAAACTTGCAATGCTTGTTTGGCTAGTACAAAAGGATCATACTTGTGATAGTGCGATGTATGCTTTATTTCGATAAGATTATAATCCTTGTGCACATTAATTCCAGAACCTGGAATATTGCTAAACCAATTGCATCTAAATAGAAACACCTCCTCCGCGGGTCGTGAGAAATATGTCAGTTGCAAAATTTGTGTTATAATGCCATAAAAATCATTTAAGTGATTTTCTGGATCATCACTACCTTTAACAAATACACTAGTATTATTTGTTAATTTTTCTGCACTGTATTCTTTGGTGTTAAATTTATATCCATTGATGAAATATATTGGATATGTCTTGACCACTCTTTTTGGTCCCATCGCAAGATGTTTCAACCCTTCGTCAACAACACAATTTCTTGGCTCATAAACGTAATTTGAAAACCAACCGGAAAATTCTTTACTGAGATCTCCGTTCGGATGTTCACGTTCATAAACACTGTATATATAAACAAATTATTACATTAGGTTATACACGCGCATGCATTATAGAAAAGAATAAAACACAAATTATTATTTCAGATTACCTAACAAACGGTGCAACCTCGGCACAATTTAGAAGAATATAAGTGTGTGCTACATGAAGATCTCTATCGTCTAGCCATATTTCTACACATTTTCCAGAAGGCCAACCATGTTGTCTAAAAATAGATAACATTGCTTGAGAGGACTCTTATTCGTCGTCTTCGTCATTACGAGGAACACTTTCAAATGAAATATTCACATGGTCATTGAAATAGTGAGAGAAAAAGAACGAAGCTTCTTCTTCGATGTAAGATTTACATATCGAACCTTCAACTCATGCTTTTTGCCTCACTTTTTTCTTCAGATGTTTCAAATATCTATGCAAAATTAATTTATATTAACTTCATCTTTCAAATGCAATTAAATTACGTGATAACATATTACATACCTCTCAAATGGATACATCCATCCATATTGGACAGGACCTCGAAGTCATGCTTCAGATGGGAGATGAACAGGTAAATGTTCCATTACATAAAAAAAACCTAGCGGAAATATTTTCTCTAATTTGCAAAGCAATATAGGAATATCCACTTCAAGTTTACGTAAACGTTGCACTTTTAAAGTAGTCGAACAAAGCTCTTTGTAAAACATACTAAGCTCCGTTACTACCTTCCAAACTTTTAACGGCAGTAGTTCTTTGAACATAACGGGAAATAAATTTTTCATCATTATGTGACAGTCGTGACTTTTCATTCCGCTCAATCTACCATTTTTAAAGTCAACACATCTACGAAGATTTGATGATATCCCATCAGGGAATCTTAACCCTTCCACCCATTTTAACACAGCTTTAACTTGATTATTATCTAATTCATAACATGCTTTGGGTTTTTTATTGTCATTTGGTTTCATATGAAGCTCAGGACGTTTGCATAATTCTTCTATATCACATCTTGATTTCAAATCATCCTTCGTCTTCCCTTTCACATTCAAAATTGTGTTAAAAACAATATCAAATACATTTTTCTCATTGTGCATCACATCTATATTATGACGAAGTAGAAGATGTTTCCAATACGGCAACTCCCAAAAAATAGTTTGTTTGCACCAGTTATGAACAACTGATTTGCCTTCAATTTCTGTTTGCTCTCCAGTTTCATATATCTTTGGATAGTCCCTAACAAGTTCATATATGTCTTCGCTTGACCATATCATCGGTGTTTGTTTGATTTCTACTCTATTAGCTAAAAAAATTTTCTTGTCTCCTCTAGAGGGATGATTTATATGGAGAAAATATCGATGACAGTCAAACCATGAAAAAATTTCTTACCATGAGGTAAAGAAAACGCTCGTGTTTCATCCATGCAATATGGACATGCTAGACGACCGGCAGTACTCCATCCTGAAAGCATTGCATAGGCAGGAAAATCACTTATAGTCCACAACAAAGAAGCAAACATACGAAAATTTTTCTTCTTGGACACATCGTATGTTTCTACTCCTTCGTTCCACAGTATTTTTAACTCCTCAATCAACGGTTGTAAATTTACATCGATTCCTTGTGTCGGATCGTCGGGGCCAGGAACGACAACAGTAAGAAACATACATTGCGTTTTCATACACATCCATGGAGGTAAATTATACGGTGTGACGATAATGGGCCAGGATGAATATTTAGAACCAAATTGAGACAATGGAGAAAAACCGTCCGTACATAATACTAATCTAACATTTCGACTCTCCGCTACAAAATTTGGATACGTTTTATCGAAATGCTTCCATGCTTCTCCATCGGCCGGATGTGTCAACGTACCCTCTTCCTCCGTTCTCACACTATGCCATCTTATATTAGATGTAGTTACAGAAGAAGCATATAATCTTTGAAGCCTTGGAGTTATGGGTAAGTAATGCATACGCTTGTACGGAACTTCCTTCCCCCTCTTTTTTCTTCGTTTGTATCTCTCCTGATTACAAATTTTACAATTTCTAAGGTTTGCGTCTTCTTTCCAAAACAACATGCAGCCTTTTAAACATGTATCTATTTTCTGATAAGGTAAACCAAAAGCCGACATAAGTTTTTTAACTTCATAGTGATTTTCACACATTAGATTATCGGGCGGCATATGTCTTTTTGCAGCTTCAACAACAGCCGTAAACCCAACTTCAGTGATGTTGTATTTTGACTTCATCGCAATATATTCTGCGATTACTGACATCTAAGTGCCGCTTTTACAACCATCACAAATAGGTTTCTTAGTAGCATCTAGTAAATCATAAAAAAATTTGCTTCAATATTTGGTTCTTCAACATTTCCATCGTCGTCGTCAACTTCAACCATAGGAAACATTGATCGTGCTGCATCTTCGACCATATTTTCTATACGGGTCGTCGTAACTATTTCGTTAACGACACTTTCAGACACTACAGAAGTATTTGCTACAACTTCTCCATGCCGATCCCAAACATAATACTCGGGTACGAAACCATTTTGGCACAAATGAACTTTCACAATATCTGGTAACAAATACTTCAAATGTCTACACCTACTACACGGACAACGAATTTCTAGATCGTTTCCGTTATTACTTAAAGCGAATTCAACAAATACGTTTATACCACTATAAAAATCTTCTTTTATTGAGCCCCTCAGTCTTTTTCTTTGGTACATCCATCTCCTCCGATCAACAAAATAATCAATCATTTTTCCTATTTGAGAAAATGAGAAGTTCAAAATTTAATATTTATTTTCAAGAATACAAATTCGAAAAAGATTATTTTCATGGTCGTATAATATTTGAATTTAAAGAACTACTTCACAAATTTAAAAATATTTTCAAATATGGCACATTTTATTTTTTAACGTATCGATACAAAAAATTGTACAAATTTTTTTTTTCCCATGGTCAGGCATCCTACTTCCCATTACAAACACAGTAAGCATTTACATTTCGTATATTACTTCGTCTCAAACGATTTAACAAAATTTCGGTAGCATTTCCCTTTTGTTCCCTGCATTGTACACAATGCGTGTACGCAGGAAACAAAAAAGAAAAGTTAGGCCGAAATTTTATGAACCGTTTGAGACGAAGTAGTATACAGAATGTAAATGCTTATTGTATTCATAACTTTTCCAATATGGACAAATCCAACAAACATTGTACCAGATGAATATAAATGGTCGTTTTTCGAAAAAATGACTATTTATACAACGATCATGTACAACACTCGTCAGACGGGGCCAAAAACTCTCTAAGGGACATTTGTCAATTAGATGTGCGCATTTTACGAAAAATATAGTTTTACTAACTGTTCACATTTACAAAAATATATTTTAATTTAACACATTTATTCGACGTATTACATCAACTTAAGGCTCGTTCGACGCATTTTTTTTGTTGCATAAGTCAATACGTGCAAAATATAATATTCCTAGCTCGTGCATTCATTTTATCTTATTCCAACTAACACAATACAATGATAGCAGCGCTACACACATATACAATCGTAGAATCAAGGCATACACAACGATTTACATATACACGAACAATCACAAATTATACATGTTTTTCACAATTTCACGGTAAAAGATGAAATAGGAATACCATGGAATGCTAGAAACTATTATAACACTATTGGAAACAATTTCAATCACCAATTAGCCCTAATTTTACAACTTATGCAAATATGGATTTAGGGTAAAAATTAGATTTTTGGCGAAAATAAGAGATTATACCTGAGCTAGAGAGCAATAGACGTTGATTACGCAGCCGGGGAGGATCCGAAAGCTCGAAATTGATGATTGGAAGCTTGGGGAAGAGATTTGGGGATTTTGGGTTAAAAATTTTCGTACGAAAATGAGGAAGAATGAGGCTTGGCTAAGGCCTGTAAATCGTGATTTTGCGACGGCTTCCGACGGCCGCCAACGGCCCGTCGGAAGCCGTCGGAAATTGGCCGTCGGAAGCCATCGCCCCCCCGGTCCCTATTTAGCATTTTTCTAGTAGTGTTTCTACAATTATTCACCAAAAAAATCGCGAAATTTTTTGCAATTATTCACCGAATAATTGCATATATTGAAGCAATTTTTGGATATAATTGCATAAATGTCTGCAATTATTAATCGAATATTGCATAAATGTAAGCAATTATTCAGTAACTTAATTTTAGGGACCTAATTTATAAAAATAATTAGAGGAGTTTTCGTGTATTAAGTTTGATTTTAAGGACGTGAGCCTAATATTCACTATTTAATATTAATTATCCAAAAATTAATTACTATTTATTAATTACTAATTATTCCATATTTTAAAATAATTATTAATCGTTAATAACTATTAATTATTAATTACTAATTATTTATCAATTATTTAATTATTAATTACTATTAACTAATAGTAATTATTATTTATAAATTAGTAATTATTAACTATTTATTATTTGTTAAATATTATTTATTTATTGGTTAATTATAATTAATTATTAAGGATTTATTATTTATTTATTTATTACATATTCATTATTTATTTAATGGTTAAGTATTGCTTCTTAATTATTAATAAGGAATTGGTCACTAACCTCGTTGAGAAAGATTGTGTAGAGATATAAGTGATGAAGGTAAATTTAAACAAGGAAGAATATGCTAATTTGAATGCAGAAAGTAAGAACACTGGATTTATAGTGGTTCAGCGTAATTCCTACGTCCACTTTGAGGTTAAACATTATTGCTTTACTTGATGATTGATTACAGATACAATCCATAGACTAAATACTTGAATATAATTGCTAAGTAAAGATGATGAGTCTTGAAAGCGGCAGAGTCTCTCCAGTGTTCCCGAAAAAAGGTCCATTTCACTATGCCCCTGCCTCTCTATTTATAGACGAAGGTGGGTTGGACTTCTCTGGTTGGCCTGGTAGCTGAATAACTCGGTCCAAATAGTGTAAGTCCTATGCGCCGAACCAGATAGGCCGAACGACGGAATGCCGAGCCTCCCCCTTCATGCCGAACGAGGTGAGGCCGGACACTCTGAATGTCGAACATCTGTTTGTACCGAATGACCTTAGATGACGAGCTGCGGGTGATTGCCGAACGAGACACGTACCGGACGAGATGTGGTGTTGAGTGAGGGATGTAGGTCGAATGAGGCTGGAATGCCAAACAGTCCAGGAATGCCGAGCGCACCTTGTAGGCCGAACGTTCATGGATGCCGAGCGTTCTTCATATGCCGAACGTCCTTTGGCCGAACGATGTCTTTGGTTGAATGTTCTTTGGTTGCCGAACGATCTTATGCCGAGCGTTCTTCTTTGGCTGAATGGTATTCAATACCGAGCGTGTCTCGATGCCGGACGCTCTTAGATGTCGAACGCTCTCCCATGCCGAACGCCATTAGATGCCGAACGATGTGCTCGTGCCGAACGGTCTTAACATGCCGAACGCTCATTATTTAACCGAACGATGGGGATGCCTAGTACTAAGTTGCCTGGTCAATCCCCAGGAAACACTTGCCCCCCAAAGTGTATTACGTGATCGAACGTGATACGCTTTGAATTACGTATCCTCCATGCTCCGCTTCGAACCTTGGTTAAATCTTCTTGGAGTTGCCTTCTTGAGAATATCAGTGGTGGCGCTGTGTGCCGAACGTGGTATAAATGCCGAACGATGCAGTCGAAGCCGAACACTCTTCATGTGCCGAATGACTTTGTGTGCCGAAGCCGAACGTTGCGGCTTTGACCGATTCCACCGGATATAGCCTTTTCGACTTCTTCTTCTTCCCTATAAAGGTCGGCACCTTCTTCCTTCTTCTCTTTTCACATTTTCAACACCGCTGCCTTGTACTTGCTGACATTTCCAGTTAACATCCTTCAACGATTCATCAATCCTTTCCAAGTCTTCGACCTACTAACTAGGTATTGATTCTTCCGTCTAAATCCTTCACATAGCTTAAAATGGTTTTTACGCTCGAGTTCCTTAATCGATAGAGTGAATCGAGCCTTGATTAAGGTACTCTAAGAGTTTTTAGAGTTAAACGATGAGGGTGGAAGGAAGAGTGAGTTGAGACGAGCTTTCTAGGAAGCCGTTGGGAGATGTGTTGTGGTTCGGAATAAATCTCTTGTGCCGAACGAGATTGGAGGAAGAAAGAGTATAGGAGAAGTAGGAGATGGTTAGGGGCGTTGAATGGTAAGGTCTGGCATGACTTGCCGAACGATCGGGTCTCGTTGTTCGGGCATGGATGGTGGAAGAGAGGAAAAATTGAAGGCAGTGACGAGTGTTGAGGCTCGGCGTAATACAGGTTCGGCGTGACACACCGTATGCCGAACGATGGGATGGAAGGTTAGGGAGGAAGCATGAGTTAGTGGGGATGTTGAGTGTCGTTTCGGCCGAATAGAATCTTGGCCGAACGATGCCTTGTCGACCGCTAACTAGTTTGAACGATAGTCGGGCCGAACGAGAATTGGCCGAACAAATTTTAGGCCGAACGGTAGCTTGGCCGAACAATCATAAACTTCGAACCATACCAAAGCCGAACGATTATAAATGCTGAAACATCCTTAGGCCGACCAACGTAAATGCTGAACCATACTTAGTTCGTTCAAACATAAATGCCGAACAATCAAGGCTGAACAATCATAAACGTCGAACCATACTTAGGCCGAACAACACAAATGCCGAACAATCAATTGCCTTGCCTTATCACATAACAGAACAAAGACAAGGACTCTAGCATACTAGCATATCAAACTTATCCGAACTATTAACTCCCTAGCTTCAGTAGACATAAACCCGAACATAGATTGACTCATCGCCATAAGGCAGACTTTTGGAGACGGTCAGCGATGACGGTCTTCGAAGGCGATGATTTGAAGTTCAGTCTTATATTTGTAACCTTGTGACTTTCAAATTTCCAACGCTTATACACGATTAATTTCACTAGTTCACACACCACGCGTAGGGGGGGGGGAATATTCGTGTTGTTAATTCTAACGTTGAATATTTTTCAAGTATAGTTCTCACAAGTGCTTTGCCAGATTCACTATTTATTGGAGATGTCTAAAAAATCTAGCTCCGCCACTATCTCTGATAGGCTTGGGCCATCTTCAAAGCAAGAAGTCGCGGACACTTCAAATCCGTCGACTTCCCTCACTCATAACTTAGCTCCCGATGCCCTGGAGGCATCGATTCTCTTGGATAATCCGATCGACTCACAGGCTTCGAAGATTAACGAAGTCGCGCTTCGGCGAATATGCTCCATCCATGGAATCCCTTTTGCCGACGTGTTGGTCCCGTCGAGGCATGATCGTCCTCATCTGCCCCCAGTCGGATATAATGCTTGTAATAAGTTTATGTGCTAGATGGGCAGCGTGCCTCCATTCAATCTATCTTCGGGACGTGTTGCAATACATAGACATCGCCCCGTCGTAGCTGCATCCAAACGACCACGCATTCATATACGGGACCTACCTACTTTTCATGGCCGTCTTCTCTAGGCCTCCAACTTCCAACGACATCAGATATATTTATATGATCAAGAAGCGGAAAGATAGCCCCTCCTTTGTGTTCCTCGAGCCGTACCACAAATGCCAGATTTTGACCGGAGCATGTAGCAAATTTGCCCTGTACAAACAGGAATGGTTCTATGTGCGTTGCCCTCTTGGTTAAGCGAGGAGATGGGTTGAAGGTAGTAAGTCTTTTCCCCGAGTCGATATTCGCGCTCTATCGGAGCTATGCTTTTTCTAACTTCTTGTTTCATCTTTTTAGGTATCAACCCACGTCCTGAGGGCCGAGGATATTCTGAGACCGTCGAAGCCATTAGAGCTCTTCCTGCCGAGGAATGGGACATCCGAACCCTCATTTCAAATGAGTCATTATCGAGATTCGGACTGCTAGCAGGAGGTCATCGGATTAGTCTTCCTGAGGGCGTCTCCATTCCCAAGCCCGCATCCGGTAAAGGGAAAAAACTAGCTGAATCGTCATCACGCCATACCCCTGATGTACAGGAAGGGGAGAAAATCAAAGAGAGTGAAGCTCCTGAAACACAAGGCGAGAATGTGGGTCCTACTCAAGATCCGCCGGTCGAAGTGCATGATATTGAAACGTCATCTTCCCCTTCGAAAGGGAAAAGGAAATTGAAGTATAAGTTACGGAAGGAGAAGGTTGGCGGAACTTCCAAAGTTACGCTCATCCCGCTAGAGAAAGAGGCTTCTTCATAGCACATGGAAAGTTCTTTAAAGGGTCTGTCGAACCTTACCATTCCTGACGATCTACTGAATTATGGTTTCGATGATCCAGAAGCCCTTAAGTTTCATTCGCCCACTAGAGGCGACACGGGAGTTCAACCCCCAGTTCAGGGAGATAACACTCCAATCAGTAAAGATAAAGGAACTGGTCCATCGGGGGGGACACTAGGACACACACGCACACACGCACTTCACCATACACTTCAATTTTTTGCCGTTACCCCGATTTTTCCTAACTCGTCGTTATTTTTATTCTATGCAGGTGACATGGGGCGCTCCCACGGGTTTGATCGCCTCCACGGTTCTTCTGTATTTCACCATCCGGGACGGGATTTAGGCTCCGGTAGACGTAGGGACAGAGACGATTACGAAGATTGAGACAACCTTCCTCGTGATTCGTCTTATCGAAAGAAAACATATTCCCAGTCTTCATATTCTCATGATCCCCTTCCTCAAACTGAGCCAGACAGAGAAAAACTTCTGCAAAAGGGGTCTGAACCGGATGTTTCCCGGGACCAACATTCCGGTTCATCCAACACACGGCAATCTCGGGAACATCGGAAAAGAATAGAACTTTCAAAGCCTCCTCCCCCTGTTACTGCGGCTGACCCAACGATAGCAGAGAAGATGGTCGATCTTAAGGCTAAATTTCCAAAAATCTGCTTTGACGGCCTGAAGTTCCTCCCAGCTATTCATCACATCCCAAGGCACTTCAAGTAGAGTGCCATCGCCTGCAACAACGACATCTATGTGCAACATGACGCGTTTGTACACTTGGTCGAAAAAGTCTCGGAAGTATCCGTTGAGCGACAACAGGAAATTGACCGTTTAAATCTGGAAGCTATCTTCGACAAGGACATCATCAAGCATCAAGATGAAGAGCTCGCTTCGTTCAAGTCCAAGCTTGAAGCCGCAGAACAGAATGCTAAGGAGACTGCGGAGGCTGTTGCTCGTCTAGAGACGACCCATAAGAAAGAACTTGATGTCGCAGTCCAATGCAACGGGGCCTTAGCTCTAGAGAAAGATTCTATTCAAAAATAAAGGGATACGCTCGCCCTGCAGGTCAAAGAGCTGAAGGAGCTTCTTTCTAAGGAGAAGGAAGAAAAGATAGCGGCTCAAGAAGAGTCTCAACGGTACTGTAACGAGATCGTTGATACACGTCTCCTGAAAGCAAAGCTCGATGATGAGCTGTCTAAGGTTGAGGTGATGAAGAGCGAAGCCCGTGAGGAGGGCAAGAAACTAGCTTCCGAGGAGATCGACTCCCGTATTGAAGCAGCTGCAGAAGCCGGCAGAGAAGAGGTCAAGTGTATGTTTGACCCGCTGATTGCCGAAGACAGCGCCCGCGTCCTCATGCACCGGGACTTGACTTTCTTGGACGAGGGCTATCTTGAATCTCTAGTTGAGGCCTGGGAGACTTTAATAAATATCAGAAAGATCGAGTCGGGCACTGAGGAAGTCGATGAGGAGGCTCTAGTGAAAGAATTTCTCAGGGGGAACGAGCCATCAGACTTGTCTGCAACTATGGCTCTCTTTGGTAAAGGCTCTTCCCCGTCAAAAAAGAAAGATGACAAAGCCGGTCCGTCTGGAATCGAGGCTGCAGCCCTTCCTCCTATTCAACCGGCCGATCGGCCAGCACTTGACCCGTTTGAGCAACATGTCGGCTATGATTCGGAAGATCCCGGTCTCGGCATTCATGTGCTATCCCTCATTCTAGAGGGTGAAACTCCGCGCACAGTTGAAAGCCAGCAAGAAACCGATATAAAACTCTACTCCTAGAAGTTCAAAGATCCGTCGCTTTCTGCGATCGATTATTGGTTTTAATGTTCGTTCTTTATGTTTTCTATGCAGGCCGCTCTGTTCCTGAACCAACTCTGAGGAGCGATGGCGCCAAGGAGGAGGCGGGGAAAACAATCGATGTCGCTCATGCGGGAGTAACTCCTGGCCCTGACGCTCAAATGATCGAGGCGCTAGATGATAATAAGTCCGACACTTCATCTCCCGTTGAAGGAAGTTATGAAATCGAAATCACTGGTGCCTCAGAACATACTTCGAATGTGAGCATGAAGGAGCGACTCGCGGAAGAGAAGAAAAAGAAGGTCGAGATCAAGACCGAGCCTCAAATACTTGAACTTACCGACCCGCTGAATAGGCCTCTGAAAGTCATTCTTCCTGGCAAATCCAAACAACTGGATGTTCCTTCTCCCACTCCTGACACCGCTTCTTTGGCAAGCAGAAAATCCAAGAGGAAGCGTGAGGGAGAGGAGTCATCTGGGAAAACAAAGGAAGACAAGAAGAAAAAACCGAAGAAATAGCCACTATACTCGTTCAACGAGATTTTGTTTAGGTCCTGTAACTACTTTTGCTTTTTCGTTTTCGTAGTTTGTGCAAATAGATTTTTGACTCCAAGTTTTGGAGGAGTGGTTGTATAACCCCATTTTGGATTATTGAATAAAGTTTAGTTTCTTTGTCGTTTAAACGATTCTCTGGAATTGTACATTTCTGTATAACTGTGGTCGAAACTCAAGTTCTTATGAGTTGCGTAATTTCTCAATCCATTCTTACATTGTTCGAACATTCTTTGGAGTGGCATATTTCTCGTTTCACATTTTCGGGTACTTAGAATTTTTTCTAATCCGCGCTCCGGAGATTTAGAGTAATTTGGTCCGCATTCACGGGACTCGGAGATTTGAATCGTCTATACTCCAATCCGCACTCTGAGGACTTAAAGTACTCCGGTCCGCGCTCAGGGGACTCGGAGATTGGAGTTGTTTATACTCTATTCCGCGCTCCGGGGACTTAGAGTACTCCGGTCCGCGCTTAGGGGACTCGGAGATTGGAGTTGTTTATACTCTATTCCGCGCTCCGTGGACTTAGAGTACTCCGGTCCGCGCTCAGGGGACTCGGAGATTGGAGTCGTTTATACTCTATTCCGCGCTCCGGGGACTTAGACTACTCCGGTCCGCGCTCATGGGACTCGGAGATTCAAGTCGTTTATACTCTAGTCTGCGCTCGGGGGACTCGGAGATTGGAGTCGTTTATACTCTATTCCGTGCTCCGGGGACTTAGAGTACTCCGGCCCGCGCTCAGGGGACTCGGAGATTCAAGTCGTTTATACTCTAGTCCGCGCTCCGGGGACTTAGAGTACTCCGGTCCGCGCTAAGGGGACTCGGAGATTGGAGTCGTTTATACTATATTCTGCGCTCCGGGGACTTAGAGTACTCCGGTCCGGGCTCAGGGGACTCGGAGATTCAAGTCGTTTATACTCTAGTCCGCACTCCGGGGACTTAGAGTACTCCGGTCCGCGCTCAAGGGACTCGTAGATTGGAGTCATTTATATGAGTTCATACATCATACGGAATAATGTAACTCCAACGATTCATCACCAGATTATGAGGTACAGAAACATTAATAATTCGTGAAACAGACGGCTTCAAGCCTTTATTAATGAAAACCAACTAAATTGCCTGATTACACGGTCAAAAAGACACTAAGAGATAATGGAACAAAAACATACAGGAAATAACTGCACCTAAAACATAAAAGAAATAAGCTAAGTGTAATAACGTCGCAAATGTTCACTGTTCCATGTTCGGGGGAGTGTCATGCCATCAACGGTCGCTAGCTTGAATGTTCCCTCTCCAAGCTTCCATTCAACGACGTATGGACCTTCCTAGTTGGGATTCATACGTGATGGTACCGGGAAAACTCGTTTCAAAATGAGATCACCCACATCAAAGATCCTTGGACGGACTTTGTCGTCGTAATATCGCTTGACTCGGTGCCTATGTGCTGCTGCCCTCAGTTCAGCCTCTTCACATTTTTCGTCGATGCAGTCCAGTGATTCCAGCAAGAGGTCCTGATTCGTCCTGGGGTCATAATATGTCACCCGATATGATGGAACTTCAAGCTCCACGGGTATAACGGCTTCCGAGCCGTATGCCAATGCGAATGGAGTGTGACCAGTCGCGGACTTGTGGGTAGTTCTATAAGCCCATAATGCTGTTGGGAGTTCATCTACCCACTTGCCTCCGGCTTTTTCCAAACGCTTCTTCAGTGTGGACTTGATTATTTTGTTTACGGCCTCGACTTGTCCATTAGCTTTCGGATGCGCAACAGCGGCAAATTTCTTCTCTACGTCGTACTTTAAACAGAAATCTTTGAACTCTCTGCTTTCAAACTGCGTTCCGTTGTCCGTAATGATGGTTCGAGGGAGACCGAAGCGGCATATAATGTTTCGTACAATGAAATTAATGACCTTCTTAGAGGTGATTGTGGCTAAAGGTTCTGCCTCGGCCCATTTTGTGAAATAGTCGACTGCAACTATCGCGTATTTCGCACCACCTTTGGATATAGGCAAAGAACCGATTATGTCGATTCCCCAGATTGAGAATGGCCAGGGACTAACCATTTGTGTGAGTTCTGTTGGTGGAGCTCTCGGGATTTTCGCATATCTTTGACACTTGTCACATTTTCTTGCGTAGTCTGCAGCGTCCTGATTTACAGTCGGCCAATAGTATCCATAGCGGAGGATCTTTTTTGCTAGTGTCTGCCCCCCAGTATGGTCGCCGCATTCTCCTTCGTGAACCTCCTTCAAGACCCGCTTTGCCTCATCATGGGCAATGCATCGTAATAAGGGGACCGATAACCCCTTCCGATACATTACTCCATCCTGCATCACATATCGTGCGGCTTTTCGAATGACCTGTCGTCTTTCGCTCCTTTTTTTTGGCAAAGTCCCGGTCAACAGATATAGTTTGAATGGGGTTATCCATGACTCCATCTCGATTCCTGTTTCCCACACAAAATCAACTTTCATCGTGTTTATGCTTGGAGAATGCAAGGTTTCAACGGGAACCAATCCCATTTGTTGTGCATCGCCAGTGCTTGCAAATTTAGCCAATGAGTCGGCTTCTTTGTTCTGTTCACGCGGGACATGCGAAATGTCATAATGTTCGAGGTTCGACAATAGTTCCTGAACCAGAAAAAGGTACGGAGCAAGCTTCTGTCCCCTTGCTTGGTAGTCTCCTCGCACTTGGTACACCACCAGCTGCGAGTCACAAAAGATTTCAACTGATTTAACCCCAAGTTCTTCAACGAGTTTTAAGCCAGCAATCAGTGCTTCATATTCTGCTTCATTATTCATAGCCGAGAAATTGAGCTTCAAAGCGTAACAAATCGATCGATTTTCTGGAGTTACGAGAACCACACCAGCTCCGGAGCAACGGTCGTTTGATGCCCCATCGGTGTACAATTTCCATCGAATGGGGGGAATGACACTGTGATTATCTAGTTCGTCAGATACAGTAAACTCAGTGATGAAATCTGCTAATGCTTGCCTTTGTATGGCTCTTCGTGGCAGGTAGGTAATATCGAACTGACTCAACTCGATATTCCATTTTAACATCCTTCCAGAAAGTTTTGGTCGTTGGAGTGCCTACCGTAAGGGCTGATCGGTATAAACACTGACTGAGTGTGCTTGAAAGTATGGACGCAGCTTATGTGATGCAATCACCAAGCAATAGGCCAATTTCTCATTTTTAGGGTAATTTCTTTCTGCCCCCGTCAAACGTTTGCTAACGTAATACACCGGCTTTTGGACCCGGTCCTTCTCACAGACTAAAGCCGCACTTATAGCATGCGGGGACACAGCCAAGTATACATACAACATCTCGTGGTCTATTGGCTTCGAACGCACTGGAGGACTCTCCAGATGCCTTACCAGATCTTGGAATGCTTCCTCACAGTTGGATGTCCATTCGAATTTTCTCTTCCCTTTCTTTATTACATCGAAGAAGGGAATACATTTATCCGTGGCTCTGGATATAAATCGGCTCAGCGCAACCACCTTTCCATTCAAGCTTTGCACCTGCTTTATAGTTCTGGGCACTTGCACATCTCGAATAGCTTGAATCTTTTCTGGGTTCGCTTCAATTCCCCTAGCATTAACAATGAATCCCAAAAACTTCCCCGACACAACGCCGAAGGAACACTTCAGAGGGTTGATCTTCATCCCATAATATCTGAGTATATCGAACATCTCCGCTAAGTCTCGAAGGTGGTCGTTTGACTGTCGTGACTTCACGAGCATGTCATCCACATAGACTTCCATCATTCTACCAAGCTGGTCTTTGAACATTAGATTCACCAGACGCTGATAAGTCGCTCCTGCGTTTTTCAATCCGAAGGGCATTACTACATAGCAATATAGCCCAACCTCTGTGACGAAACAAGTGTGTTCTTGGTCCGGAATATGCATCGGGATTTGATTGTATCCTGAGTATGCATCCATGAATGATAACAGTTCGTGTCCTGCAGTGGAGTCGACCAACTGATCAATCCTAGGCAATGGGAAACTGTCCTTGGGGCATGCTTTGTTCAAACCGAAATAGTCTACGCAAGTTCTCCATTTCCCGTTCGCCTTTTTCACCAGCACGTGGTTCGATACCCATTCAGGGTAGAGGGCGTCGCAGACGAACCCATTGGATTTGAGTTTGTTCACCTCCTCTCTGAGAGCAGCGGACCTCTCCGGGTCCATTCCTCTCCTCTTTTGTTTAACCGGGATGTATTTCGGGTCTATGTTCAACATATGACTCGTAATAGCAGGAGAAATCCCGCACATATCAGAATTCGTCCAGGCGAAAACATCAAGATTCGCTCGGAGGAAATCACTAAGGTCATCAGTCATTACAGGGTCGAGTTGTGATCCGATCTTCAGTACCCGCGATGGATCGTCTCGGCTGACTAAAATGTCAATTGTTAATTCAGCCGGCGCTGCCTTTTCTTCCCTGGGTTTCTCATCGTCGTCTCTTGGATCTAGGTCTCTGAAGATCCAAGAATTATGCCCGAGCCAAGGCTCGGGCATTACTTGTCAATTATCAGTATTATGGATGCGGACGGGATTGTCCGCGACCTTTCCTTTCTCCCTCCGATGGGCCTCTCGGAGCTCAGCCACATAACAGGCACGACCAGTCGCCTGGTCGCCATGAACAACGCCTACTCCTTTGTCGGTCGGAAACTTCAAAGTCAAGCACCACGAGGCTAATGCTGCCCTAAACTCAGCCAGGGACGGTTGGCCCAAGAACACATTGTATGGAGAATCCACATCCAAAACTATGAAGGGTAGGATTTGCACCCTCCGACGCTCGCCTTGTCCCAGTTCAACTGGTAACTCAACATACCCCACTGCATCGGTCGCTGCGCCATTAAAGCCATGTATACGAGCTTTAGACGGTTTCAAATCCTTCGTTTCCATCTTCATCTGGTCATAAGCCTTCTTGAAGATGATGTTGACAGAACTTCCACAATCAATCAAAATTCTTTTCACATAAGCCGGCCCGATTGTCGTAGATATGACCATCGGGTCGATGGTGGGAGCCTCTACTTGGTCTGCATTTCTGCTCCTAAATACTATATCGTCTGTCATCACGTGCAGCTGTTTAGCAGGGGTCCCATCCTCTACGTTAGAACAACACTCGAAATCTGCGTGCTTCAGGGAACTAGCATACCGCTCCATCTCTTGCCAGTTCTTATCAGTAGGGTGAGGCCCGCCAATGATCGTGTTTATAACTAATCTGCCAACAGTCCGGGCAGGCTCCTCGAGATGATGCGGAGCTGGTGCACGACCTAGGTTGGATGTTCCTTGTCCACCTTCTTGCGGATTTTTCACAAACTCCTGTAACTTTTTCTTCCTGATCAACTTCTCTATAGCGTCGTGTAGGTGTCTGCACTCTTCCGTATTATGCCCATAAGTCTCATGGAAGCGGCAGCATTTCCCAGTCCGCTTTTGTTCTTCGGTTGACTCCTTTGGACGCGGCTTTCTGTACTGAAAGGTATTGCAGGTTGATAGGTAAATGTTCTCAAGAGACGCATTCGGCGGGGTATACTCGTTGTAGGTCGGAATTCTCGGCTTCCACTTCCCCGCTTCTCTCTTCTTCCCTTGATTTCTTCCTCCGGATTCCTTGGGTTGCCCGGGCTTGTTCTGGACATTGACTTGAACTTTTCCCGAGTTGTCTCTGGACTGCTTCACAGCAATGTTGCTTTTCACGGACTCCTGGACAGGTCCCGGTGCCTTATCTCGCCTTACCCACCTAGCTTCATCTCTTCTTATGAACTGATGTGCCTTCGAGTAAAAACGCTCTAGCGTAGTCGGAGGTTTTCCTGCCAGCCAGTCTCCAAACTCTGAATCCGGATCCACGCCTCGCATCACAGCCATAAGAATTGCATGATCATTGGGATTGCTGACTTCAGTTGCCGCGACATGGAACCTCTGCAAATATTCCTTCAATGATTCCCCAGGAGCCTGGATTACGCTTGATAAAGACATCACGTCTTTTGGACAAGTAGTATGTATCCTGAACTGTTCTATGAATTTCTTCGCCAACTCCTCGAAACTGGATACGGACCGTGGAGGAAGTCGAGTGAACCACATGGTAGCGATCCCAGATAGAGTTATCGGAAAACATCTACACTTGGTTGCATCATTTGCTCTAGCTGAATCCATCATCCATTCGTACCTCATGACATGCTGTCTGGGATCAGTCTTTCCTTCATATGCCGGGATAGTTGGCATACTAAACTTCCAGGGGTACGCTGCCTGTAGAACGATGTCTGTGAACGGAGTATGACTTCTTGACACTCCCCAATCATCGTTTGATAAGCCTTGATTCTCTTTCATCAATTGGTTGATCATGGCTGTCAGGTCTGGTGTTTGTATGGAAGGTGGAAGGTCGGAGTCTGTTCTACGTGACTGATCATGCTGATGCCTCCTCTGCTGGAGATCTACCAAATGTGTATCTCGAGGCTCGACACCGTTAGCATCTTGATGGTCTGGGCCTCCAGCCTCCACCTGCACTCCAACTCCTAAGTTTCCAGCTCCGGCTTGGTCACGGTCTCCAGCTGTCCGGACAGCAGCACCTGCCTGCGCAGTTTCAGTCTTACGGCGTCTACGCCTGGGAGGTTCATCGGACGAAGTTGAGCTGTCGGATGAGGAATAAGGAGCGGGATTGCCCCCAGCATTCTGGTGCTATTGTTGAGTGAGTTGTGCCATGAGGTTGGCGTTGGCTTGCATCTGCTCTTCGAGTTGTCTCCTGCTTTCCCTGAGTTCTCTCATCAAGTCGTTGAACTCTATTCTGGTGACAACCGACATTTGGTCCTGGGCGGTAGTCCCTGCACCTGGAATCGCTTGCTGATTGCTAGGTCCTGCTTGTTGCACGCTAGCAGTCTCGTGGGCGTCCGCATTATGAGAAGCTGATCTGGTACGTGGTCTTGCCATTGTAGAGTTATTGGTACGAACTCTGAGTAGAATCAGCGGACATCCTATGAATGAGTTGGATCTTCTTTGGGGGATTTATTCAATCCAGTAGCTTCAAAGCAGATCCTTGAGGTCTGAGAATTCAATTCTTAAGGATTTATTATTTATTTATTTGTTACATATTCATTATTTATTTAATGGTTAAGTATTGCTTCTTAATTATTAATTCTTAATTAGTGATTATATATTATTAATTAATGATTATTAATTCCTAATTATTAGTTATTAATAAATGGTTCTAAAATATTTAATATTAATTATTTAAAAATTAATTACTATTTATTAA
The DNA here is from genome assembly GCA_030737815.1 of Allium fistulosum. Classification (NCBI taxonomy): domain Eukaryota; kingdom Viridiplantae; phylum Streptophyta; class Magnoliopsida; order Asparagales; family Amaryllidaceae; genus Allium; species Allium fistulosum. The sequence continues at coordinate 1,057,471,281 of CM060907.1, forward strand.
TTACTAATTACTAATTATTTAATATTCGAAATAATTATCAATAATTAATGATTAACGATTATTTATTTATTATTTAAATATTATTTAATAGTAATTATTATTTATAAATTAGAAATTAGTAATTAGTAATTATTATTTATTTATTGATTAATTATTGTTAATTTATTAATGATTTATCATTTAATTGTTTATTACTTATTCATTATTTATTAATGATTCATTTATTTAATTATTTAGTATTAGATATTATTAATAATTAGTTTTGTTGCTTCTACTAAGTTAGAAGTAAACAGTTTTGTCTCTGTTTTAAATTCTATAAGGTGTTGTGTGATTCCATCTTTGGATTTGGTTAATGCTTTAGAAAATTTACAAGAGGTTTTACTATCGGTTAGTACCTCAAATCTTGAAAAAGTTGATAGCAGCAGTATTATGTATAAGCCTAATGTTTTTTCAGATTGTGTTTTGGTCAATGATGAATTACTGGAATGGATTGATGGCTCTTTGGAGGTGGATGACCATATTGATGATGAGTTGTTTGTCTCGTTAGATAAGATGCTGGTGATCAAGGTTGATAAGGAAAGGACTGTATCTCATTCATGAACAATTGATATGCACACCAATTCTCATGCACCATTTGTGGATTTTGGCATAGATGTTCAATGTTACCAATCTGAAGGCTTGTTTGAGATTATAGCTGGTGATAGAATGCTTGTTTCTACTTCAGTTTCAGTCATTTTCTCTTCGAAGAATGCAAGCAGGGACCAGTTTTCTGAGGGTTTTTCTACAGCTAGTTCAACAGAGAAGGCTTTGGATTCATCGGTGAAGAAAGATAAGAATAAGAAAGTAGTAGCTTCTAGTGGATCAGTTCGCCAAAGTGCTTGGCTTTGTAACTGCCAGTCACTTTCTTTTGGAGTTACCTGGTACAAGTGCCACATGTGGCACTATGAATCCAGGCTCAGGTATGAGTTTATGTTTGGGTAGCACGTTTTCTACTTATGCATTAGGCAGCCTTTCTTCAGCTGAGTTTAGTCAGCTAGCTCGTGATACTTCTTTTATTTTTTCAGATGTTGAGATTGATAGAGAGTATATTAGATGTAAGGAAATAGAGAGGGCTAGTTCAGTTGGTTTATGAGGATCATTAGTTGGAATATTAGAGGTTTGAATGATTTGAATAAGTGTAATAAGGTTAGAGCGTTCTTTAAAGACTATTCTTTTGACATTGCTTTTGTGACGCCCCACCTCTATACCCACGCTAACCAAGAACACTACGATGTAGTGCTGTCAATTAGCATGGAGAATAAGGCTGTGGAGGAGCGACCATCCATGTAACTTCTTTTTGCGAGCACCGATATGTCAGATAGAATAGAATGCATATCTTTTAAGGAGGAAATCCGACATACCGATACAAACACAAAGCTATCACACGGTGGCTATATATAATCTTCGGAAACAAACATAGAAATACTCATAACATAAATCATTCACAGACATCCATATCACAAAGGCGGAAGAAGATATGAATAAATATATAACACATGAAAGTGTACATCAGAGTAGTGGTCAGAAAGATTGACGATAATACAAAAGAATAGCATCACGTGCTATACAAAAGAATAAGTACACTACATAGAGTCTATATCTCAAATGTGTACATCCAAAAACTACTAATCTATGTAGTTAGCCAAAAGTCAGAATAATCCTGAAGAGAACTCAAGCAGAAGCACCTGTAACATCTCGGTCTGACCCGAGTATTATTTATAAGAAAATAATAAACAGACCAGTCTAGTTATAAATATCAGATGATAATGTATAGGATAAATAATATGGCATGAACATGTAACAACCATAGCGGCATACTACTATAAGTAAGTAAATGATAATCAACAAAAGATCAATCAATATCACAAGAATCTTCTCAAAGATAAAATAGGGTATCATACCCTAAACTTGTATTCATAACAAGTCAATAACACATAAATTCACCAATGCACAAAAACTGATATCATATTAATGAAAATCATGAAAATTGGTGAAGCACAAAATTCCAGAAATCATCACCAGAAATCCAGAAAACACATAAAAAGGGGGGAAGGCCTAACACATGAATGGGAGCATGAAAACTCACCTACGCGTAAAACACATGACGAGAAGCTATCTCATGGAAGCTATCCATTAAATTTTCACACAGGAATGGCCCGAAGACCATGGGGTGCTACCCCATATATGTGATGGCAAAACATCACAAAAGCGGGGTCTAGTCTCCCTTGCAGACAAAGAGACATCGCTCAATCGCTAGTCTAAATCACAAAAATGATCGTCATGATCATAAAGAAGTGTCAATTACACTAAGCCAGTAAATATATGAGTTTAGCTTCATGTCCCATAACCACTAGCTTAACTTAAATATTTACAAACTGTAGACCTTCACTATAAAATTGTCACAAAAGGGTTCAATCGAACAAGTCCAAGAGCTAACCGACGAAGTAAACGCAAGCATTTCATACCACTCGTTTTACTAAGTCGTTTAATTCGATTTCTCATCCGAGTGAAGTAAAGGCTTGTATATACTAATAGGTTGGAAAATGGTTTAGGAAAAAGAGCTTTGTAATAAAATAGAGTTGAAATCGCTTTGATGAAAGAGTTTTGATATTTACTACTAGTATTGAAACCTTCATATTTTTAAAGTGACAAATCACAAAAATGATTGTAGAAACAATCTATCACAAAAATTCACATTCGAAGACGTGAACAAAATCCAAGGAAATCAGCTCAAAATGCATCAAAGTGGAAGTTCTGTTGAATGTTTTTCAGATAAGATCGCCTACGGAGGGGGGTCCAGGGGGGTGGCAACCCCCTAGGTGGGGGTGCGGGGGCAACGCCCCTGCTACAGTGTTCGACCTGCCATGGTGTACGACCTAAGTGAAGACAAGCGGCCTACAACCCAAAGCAAAATGAGGTCTAACGACCTAAGGGTTCACGCGACCTAACACAATGCTCGAGCGACCTAACTGGAGCAAGCGACTTATAGGTCATACGACCTAATGGTGAGCGACTTAAGGGAGGCGAGCGACCTAAGGAACTCGCGACCTAACCAGGTAATAAGGTCGAGCGACCTAAGGGGAAAGGCCAAAGTACGCGACCTATGGATTGAGGCAGGACCGAGCGACCTACGACCTAGGCGACTCACGACCTACGACCTACGACCTAAGGCCCGCGCGACCTAGTGAAATAGCAGAGGCAATATTAGGTCGGAGACGACCTACGACTTAAGGCCAGCGTGACCTAAAGTTTTAACACGCGAGTGGCTTAAGATGATCGAGCGACCTAAAAGAGACGCGACTTAACTCAAGCAAGCCGAGCGATATAAGGTCGGGGACGACCTACGACTTAACGACCTAGTGCTATAGAAAGATATTAGGTCGGAGACGACCTACGACTTAGCGCCTCGCGACCTATCGATTCCAGAGTGAATTTTAAGGCTGGAACGACCTATCCCTGTGTGACTTTTCAACGCCAACGACCTAACCTGGCCGACCTATGAGTGCAGAACGACCTAGCGGCAGTTTTTCCACAAAAACACTAGAAATTTGGGTTTTTCGCCAATCCAATCCAAACCAAATGCAAATGTTGATGCTAAAGTGATAGGGAATCATTCCTAACAGTCCAATGACAGTCATAGGCAAGATGTGAGATTAAAAATCTCACCTTTTCCATGAAATTGATGTTGGAGAGCTTAAGAGCAAAGCAAGAATCAACCACAAGCTTGAATCTATGTTCTTCACCTTGAATTCGGAGTTTGATGTTGAATTTACTAAAGATCTTGAGCTTGGAATTTTAATTTCCCTTTCCCTCCACCATTTTTGAAGAAGCTTGAAGTATTTGATGAAGTGATGAAGAGAAGAGGGGGTTGGGCTGAGTTAGTGTGTGTTCAGCCCAAACCAAAGTCCTAAGCCAAAAAGTGACGAAAATTTCACTATCTCCAAACATATCGAAGTTTACACTAAAAAAGATCGCAAACGTCATTTTGAACTCAATGGAAGTGGTCTCGAGTCCTAATTTGACCGTATGCAAAAAGTAGCTTTTCGGACTAACATCCGACTAACGATATAATATTTAAATAAAATATTTAAATATAAAATGATAGATATGCGGGTTGTTACAGCTTTACTTCAGGAGACTAAAATTAATTGCCCCGACATTCGTTTTTTTAGAAGATTAGGCTGATTTCACTTTAGAAAATGGGTTTTTTTACCTTCAATGGGTTCTTCAGGGGGATTAATGATTGGATGGCGAGATAATTATTTTAAATTACTTCAATGTATTGTTAAATAGCATTCTCTTCATGTTATTCTTATTAATCTTTCTGATAACTCTTTTTTAAATATTTCTAATGTTTACGGGCCTAATTCTAAAATAAATCGGAGAATTTTATGGAATGAATGCTTAGAATTTAGATCCTTTGCCCCGGGTTCATGGATTTTGGGGGGTGATTTTAATGTTACGCGTTTCATAGGTGAGCGTTTTCCTAGAGAAGGGGATTACTCTGCCATGGAGGAATTCGACCAATTTATTATTAATTCTAATTTGATTGAAATTCCCCTTTCTAATAGAAAGTTTACTTGGAGTAACGCTAGAGAGTCTCCATCCATGGCTCTTCTTGACAGATTTTTTGTTAGTGATGAAATCGAAGACAAATTCCCAATCTATAGAGTCACTGATTTACCTTATACTTACTTCGATCATTGTCCAATTATTCTTAATTGTGAATACCATAGGGTTATTATTAATAATTTTAAATTTGAAAAGATGTGGTTTTTGGAATCTAACTTTGTGAATCTAGTTAAAGGTAAATGGGTTTCTTTGAGTTACCATAATTTCAGAAATAAGGAAAATTTTGCAAAAGCTTTTGTTTCTAAACTTAGGGAGCTTAGGATTTTTCTTAAAAATTGGAACAAAAATGTTTTTGGCAATCTAAAAATTAAAAAAGATAATATTCTTAATGAAATGCTTAAAATTAATAAGGTAGAAGAATCTAGATCTCTAAATATAGGTGAACGTAATATTCTTGCTAATTTAAAAGATGAATTAAATTCTATTTTAGAAAAGGAGGAGGTTATGTGGAAACAACGTTCCAGAATTCAATGGATCAATGAAGGTGATAATAATACCAGTTTTTTTCATAATATAGCTAATGGTAGAAAATGTAGTAATACAATTAACTCAATATTTGTTAATAATATATAGTTAGTTGATCAAAGAGACCTTAACAAGGCTTTTACAGGCTATTATAAGGATATTTTAGGTTCTAAAATCAAACATAGAATCAATGTTAGTTGGATAGATCTGTATCCAACTGATTCTATTGTTGATTTATCAGAGTTAGATAATCTTTTTACTGAAGAGGAAATTAGAAAAGCAATTAATGACATGCCAAGTGATAAATCCCCGGGACCTGATGGTTTTCCTCTTTTATTTTATAATACTTTTTGGGACGTTTTAAAATTTGACTTAGTTAATATGTTTAATAATTTTTACAATGGTAATTTGCAATTAGGGAGATTTAATTTCGCAAATGTTATTTTGTTACACAAAAAAGTAGGGGCAAAAAACTTAAAAGATTTTAGACCTATTTCTTTGATTAACTGTTCAGTTAAAATCATTTCAAAAGTTCTAGCTAATAGATTTAGTAAGAGAATGAATGAATTAATCGATTGTTCACAATCGGCTTTTATTAAAGGGAGAAATATCACTGATGGAGTGGCAGTGGTTCAAGAATATATCAATTACTGTTGTAAGAATAACATAACTTGTGCGATTTTAAAACTTGATTTTGCTAAAGCTTTTGATTCAGTAGATTGGGATTTTCTTGTAGATATTTTTCATAGGGCTGTTACAGTTGAACCATCAACAGCTCAATCGTACCAACCGTTCATGCGGTTACCATCTATAATGGTAACGGTTGAAGAATTCGATAACCGCGGTTAACCATACCAACCATACATAACTGTTTTGTATAAAAATTAGAAATTTAAGTTAAAGGGATAGCTTGTAGATTAATAATACGTGCCTTCATGAACTCATAACATGTGCATGCATATTGGTCATTTTATAAACAAATAAGTAAATTTGCAAAAACTAGTTAGAGCTATATGAATTTATCATCAATAATGCATATGATCGAACATATATGTACAAAATACTTCAAAATTGAAAACATGACGGTTAACCATCATAAACGGTTGTGGTAATGGTTATAATAATTTATAACCGTCAACAACGGTTACGGTTATGGTTGGTGGTAATAAAGACGGTTACTGCAACCATAACACCCCTAATTTTTCATGCTAGAGGTTTTAGTCATAGATGGATCTTTTGGGTTTTGAATTTGCTTAGAACTGGAAACTCTAGTATTATGGTTAACGGTGTATTAGGTAATAGAATTCAATCTAAGAGAGGTTTAAGGCAAGGGGATCCCTTATCACCTTTATTATTTAACTTAGCTGCGGATGTTTTTGCTAAAATTATTAAAAGATCAGTGGATAATGGATCTCTTGGACGTGTAGGCAATGAAATCTCGCGTAATGGTTTATCGGTTCTTCAATTTGCTGATGATACCTTACTTTTTTCTTCCCATCTTCGTAGACACATCATTACCCTTAAGTTTATCCTTTACAGTTTTGAACTTTTATCTGGTTTAAGAATAAATTTTGACAAAAGTTCTGTATTAGTTTTAAATGATTCTGATAAAGTTGATGTTAACGCTAAAAAAGTGAACGCTAACACCCGGTGTGTGTGGTTGAGTTGTGAAAGCACCACCCGCGTGACGGGAACAGAATTTAAGCAGTAAAATAGCAGAAAAAGCAGTAAAGGACAGCAGTTTATAGTGGTTCGGCTTGAGATTAAGCCTACGTCCACTTTGAATCTCTTTATTACTGAATCCGGTTACAAATCGATACAAATCTCTTACGAAAACAGTACAATTTGATTACAAGAAACAATCTTGACTACTAGCTCAATCTTCGACGATGAAACTCGATGAATCCGTGTTGGATGTAAGGAATTCCTCTCGAAGCTTGTTATAGCATCTCGAATGTTTGAAGATCTTTGATTGCTGAATGAGTGGAGATTTCGACAGAGTAACGGCGCTTGAAGAAATGAATGGCCAAAAGTCCCCTTTTCGTTGGAGTTGGAGCTCTATTTATAGGATCGGTTCTGGGTGAGATTCTGTTCGTCAAGTCCTAGGTCGGAGCCGACTTATAGCAAATCGTAGGTCTTAGGTCGGCGACGAGATAGGAGTTCTTGCCTTTTATTTACTCCTGAATACGAGCTATTCAACTGCAAGTCCTAGGTTGGTAGCGACTTAACGTAAGTCGTAGGTCTGAGGTCCCTTAAGTCATCAACTTGGCAACAGCCTTAAGTCGTAGACTTTTTGAGTCGGACCACTTTGACCCGTACACTGTTAGGTCGGAGCATTCCTTGACTCGGAGCATTCCTTAGGTCGGTAACCTACTTAAGTCGGTCTTAGCTCTTAAGCGTACGTTGTTAGGTCGGACCTATAGCTTAGGTCGTATGCTGCTTTAAGTCGTGACCTGTTGAGTCGATATACTCCTTAACTCGTACGCTTTTAGGTCGGAACCTTCTTAACTCGATAGGTCGTAAGTTCCCATAGGTTGTTAAGTTGTTAAGTCGGAAGCCCTTGTTAACCCGCAATTTGTTAAGTCGGTAAGCTTCCTTAGGTCGTAGCCTGTTAGATTGGTTCATGCCTTAAATCGTAACTGCCCTAGGTTGTAACCCATTGAGCCGGAATCCTCTTTTAGTCGTTATGTCGTAAGTCTTAGGTCGCGAACGAAAGAGGATTAACATTTGCCCCTTGAAGTATATGCCTAAACCATAGGTCATATGCTTCGATTCTCTTAACTCTCTTTGGTTAGGTCGGAAACGACTTAACATACGCCTTAGGTCATACACCGTACAGGTCGACTCGCCTTCCAGTGTATAAATAGTTAAGCCATCCTCCCTCTCTCTCACTTATTGTTCTTCTCGAATCAGCCATTGATGCAATTTAGAGCTTCCAGAGATAAATTCCAACCATCCAATCGCCGATCATCTTCCTATTATATTCCGTAAGTCGATCCGATCTTCGTTCACCCATGTCCATTGTCGAATTGATAACCTCCCAATTTCGACTTCCACTTGTTTTTAGGCGCCGCGATTCATTATGAATAATCCTTCGATTGTCCTGCAATTGCCATCGACCATGTTGTAGCTGTGATAGGATAATAGTACATCGGATTCGCAGCAAATCTGAGGCGATTCGAATTGACTTTTTGGGTGATCCGATGGTGTGATGGAATGAGGATCGCCATTGACAGTGAGGCTATTGGGTTAATGGGTTAGGGAGGAAAATTGGTTGAGGTACTGGCCCGGTCATGACTTAGTGATTCCGTGTGACTCAGTGACTTCCATGGTTCAAGTCGGAACCGACTTAACAGTTTCGAGCGACCTAAGTTTTGGGTCGCTTCCGAGTTAGGACTTGGAGGATTTCTTGTTGCCTTGAATTAGGGCCTTTTCTTCTTTCTCCGACTTAAGACTCGGGGACTGCTGACCTGATATGCCAACGACTTGTAGTATAAACGACTTACCTTAGCTCGCCTCATAACCTTTAAGTCGTTGACGAGTTAGCACATATGTTGTCTCGAACTGAAGCTTCATAGCTCTATAAGTGTTATGGCTGATGACCCAAAGAACTAGAGGACCAACGACTTAACTTAACCCATAGGAAATTTTTCTTAAGTCGTCACCGAGTTAGTACTTGAGTCTTCGGCGACTTAGCACTTGACTTTTAAACTTTGCCTGGACTTCGAACTGTTGAACTATGAACTGTGTTGCATGTATTTCATTTTACAGATTGCATCCATTTGCAAGCTAACAATCCTGCTTAATATAACATTCACAGAATACTGGGTCGAATATACTGTCACTGACTGCCCACATCGAATGACAGATTAGTTTGATAAAGAAAAAATCAAATTGAATGAATATGAATGAAATGTTGTACAATAATCAATTCAAGTGAAGTATTAAAACAAGACCGTAATAGTCAACTGAAACTAATTTGTCTGTATTAACACTGCACTTGAACATTAACAAGTTCCGAAATTTTGTAATTGATTGGTTGTCAGCTAGTTTAATTCCATTTATGCTTGCTCTTTTTTTATTAGCTTTGCATAGCACTCCACACTTTTTAGGAAACGTGTACCTTCACATTTGAACATTCAGCTGATTGTGTAGAATGTCTTCTCCACAAGAAGGAATAGAGCAAGTTGAAGAGACATTTCCAGTTGCTGTCCTGCTGAATGATCCTCCAGAAAGGACTCCTACCACTCTGAGCCATAAAGTCTTTCGTCAATTATGCATCCAGTTTGGCATTGCCGAAGTTGACGCTTTGTTCCCTGGAATAAATGATACTGCTAATAGGCCGCCCCATGGCTTTATCGCAGTTAACCGCCAAATGTGTTTGAGTGGGGCTATCCCCCCATTTAACGACTGTCTTCGAGAGCTTCTCCTTCGACTATCTATTTCCCCTTTTCAAATACACCCCAACGGCTACTCCATCCTGCTGGGACTATGTGTGCTTTTTAGGAGAACGCTGGACTGTTTTCCCAGTTTTGCAGAAATTCGTTATCTGTGCACTTTCGCTAAAAACAAAGATCATCCTTCTATCACAGTCGTGAGGAGTGCTAGAAATCGTAAGTTGATCACCGGTCTCCCTAAGAGTGTTCATAGTTTCCTAAGCCAGTTTTTCTATGTTCGCTGTCCCCCGGGGTTTTACGCTATCTGGAGAGTAGGAAGTAAGATCACTTGCCTCTGTTTCTCATGTTTTTTCAAACTTACCGAAGTCCGAGTTATCAAGTGCTAACTTTGCCTTTTTTCTTTCCAGCACTTCCTCCTCCTTCTAGAGATCCCGGTCACAAGGTGACTTTTGAGAGGCTTATGGCGGTGCCGGTTGAGGAAAGGAGTATCCAGTTTCTATTGACAGACGAATTTTTACATCAATTCGGTCTTTTACACTCTTCTCACTTTACCCAGCCTCGTGAAGTTTCTAATCTTCCAGCACAGACATCAGATGCCCCAGCTTCAACGGAAGAGATGGCTTCAAAGGAGCCAACTGTAGACACTGCATTAGTAAAGTGTTCTACTTCTATTGGTGTTGCGGGAACGTCCAGCAAACCGGCACTTGCTCCAATTATTGAAGAGGAAGAAAATCCTCGAATTTCTGAAAAATCAGCCGATGTGGAAGTTGAAAAGGAGAATTCTGCTGAGTATCATAATGATGACACCTTTGATGACTTGAGTGACATAATGATAACTTCTCAAGAGCTTTTCAAGGATAATATTCCAAAAGCGAACTCTCCTGTCGTTGAAGCGACTTCCTCTTTGAAACAAACTTCGACGCCTTCTACACCTGTCGTCTCCGTTCCCACACTAAAGCGTGGTTTGTAGTTTGACGCACGTAGTTCGCACGCCGCACACACTTAGGATTTTTCAGCACTTATAAGCATTTATCCTCTTTTTCTGGAAATTTCTAAACTTTACTTCTTTTTCGGTTTTCAAATTCTCCGATGGGGCGGACCGGCTCATACTATGACTCATTTCAGTGCCATGGAGGTCGTGGATCATATGACTTTAGGAAATATCTTGGTGACCAGAGAGAGACAGATGAGGAAAGGGCTCAAAGGAAGGCTCAAGAAAAATGGGATTATGAGCAGCGGCAGAGAAGAAGAGACGCTGATCGATATGATTCTTCTTACAGAAGTTACGATTCCCATAAGCGAAAGTCTTATGATGACAAGGGGAAGACTCATATTACAGACGAATCGAGCAAACGGTCCAAGCCAAGTGACGCGTCTGTAATTTTTGAGAAGACTGATGCTCCTATCCCTTCTGATATTCCGGTCGGCTCTCCTCCTTTAAAGAAAACCGATATCCAAACGATCATCAGCAGGCCCCAATATCAGGTTAAAGACGACCCTCCAACACTTCAAAGCCGGTTTCTGAACTGGTGCTTAAAAGGAGTGCGTTTTGACCTGGATTTGGTCCCAATTGATAAGCAAGACATGCTTAAAAGTCTTGATGCAGTTAGGCTTAACATTGAGAGGATGTCGCAATGGCAGAAACTTGTTGATGAACTCCAGAGAGTCAACCATATGAATCTTGAAAACATGCTGACTCTGGAGAATGATAAAGCTGAATGGGATAAATGGTGCAAGCAGCATGACGCGGAGATGACGTACATCGCAGATGACAATGCAAGGCTTGAATCTGAAGTTAAGCAGCTTAAGGAAAATCTCGCCTCTTCTTCTGCATCACGTACTCAAAAAGAATAAGTCTTTCAGAAGCAAGTGCGGGATGCACATGCTACACAAAGAGATGTCGAAATGAAGCTTGCCGCCGAACAGCACATTGCTGAGAAATATCGCATAGAAAATGCTGAACTACGGGAAAAAGTTAACTCCCAGAACGCGGAGATTGAATTACTGAAGTCTCACCTTGCTAACGCTGAGAAAGAGCGTGATGAGGCCGTTGATGGTCGAGCTGCAGCTGTCGCCGAAAAAGAGGCGGTCGAGCAATCACATGAGACAACAAAAGCTAACATCAGCTCCACCTTATTTGACTTTTATCTTCACAGCGTTCTGGGTCGTGGGAGCCTCGCTTTTCTGGGTCCTGATTATGAAATTACTCTGGCTGAAGTGTGGGAAGCTGCAGCTGATATGTTTAAAGGTGCCAGCTATGATGAAGCAGAACTTGAGGCACGCTATCTTGATGATGCGGCTCACGCCGCTCTTGTTAAAGGGAAAGAGCAGCTTGCTAAAGCACGAGCTGAATCAACGAGAGAAGAGCTTCCAAAAGAGGAAGCTCCTTTAACTGCCCCTGTTCATGTTTCAACTTCGGCTGATGTTACCATTATGGATTTCAGCTCCCATTCTTCACTTCCAGCTAAAATTGCCCAAGAAACTGCGACCACTCCCACTGAGGATGAGGCACCGGACGATATTGAAGCCGAGAAATTTGAGATTGAGCTTGCGAAGCCAACTCCTCCAGGTAATTTTGGCATCGTCCCGGGCCCAATGAACCAGTTATTTGATTTAACCGAGTTTGATGACCTTCTTACTTGTTACTTAAACTTTAGTGAACCGATACCTTCTCTATTTTCGGGGGATGTTGATTTTAACTTCTTTTCTTCTACAGCGGAGGCACCAAACACTGCACAAGTTTCCACTCCTTCGGTTGCCGTTCCTCCATCTTCACAGATTACTCCTCCTTCTGCTTCCCAACCGGGATCACAGGCAGATAAAATCGAAGCTCTTCAAGGCCTGGATGATCCGGCTGTTTCGCAGGAGCAGAAGGCGGAGGATCTTGAGGACATCGAGAAGACCCCGGAGCAGTCTCTAGATGATGACACGAAGCTTTCAACATTGCTTGCTACTCCGGGGAGCGAATCTTCTTCGAAGAGGAAGGGGAAGCGTGCCATAAGGAAGAAGAAGAGAAGTGCTTCGACTGGGGAAGACAAAACAGAAGAAGACCCAACCACTCCTCCTTCTCCGTCCCGCCCATATCGGATTCCGAAATTAACTATTAGGCTAAGCAAAGGCTCCAAGGGTGGCGGGAAGAAGGAATGACAAGCTAGATTTTCTACTTCTTATTTTGCTTTTTACATGTATAGACCGGAGATTGTGCGGGTACCGGTCCCTGCTTTTGCTTTTTTGAGATATCTGCACATGTAAAGAATTTTCATAGTACTAAATAAAACAGTAATTTTACTTGTACAAATTCTTGTTTATGTGAGAACGCATCTGTTTCCCATTTTTAGTGTAGAATAAACGATTCTTTTTACTTGTACAAACTTTACTTTTTTGTCTGTGTTTTGAGAATGCATTTATTCCACATCTACTTTTCACGGTATTGTAATGAACTTGCGGTATGTTGCTTGCGTATTACTTTTATTAATGTAACCGAACTGTATAGTGTTGCCCCCATACCACAAGTGCATTGCAATATTTCTAGCTTTTACAAGACTGATATTTTCACTCCAGAGAATAACAATTCCACTTTTAGGGGAAGAATCATTCTGCTTTTAATAGAGTATAAATCGTTTTTTTTTGGAGAAATTTTTTTTTTCTTTCTTTCTGAAGAACACTTCAACTATCGAGGATGATCACTTTCATTTGTCAAAAAAGAAAGTAGATTTCCCTATGCAGTGAAATGAACTTTTCTGAAAGAATTTTGTAGCATTTCAACCTTTTTAGGAGGAAATTTTTGAGATGAACAAGTTAACCTTCCTTTGAGAGTTGAACTGTGCTTTCGGAGAAGGCTTTTTGTTCGAGTATTCTATTTTGGGACATGCCTCCGAAGAGGGCTCCTCTTAAAGAGTTGTGCCTCCGAAGAGGTCTTGTGCCTCCGAAAAGGGCTTGTGCCTCCGAAGAGGGCTTGTGCCTCCAAAGAGGGCTTGCGGTGCCTTGGGAAAGGGCTTTTGCCTCCGAAGAGGTCATGTGCCTCCGAAGAGGGCTTTTGCCTCCGAAAAGGGCTTGTTCCTCCGAAGAGGGCTTTTTGATTGCCTGAAAGTTACTTTCTCATGGTTGGATGGATCTACGGGGCGGACGCAAGTTGTTTGGTTGGATGCTTGTTGGCACAAACGATCGCAATCAATTAACAAGGGCCCTGTTCCTTCAGCTTGGGAAGGTGCCCCTCCGGTGATTCCACCAATCTTTTTTGATTGAGAGAGGTACTTTCATTTTTTGGCGTGCCTCGTTAGAGGGCTTTGTTGACCTTTGAGAAGAAACGTTGGTTGGTTGTTGTGCCAGGAAGGTTGCGTCTCAGGGGCGAGTAGATCCACGGGACGGACGCAAGCTGCCTGATCGGATGCATCACGATCAGTTAGCAAGAGCCCTGTTCCTTCCGCTTGGGAAGGTGTCCCTTCGGTGGTTCTTACCGGCCCTTTTATTGAGAAGCATACCTCCTTTTGGCTGCTTCTTTGTTTGCTTGGCAATGTTCTCTCATCATCTGCTCATTAGCGATCTTTTATTATCGTTTCCAAGCGCATCTTCTTTCCTTTTACAAGTAAATTGCCTCATCCGAAGGAGTGGACTTCACTGTTGGACGACTTCACGGGATAAACGCGAGTTATCTAGTTGGATGTTTATTCATATCAACAATCTCAACTAGTGAACGAAGGTTTGTCACAGTGGAGTCACCAACTTTTTATGTGAAGTTCTCCTTGTATAGGATTTGAATTTGGAATTTTCTGTCGCTTGGTATTTGCGTAATAGTTGATTTATAGAGGTCGCTTGGCTTTGTGACGAGCAAGCCTTGTTATCATGTCCTGCAATTTTGAATCGACATTTTTTTAGCAATATATTTAAAGCATTTACATATTGAAATAAAACAGGCATTATGAAATAGTAAAGAACACAAGATTTATAGTGGTTCGGCCAAGAATCGGGCCTACGTCCACTTTATAGCTTTCATTCATTTACACTGATTTACAATGTTTCACAATACAACTGATACATTCATCATCATTTTACAATTTTGAGCAGAACTTTTTTAAGTAAAATAAGGGCGTAAGTGGTTGCTGTTCCAGGCTCTTGGAATTGTTATTCCTTCAACAGTTATGAGTTTGAAAGTGCCATCAAGAAGTTTGCTGCCTATGATATATGGCCCTTCCCAGTTTGGCCCAAACACCCCAGTCGCTGTCATGATCCTTTTCAAGACTAAATCTCCGATCTCAAAGCTGCGTTGGCGAACTTTAGAGTTGAAATGCCTGGCGATCCTTTGCTGATAAGCTGAAACTCTGAGCCTAGCTTCTTCTCTTTTTTCATCAAGAAAATCGAGTGCTTCAAGTTGCAGCTTTTCATTTTCAGCTTCATTGAAGTGAATTCTTCTGTGTGAAGGAACTTCTACTTCCACTGGAATCATTGCCTCTGACCCGTATGCCAGTGAAAATGGAGTGTGCCCAGTCGCAGTTTTGTGAGTAGTTCTGTATGCCCATAGTGCTAATGGAAGCTTATCGACCCAACCACTTTTTGCTTTTTCGAGTTGCTTTTTGATGGTTGACTTGATAATTTTGTTCACTGCTTCCACTTGCCCGTTTGCCTGCGGGTGAGCCACTGCTGAGAAGCTTTTTCGAATTCTGAATTGCTTGCAAAAATCCTGGAACTCTTCACTTTCAAACTGAGTATCGTTGTCTGTGATTATCTTTTGTGTCACACCATATCTGCAAATGATATTCTTCGTTACAAAATTTATCATCTTTTTAGAAGTAATGGTGGCCAAAGGTTCAGCTTCAGCCCATTTGGTGAAATAATCGACAGCAACAATAGCATATTTGACTCCTGATTTGGCAACTGGTAATGGTCCGATTAGATCTATCCCCCAAATAGCGAATGGCCATGGACTGACCATTTGTGTTAGTTCAGTGGAAGGTGCCCTTGGAATCTTTGCAAATCTTTGGCACTTGTCGCATTTTCGGGAGTGGATAGCTGCATCTTGATTAATATCGGGCCAGAAGTACCCATATCGGAGGACTTTCTTGGCTAGAGTTTGACCGGCTAAATGATCTCCACACTCTCCTCCATGTATCTCGGCTAGAATTGTCTTGGCTTCTTCCTTAGTTACACATCGGAGCAGTGGCATTGAAAATCCCCGTCTGTATAATCGGCCATCTTGAATTACATATCTTGACGCTTTCCTCAATAGTTTTCGACGTTCCTTAGAACTTTCTGGCAGGGAACCATTGAGTAGGTATTCTTTGATTGGAGTCATCCATGATTCATGCTCTTGAGACGTAGCCATAATCCAATCAACATCCATTTCATCAATGCTTGGAGCTGACAGAACTTCTACAGGAACTAATCCCAGTAATTGAGCTTCTCCGGAACTTGAGTACTTTTCTAGAGAATCTGCCTTCATATTTTCCTCTCGAGGTATGTGGCTTATTGAATAGTGATCAAAATCATTGAGGAGTTCGGAAGTTTTTGTCAAATATGCAGGCATATTTCCTCCTTTGGCTTGAAATTCTTTCTTCACCTGGCAAACAATAAGCTGAGAATCGCTGAAAATCTGTAACACTTTGATGTTTAGTTCCTTGGCGATTTTTAAACCGGCAATAAGTGCTTCATATTCTGCTTCATTGTTTGTTGAAGGAAATTCCAGTCTCAATGCATAACATAATGATCGTCCTTCGGGGGTTTCAAGTACAACTCCTGCCCCAGAACAATAATCATTTCTTGAGCCGTCAACATACAACTTCCACTGTATTGGAATGCAGTCAGTTGTTTCTTCCTTATTGTCACCTTTTTCAGTAGACTCCGCAATGAAATCTGCTAAAGCTTGTCCGTTGATTGCTCTTCGGGGGTGGTAAGTGATGTCATATTGGCTAAGTTCAATGTTCCATTTCAAAAGACGACCCGAAGTTTTAGGACGAAACAGGACTTGCTTTAGAGGTTGATCAGTAAGAACCTTGATAGGATGAGCTTGAAAGTACGGTCTCAATTTCCTGGAAGCAATTAGCAAACAGTAGGCGAGTTTTTCTATCTTCGAATAATTCATCTCTGCCCCAGTGAACCGTTTGCTGATGTAATAGACTGGACGCTGTACTTTCATATCTTCCCGTACAAGTGCCGCGCTGAGAGCATGAGATGAAATTGCTAAATAGATGAAAAGATCTTCACCATCACTAGGCTTGGAAAGAACTGGAGGCATTTCCATATGACGAATTAGTTCATCGAAAGCATTCTGGCATTCAGGAGTCCATTCGAAATTTTTCTTTCCTTTCTTTAGAGCGTCAAAGAAGGGAATGCATTTGTCTGTGGCCTTGGAAATGAAGCAACTCAAAGCAGCGACTTTTCCATTGAGACATTGCATTTCTTTCTTTGTTTTAGGGGCTTTAACCTCCCTTAGAGCTGTGATTTGAGTAGGATTGGCTTCGATGCCCCTGGCGCTCACAATGAAACCCAAGAATTTCCTGGACTCTACCCCGAACGAACACTTCAATGGATTGAGCTTCATTCCATACTTTCGAAGAATTGCAAACATTTCCTCTAGGTGACCCATGTGGTCTACAGCTTTCTTTGACTTTACCAACATATCGTCGACATAAACTTCCATGGTTCTGCCAATCTGAGGTTTGAACATTGCATTGACGAGCCTTTGGTAGGTTGCCCCAGCATTCTTCAATCCAAAAGGCATAACTTTGTAGCAGTAGAGACCCACATCTGTGATAAAGCTTGTGTCTTCCTGATCCGGCTCATGCATCATAATCTGATTGTACCTGGAGTAAGCGTCCATAAATGATAACAACTCATGCCCAGCTGTTCCATCCACCAATTGATCGATTCTGGGCAGTGGGAAGCAATCTTTAGGGCAAGCTTTGTTTTGATCTGAAAAATCGATGCAAACTCTCCACTTCCCATTTTCCTTCTTAACAAGTACTGTATTCGAAACCTAATTTGGATAAGTGGAGTTTCTGATGAAGCCGTTGTCCATGAGTCGATCGACTTCTTCCTTTAGTGCTGTCGACCTTTCTGGGCCTTGAGTCCTTCTTTTCTGTTTCACTGGCGTGAATTTTGGATCAATGTTCAGAGTATGTACAGCAATTTCAGGGGAGATCCCACACATATCAGCATGACACCAGGCGAACACATCCAGATTGGCTTTTAAGAATGATATCAGCGTGTTTTGAACTGTTATGCTTAGTTGTGAACCCACATTGAGTAATTTGTTTGGGTCTTTTGAATCAACAGATATTGGTACTGTTACTTCCACAGGTACCACTCTATTTTCCCCTGTACTGGCTTTTCTGGGGTCCATTTCTTTCCTTACATTGCTGTGTTCGCCAGTACAGGGGCCACTCCGTAGCTGCTACAAGGTTGGTTCTTTGATGTGGAGCGGAGCTACCGCATCTTTCCCCATCTCTCTTTTTTGGGCCTCACGGAGCTCTACAAGATAACATTCTCGCCCCGCATTCTGATCTCCCTTAATGACAGCAACCCCATTATCAGTGGGAAATTTCATTGTTAAGCACCACGGAGCGAGGACGGCCCTGAAAGCAGCAAGAGTAGGCCGACCCAAGAAAGCATTATAGGCAGAGAATCCATCAACAATTACAAAGGTTTGCTTTCGAACCAACTTCTTATGCCCTTCGCCCATTTCAACAAACAAGTCCACCGTTCCAATTGGCTGTTTCAGCTCTCCTGTAAATCCGGCAACCTTGTGCGAAGAGGCTTGTACGTCTGTCATCGAAATTTTCATTTGGTCAAATGTCTTTTTAAAGAGTATGTTGCACGAGGCACCACTGTCAACCAACACTCTTCTGACAATAGCCGGCCCAATACCGACAGAAACAACTAAAGGGTCCTCAGTAGGAGCTTCCACATCAATAGAATCCCTGGCTCTGAACATAATATCATCATGAAAAGTCTTCTGCTGCTTTAGAGGTGAAGCATCTTCTAAGATTAAGACACTTTCTTCAACTGGGGCATACTTCAAAGCTCTAGCATACCTTCCCATTTCACCCCAACTCCTGCCAGCCGGGTGAGGTCCTCCTGTGATCACGTTGATAACAGGTCTTTCCTTTCCAGCAGGCTTCTCTCCTGAATCAGATGAATGAGCTGGGGGTAACTGTCCTTGGTTAGATGAAGACGGGTCTTTCCTATTCCTCTTGACGTACTGCTGCAGCTTATTCTCTCTTAACAATTCTTCAATCAGACTTTTCAAGTGGTGGCATTCGTTGGTATCGTGGCCTGGTTGATTATGAAATTTGCAAAATCTTCCGCTTTGAACAGCATTTTTCCCAACTTTTACTGCTGATGGTTTTGGAAAATCAACAGCATCCTTAGTGGCGATGAAAATATTTTCCGGGGTATCAGTCAGAGGAGTAAAATCCGAAGGTTTGAGGAAGCGGGGCTTTTTGAGATCTTTCTGCTTCTTTCCACCATTACTTTCCCTCTTCTGATTTGCAGATTCTTTCTTGTTCTGAACTGTAGCATTATTTTCCACCACTGTTGTCACAACTTTAGCTGACGCGGAGAGATTCTCTAAGCGCATGAACTCATCAGCCTTTTTGTAGAATTTTTCGAGCGAATTTGGTTCTTTCATTTTTAACCATTTTCCAAACTCGCTAGACTTGTCAATAGCCCGCATCAAGTAGGTTAAGACCATTCGCGGTTCTGCGTTATCAACTTCTGCTAGGGCTAAATTAAAGCGATTCAAGAAGGATTTATGGGCTCTCCAGGATTCTGTTCAAGACTTGAGAGAGACATTATATCCTTTGCCCTTGAGATGTATAATCTGAATTGTTCCTTGAATTTTCGGGTCAGATCAGAAAATTGGTCGACAGATCGCACGGGAAGTTTGGTGAACCAAAGTAACGCCACTCCTTCTAAATATACCGGGAAATACCGGCATTTAATCTCGTCAGTTGCTCTGGCACCAGTCATGTGCCAATCATATTTGTATAGGAATTGATTTGGATCACTTGTTCCTCGATAAGTAGGAATGGTGGGAGGAACGAATTTTCTTGGAAACTCGGCTTTTAAGATCCTTTTTGTGAATGGAGTTTTACTCGGGGCGAATCCCCAATCATTCTCATCCTCGTTTCTTTGCATGCTTTTCTTCATTATCTGCCGAACCATGCTAGAGAGATATTCCTCATTGTTTAGAGATTCCGCAGAATAGACCTCGGCCATCTTTTCGGAGGTTTGTCCAGGTAAATGCTCACGGAGAACTGGTGACGGCCTGGATCCTTCAGCCTGGAGGGGTGCCCCTTCAGCAGCACCTGATCCCCCTTGAGGAATATTTCTCCCTTCGGAATTGGGAGCAGCATTAGCAAAGTTTTCCTCATTACTTACTGGTTTTTGATTAGCCCCAAATAGAGCATTCAGCTTTTCCATCATCAGATTATTCTGAGTTTCAATCTGCTGGTACAGTCCGAATACAGCAGCATCTAACTCTTGTCGCGTCACACCGACGCTTGGAGCTGCCTGATTTGGAGAAAGAGAAGTGGCAGTATTGTCACGGTCATCATCAGTTCTGACAGACTTTCGTTTCCTTTCAGGAGCCATTATGTCTGATAGACTTCTGGTTTTGTAGGAAATTCTTTCCGCAAACTTCTGTGAAGCAATGGTGAGTAGTAGCCTGAGTTGGGTTCTCAGTGAAAGCACCAAAATGTTAACGCTAAAAAAGTGAACGCTAACACCCGGTGTGTGTGGTTGAGTTGTGAAAGCACCACCCGCGTGACGGGAACAGAATTTAAGCAGTAAAATAGCAGAAAAAGCAGTAAAGGACAGCAGTTTATAATGGTTCGGCTTGAGATTAAGCCTACGTCCACTTTGAATCTCTTTATTACTGAATCCGGTTACAAATCGATACAAATCTCTTACGAAAACAGTACAATTTGATTACAAGAAACAATCTTGACTACTAGCTCAATCTTCGACGATGAAACTCGATGAATCCGTGTTGGATGTAAGGAATTCCTCTCGAAGCTTGTTGTAGCGTCTTGAATGTTTGAAGATCTTTGATTGCTGAATGAGTGGAGATTTCGACAGAGTAACGGCGCTTGAATAAATGAATGGCCAAAAGTCCCCCTTTCGTTGGAGTTGGAGCTCTATTTATAGGATCGGTTCTGGGTGAGATTCTGTTCGTCAAGTCCTAGGTCGGAGCCGACTTATAGCAAATCGTAGGTCTTAGGTCGGCGACGAGATAGGAGTTCTTGCCTTTTATTTACTCCTGAATACGAGCTATTCAACTGCAAGTCCTAGGTCGGTAGCGACTTAACGTAAGTCGTAGGTCTGAGGTCCCTTAAGTCATCAAGTTGGCAACAGCCTTAAGTCGTAGACTTTTTGAGTCGGACCACTTTGACTCGTACACTGTTAGGTCGGAGCATTCCTTGACTCGGAGCATTCCTTAGGTCGGTAACCTACTTAAGTCGGCCTTAGCTCTTAAGTGGTAGATTATCTTAAGTCGTACGCTGTTAGGTCGGACCTGTAGCTTAGGTTGTATGCTGCTTTAAGTCGTGACCTGTTGAGTCGATATACTCCTTAACTCGTACGCTTTTAGGTCGGAACCTTCTTAACTCGGTAGGTTGTAAGTTCCCATAGGTTGTTAAGTTGTTAAGTCGGAAGCCCTTGTTAACCCGCAATTTGTTAAGTCGGTAAGCTTCCTTAGGTCGTAGCCTGTTAGATTGGTTCATGCCTTAAATCGTAACCGCCCTAGGTTGTAACCCATTGAGCCGGAATCCTCTTTTAGTCGTTATGTCGTAAGTCTTAGGTCGCGAACGAAAGAGGATTAACAGTTGAAAACTTAGTTGCTAATACTCTTAATTGCAAAACTATGAAATTTCATTTTGACTACCTCGGTTTTGTGATTAGACCCACCAAACTCAAACATGACGATTGGATTATTATCATTGATAAAATTAAAAATAAGATTTCTAACTGGAATGGGAGATTTCTATCTAGAGCTGGTAGACTAGTTTTAATAAATTCGGTTTTATCAGCCCTTCCGATTTATTGGATGACCTTGCATTTATTCCCGGATTGGGTTATTGATAAAATTGATAGGATTAGAAGAGATTTTCTATGGAGTGGTGAAAATTCTAATAATAATATTAAATGTCTTGTTAATTGGGAAACTGTCTGTAAGGCCAAAAAGGAAGGTGGATTATGTGTTATTAATTTGCGTAATATGAATTTGTCTCTGTTAGGTAAATGGCTTTGGAAGTTCAATGATATAAATGATAATGCTATTTGGAAAGAGATCATTTCTAAATATTACTATAATGGAAATAGCAATTTATATCAAATTGCTTCTCCAGCCACTCAAAATATATCTAACTTTTGGAAAAACATATTAAAATGTAATGAGATATTTAATTTAGGAATAAATACAGTTGTTCACTCTGGTAATCGTACTTCGTTTTGGCATGACCGTTGGATTTCGATCTTGCCTCTTAAGATTGAATTTAAGGATCTTTATGAAATTTGTAACTTTAAGTATGCTTCAAAGAAGTTTATTCTCCTGAAAATGATCCTCCTTGGAATTTCAGTTTTAACAGAATTTTAGTTGATACAACTTTTAGACAACTTTCTTTGCTTTATGCCAGATTAAATCTTTATAATATTGATAATGTCAATGATTTTATTAGTTGGGAATGAGATAAAAGTAAGAAATATACTTCTAATTCTTTCTACAGATTCATCAATTTTTCAGGTACAATAAATAACTCTTTCAAATATATGTGGAAATCTAATGCTCCTCCTAAATCCAAAATTCACATGTGGTTAATTCTTCATGGAAAACTTAATACAATCAAATTTTTAAAGAGAAAAAATATTCAAAATGGCAATAAATGTTATTTTTGTAATCAATATCTCGAGGACATTAATCATATTTACTATAATTGTATGGATTCTAACTACATTCTAATTAACACTCTTAAAATTTTTAACTTTATTATAACAACTAAAATTTAGGATTGTGAATTTTACTGGAATATTTATAGATTCAAGTTCAAAAAAAATATTAGATTTTTACTAGACACATTATTCATTATTATTAGTTGGTTTATTTGGTTTGAAAGAAATCAAATAATTTTCAATAATAATAATTGTCATTTAACAAATTGATTTTTACAATTTCTTCATTTTGTTTTAATTGGATCTCTAATCCCAAATATAAATTAGCTAAAAATATCCTTTTCAAAAGTTATCTTAATAAGGTTAATCATAATATTAATTTATTTAAACACAACAATAATTTTTTTAACATTAATAATAGTATTATTAATATTTTCTCTAATTTAGATAATGTCTTCACTTCTAATCATAACTTACTTTTGATTAAAGGTTCATAAGATAGATCCGTCTGAATATTTGTACTTGTCTCTGTTAGGTATTGGCTTTTAGGTATTTTAGTTTATTCTGTTATTGTCCAGTTAGTCTTATTTAGGTTTTTTTTCCTTCCTTATTAATACATATATATGTATATTTATTATATAAATATACATATATATGTATCATTCTAATTTTTTTCTTTAGTCTTTTTCCAGTTACAAGTATGGGAGATAGGATATCAGGTTCACTTTGCAGGTTTTCATTTCTTCAGATTGTTTAGACACCAGATGGTAGAGAGGTCAAGAGAGCAGAGAGGGTCCCCCTTTCTCTTGTTTCAGTGGCTTCAGAGCGGTTTCTCTTTTCAGCAGATCCACTTCAGAGCAGATGCTTATTCAGATTAGTCTGGGACGTTTTCCAGTAGTTTTTTTGTATTTCCTCTTGTTTTTTAGGTACTTCTAACACCTCAATATCGAGCGGTGGCCATGCCGGAGCTTGATATCGGGGTGTGATGGGTGGTGGCCTTGCCGGAACTCATCTTAGGAGTACCTGAGATTTGATATATATATGTTTTTTTGGTTTTTTGTTACCTGCCAGACATGTTGGCAGCACTTTATATTAGTGATATATATAGATTCGCATGTGTGCTCTCCTCTTTTCGAAGAGGATCACATATTTTTCTCAAAAAAATAATTACTAATTATTAACAGTAACCATTAATTTTTAGTAATTAAATTTTAATTATTATTAGTTAATTATTAATTATTAATTATTTAATTAATAATTATTATTTGATTATATTTACTAATTACTACAATGATCAAACCAAAAAGGTTGTAATACGCCTCTATTTCAAGTGCCAACAAAAAAAATTATTGGAAATAGACATCTATTACAACTGGTAAAAAAAAGTTGTAATAAACATCTATTACAACTGACAAAAAGAAATGTTGTTGAAAATAGACATATGTTACAACTAACAAAAAAAAAGTTGTAATAGACATCTATTACAACTGACTAAAAAAGAGTTGTTCAAAATAAACATCTACTACAACCGGTAAAAAAATATATTGTAATAAACATCTATTACAATTGGAAAAAAAAAAGATTTGTTGGAAATAAATTTATTACAACTTTCTAGAAAGAATGTTGCAAAAGGCCTTTATTGCAACTGACAATTTGTGACAGTTGTAGAAATATATTTGTAATAGGATCTTTTTGTTGTAATGATTGCTATTCAATAATAAAGTAATAAGTGCGAGCGCTCTTCTCATTTTTAAGTATCGCTCTTTTATCAAAAAAATAATCATTCATAAGCATAGACCCCTTTAGGGTACAAAATTACTCAATAGATTTTCAAGGAAAAAAAAATCTAGTTAATCTGATTAAAACCAAGTGGGCAGACGTACACATATGTACGTATCAATATATATTAACTTTTCTCGATCACTCATCATGTTAATCAAAGAATATTCACTATTAAGCACAAAACGTATCTACATATCGATTTGAATAAAATATACCATAAAAACCATGCATGCTTACATAAGTGAGGTATACAACACAAATTATTTTTGCCACGGCATAGCTTTGGACAAACATGAAACATGCCCATAACCCCTGAGAAGAATTGAAATCCAAAAGAGCCTTTTCAGAGCTTTTGTATTGTATCACAACATTAATAATTATTTGATGATGATGCACATTCATTTATTTGATACATAGTAAAATTTATAATTGAAATCAGACTTTTAGTATCATACAAATTCATTCATTTTACTTCATACGAAAGAACTAGTAATATCATTGATAATTAGATTGAAATCATGTGTCATTAATTATAAACATAACCTCCATTTGTATGTAACTTAAACCAATTCTAGTTTTTATTTGGAACTGATTTATTGTATGTAAATCGTACACAACGTGGTATATAGTTTTGATACATTCATAACCGATTTATAATAAAAATTCATGCATTCTTTGAATATCACACAACACACGTGTACTCAAGTATAGAATATATGTTGCATCGCTTTGTCTTCCTTGTTTTACCTGGTACTTCTCATCAAAGCTTGATAATATAGTATTACTATATTATCGAATATTATACAAATAAGTGTTTGAGTTTGATAATATAGTAAGCAGATGAACTTTTATCAGGTAATCATTGAAAATTGGTTCATTCAACTCAAAGCTACCCCACAGTTAACAATTCAGGTAATCAAATTACGTTTTATATATATATATATATATATATATATATATATATATATATATATATATATATATCATCAAAAAAAAGGTTGGATATACAACAACCCAAATTGCATATGTTGTGGGTGTTTAGACAAGGCTACAAACATGACACCAAATGATAAAATAAAAACCAATTAATAGAGACTGTGAACTCTCCAGCAAGTTGAAGAAGATAAATGCCTTATTATACCGGTATGGTCATCTGAGATTCAACATAGTAAAGGAGTTGTTCAATTTGATAAACATATTGGAATATCTTCATTTGAAATCCTTGAAAGACTGGTTAAAGAATATATGATTAGGAGAAATATATTTTTGCGCTCATTTACAAACTAGTTAATCATCACTATTTTGGGAATTAATAAATCAAACTACTAACTAACAGAAAACGGAAAACAATATGCAAAATAACCTTTGACTGAAATGTAGAGAATAAAACTAAAAGGATAGAATACCATTATCTGCAGTAATCCATATAAAGAATGATGGTTTAATTAAGCATTCCCTCGATGAACTCATTACCGTAGAGGCCCATGAGTATTTCCTTTTCATGATTTTAAAATAATTGATAGCCAACTTCTTGTCTATGAGCAAATTTATATTATGAAAGATGTATTTATTTTCAATTATGACAAAAAGATAAAAAATTCTGTTATGTTTATTTTGCAACTGATAAGTATGTCATCTACTTCGATAAATTGTTGTGCTAATCTGCTGATATATAGATCAGACTATAGTTTGATTCAACCAAACTTTTAGGTGTTTAGTTAACTGTTTTTATTGCATTATATACTTTGTTAAAGTTGCATTTCATGGTAATAAAGATGAATTAGTAACGATCTATGTAACGACCACCCTACAACTCTGATACTCATAAAACCGAATAATACGCTGCTGAAGCATCCGGTCGATTTAGGATGATGGTTAAAGGTAAGAAAAGAAGTAAAGAAGATGATAGAATTGAAGAGAAAGAAAAAAAATCATGCAATCGCAGAAACTGTCGTATATCTCGCATCACATCGAGTAAAGTATAATAATTATCACAGATATAAAACAGACCAAACAGTAGTAACTACTTGAACCACATAATCAAAGTACACAGACTCGTACGGTATACAAAACAGTAATATAGTTTATACGGTTGATAAACAAACTCAACTGATAAACTGTCTTTAATAGTAGTAAGTCAAATACTATCAAAGCTCTATAGTGTCACACGGTGGAATAAACAATAATGAGCCTAAAATATAGATATGAGAAAACATCCCCTTCTGCTAGTCCATCTGCACACTCCATGTGCTAATTACACATGCTATCTAGTCTACTCATTTAAGACACTACAACAAAATACTCATTTCGTAAATATCAATGCCAGTTGTGAAAGACCTATTGTAACTGATAACCGCCAGTCTTAATATGCGAAGTTTCAATAAGGTGATTATATTTTACAACTGTTTGTGACAATTGCAAATGACCGTTGCAAAAAGAATTTTTACAACGGTTAAAAGCAGTTATAATATGTTCTTTTACAACTGTAAATGCCGGTTGTAAATATAAAAATGAAAAGAAAAAAACAATTAACTACAATTTATGTAGAATATATTATTCTATTGTAATATCGTAGAATATAATAAACAAATAGAAATTTATTTCAACAAATATTATATTTCAATAAAATTTTAATAGTACACACAAATACAACAAAAGTTCACAAATTTTCATACACTATTCATATACAACAATTTCAACTCTCACCTACAACACATTTTTTCAAATACAATATTTTCTAATCTCATTTTTCAAATACATTATTTCTACACGAATGCGAAGTTTATCTTCTCACTCTGGCCCTTGTCCAGACGGAAATCTGCTCTACCTGTCAACTAATAATGCAGTTCAAAAGCACAAAGCAATAACCAAGCCAAACAGCAATACACAAGGCAAGCAAATGCATGTACAAGCAAGCACAACACCAGGATTGTCATTTTGTAACGATTATAACTGTTGGTAATCAAATTCTCAACGGTTATAACCATTGGTAGCAGGTACATTATAATTTTTTTTACATATTTTGTAACGGTTATAACCGTTCGTTGGAAATTTCTCGCACACATAGGTAAATAGAAAAATTACCAACACTTATAAGTGTTGCAAATTTGATATAGTTGAATCATGTCTTATTCATCATCTAATAGTACTTCATTCAACTACATCTACACGAATTTATAACAATAGAAAACACGAAACTAAATTTCAAAACTAACATATCATCAAATTATAAAAAAATATCAAACGTACGAAATAGTACATTTTAAATTCTACAAAGTTCCTTGTGACAACTTCAAATTTCACTACAACAACATATCTAGAAGCTTACAAACAACGAATACCACACTCCGGCCAAACTACAAAACTACCATCAACCAACTCGAACAATGTATAATGACCATTGTTGCCTTATACATTGTTGCATTTCAGCTAGAGTTGAATTCGTTATTCTACTTTCTTCATGTATTTGATTTTGTTGCATCTCCATTTTCCATCGCTTATCTTCATTCTCTTTGTAATTGATAATTTCTTTTGAAACTTGAGTGAGTTTTATGTGCTTCGCATTAGATGTAGAACTAATTGCACGACAATAGCTTCTTTTTTTATCATTTCCAAAAACTTCAACAACGACATCTCTTTCAAAATCTTCCAAAACACGTTAACTTGTGAAATATATGATAATTAAGAGTACTGAATAAATAAGAATGTTTTAACCTTGAAAGGGCCATTATCAGTTCTAAAACTGATACTAGGAACATATTTCAACCAAATAGGAAATCCATCCAAACCAGCATAATTAGTAAATTAAATCTAAGGTAACTTTTTCAAAAATAAATAAATCCACGAAAGTCAATATCTTTACCCAAAATTTCATTCTGCACAAGTGTAGGGTTCAATGCGGAAATGAACATATAATCTAGCTTGCTTAGCTAGCTTGATAAATCTCACCAAATCATATCTCCCACCAAAATAATACTAACAAGAAACCCAGAAAAAAAATATCAATTGCAGAAGTAATCTACATAAAAGGAAATTTTCAAACTTCGTAAATTGCATACCTGGCCAGGAGAAGGTTCATGCCCATTCCAAAACACGTAAGTTTGTATAACGTCCAAACCACCATCTTTTGCCTTTTGAATCAGATCAGGCCACATCTGAAAAAAAATGTCCATTCAATCAAAATCAGTTATTGGTCACAATAATTACATAAATGAGCAAAATGTAGAAAACTATGAAACTGCATTCTACCTCGGGGGGCGCTTCTTGGATAATGAATAGAACCAGAAATGAGAATTATTCTCTGCCCATTCACAATAATTGATCTATGATCATATGTGACAGATGAAGTTACTGTTAGTGGTGAGATTGTAATGTTGATTCCATTCTCTAATTAGCGGAAAAGGAATCGACAAAATCGGATAGTTAAATCAAAAGTTGCTACTGTAATTGTTAAACATTTTTAAGGTAAAAAAATTCTTATTGTTGTAACATATTCACTCATCATAACAGGTTCACTGTTCTTTCATTTGAGATAGCTAAATCAAAATGTTCTAGAAGCTTACACATAGACTGAAATGTATTTTAGACAATCCAAAAGAAAAGTTGTCAAGACTACAAGTAAAGCTAAGTTCATGTGAAACTACTATGAAATAAACTAACATCTTTACCACTATTTCCAATCATTCAATAATATATCAAATGATCAAAATGAACAAATGAAAGTTGATGAAAACACTTGTACTTATTTAATTTTCGTTTTCTCCTGAGCGACAACATAAATATATTGTACCGAACTCAGTTTGACATAATCAGGTAATCTCAAAAGAGCAGCTCTGGTTTAACATATGTCATATGTTTCTTTAGATTGGTCAACCTATGTATGACCCAGATATAGAAACTTGAACATTAACCTCTTACCTTCAAAATATTATTGAGCAATACTACTAACAAACATTTACTACAGAAACTGTCTTGTAGGGCGTATGAAAACAAATAACTAAAAATGCAGGAATAAAGAACTCGGATCCAGCAAAGAAAAAGTTGGCCATGAAAATATAATAGTGTACCTTCATTTAACCGATTCAAGTACTCTAAATGAATCCATAATCCTTCTCAACTCATTTTCCTCTTCTACAAATACGTTCTCAGGAGTCTGCAACCTAAGTTCATATAACTGGTTGTTTCCAACTCCAAGAACAGATAAATACCGCCTGTCTCATTCAAGACGAGCAATTCTATCTTGTGGCATAACAGCCAACTCATTGTTATTTGCATATGATTTGATATTCACCTGCATATATTATGGCACAATTTTAATATTCACAACTGAAGATTGTTTTTAATCAAGGAACGGGTCCTACTTCCTTATTGTCAAAGTAGCAATAGAAAAAGTCCTAAACTAGACATACTATAAGGAAATAATTATAATGTAACCTTTTCCTTATATATTAGAAAGTATTTCGATCCAAAATGTGTGGAGTAAACCTATGTTTATTTGCATAAAAGATACATATCATCTCTTGCTTTTATTAAATAAGTACCTTATAATAACATTTAAAATATATTAACCTAAATGTAGACCAAAGAAAGGATAGTTAAAGCCAAAACAAATTTCGTTCCCTTTTTTTTAATTAACAAGTCAGCCAGCAGCTGATGCAGACACCACTTGATTCATGGATCGACATTGCTTCAAACGTACATCATTATGAGGTTTTTAACTAAAAAGGGCATCCATATGATTCATAAAGCCAAAATAATGGCTTATCTACCATTCAGTCTACTGTTAACAAATCGCCCCTCCTCTTAGCTGTTTTATTTATATACTTTAATGCCAACAAAAAACCACCTGAGGACTCTAAACTTGCAAATTTATAACCCTAATTTTTCAAATAATACATTGTATCTTTGTTTGACAGATGGCTGTATAGATTCAAATTTCTTGGTATAACTAATGAAGTTGTTGGCAGCACAACTACAATAGATGTTTCAACTAACATGATATTCAGTCATCCCAATTCTGAGTTGAATTAACTTTTGAGGATATCTGTGTTTTTGATGTAGAAAAAAAGAGCATTAATTCAGATGGAGACTGGGTAAGATTGAAAGCAAAATAATTTATGAACAAGAATAGGAAAAGGAGAGGACGTAGCATGATTAACAAGAATAAAAAAGGTGAAGACATAGCATTATTTAAAATGTTATATAACACCTCTGAGTGTAACGACCCTGAATTTTTGACATTTAAAATGTGAATAATTAATTGAGTTTAAATATTCGAATGATAATTTAAATTCGAAGTTCAAGTATCAGAATGAATTTGGCGAGTAAATTATTAAATTTAATTATTGAAACTGGGTAAAAATTTGAATCTTCAGTTTTAAGCAGATTAAAAATAATCTGAAGGCTTGGAAAATTTATATTGATAATTCTGGAGATAATAGAACTTTCACAATTGAAATTGAAACTGTTTTGTTCAGTTTTGAAATTTAATCGTTCGAATCGATATTTAAAAATAGCGTTCCGTGGCACAGTCTCGGAATTCGACGAAACCAGTTCCATTGGATCTGTAATATTTTATTATTATTGGATTTTCGTTTTCGTGGCTTTCAGAGTTATTGTGTGATCGTACGATAAGCAAACACGTTGATATAATATAACAAGATATTTTTGAATATAAAATATAAAGGTTAAATCAGTAGCCACCCTAGCATCTGATTTCCGTCGACCTAGTTGTCTCCTCTCGTACAAAACAACATTATCTCGTTCCCCCCTCTTCCTTTATCTGTTCAAAACATTTCAAACGAAAGAGAAATAAAACGAACGAAATAAAAATGGCAGACAAATCTCGTTCAAAGAAAAACAATGGTCGAGCAAATCAAAACCCTCTTTCACCTCCAGTTTTTGTTCATGAGATCACTTTGCAAATAAAAAAAAATGGAAGCACACGAGTTCCCCTTTCTCGTTCTAATGGCTGAAGCCTGAGAATAAAAATCGCAATGAAGGCGCTCGCGTTCGAGCAAGCGAGGCAGTGGTCGTGGCAATGTTCTGGGAGGCACTCGTATAGGCGAAGTCGAGCTCGTCGCAAGGCAGTAGCAGCGGTGGGTAGGCCGCAGTAACGTTCGCAGGTCCAGTTGGGTTTCGCGTGGTCGGAGCTGTAGAAGCAAGGAGGAAGCGACTTGATTTCCGTTCGAATTAGGGGAGGCTCGCAGGGGCTTGGGCGGCGACTGGCGTTAGCACGTGGAAGTGGAGGGTCGCGATGATTTTCAGTGGGTGGCGCGCGTGAGCTCTAGGTCGTGTTCGAGGGTAGTGGGTTCGACTGGCATAGTCGCGATGGTCGCAGTGTCGAGATGTGCATTTGAGCATCTCGATTTTTTTTCCAAGCAGTGAGGTATAACTGTTAATCTGAATTTATTTAAACAAATATTCATATGTGGATTAGGAATGTAAACAGAAAAAAAAGAGATGTTCCAGTTTCGGTTTAAAGATGTACAAAGTATATATATATATATATATATATCTTCAAATAAATATATTTTCATTTAAAAAGGATATTGATTTTAAACAATTTGAAGATAATAAAATAAAGCAATATATTTGTTTAGTTAACTTATTTAAAATTTATTTTAATTACTAAGGGATTATTCAAAAGGAAGCTGGTTTGGAATTTAAATTTTTTTTTTCGTTAAATTTAAATCATCAGTTAGATTAAAGTAAAATAAATTGTAAAACAAAAATTTATTATTCGATTTATTTTGAATATTAATGAAACCGTATAAATTGTTTATACAAGGTTAAAAAATCAAGAAAATCGAGTCAAGCTGGAATGGAAATTGGATTACAAATTAAAAGCTAAGGTGAGATCTTCTCACTCAAATTGAAAAGTGGAATTTTCAGTTATTGTTTGTTTGCTGTTGGATGTGATATTAGATATAGTAGGATATATCTATATATATATATATTGGATTGATTGATTTCCCGCCTCGTATAGCGGATGAGACCCTATTGCGCCATTAGTAAGCGGATGATATTTTTATAAAAACCCATATACCGCGATATTCCACCTCGAAGTGGAATTGGTATTGTGCTAACATCTGTGGATGCAGGGAAACAGGTTGGAGGGATCCAACAGGACATTGAACGTAGGGACTTTCAGTCCAAACCACTATAAAAGTTGTTATTTACTTTATGCACTATTTCCTTTCGGCACATATTATTATGACTCTATAATTCATCACTTTATTACTCCGCTTACTACATCACATCTCCGCAACCTCCTAACCGATACTTGACAATTAACAGATTCTCAGAGCCCTACCTTCAAATTGTGGGGTGTTGGTGTATACAAAATTCTGCACTAACATTTTTAGCGCTATAAGGAGGGACCAAACCTCCGTCATTTGTCCCCTCTCAGAAAGTCCAGCGACATCATCCTTCCGGCCATGACTAACCTAGAGAATGAGAAATTAACCTCAGAATTACCCCTTAACCTCCGCATTAAACTTATTTAAGAAGATAACAATGAGAGATTGATCACCCTCGTCTCAGAAAAAAGAGCATGGCCAGGAATATGACCCCATTTATGAACTTCAAGCTCTCCAAATTCGGCATCTTTTAGAGTATCTCCAAGAATCCCTCCAAGAGTTTACTCAACTCATAGGGACAATTAAGCTATGGTAAATAAAATCAAGGATTTGAGTATCATGGTAACGGTAAATAAAGGTTCATCTCTTCCAACTAAAAGATCCTTCCCAGTTGTCCCAGCTCTTCTACCTCGAAAGAAGATCAAATGAGACCGAATCGTTACTCCTCTTAACCAAAGCCTATCTCGGATCTTTCTGGAAACTTGTGGAAAGCTTCACTACCCAAACTATCCCCCTTCACTCAACAAAACCCAAAAGGAAAGGGTTATTGTATTTATCATCAAGTGAATGGGCATGAAACAGATGAGTGTTGAAGTCTTTCTCAAGCCATGGAAAACTTCATACAGAAAGGGAGATTGACTGAGTTTATTAAATAGTTACTTAAATATCTCATCTTTATAATTATCTCGCTTTGTTTCTATGTTTCAGGAGAATTCTATGTAGACTCATTCAACTGAGTATATATATACGTCCCTTTTTGAAGAAAAAGAATACTATATGGATCTTTATATTTGAAGAAATCTCTCATCAACGCTCCTTTCGGATTTAGCTCTTTCCTTTCTCGGTAAGTGTAATTTAGTCTTGGTACCTATAAAATTTAATCTAGTACATCCCCCATTTTAGTTATTTTCAATTGTTGTGTCTGCATTTAGAGTCCAAGTGTCGAAACTCTTTTATTGATCTGACGAAGTCAATAAAGAGTTTCGCTTTTGTCTTAAAATATTAATTCTCTTAACAATTCTCTTTCTTAAACTTAAAGTAAATATATTTCCTACCAAGCAATAGAATATACCAACTATTCGATTTCAAAATTCTTTTACAAAATAATCTGAGAGCACTGTTTTCAAAGAATTTATATTTTTCTTTTTCAAGTTACAACATGCATTAAGTATAACTATTAACTTAAAATAATTTTAGATGGCCGACACCAGCCAAAAGTAGCTTTAGATGGCCAACAATAGGCAAAAGTGGTTATAGATGGCCGACACCAGCCACAATTGGTTATAGATTGGGACCCGATGATAAAATTGGTAGACCTTGCTATAAGAGCATGCACACAGTGATGCACAACAAAGTGTAAGGCCAATATCACCTGGGTTCAAAAGATGTCGAAAAGTAGAATGTATGCTAATAATGAGTCATGGTCAGTGGAATCATGCATTGAGTAGATTTCCAATTAGATTAGAATATTGGATGGATTCCCAATTAGATTAGAATGTTTGGTATATTCCCAATTAGATTAGAATATTGGGTCGATTCTTAATAATAGTGAGCCATGGTCAAGTATTACCATGCGTTGGGTAGATTTCCAACTAAATTAGAGTGTTGGGTAGATTCCCAATTAGATTAAAGTATTGGGTAGATTCCCAACTAGATTAGAGTGTTGGGTTGATTCTCAATTAGAAGAGTGATGAGTAAATTCATAATAATACTGAAACCTAAGGAGGAAAGTTCCTAAGCTAGAATGAGCATTGGGTAAGAATCCCAGTCAAAGCTGAAAGGATGGCATCAAGATCAGTGAATAAGAATATCAGATATATTGATACGAAAAGGCATCATGGGGCAAAGCACCCCGAGATAGAATTAAAAGAACAAGCAAGAAGGCCTAAATTGAAAGAGTAGGCCCAACGAAAGGATAAAAGGATCTCAAAGTTATAGAAAGATTATCCAAATAACTATCAGGATATTTAGAATACAATATGCACAAAAGAAAGAGAAACGATTTCATAAGCCTTCGTATAATTTTCTAATCCTAGTCTCGGCCTCCTTCATAGCCTCCTTCTTACGAGATCAAAGTGTTTCTCCATCTTATCATATGTCCTGGATACCCATTCTTTCCTATATTCTGTGAATGAAATCGTTCGACCATCTCAGGTGCAAATAAGAACATTTGATGTAGTGGATACTAGAACTAAGGGAGAACTCCTCTCGGGTTGAGGATGAGGTATAGAAGGGATAACTATAGCTCTATAAGAAGAAGGAAATACCATAGCAGCACGACCTCTACCTCTACACCTTTCACGAGCAGCAACTGTAACTTCGTTGGTACTTGTGTTCTCAGTTTCAAGCTTTCGAAGTTTGAATACCAAAAGGTCTCGGTGGGCTTCATCCAGCTGGTGTCTAAGAGCAAGAATAGATTTTCATATGCTAGAAACGGCAGATTCCGAAGCCTGACTAGTGACCGGTATAGCCTCCAGGTTAACAGACATCTTCTTGGAAACACCTTCGAAAATCCGGTTTAAGAATTTATTATCTTTAAGGACAGCATGAATGCTGATATCGAGATTAAGGTTATATTTTGTTAATTCGGCTATTTTATCGTCGAGACTTTATTGCAAAGAGGCGCAATCCCTCTATAGTTTTAAGTAGTTGGGACATAGTTGCCCCTAAAAGAGATTCAAGTTAAGACCAAAAAAGACAGATATCATAAAGGTAATTCTATTTCATTCCGTGGAAGAATAGTACAGATAATATAAAAATAGAAAGAAAAAAGGGAAAGAGGTACAGAATTCATGGTCTTTGGAGATAAGCAAACTTCTCCTTAGTGGCTAAAATAATCTTAAGACCTCTACTACTAGTATCAGCTAAGGATCCCAAGGGTCTTGCCTTTTTGGAAATGGTGATATCTTTCCCTAAGCCACTTTTCGGTATAGAAAGTTTCAAGGGAGAAGAATCTACTAGAGGCAGTTTAAAGTTAGCTTCCAGAACATATTGGGGGACATATTCTGAAACATGTTCACTTTCAGGAGTCCTCCCTTCAGTAATGGCTAGAGGAGGTGGAGTTGCACTTCAGTAACCCAGAAGAGCCTCTGGAGTTATAGTCAGACTTGGATCATAGAATCTTTGAAGGAAGGATAACCTTTTGTTTTTCAACTGTGGATCCCTTGGATGAAGTTTAGAAAGATGAGAAAATTCTTGAAAGACTTCATCTCGGTCTTCTAAAGCAAGTTTTAATTGACCCCTAAGGTATAAGATTTGATTAGTTAACCTTGTACCCCTAAGCCTAAGAAACTTAATGGGTTTAGCATAGATTTTGTCATGAGATTCCCGTACCTCTTCAATCTTACATTCCTTTATCTACTAGATTTTAGTTGGGTTTTAAGGGTACCGATGTTGCTAGTAGTTTCGAAATTATGGTTTGACTCCTCTTCTATAATACTTCATAATGCGAAAGTGAAGTTGAATTTTTTCTGTTTAAACATGGTAAAGGGAAAAGGTGTTTCAAAATAGACATAATAGGGATAATAAGGAAGAAATTCAAACAAAACCAAATAAAAATACCACCAAGGTCCACAGCCATCATGAACAACAACAAAAAGAAATTGTATCAAAATTATGACAGACCAGAGTTCAATAATCATGAGTAGGAGATTCTTAGAGTTCAGAACCATGACTTACCTCTCCACCTTTGTCACCTTTCTTCGCTAGGACTGATTTTTCAACACTCGCCAAGGCCAGAGCTTTCTCATACTTCAGGGAGAAACTCTCCTCGATCCTTTCACCATTAGGGTTGAAGCCCATGGAAGTAGTCATCCTTCTGTCCCGATTGTATCTATAAGCGCTATAGAGAATCTTGAAGGCTTTAGCAGCAGCTACCTTCTCGGCCTCCTCCTTAGTAATCCAACCCAAGTTCTTCTTAACATGTGCAAGCTCATCCTCGGCTGTCTTATGCTTGGCCTCCGATCTCTCAAGGCCTTCTCCTAATCAGCAACCTTCCTCTTAGAAGGCCTCAAGTCCTAAAGGCTTTTCTCCCTTTCATCCTAGGCCTCCTTAAACTCAGCAAACTCTTTCCTCAAAGCTTCAGCCTTCTCCACTTCCCTTTCCAGCTTTTCAAATCCCCGGTGCAAAACTCAGAAGTCAGCCAAGACCTAAAATAAGAAATTATTATGGAAACTAATGGAATAAATACCTCATTAGTCAAAAAACACACACTACCCTGAGCTGGTCTTCCATCCCTAAACTCAACATCCTCTTGAAGCTTCCCATATCATCCGCTATCTCCACTCAAGAGCTTCCTACGACCTTAGAAAGATGGGCATCAATAGTAGGATCGGTTGCTTCAATCACTTGATCCACGTGGTCATTTAGGAAGGTCAGAGCAAGGACGTCCGGGGCAGACTTAGTTTTGGAAGAGAGAAGGTCCTTTTTAGGTCATTTATATGGCAAATCCTTTAAGACTGGCTTTTTTCGAGTAGAAGTAGAAAAGGACTTGTTCAAAAGAATTTCACCTATCGAAATCATATCGTTAAAAGCCACTGCAGCATAAAAAGAGAAGACGGGTCAGTTAAGTAAATTTCTATTTCATGAAAATAAAATCTTAGAATACATGCTATTAGGTATTTAAGACCAACCTCGAGAGTAGCATCTTTTCTTTCGAGCTCAGCTGTTTTTAGATTAGAGCCAGTGGGTTCATTAAGTTGACTAAGGTCAATCACGTCCAAAGGCATAGTTTCGATTGAAAGGGGATCATAACCAAAAAATTTGGTCGAGGGCGACAATATCCCACAAGCCATAAGATTAGCCTCGGTAAGGACTACATATCTAAGTCTCTCTGCCTTCAGTATTTTCATCATCTCCTCGTACCTAAATTCGAAGAAGTCCTTGAGGATTGGAACCTTATCCCTTCCAAGCTTAGCTAGGAGATCAAAAAATATATTAAAAAGAGATGTGACAAAAAATAAGAGCCTTTTAAGATCAAAACAGTTCAAAATGCTTATAGGTCTTTAGAAGATCAGTGACAATTCGAGGGTCCTCTGTCTTTATGAAAACCAATATGTAGGTGTAACCTTGTTGAGTGGTCTAATGAGGGGCATCTTTTTCCGAAAACGAAGGAAATATAAAGGAATAGATAAACTACCAATTGACCTATGCAAATTATATAAGTAATGGATCTCGAAGGCAATCATATTTTGATACCCTTTATTTTGGTATAAGATCACCAGAGCAGACAAAGTGCTGTATGAGACTGCCCCAAACTGAATTGGGTTAAGACTGTAGAATTCCAAAATATTAGCGAATAGAGGGGCAACGGGAAGCGATATCCCGTTTGCCAAATGCTCCAACGTCCAAGTAAAGAATCCTTCAGGGGGATCACTCCAATCATCTTCATAATTGTGAGCCATAACCTAAACTCCCTTGATCCCACAACTATTAATCTAATTCTCTAGCTCCCCCTGGTCAGTTATTGGTTTATCATGGCAAATTCTAAAAGAATCAGTGCTAAGCTAACAACTCCACAAGAACCCCAAGAACTCCTACTGGGAAGGTTTAATGTCTTATGGTTCAAAAAGGGATTGGACCTAAAATTGAATTTTACAGCCTAGACTCAAAGATTCAAGATTCACACAAACAAAAAGGAAAACCTCAAAACAGTTATCAACCTGGAATAATGAAAAACCCTAATCTACGAGGTAATAGGCATCATGAACTAACCAGTCTAATAAAACCCCAACTCAAAATCAATCGCCAATATGATAATGGAAATCAAAATTGATTTTTTTATAAATTCGAAAAAGGGAATGCATGTGGATATTAACAGCGGTAATAAAAATTGATAAAGAGTGAAGAAAATCCAAAACTTACTATTTCAATCAAGGATTTGCAATGATCGGAGAAAGATTCTAATCGTCAGTGATAGATGCAGCTGTTAGAAATGGGAGTAAAGAAGAAGAAAGAAATGGTTTATCAAAACCTCGAAATTAACGGCAGAGATTACCTAGCCAAATAAACCTTAACCGTAGATTACATGTGTAACGACCCTTAATTTTTGACATTTGAAATGTGAATATTTAATTGAGTTTAAATATTCGAATGGTAATTTAATTTGAAATTCGAATATCAGAATGAATTTAGCGATTAAATTGTTGAATTTAATTATTGAAACTGGGTAAAAATTTGAATCTTCGATTTTAAGCTAATTAAAAATAATCTGAAGGCTTAGAAAATTTATATTGATAATACTGAAGATAATGGAAGCATCAGAATTGAAATTGAAACTGCTTTGTTCAGTTTTGAATTTATATCGTTTAGTCGATATTTAAAAATAGCGTTCTGGGGCACAGTCTCGGAATTTAACGAAACCAGTTCCATTGGATCCGTAATATTATATTATTATCGGATTTCAATTTTCGTAATGTTTGGGGTGATCGTTTGGCCGTACGATAAGCAAACGCGATGAAATTAAATCGAAAATTTAATTTAACAACTGGTCCAAAAAGCTATCTTCTCCATACGATCGAATTTGGACTCGGAACCTTTTCTGTTGCGTTCGGAATAGGCGTATAACATTACGAACGCCTAGCGGCACGCCTCGATAGGAGGTCAAGATTTTGAGTTGCATTTATCGAACGGTTTGAATTTGAATTTAAACTGAATCTTTATATTAGTCAACCATCAGCTGATATTATTTCACA
Source organism: Allium fistulosum (assembly GCA_030737815.1). Taxonomy (NCBI): domain Eukaryota; kingdom Viridiplantae; phylum Streptophyta; class Magnoliopsida; order Asparagales; family Amaryllidaceae; genus Allium; species Allium fistulosum. Next base: position 1,057,510,530 of record CM060907.1, read on the forward strand.
TCACAGCTTTTTGCTTTCAAATCGCTGCCTCCACTCGTACAAGCAACCACTCCATTGTGTCTTCTGCTCTTCTTCCTTTGTAATCCACGCGTATACAAAATAAGTAAACGAAAGAAAAAATTGAATAGCCGAGTTTCTTTCTTCAAATTAAAAACAAAACAAAAATGGACGAAGCCATTTCTCCTCAGGAAAAAGAAAAAAAAATTCAGATCGAATTCAATAGCTACGCGCGCGACATGAGTAGGAGGGTTTGGTCGCAATCTCGATTTGGGCGAGATGGAGTTGGGGCTTTCTGCCGCGTTCGTTAGTGAAGTCAGGCGAGTAAGGGAGATAGGCGAACGCTCGAACTCGAGCTGGGAAGGTTCGCGATCGACACTCGCGGCATTCGTCGCCATAGTTGAGTGGTGGTGATGGGTCCTCGAGCAGATTTGGGTGAGGTGTATCGCGATTGGTCGAATGAAGGGATTCGCGAGTTCATTGTTCGACTTAGGGTTCGAAGTCTGGCAACGTTCGCGATGGGTTCTGGCACGACATGAATCGTCGTTGGTGGCCGCAGAGGGCTCGATGGTCGCGATGGCAATGGCAGGCTCGCGCGCGTATGGGGGATCGAAGCTTCCTTCGTATATGCAATCGTACGAGCAGACTTGCTTGTAAATCAAAGCCACAATCAAATTTCAAATCTCGAATCAACATCAACAGGAGATTTGGGGGATCGACTTTAGAACTGCTAGCGACTGCGAGGGTTTCGACAGTTAGGTATTTTTTTTAGATTTAATTTAGTTCAATTTATATTTGGGTATTCTTACACGCAGAAGAAAAACAGATAAAGAAATATATTCAACAGTAAGATTTATAAAGGAATTACTGTTTAATACAAGGATAAAACTTTGGAAAAGAAAGTGATTTTTGAGCAGTTTAAAATGAAATAGTTAGTTAAATTTTCAAATGAAATTTTGTTAGTTTGATTTATTTGAATATGTATGAAACCTTATAATGTTTGAAATTTATATAGAAATGAAATTTAGTTTTGCAATAAAATATAAAATATCTTTGTTACGAATTAAAAAGGAATTTTTAATATTAAGGGAAATTTGATTTTTAAATTTAATAATAAAGTCATTAGTTTGGAATTAAAATTTATTGATTAATTGTTTAGTAAATTCGAATATTAATAAAACCCTATAATTTTATACAAGGTCAAAATTGCAAAGAAGATAAGCCGAAATGGAAATGGATTGCAATATAAAAGCAAAGGTGAGATCTTCTCACTCAAATTGAAAAGTGGAATTTTCAGTTATTGTTTGTTTGCTGTGTGAATGTGATATTAGATATAGTAGGATATATCTATATATATATATAGCAATATATACATATTGGCATATGTATATATTGGATTGATTGATTTCCCGCCTCGTATAGCGGATGAGACCCTATTGCGCCGTTAGTAAGCGGATGATATTGTTATAAAACCCATATACCGCGATATTCCACCTCGAAGTGGAATTGGTATTGTGCTAACATCTGTGGATGCAGGGAAACAGGTTGGAGGGATCCAACCGGATTCCTCAAAACATTTGAATTGATTTCATATGTTGTTTGATTGATTATTTATAATCTGTGTTTGATTATATCTGTGATTGAATTTGTTTAAGGCTATAATTTAGCCGAATGTATTTTTGGTATCGTTGGATACCAGAAATGGATGAAATTGGATTTCTAAAATAAAAATTGAACTTTAGATGGTTTGAAAGAATAAAAGAATTTATTTAAAAGGAGATAAATTTGTTGAAATCAAATTGATAATTGATTGGGTATTTGAAATAAATAGTTTGTTTAATCGATATAAAAATCTATTTGGTGTTTGGATAAAAATTGATTTTTGTGTTGAAAAATAAATTTGGAAATCGATTTGTAAAAACGATTTAGTCTTTGGGATCAAAGTTAGAATCAATTTGAAATGTGATTCAGTGTTGAAGTAAATTCAGAAATCAATTTGAAATTCGATTTGGGATTTGAAATAAAATGAAGAAATCAATTTTTAAAGTTGATTCGGGGTTGAAAATGAATTTTTGGAAATGATTTGAAAATCGTGTAAAAGTGGATTTTGGGAATGTAAATTCCGAATAGAAGTTGTAAAGGAAAGGGAAATTTGTTTTAAAATAAATACTGATTTATTTTTAAAAGTGTGGAAATTATGGTTTGAAATCGGATTTTCAAAGTGATGAAGTGTGGAAATAAATTTACAAACTTGAAATGTAAATTTGAAATAAATCGATAAGGATTTATCTAATTGGTTTAAATGGACCGTTTTGAGATTTGAAATTGATTTTTCAAATGTGAAGCGTGAAATATGATTTGAAATTGATTTTCAAATGTGAAGCGTGAAAAATGATTTGAAATTGATTTTCAAATGTGAAGTGTGGAAAATATATATGTTTTGAAGATATTTTGAAATAAATAATTTGGGAAAAATTATTTGAATTGGATGTTTGTTATGAATGTTATTGATAGTTAAAGAACCAACTATCAATATTTGCCTTTGAAATGACACTTGATTTGTTTTTAAAACAAACGCTCATTATTCGGTTAAGCCGGGAGAGGACCTTTGTGTCATATAACCCATTCCGAATAGTGATACGTCGCGAATGGATAGCATTTGAAGACCGGTGTGAAGACCGGATATTTGTGAAAATGAAAGGACAACCTATCGAACGTCTCTGCACCGAGTTGCTCCGGTATAGAGATTTATATCACTCTTTTTGTGATGGGAAGTCCGGACGTGATTAGTGAATATCCGGATTGCAAGGGCTTCTTTGGAAGTGCCTTCGGTTCCATTCGATCCCGGAACGGACTTGTATGGATGTGTGTCTGACGTTACACTTTGAGATGTAAAGCTGGTTTCTATCAAATACATTTCTGTTGGTGGCGGAGAATTTATTCTCTTAGCTTAACACCCTTCTCTGAGACGTACGAGCTCAGAGGTTATGTAGTTGATGGTTACTAGTGATACATTCCCAATTTGGTAATGTGGCACACGAAGTGCTGTTGATCAATTGTGGATCAAAGCGTGGCTTTGTGAAAAAGCGTGGCTTTGTGGACGAGACTTCGTCGAGCCTCACAACCCGGTAATGGTCAAAACAGGAATGTGCGGCAAAGGTTTGTAGGGGTAGCGCCCCTAGGGTATGCCATTTCCTTCTGGATAAAAGGTGATATCATGGTATGGAGCCCAGATATTTTACCTATGTGGATTATATTTTGCGACTGTTGCTTTTCGATTGAGGATCCTCGGATAAAGGTTGGTTACGACCGGGGGATGGCATATTTGTGTGTTAGTTACCTAGTTACAGCTGTACAGCGTGAGGTAGCGTCAGTGTGTTAGTTACCTAGTTACAGCTGTACAGCGTGAGGTAGCGTCGGCCTTTTGTTTGCGGAGATCCGATTAGGATCCGGGGCGTCTTTCCAGAGGCGTTTCTATTTCGATGTAAGGAAGTTCCTTAGCCTGACCATTGTTGGAAATCCAAAGAAACAATACAAACCCTGTACGGTTTTTAATTGTATTACCTGCTATGGAATGTGGCGGTAACCTGCTACTGAAAATAGTAGCTATAGTAGACATACATCAATTGTTGTATGTTGGCTAAGATTGATATTATATTTTCGAAATGTTTTCCACACTAGACATTAATAATAATATCAACTGATTTTGCGTAGTAAGCATTTTTGACTATCATAAGGAGAAATCTCCTCCAATTCTGCGTTTGCATTGTGTGTGTGGTGGGAGGCCTTATGGTAGTTTCATTTTCCAAAAGCATTGCGAAGTTGTTTTATTTTCTTTGCGAAAATAACTATTTTACGATCTCACACCAGTCACCATGACTGACCTGGAGTTTATTGTTCCCTTTCTAAACTCTGGGTGCCCATAATTTTTCACACGGGCAGCCTAGAGTTATGTTATCAGGATATTCTGGATATTCTGGAGCTTTGGAGATGAGCTGGATGGCGAAGCATACTATCGTACTTGTTATTTATTCCGCTGTGTATTCTATATGAGGACAAGTTTATATAACTGTCCATTGTTGTAAACTCTGATGATTGATGTATGTATAAACTGATATAGTCTTTTGTTTTAAAGATTATTGATTTATCTATTGTATATTATTCCGCTGCGAAATGTGAGATTCTGATAATTGTTTCTGATTCTGTTTCTGTTCTTTCTTTTCCTTCTATCTTTTCTTCTACCTCTTCTTTTAACCCTAAAGTTTCGCGTTTTCGCCATTCGATTTTTCGACATTTGGTACAGTGGACGTATCGGTGTCGAGTTTTCGGAAGACGGATTTGCGGGTCTTTACAAGTGGTATCAGAGCATCCGGTTAAGCGACAACCCTGCTCTGTTGGGTGTTACTCATTAGAGATAGAGTCAGTAGTACTCTAGAATGAGTGTGAGTGTAATAATAGATATGAGCGCGTATTTGTTAGTGAATACAAAATTTGTTTTGTATTGTGTTGACTTATCGGTTGATTGTTTATAGATTCTGGTCGATGCAGGGTGGCCAACTGTAATCGATAGGGGTTTCTAAACTCTTAAACAAGATAAACCGACACAGTATTGTTTTAAAATAGGGTAAATGAAATAATTTTGCCCAAAACTATTTTTGTATAGAAAAGAGATGATTTTCTATGAATTATAGTAGTATATGGATGCTTGGTTGTTAGAAAAAGATAATATTGAAGTATTATCATTGATATATGGAATTGAATAAGAAATTAAAAATAATAACCAAAAATGTGGAGATAAATTCATTTAACAAATGAAATTTATTAATATGAATTAAAAGTATAAGAAATAAATCCATATACGAATGAGATTTGTAAGAGTAAATTGTAAATGTAATTTACAGATTGAAATAGAATTCCAGAAAGAATATTTGAAATAAATTCACAAATGGAATGTAAATAAGTTTGATAACTTATAAATTATTTGAAATCTGATTAGAATGAGATTCAAATTGAAAATGAATGAATATGTGAATGAATAAATAAATTTGCAACTGCTAGTGCAAGAAAATGAAATTGAATGTTAAAATTCATTTTGAATTTGTAAGTAAATAGAACTGGAATTGAATTTGATTTGTGGAAAACGAAGTGATGTATTAAACTAAAATTAGTAAGTGAAGCTAATTGAAGATTGACCAAATGAATAAGGTTCGAAACAAATTGAATTCAATAATTATAAATGAAATATTGATTGGATTTATATGGAATTGGTAATCCAGTTTAAATATAAGTGGTAACTGAAAAATTAATATCAAAAGTATGGAAAATACTTGTATTGAACTTAAGAAATAAGTGTGAAATTCTTAAGTAAATTCGATATTGAAAATATTCTAAGTTGGTGAATGTGAATATGAAATGCCAATTAAAATTGAATGGAATCAATTGGAAATGGAGTACTATACATATATGACATGTTTTCCAAACTAAGGATATAAAAAAGTACCTTCCATTGAAAAAAATTGTGAAGGTGTTGGAACTCAGTATGAGTATCCGTTTGATCGTGATGGGATCATATTGATTGATCACGACGTATGCCACAGCGAAATTCGAGGGGCGAGATGCCTATGGTTACAAGCGATTCCACTGGGATAGTGGTGTAACCGCCGTGTGAACTACGATCTATGGCAACAACCATGGCGAAATTTAAGAGATGAGAAATCTACAGATTACGAGCGATTCTACTGGGATAGTAGCGAAACCGCCGAGTAACTGTGATCCATGGGGGAACGTGCTTTCCATATCCATTTGTTAAAAAGTTTTTTTTAAGTGTTTTCACTGGGAGTTAGAAAAATTTGGAATTTTTGAAAATTTTCACTTAACGACAAGTGATTTCAAATTGAATTTGAGATAAAGGTAAATGAAACCCAATATTCAGAATTAGAAGATGAATCGAATTCAAGTAAAAATTCGAAATGAAAATAATCTGAAGATAAAATGAATTCAAATAGAATTGAAATTTGTAAATTGAATTCAAATGGAATTGAAAATGTAAAGTTGAATGGAAATGAATATGACCTTGTTAATGAAGTGAAAACAAATATAAGAAGTATGTAATACTTATATTGCACTTAAGAAATGAATGAATGAAATTCTTAAGTAAATTGGTATTGGGAAATCCAATAAGTGAATTTGGACATTATTGTTCAGTAAAATATACAGGGATTGTAAAGGCGATAGGAAAATGGAATTGGATTAAATTTTGAAGATAATTTGAATTGCTCGACAAAAAGGTATGTATTTAAATTTCAGTATGAAATTTGATGAGTTTCTGATTTTGCCACTTGGCATTTTGTTTTCTTTTGAGATCTGAGAGTCCGTAGGGACGTTTTGTAGTCGTACCATATTAGCCGCGCAAAGGAGACGCTGGCGAAATTTTTCGAAAATTTTGAGTGTTAGAAAATTTTGAGAAAATTTTGAAAGTTTGAAATTTGAATTTAGATTTAAATTTGAATTGTTAAGGAAACAATGTTGTTTGAAACTTATGGAAAAGTTTGGAAAGTTAGTTGAAGTAATAGTGGGTTGTTAATAAAAAGGATTTGTTTTGATAAATTGATAAAACTATTTGAATTGTGAAAAATAGTAGACGAGTTAAGGACCATTTTTCCTAACTTGTAATTTCGGGACGAAATTCTTTTAAGGGGGGAAGATTGTAACGACCCTGAATTTTTGACATTTGAAATGTGAATATTTAATTGAGTTTAAATATTCGAATGGTAATTTAATTTGAAATTCGAATATCAGAATGAATTTAGCGATTAAATTGTTGAATTTAATTATTGAAACTGGGTAAAAATTTGAATCTTCGATTTTAAGCTGATTAAAAATAATCTGAAGGCTTAGAAAATTTATATTGATAATACTGAAGATAATGGAAGCTTCAGAATTGAAATTGAAACTGCTTTGTTCAGTTTTGAATTTATATCGCTTAGTCGATATTTAAAAATAGCGTTCTGGGGCACAGTCTCGGAATTTAACGAAACTAGTTCCATTGGATCCGTAATATTATATTATTATCGGATTTCAATTTTCGTAATGTTTGGGGTGATCGTTTGGCCGTACGATAAGCAAACGCGATGAAATTAAATCGAAAATTTAATTTAACAACTGGTCCAAAAAGCTATCTTCTCCATACGATCGAATTTGGACTCGGAACCTTTTCTGTTGCGTTCGGAATAGGCGTATAACATTACGAACGCCTAGCGGCACGCCTCGATAGGAGGTCAAGATTTTGAGTTGCATTTATCGAACGGTTGGAATTTGAATTTAAACTGAATCTTTATATTAGTCAACCATCAGCTGATATTATTTCACATCACAGCTTTTTGCTTTCAAATCGCTGCCTCCACTCGTACAAGCAACCACTCCATTATGTCTTCTACTCTTCTTCCTTTGTAATCCACGCGTATACAAAATAAGTAAACGAAAGAAAAAATTGAATAGCCGAGTTTCTTTCTTCAAATTAAAAACAAAACAAAAATGGACGAAGCCATTTCTCCTCAGGAAAAAGAAAAAAAAAATTCAGATCGAATTCAATAGCTACGCGCACGACATGAGTAGGAGGGTTTGGTCGTGATCTCGATTTGGGCGAGATGGAGTTGGGGCTTTCTGCCGCGTTCGTTAGTGAAGTCAGGCGAGTAAGGGAGATAGGCGAACGCTCGAACTCGAGCTGGGAAGGTTCGCGATCGACACTCGCGGCATTCGTCGCCATAGTTGAGTGGTGGTGATGGGTCCTCGAGCAGATTTGGGCGAGGTGTATCGCGATTGGTCGAATGAAGGGATTCGCGAGTTCATTGTTCGACTTAGGGTTCGAAGTCTGGCAACGTTCGCGATGGGTTCTGGCACGACATGAATCGTCGTTGGTGGCCGCAGAGGGCTCGATGGTCGCGATGGCAATGGCAGGCTCGCGCGCGTATGGGGGATCGAAGCTTCCTTCGTATATGCAATCGTACGAGCAGACTTGCTTGTAAATCAAAGCCACAATCAAATTTCAAATCTCGAATCAACATCAACAGGAGATTTGGGGGATTGACTTTAGAACTGCTAGCGACTGCGAGGGTTTCGACAGTTAGGTATTTGTTTTAGATTTAATTTAGTTCAATTTATATTTGGGTATTCTTACACGCAGAAGAAAAACAGATAAAGAAATATATTCAACAGTGTTAACGGTAAAAAGTGAACGCTAACACCCGGTGTGTGTAATAGAATCGTGAAAGCACCACCCGTTGGTACGGGAACAGAATATGAGCTGAAAATAGCAGAAAAGCAGTAAATGAACAACAGATTTATAGTGGTTCGGCCCGTAATTGAGCCTACATCCACTTTATAGTCTTTTATTGCTGATTCGGTTACAATTTGATACAATATCTTTCTAAAAACGATACAACTTGATCATGAAAGCACTCTTGACTACTAGCTCGATCTTTGATGATGAAACTCGACGAATCCATGTTGGATGTTAGGAGCTCTTCTCGAAGATTGTTGTAGTGTCTCGAATGCTTGAAGATCTTTGATTGCTGAATGAGAGGAGGCTTCGACAGCGTAACGGCGCTTGGAGAAATGAATGGCCCAAAAGTCCCCTCCAAGTTGGAAGTGATGGGGTATTTATAGGAGCTGATTTGGACTTAGGAAATTTCTCTAAGTCTTTAAGTCGTAGCCGACTTAGGGTAGGTCGGTGACGAGTTAAGGGATAGGGTTAGGTCGGTGACGAGTTAAGGGATTTGGCTGTCTTTGACAAGTATTAAGTCGTAGCCGACTTATCAGACCTTAACTCGTAAGACCTTAACTCGCAGCCTTTAAGTCGTAAACCCACTAAGTCGTAACCCGTTAGGTCGGAACCTTCTTAAGTCGGAGCATTTCATAACTCGGAATCTTCCTTAGGTCATAGCCTTTAGGTCGCAACACTACTAGGTCGCAGAGTCTTTAGGTCGCAAGCTTCCTTAGGTCGCGACTTCCCTTAGGTCGCTGGGCAAGTTAAGTCATTGAGTCCTAGGTCGTAGACATCTTAGGTCGCAGACTCCTTAACTCGCAGGCACTTTAACTCGTACATTGTTAGGTTGTGATGTCCTTAGGTCGTGAGGTCCTCTTGAGTCGTAAGCCTGATGAGTCGTAAGCCTGATGAGTCATAAGCCTGATGAGTCGTAAGCCTGATGAGTCGTACAGACCTGATGAGTCGTAAGCCTGTTGAGTCGTACAGACCTGATGAGTCGTACAGACCTGATGAGTCGTAGAGCCTTATGAGTCGTACAGACCTGATGAGTCGTAGAGCCTTTAACTTGCTGAGTAGTTAAGTCGGAAACCTCTTAACTCTTTAAGTCGTAGACTGTTAAGTCGTAACCCACTGTAGGTTTGAGTCTACTAACTCGTGAAGCTTTTATGTCGCGGAGTAGGCTTGTCTTCAACGGTTAAGTCGTTAAGACTACTTAGGTCGTAAGTCGTTAACTCGTTAAATCACAGCTTCCTGTAGGTTGCTTCAGCAGTTAGGTCGTAAGTCGTCGAGTCCCCTTAGGTTTTAGGCTTTTTAACTCGTAAGTCGCTGCTAAAAGGGAGTTAACATTTGCCCCTCGAAGCATACGTCTTAAGTCGTAAGTCGTGTGCTTCGATTTTCCTTAGCTCGCTTCTTGATGAGTGCGCTAGATCGTGACCGACTTAATATGAGTCGTAGGTCGCGAACGACTTAGTATAAGTCGTAAGTCAGATATGTCGATTCACCTTTCACTGTCCCAGGGCATAAATAGCTTAGGTCGTTCTCTCTTCTCCTTCACCTGTTTCATTTGTGCTTTAAGTCGTATCTGCCATTAACAAGATCTCAAGCTTCCAAAGGCGATTTCGACTCGATTAACCTCCAACCACTTCCAGTTACATCGCGTAAGCGTCTTCTCCCTTTTCCCAATTGCTGACCATTGCTATCGACCTTTCTCCATGAATTCTTCCCTCTGTCCTTGCGAATACCGCTGTGTAGGATATTCATGGAATTAAGGTGGCTTGATATGGATTGTGATGATTTGTGATCTGTAGTGGTTTTCGAAATAGGGTTGACGAAGAAGCTAACCGGTGAATGGGTTAACGGGTTGGATAGTTAAGGGTTAGGAGTTGGACGGATATATGGTTAACGAGTTAGGGATTAAACGAGTCAGGAGTCAGGACTAAATTCTGGATCGACTTATCACTTACAGCAACCAAGCTTTGAGTCGTAGCCGAGTTACGACTTACGACTTAGAGAATTGAAGTCCCCTTTTTAATCCCCACGACTTATGACTTAGAGAATAGTTAACCCTGGCTCGTAGGAACCATTTGAGTCGTTCGCGACTTAGCACTTGTTCACTTTGCTTGAATGTGTGGTACGATTGGAGAGTTACGACTCAACTTGATTCATGGCATATCTTTTAGACCGTGAACGAGCTAGGACTTAGGAAAATCTGCCCCATGCTAAGTTGTGATCGAGTTAGAACTTGAGCAAATTTCCCACTGCCTTGAATGCTAAGACTTGAGTTGTTTGAACTTTAGACTCTTGAATTTTGTTGCACTCCTTTATAGATTGTCAATAATTCTAACTGCCTGTTATAACATTTACAAAAAACTGGGACGAATATACTGCCACCGACTGCCCATATCGGATGACAGATTAGTTGATAAAGATTAAATTAAATGAACTGTATGAGTGAAATGCTACACAATAACCAACTCAAATGAAGTATTAAAGCAGAATCGTAATGGTTAACTAAAACTGATTTGTCTGCATTAACACTGCACTTGAGCATTAACAAGTTTTGAAATCTCGTAATCGACTGATTGTCAGTTAGTTTAATTCCAGTTATACTTGCTTTTTCTTATTTTCATTAGTTTTGCACAGCACTTTACACTTTTAGGAAACGTGCACCTTCACTTTTGAACATTCGGCTGATTGTGTAGAATGGCATCCCATCAAGAAGATTTGGAATCAGCTGGAGAAGCTTTTCCAATCGCTACTCCGTTGAATGATCCCCCGGAAAGGACTCCTACCACTCTGAGTCATAAAGTCTTCCGTCAACTATGCACCCAGTTTGGCATCGCTGAATCTGACGCTTTGCTTCCTGGAGTAAGTGACACTGCTGACAGGCCGCCCCACGGCTTCATCGCAGTGAACCGCCAAATGTGCTTGAGTGGAGCGATTCCCCCATTTAATGACTGTCTCCGAGAACTTCTCCTTCGATTATCTATCTCCCCTTTTCAACGTCATCCTAATGGCTACGCCATCCTGCTGGGACTGTGCGTGCTTTTTAGGAGAATGCTGGACCGTTTCCCCAGTTTTGGATAAATTTGCTTTCTATGCTCATTCACAAAGACCAAAGACCATCCCTCTATCACAGTTGTAAGGAGTGCCAGGAATCGTAAACTGATTATTGGTCTTCCCGAAAGCGTTCCTGGGTTTCTGAGCCAGTTTTTCTTTGTTCGTTGTCCCCCGGGATTTTACGCCATTTGGAGAGTGGGAAGTACGATTATCTATCTTTTCCCTGTGTTTTCTAAATTCTTTGAAGTCCAAATTGTCAAGTGTTAACTTCTTTTTCTACTGTTTCAGCGCTTCCTCCCCCCTCTAGGGAACCTCGTCACAAGATTACCTTTGAGAGGCTTATGACCATGCCGGTTGAGGAGAGGAGTGTTCAATTTCTATTGAGAGATGAGTTCCTCCACGAATTTGGACTCTTACATCCTTCCCGTTCCACTCAGCCACATGAAGTCCCTGATTCTCTTGCTGAGGATTCAGATGCCCCTGTTCCTGCTAGAGAACTTTTACAGCAAAATCTTACCGCTGAGACTTCATTGGTAAAGTGTTCTACTTCTACCGCCATTGCTGGACCGTCCAGTAAGTTAGCACTTGCCCCGGTTGTTGAAGAGGAGGAAAATCTTCACACTCTTGAAAAGACGGCTGAGGTGGAAGTTGAAAAAGAGAATTCTCCCCTGCACCATGGCGATGATACTTTTGATAGTCTAAGCGACATCATGATAACCTCTCAGGAGCTTTTTAAAGATGATGTTTCTAAAGTGGTCCCTCCTGTTGTCGAAGCAACTTCTTCTTTGCAACAAACCACGCCGCCTTCCACACAACTTATTGCCATTTCTACACCCAAAAGTGGTTTGTAGTCTGATGCGCGTAGTTTGCACATCACACACACTTAGAATTTTGGCACTTATATGCACTTAGCTTCTTCAACTTGAGGATTTCTAAAACTGGTCTTTTTCTTCAATTTCAGGTTCTCTGATGGGGCGAAGCGGCTCTTACTACAACAAATTCCAGCGTTACGGAAGCCGTGAGGCTTATGACTTTAGGAGTTATATCGGTGCTGTAAAGGAAACTGATGAGGAGAGGGCTGCCAGAAAGGCTCACGAGAGGCGAGCTCATGAAGAGCATCGCCGGAGAGAAGACGAGGAATACTATGGGAATAGGGACGAGCGACGTGACTCTTCCCGTAGAAGCGACGATCCTTATAAGAGGAAATCATACGATGATAGGGGGAAGAGTCATACTTCCGATGAGTCCAGCAAACGGGTCAGACTTGACGAGAAAGACACATCTAATATCTTGGAAAAGACTACCGCTTCTATTCCTCCTAATACATCTTCCGGTTCCCCTGCCCTTAAGGAATCTGACATCCAGACAATCATTAATAGGCCACAGTACCAAGCTGGAGATGGTCCTCCCACACTCCAGAGCCGATTTCCGAATTGGTGTCTGAAAGGAGTGCGTTTTGATTTGGATTTGGTCCCCATTGATAAGCAGGCGATGCTGAAAAATGTCGATGCTGTGAAACTTGACATCGAAAGAATGTCTGGATGGCAGAAGCTGGTTGATGAACTTCAAAGGGTCAACCATATGAACCTTGAGGCGATGATGACCATGGAAAATGATAAATCTGAGTGGGACAAATGGCGTAAGCAGCATGACGCGGAGATGAAAAGCATTAGCGATGGTTATGTGAAGCTCGAAGCTGAAGTTGAAAGACTTAAAAAAGAGCTTGCTACTTCTTCCACTTCTTATTCTCAGAAAGAAGAAATGCTTCAAAAACAAGTTCGAGACGCCCATGCTGCTCAGAGAGACATTGAGGTGAAACTCGAAGCAGAACAGCAGGTTACAAGAAAATACCGCGATGATGCCGTTCAACTTCGAGAGAAAGTCAGCTCTCAAGATTTAGAAATTATAAGACAGCAATCTCAGCTACTGAAGGCTGAAAGAGAACGTGATGAAGTTCTTTCTGGTAAAGCTGCAGCCGAAGAATCCTATAAGGCGACCATAGCCACCGTTGACGCGACTCTGTTCGACTTTTATATGCATTGTGTCCTGGGGCGTGGGAGCCTTTCATTTTTGGGACCAGAGTATGAAGTCACCTTAGCGGAGGTATGGGAGGCAATCATTGACTTATTTGGTGGTGCCGGATATTCTGAAACAGATCTTCAAGCTACCTACTTAAGTGAGAGCGATCGCGCTGCCCTTGCCAAAGGAAAAGAGCAGCTCATCCGAGTGCGGGCCGAGGCGACGGGAGAGAAGCTTCCTGAGAAAGAAACACCTCCTATTGCTCCTGCTTATACTTCGGCTTTAGCTCATTCGAATATTACTGGCTCTAGTTCTCATTCCACGCCTCCCGCTAAGGTTGACAAAGAAACTGTATCCACCCCTACAGAGGAAGAGGCAATGAAGGACTTCGAAGCTCGGGAATTTGAGATTGATCTTGCTAAACCGGCTTCTCCAGGTAACTTTGACGATTCACGGTCTTCTTTTTTTCTCGGAGAATACTGATTTTGATTTCTTTTATTATGCAGCAGTCGTGCCGGAAACTGCACCAATTCTTCCTTCTTCAGCTGTCGTTCCTCCTCCTTCTCAAGTTATATCTCTTCCAGCTTCTCAACCAGGTTCACAGGAAGAACCAATAGCAGCCCTTCAAGGTTTAGACGAACCACTTGCTTCCGAAGAACAGAAGGCAGAAGGTCTGGAAGATAGGGAGAAGACCCCGGAGCAGTCTTTTGATTATGACACAAAGCTTTCTACATTTCTTGCTCCGGGGAGTGAGTCTTCTTCCAAGAAGAAGGGGAAACGTGTGGTTTCGAAGAAAGGAAAGAAGAGTTCTTCTGCTGCTGGGGATGAGGCAGAGATTGATCCGGCTGAGTCTCTTTCTCCTTCTTCTCCGATACGGCCTACGAAGCTAATTACCAGGCCGAGTAAAAGCTCCAAGGGTGGGAAGAAGGGGAAATGAGTTTGATTTTGCATTTTCTGCTTTTTGTATTGACCGGGGATTGTGCGGATACCGGTCTCCGCTTCTTTTTGTAACCTGTACAATGTAAAAAATTTCTCATAGTGTTGAAATAAATAGATATTTTTCTTGTACAAATCCTTGTGTATGTAGGAATACATCTGTTTTTCATTTGAAGTGTAGAGTAAACGATTCTTTCTATTTGTACAAACTTTTTGTCTGTATTTCAAAAACGCATTTACTCCACATCTTTATTACGTGATATTGCAATGAACTTGTGGTATGTTGCTTGTATATTACTTTTATTAATGTAACTGAATTGTATAATGTTGTCCCCATACCACAAGTATATTGTAATATTTCTTGCTTTCACAAGACCGATACTCTTATTTTAGAGAATAACTTTCCACTTTTTCAGGGAAGAATTATTCTGCTTTTAATAGAGTATATCTTGTCTTTGGAGAAATCTTTATTTTCTTTTTCTTCCTGAAGAACACTTCGACTTCTGGGAATGATCACTTTTATTTGTTTGAAAGTGAATTTTCCTGCACAGTGAAATGAGCTTCTGAAGAAGGTTTTGATTTTTGTGCCCCAGTAAAGGGTTTATTTTTGGTACTTCAAGCAAGGCGAAGTACGCCTTTGAAGAGGTCTTTTGGTCTCCGAAGAGAAGCGATTTTGGTCTCCGAAGAGAAGCAGTTTTGGTCTCCGAAGAGAAGCAGTTTTTGGTCTCCGAAGAGAAGCAGTTTTGGTCTCCGAAGAGAAGCAGTTTTGGTCTCCGAAGAGAAGCAGTTTTGGCATTTCATCTCTGGTGAAGTGGGTCTCCGAAGAGAAGCAGTTTTGGCATTTCATCTCTGGTGAAGTGGGTCTCCGAAGAGAAGCATTTTGCACTTCTACACGGGTGAAATGTGCCTCCGAAAAGGGCTTTTTAGTATTTCATCACTGGTGAAGTGGGTCTCCGAAGAGAAGCATTTTGCACTTCTACACGGGTGAAATGTGCCTCCGAAAAGGGCTTTTGCCTCCGAAGATGGCTTGTGCCTCCGAAGAGGGCTTGTGCCTCCGAAGAGGGCTTGTGCCTCCGAAGAGGGCTTGTGATTGCCTGGAAGTTACTTTCTCATGGTCGGAGGGGTCCACGGGACAGGCGTAAGTTGTTTGATTGGATGTTTGTTTGTACAAACGATCGCAATCAATTAACAAGGTGCCCCTTTGGTAATCCCACCAATCTTTTTTATTGAGGAAAGCTCTCCATTTATTGGCGTGCCTCGTTAGAGGGCTTTGTTAACCCTTGGGAAGGAGCATCAGTTGGTTGGTGTGCCAGGAAGGTTGCGTCTTAGGGGCAAGTAGATCCATGGGATGGACACAAGCTGCCTGATCGGATGCATCACAATCAGTTAGCGAGGGTCTTATTCCTTCTGCTTGGGAAGGTATCCCTTTAATGGATCTACCTGCTTTCATGTTGAGAGGCATACCTCCCTTTGGCTGCTTCCATGTTTGCCCGCTCATGTTGTATCATCATCCGCCAATCTGCGATCCTTTATCATCGTTTCCAAGCGCGTGTTCCTTTCTTTTGCAAGTAAATTGCTTTATCCGAAGAAGTAGACTTCACTGTTGAATGACTCCACAGAGTAAACGCAAGTTATTTGGTTGGATGCCTTTTTATATCAACGATCGCAACCAGTTAACGAGGGCTTGACATAGTGGAGCCGTCAACTTTTTATGTGAAGTTCCTCTTGTATGGCATTTGAGTTTGAAATTTTTGTTGCTTGAAATTTGCTTTAATAAATGATTTACAAGGCTCGCTTAGTGTTTGTACCAAAAATGGGCACAACACTCTTCGGAAGTTTTTGAAGAGATAAAAGTGAAGAATGAAAATTAAAACTGTGGGTTATCTAACAAAAACTCCAATAAATAGAATTGTAAATACGCAGACAAGCAATTTAGAGTGGTTCGGCGTATCGCCTACGTCCACTATGAAGTTTTGATGATTTTATTGATTCTCTTTCAATGATTACAAGTGATTACAGCGAACAACAGCGAATTATAGCTTGGAATTCGGATTCAACAGTAAGAATAAGATGCAAATCTCGATCCGGCAGAGTCTGGGCGCTTCAGAATCCAGATCCCTTTTTCTGAATGACCAGGGGTCCTATTTATAGGTGTAGGAGGCTGATATTTCGCCTAAATTGAGGGGAGACCGGTTCTGGCATGTGAGGGGGCCCACATGCCCGCTCTTTGGAAATCCGGGCCCACTTTGGGATCGATTCGACCCTTGCTTCGAATCGATCAAGATTTGCTCCGATTGAGCTGAAATTTGGCAGAGACGTTCCTTAGTGTGTGTGCAAGCTCCTGTGAAAATTTCATTGAATTTGGATCAGTAGATCTTGAGATATGATCGATACGAGTTGGAGTTTTTCAGTCGGCTGCTTGCTTCGAGTCCATCGCTTCGAATCCATGCCTTCGAATCGATGGTTGCACGTGATAACGCGGCGACGTGGCGCGCACTCCTCGCATCGATCCGCCTTTTGCTCCGAGTTGACCGTGTTGCATCCATGAATATCGCTTCGTTCGTATCAAGGAATGACACGCCATCCAGGCTTGTTGACTTGATGGATTCGAACAAGACCTTACTTATCGATTCGAAGAGAGGCTTCCATGATGGATACGAAGCAGTGACTGTTGTCTCAGTTGATGGATGCGAAATAGACTATCTGCCAATGGATACGAAGTAGGGTGATGCTAATGGGTTCGAATAAGGAGACGCTGATGGATACGAAGTCGCTGGACCTCTGATCGATACGAACGTGATCGATTCGAACCAGAGTTCGATGATGGATACGAAGTCACAGGACCTTTGATTGATACGAAATGCTATGAACTGGTCGACGCGAATGTGATCGATGCGACCTGAGCGCACCCTTGGTGGATACGAAATTGACCATAGAGATGGATACGAGGGCTGGGCCGTTTCCACTATGTTGAATTGATCATAACTTGAACGTATGAACTCGGATTGACTTGAAACTTGGGACGTTGGCTCTCTTTGGCGGTGCTCGTCACGTCATATCAATTGTAGCTCGATCCGGACTCGGACAGAATTCATCGATATCCATGAAGAGCGATACTTGGTTTTCAATCAGTCTGTTGATATCCTGGCCTTGCCAAAAGGCGGGATAACATTTGCCCCCCAAAGTACGTCTTGTGGAAACATGACGTGCTTTGAAAAGTTGCAGTTTTTCTCTAAACAATTATTGTATTTTTCGTTGATAGTTGTACTCTGTACTGCTGTAATTGACTGCTGTATGATAATGATTAGCTGACTCTTGTTAATGTTGCACGTTCGTGATTCGTTGCTAGTCTAGCTTGTTATCGAATTCCATATTGATTCTCTCCTGATCCGATTTGAATTTCGAGTTGAAACAACGCTTGATGGTTGTTTTTGACTATCCTTTTGTATCGATCCTCTCCTGAATCGATATGAGATGTTGGAGTATACGCTCCGTATCGGAGGACACGTAATATTGGGTCTCAGATCGATGGATACAAAAGTAATGCTCTGTAACGATGGAGTCAAATGATCCAGACATAATCATGCAGTGATGCTTCACGGAGGATACGCCATTTCTTATTCGTTTATTCAAAAAGAATCCTCGATTGTGGATAATCTTCGATAGGAGTCATCCATGACTCCTTTCCTAGATCCATCTCTGAGATTTAGTTGATCTTCACATGTCAATGCTTGGAATAATAAGTATTTCAATTGGGACAAAGTCTTTTTGCCACGCATCCCCAGAACTGGCTACCTTGGCCAGTGACTTAGCTTTTTCATTTAGTCCTCTGATGATTTGTGTACTGGTGTAATAGTCGAAGCCGGCTAGTAGCTTTAGGACCCGGTTGAGATAAGGTGCAAGACGTTGCCCCCTAGTCAGATAATCTTCCCTGACTTGGCGTACTACTAACTAGTAATCACATAAGACATGTATAGTTTCCACTCATAGTTTTCTTGCATGTTTGAGCGCCAAGGCTTCATACTTAGCTTCGTTATTTGTTGCAAGGTAGTTGAGTTCCAGGGCGCAGTAGATTGTTTGTTCCTCATGAGTCATTATAGCGACTTCGATGTTAGAAAGCCGATTATTGGAAGTTTCATCGGTGTACGTCCTCTATCGGTTGGACGGTTCGCCATTGTTCTTCGGATAGTCGTCCTATCTGAGTAATTTTCAGCCATCTAAGGCCGCTGTTGGATCTATCATAACGGCTGGTCGATATAGACGTTAACGGGAGCTTGTCAATGGCCAGCCTTCATCACATACTAGTCTTTTGATTCGTTTCTCTTCACATAGCATTGCGATGCTTATGACGCGTGTTGGCATGGGCAAATTGATGTATAAATCTTCGCGATCCAAAGGTTTGGGTAAAATGGAAGGTCTCTTCAAGCGGTCTATCGGAGCTGCTTGATTGTCCTCGGTACATGGGTGTCTCTAACTGTCGGAATTTTCTAGGAATTAGTCTTGATTTCATGAGAATTGATGATGAAAACAAAGAATCTTTCTGATGTAATGGTGAAAGAGCATTTCAAAGGATCGAGTTTCATCCTGCATTTTTTGGAGAGCACTGAATACCTCTTTCAATTCATCGATATGGTCGTTTGATAACCACATCTACTTTCATCGATCGACCGATATGATTTTTGAATGGTCTGCTAATCGTCCTTTGGTAAGTAGCATAAGCGTTCTCAAGCTCGAATTTAGGGATTTCAGCATAGCACTATAGGCCCAGGTCAATAACGAGACAGTTGTATTCCTGGTCTATGACATGCTTCAGTATCCGATTGCATCTGGAGTTTGCATCCATGGATGTGAGTAATTCATGTATGATGGTCAGGTCCATCAGTTGGTCGATCATTGGAAGCGGAAAGCCGCGCTTTGTCATTCCCCGTGCAAATCTGAGTAGTTGATGTATGTCCTCTACTCTCTGTTCGTTTTTCTTATAAGTAGAGGATTGGATACTCACTTTGGTTGGAGGTCATCATGGATAAACCCACTGGTTTTGAGCAGATTCGCCTCCTCTTTAAGTGCAACAGATCTCTCCGGATCCATGTCGCATAGTTTTTGTTCACCGAGACATGCCTCGGGTCGACATTTAATGTAGGGTTCTTCATGGCTGGCGAGAGTCCATATATATATATATATGAGATCGAGTCCAAGCGAACACATCAAGATTCACCTGAAGTAAAATAGCTGACTCTTTCTTCATCATTGCACAGAGTTGTGATCTGATCTACAATGCTCGTGATGGGTTGTAGCACTTCATGTGTTTATTTGCAATGGTAAATGATCAGGCTTATAAGGATGTTGAATCAAAGGATTAGTAGAACTTAGCCTTGTACGGCACGCTGCTACATAGCTGGCTCCAGCTTTGAGATTGAATTCACTTGTGTTTCTGAATGATGCGCTTTTCATTCAATGTACCTGCGATCCATTGTTCATTGGAAGGGTCAGAACGATGATCAGTTGCCCATAAGTCCGGGTATTGATCTGATGACTCTATCTCTAGGCATCCTTTCGGTCGCAACCTAGAGTTATTATGAATATCAGGCATGGGTCATAGGTTCAAGTTGTCATAGTCAACTTCTCGGATAATTACTCTTTTGCCCCCAGTCTCGGGTTGGCGGATGCATTACGCGGATGGTTTGGTCTTGTCATAGCTGTGTCTATACTGTAGTTCAAGCTTTAAGAACCAGAGTCGACTGATGAATGGTTGAATCATATTATCTTATCTTCTTGATCGTGCCCCCAAGTCTAGGGAATATCTCGATAAGTGGTAGGGTAGATAATGTCCGCTTCAATTTCGTATTTTATCCCATTGAACCATGGAATCGAGTTAACCGATGGAAGGCTGAGTCGTGCCTATCCTGTATTATGGTCTAGTTCTTTCCTCTTAGCGGGATACATTGTTATTTTGCCAACATTCGGACATAAGCTTGATTCTGGACGGTCAATGACATTCACTTCGCTGCTTAGGTCACCGTACTTTGGGCAAAAACTGAAGAGTGAATCGTCCAATCAGATCCGATGCAGGATTGATGCTTCCCTTGTCGAATCTGGGGTAATAATCAGTGTGCAGATGTTTAGGTTGCACTTGTTTTGAATTGCTCTTTTAGTCAGATCATGGTAAGAGTCAATGAATGAATGGTCGCATTGCATTCATTTAGAGTTGGGTGATCAACCATGTCCATTTCGATTTACGTTCTCCCATCAGATCTAGGGATAAAGTCAGTTCAAATGCAGTCATGTCATGCTCATTTGGTCTCATGTTCTTCCTGACGGATCGAAGGAAGGCGACAGAAGACGAATGTTCAAGTTACACTCATTCGTGGTTTATTCTTCTATCCGTGCTCAGTTGGTCAAAGGTATTCGATGCACGTTCGGGTCACATCGATTTGTAGTCGAAGAGGACCGATATTGGCCATCGATTCAATGGTACGATGTGAAAGGTGTAGATCGGTATTGCCCGTCGATCTGGCGATACGATATAATTGGTTGCCCAGAACTTCGGGCATCATTCTGATTGGCTAGCATTAAGGTCTCCTTGTAGTCATTTCCTTAAGTTGTAAAGGATGCTAAGCTAGAGATGTAGCGAGTCACCTTTCTCTTCTTTCGGTGATTTGTACTTCTACCCCCAGTCTTGGGCAAAAGTCGAAGTGTGGCCGGTCAAATTATAACAACTTTAGTTTGATGCTTCTCCCACTAAACTGTAGGAAGGAATTGATTGGCGGATGGTTAGGTCACATCCGTCCATGCTGCATGCATAACCCGTCGGATCACAGGCGAGAGTTAGCATATGAACGGTCATGCCACGTTCATTTGCGGTTGGATGGTAGTAATATCAATTCAGAATAGGACATCCAACTAGGTCCGTTTTTCGAATCTATGCCTCCCTGTCGAATCAAGGAAGGAATTTTGTCTTGTAGGGTTGGAGTGCATCCCTATAAATTTATGTTATGGGTCCCGTGCCGGGGACAAGAGTTGATGCATGGACGGTTGTGTCACGCCCGCTTAGTGCTGGATGGTCGGATCGCATCCAATTTTGTTTATTAAGTGTGCCCCCATGTCAGGGGAAGATTGGGAAGCAAACGGTCGTACCACATCCGCTTTTTGTACTATAGAACTTGATGAGGAACCATAGCCGATAGATGGACAGTCGAATCACATCCCTTTTGGTATTCATACTCCAAACCATGCTTTGAGGACTGGAGTTGGTTGATGGGTTGTTAGTCACACCCATTTGGTGTTTATACTCTAGTCCGCACTCTCGGGACCGAAGTAAGTTTATGTTTATACTCCAGTTCGCACTCTGGGAATCTGGAGTTAGTTGATGTTTATACTCCAGTTCGCACTATAGGAATCTGGAGTTAGTGGATGTTTATACTCCAGTTCGCACTCTGGGAATCTAGAGTTAGTTGATGTTTATACTCCGGTTCGCACTCTGGGATTTCGGAGTTAGTTAATATTTATACTCCAGCTCGCGCTCTCGGTGTCTGGAGTTTGTTGATGTTTATACTCCGATTCGCACTCTGAGAACTCGGAGTTGGATGTTTATACTCCGCTTCGCACTCTGGGAATACGGAGTTGATGAATGTTTATACTCCGCCTCGCACTCTAGGAGTACGAAGTTGATGTTTATACTCCGCATCGCGTTCTGGGAATACGGAGTTAGTAGGGCTCGCACTCCGGGAACCAGGTAATGTTTATACTCTGTCGCACTCTGGGAGTACGGAGTTGATGTTTATACTCCGCATCGCGTTCTGGGAATACGGAGTTGAATGTTTATACTCCGACTCGCGCTCTAGGAGTTCGGAGTTAAGTAAAAAGTTTGTACCCAGCTCGCGCTCTCGGAGTACTCTGGGATTTTAGGAAAATGTTTATACTCCGCCTCGCACTTTGGGAGTACGGAGTTAAGTAAAAAGTTTGTACCCAGCTCGCGCTCTCGGAGTACTCTGGGATTTTAGGAAAATGTTTATACTCCGCCTCGCACTCTGGGAGTAAGGAGTTGATGTTTATACTCCGCATCGCGTTCTGGGAATACGGAGTTAGTAGGGCTCGCACTCCGGGAACCAGGTAATGTTTATACTCCGCCTCGCACTCTGGGAGTACGGAGTTGATGTTTATACTCCGCATCGCGTTCTGGGAATACGGAGTTGAATGTTTATACTCCGACTCGCGCTCTAGGAGTTCGGAGTTAAGTAAAAAGTTTGTACCCAGCTCGCGCTCTCGGAGTACTCTGGGATTTTAGGAAAATGTTTATACTCCGCCTCGCATTCTGGGAGTACGGAGTTAAGTAAAAAGTTGTCGTGTATCAGCCCGTTTCTGGCCTGATGTGAGGGCTCGTCCCTGAGCTAGGTGTTTCGCTTAGCGAGTGATCGGTGGGATCCCGATTAACTTCCACTTATAGGCCCCTCAACAAAGGATGAGGTTTAGAGTATGGACGGTTAGATCGCGTCCATGTTCATTTGGATTCGGCTTTTGCCAGGCCTAAGGAGTAAGATTAGTGTTCTGGCAAGCTTTGTGCTCGAGCATAGGAAAGGATGGTCGAACTACATCCACTTTGAGTTGTATATTTTCCCTTAAGTCGGGTGCAAGAAATGGAGAGCAGACAGTCGAGTCACATCCAATTTATACTTTGCATTCTTTCGATCGAGCTAAGGAAGAGAGTTGAAATGACGGCTCATGATGGTTAGTGAGTAGACAATCAGTCATTGATGACTTTAAATTGAGGGTTGGACCTTTAAACATGTGCACCCTCAAATAATTCCAAATGTCTAATGTAGGATTGGATGCATGGATGATGACATCACGTCCACCCTTGATGTGATTCCGATTTTATCGGGCATTAGAAGAAGCATAAGTATTTTGGCAAGCTTCAAGTACGAGATGGAGAAGGCACTGTTGGGACATATAGCTCCAAGTCTTTCTTACTTCTCCTAATTAAATTGCGTAGGCAGATGAGTGGATGGTCGGTTGCATCCACTTTGTACTAAAGTCCTGACCTTGTCGGTCTCTTCCGCTTTGATGCCTTGCCCCCAGTTAGGGGCATATAGTAGCCGATGAGTGGTCGAATCATGCTCATCACGATGATACCTCAATGATTTGATCATGGTCCGCGGAGGTTGTTTTGCACCCAATCTTAAGTACTCGGTTACCTGCATCATTTGCAAGTAGTTTAATTCAAGTAGGTCATATTTCGCAACGTAAATGAAATTGAATTAGAAATAATTCAAAAGAGATCAGATCAAATCTCATTGATAAGTGAGGCAGCGTCGTATGCTCGCTATTGCACATCATTCCATCCCTTCTCAGTTGGAAGTCTAACGCAAATGGTTCAATTTGATCAAAGTCCTTGATCGATAGGGGTCGGATGTTCCCGGTCCTTCGTTTTATGGGGCTTGCATATATGGTCAGAGCTATCCTTCCCGGAGAAGCCTTATGGCGTTGGCATCCGCGGTAGCCATCTAAAGAAGGGGAGTTTTCCGATCTAGAGTATGGAGTGGGTTCCCTCCATATCTCGCCAAGTTGATCCTTCATCTGGTTCATCAACTCAATATTGGCCTGGATATGTTGGTGTACTCGTTGACAGCTACCCACCAATTCTCTTATCAAGGTCTGGAATAAGCTCTGGTGATGAATTCATTTATGGGTATTGGCAGTAACTGGATGTGGGCTTTGGATAAATTCATTGGCTGCCAGCTTCTTTATTCCCTTCAACAATATGAGAAGTAGAACTGGTATTTCTAACCATGAATGACAGTGTTCTTTGATGGCATTCATCACTCTTGGTGGAGACCATGTGCAATTCTCACTTCATGAGGTAGTGTCGGGGGTTGTATTTCCATAGTATGCTGACATAGTAAACATATTGAATTTTCACTAGAAATTTTGCAGGTAGGGTGGCTTCAATGAATAGGTCTCCACTGGGGAAGATTCTTCAGTCGACATTATGATCAGGCCCATTTTATTGCCAAGGGGTCTTGTAACACTGGTGAATGATGTACGCACGATTGCCCAATGATCAAGTGGTTGGTAATCCCGATTGGACGGCGAGTTGGTTAAAATGGGCTAATAGATTGGTGTTTATCCCAAACTTTCATCCAGATAGGAGACCTATATAGGGTATTAAGGAAGTCCTCTTGAGGTTGTATGTCACGCTTTTAGTCATGTGGACGTAGAATGATTAAGATGCGGGCATTTGAAGATGGTTTAGCGGTGACCAGCTATGCTTTGAGTTGATAGAGTAGACAGTGTAAGGGAGTTGCCATATTAGCCATCGTACCATAGTTGTTAATTCAGGAGTTTGAAAGCTGGTCAATTGGAGGAAGTTGCATTCCACCTTAGAAGCATGATATATTAACCAACTCTAGCTCTTGGCATATTAGCTAGGTTCTCCATCCTCTGGGAGCATTAGTTGAGTAGTATTTCTTTACCCATTCCTTGATTGCAACTCAACATTTGTTGTTGTGAGCTCCTATGTCTTGTTCAGTCATGGAACAATTAGAAGCACGGATGGAATGTTCCTCCACTAAATTGGTGATTGAATTCGCTATGCGGGTGCCCTGCGCTGCGGCTAGGGTTCGGGGGGTTTCCCCCGAAAAAATTTTATTTAGCCTCTTTTTAGAAAATCTGGGTCGTACCCGAAAAATATATTTTTTTTAAAAAAATTTCGTATCATTCCACCCTTGTTCGTATCCATCAAGCAACCTGAAAAGGTCCTTCGTATTGCTCTTGTTCGAACCCATCATGTTCGTATCCATCCAGAGAATTAGCTCTACTAGCATCGATACGAAATGCGCATGGCTAGATCGATACGAAAGTGGTATATGTTGATCGACACAAATAGGGCGCAGTTGGATCGATTCGAATTGTAGTTGAGTATCGATACGAATTGGAGGCAGATGGATGGATACGAAGTATTGCTTCCTGATGGATACGAAGTAGAGCATCCATCTCATGGATACGAAGTAGAGCATCCATCTCATGGATACGAAGTACAACATCCATCTCATGGATACGAAGTAGAGCATCCATATCATGGATACGAAGTACAGCCTCCATCTCATGGATACGAAGTAGAGCATCCATCTCATGGATACGAAGTACAACATCCATCCCATGGATACGAAGTAGAGCATCCATCTCATGGATACGAAGTAGAGCATCCATCTCATGGATAAGAAGTAGAGCATCCATCTCATGGATACGAAGTAGAGCATCCATCTCATGGATACGAAGTACAACATCCATCTCATGGATACGAAGTAGAGCATCCATCTCATGGATACGAAGTACAACATCCATCTCATGGATACGAAGTAGAGCATCCATCTCATGGATACGAAGTAGAGCATCCATCTCATGGATACGAAGTACATCATCCATCTCATGGATACGAAGTAGAGCATCCATCTCATGGATACGAAGTACATCATCCATCTCATGGATACGAAGTAGAGCATCCATCTCATGGATACGAAAAACACCATATTTTCATGGATACGAAAAATTGCATTTTTTCTGGATTCGAAAATATGGGTATGGAATTCATGATGAATGTAGTTCCTCTTAGATCTGGAGCAATCTGAATAGAATAGAAGGAACCACTTATAAACAGATCTGGATCTTCTCCTTAGATTTTTGCAATCCAACGACGGTAGTAGATCCAACGAGCAGGAGAAAAAACTTGATTTTTTCTCAGTGAAAGCACCAAAGTGTTTGTACCAAAAATGGGCACAACACTCTTCGGAAGTTTTTGAAGAGATAAAAGTGAAGAATGAAAATTAAAACTGTGGGTTATCTAACAAAAACTCCAATAAATAGAATTGTAAATACGCAGACAAGCAATTTAGAGTGGTTCGGCGTATCGCCTACGTCCACTATGAAGTTTTGATGATTTTATTGATTCTCTTTCAATGATTACAAGTGATTACAGCGAACAACAGCGAATTATAGCTTGGAATTCGGATTCAACAGTAAGAATAAGATGCAAATCTCGATCCGGCAGAGTCTGGGCGCTTCAGAATCCAGATCCCTTTTTCTGAATGACCAGGGGTCCTATTTATAGGTGTAGGAGGCTGATATTTCGCCTAAATTGAGGGGAGACCGGTTCTGGCATGTGAGGGGGCCCACATGCCCGCTCTTTGGAAATCCGGGCCCACTTTGGGATCGATTCGACCCTTGCTTCGAATCGATCAAGATTTGCTCCGATTGAGCTGAAATTTGGCAGAGACGTTCCTTAGTGTGTGTGCAAGCTCCTGTGAAAATTTCATTGAATTTGGATCAGTAGATCTTGAGATATGATCGATACGAGTTGGAGTTTTTCAGTCGGCTGCTTGCTTCGAGTCCATCGCTTCGAATCCATGCCTTCGAATCGATGGTTGCACGTGATAACGCGGCGACGTGGCGCGCACTCCTCGCATCGATCCGCCTTTTGCTCCGAGTTGACCGTGTTGCATCCATGAATATCGCTTCGTTCGTATCAAGGAATGACACGCCATCCAGGCTTGTTGACTTGATGGATTCGAACAAGACCTTACTTATCGATTCGAAGAGAGGCTTCCATGATGGATACGAAGCAGTGACTGTTGTCTCAGTTGATGGATGCGAAATAGACTATCTGCCAATGGATACGAAGTAGGGTGATGCTAATGGGTTCGAATAAGGAGACGCTGATGGATACGAAGTCGCTGGACCTCTGATCGATACGAACGTGATCGATTCGAACCAGAGTTCGATGATGGATACGAAGTCACAGGACCTTTGATTGATACGAAATGCTATGAACTGGTCGACGCGAATGTGATCGATGCGACCTGAGCGCACCCTTGGTGGATACGAAATTGACCATAGAGATGGATACGAGGGCTGGGCCGTTTCCACTATGTTGAATTGATCATAACTTGAACGTATGAACTCGGATTGACTTGAAACTTGGGACGTTGGCTCTCTTTGGCGGTGCTCGTCACGTCATATCAATTGTAGCTCGATCCGGACTCGGACAGAATTCATCGATATCCATGACGAGCGATACTTGGTTTTCAATCAGTCTGTTGATATCCTGGCCTTGCCAAAAGGCGGGATAACACTTAGCTTTGCGATGGGTGAGCTTTGCTTTAATGACCTGCAGTATTAGATCGATATTTTAGCAATACATTTAGAGTATTTACAGATCGAAATATAACAGGCATTTTATAATAGAAAACACAATGCATAGTTTTTCATTATTGAGTCATGCTGATTTCTCAACGGTTTACAATGCAGAAGTTACACATCCATCATTATCTTTACAAATTCAAGCAATGCAGTTAAGTAAAAATGAATGCTAGTTATTGTTGTTTCAGAATCTCCAAGCTGGATTTCCATTTGTGCTTGATTCATAGCTTTTGGATTTTTATGTCAGAGAAAGTGAGAGATGCCCCAGTCGCAGTTTTGTGGGTAATTAGTAGTCATCCCAACTTCTGCTTGCTGGGTATGGTCCCCCTGTGATAGCATTAATGACAAGCTTTTCTGAATCTTGCACTGCAGTGTTGTTGTGAGAATCGGATTGATGGGTAGGGTGTTGTTGATCCCGAATGGATGAGGTTGGATCGACTCCGTTTCTTTTAACGTATTGTTGGAGTTTACCCTGCTCTAGCAATTCTTCAATCACCTTCTTTAATTGGTGACATTGGTCAGTGTCATGGCCAGGTTGATTGTGAAACTGGCAGAATTTTCCATTACGCTTTGCCCCTCTCGTCATCTCAGGTGGCTTAGGATACCTGACAACGTCCTTTGTTGCAAAAAAGATATTTCTTGGTGTATCAGTTAAAGGAGTAAAGTTCGAAGGATTAAAGCGGCGAGGTTTCTTTTCATTTCCCCGGCTTTTTCCTCCTTCATTCTCCCTTTTCTGACTTTCAGATTCTCTTTTCTTAGGTGGGACATTGTCATTATCAGTCTGGGCAGTAACCACTTTCGATGTTGCAGAAAGGCTTTCAAGGCGAATGAACTCATCGGCCTTTTTATAAAATTTATCAAGTGAGTTTGGTTCCTTCATCTTTAGCCATATCCCAAATTTACTCGATTTATCAATGGCTCGCATCAAATAAGTCAGGATCATGCGTGGTTCCGCATTTTCTACCTCGGCTAAAGCTATATTGAAACGGCTCAAGAAAGATTTGATTGATTCTCCGGGCGCTTGTTCAAGGTTAGACAGTGACATTATATCCTTAGCTTTTGAAGCATACAATCTGAACTGTTCTTTAAACTTTTGCGTTAAGTCGGAGAACTTATCTACAGACCGAACTGGAAGCTTTGTGAACCAAAGTAAAGCCACACCTTCCAGGTATACTGGAAAGTATCGACACTTGATCTCGTCTGATGCTCTTGCACCGGTCATATGCCAATCGTATTTGTATAGGAAATGATTAGGGTCAGTGGTTCCCCTATAAGCTTGGATAGTAGGAGGTGCAAATTTCCTTGGAAACTCCGCTCTTAGGATCCTTTCAGTAAACGGAGTTCTGCTTGGCGCAAATCCCCAGTCAGCCTCATCTTCTTCCCTTTGCATGCTCTCTTTCATGATGCGGCCAACCATTTCAGACAGGTACTCTTTATTGTTCAAAGACACCTCTGGGCAAGCATTAGTTCTTCCCTCGGAATTTTGCCCCGGTATATGCTCATGACAAGTTGGTTGCGGCATAGAACCATCAGCTTGGAAAGGTGGCATTTCAGGAAGAGTAGTTCGATGGTTTTCTGGTTGACGATTTGCCCCGAGCAGAGCAGTTAATCTATCCATAATCAAAGCGTTTTGAGTTTCAATTTGTTGGTATAATCCAGAAACTGCGTCATCCAATTCAGCCCCGGTGACTCCAACGGTTGGAGTTGCTTGGTCTGTTATTGGGGAAGCGGAAGTTCCTTCGTGAGCACTTCCGGATCTGATAGGTCTACCTCTTCTTCCAGGAGCCATTATTTCGGATCTGGTTTTTAAGAGAGGTTCTTTTTATGAGTCTTTGCAAAGCAACGGTGGATGATCGCCTGAGTTGGGTTCTCAGTGAAAGCACCAAAATGTTAACGGTAAAAAGTGAACGCTAACACCCGGTGTGTGTAATAGAATCGTGAAAGCACCACCCGTTGGTACGGGAACAGAATATGAGCTGAAAATAGCAGAAAAGCAGTAAATGAACAACAGATTTATAGTGGTTCGGCCCGTAATTGAGCCTACATCCACTTTATAGTCTTTTATTGCTGATTCGGTTACAATTTGATACAATATCTTTCTAAAAACGATACAACTTGATCATGAAAGCACTCTTGACTACTAGCTCGATCTTTGATGATGAAACTCGACGAATCCATGTTGGATGTTAGGAGCTCTTCTCGAAGATTGTTGTAGTGTCTCGAATGCTTGAAGATCTTTGATTGCTGAATGAGAGGAGGCTTCGACAGCGTAACGGCGCTTGGAGAAATGAATGGCCCAAAAGTCCCCTCCAAGTTGGAAGTGATGGGGTATTTATAGGAGCTGATTTGGACTTAGGAAATTTCTCTAAGTCTTTAAGTCGTAGCCGACTTAGGGTAGGTCGGTGACGAGTTAAGGGATAGGGTTAGGTCGGTGACGAGTTAAGGGATTTGGCTGTCTTTGACAAGTATTAAGTCGTAGCCGACTTATCAGACCTTAACTCGTAAGACCTTAACTCGCAGCCTTTAAGTCGTAAACCCACTAAGTCGTAACCCGTTAGGTCGGAACCTTCTTAAGTCGGAGCATTTCATAACTCGGAATCTTCCTTAGGTCGTAGCCTTTAGGTCGCAACACTACTAGGTCGCGGAGTCTTTAGGTCGCAAGCTTCCTTAGGTCGCGACTTCCCTTAGGTCGCTGGGCAAGTTAAGTCATTGAGTCCTAGGTCGTAGACATCTTAGGTCGCTGACTCCTTAACTCGCAGGCACTTTAACTCGTACATTGTTAGGTTGTGATGTCCTTAGGTCGTGAGGTCCTCTTGAGTCGTAAGCCTGATGAGTCGTAAGCCTGATGAGTCATAAGCCTGATGAGTCGTAAGCCTGATGAGTCGTACAGACCTGATGAGTCGTAAGCCTGATGAGTCGTACAGACCTGATGAGTCGTACAGACCTGATGAGTCGTAGAGCCTTATGAGTCGTACAGACCTGATGAGTCGTAGAGCCTTTAACTTGCTGAGTAGTTAAGTCGGAAACCTCTTAACTCTTTAAGTCGTAGACTGTTAAGTCGTAACCCACTGTAGGTTTGAGTCTACTAACTCGTGAAGCTTTTAGGTCGCGGAGTAGGCTTGTCTTCAACGGTTAAGTCGTTAAGACTACTTAGGTCGTAAGTCGTTAACTCGTTAAATCACAGCTTCCTGTAGGTTGCTTCAGCAGTTAGGTCGTAAGTCGTCGAGTCCCCTTAGGTTTTAGGCTTTTTAACTCGTAAGTCGCTGCTAAAAGGGAGTTAACAAACAGTAAGATTTATAAAGGAATTACTGTTTAATACAAGGATAAAACTTTGGAAAAGAAAGTGATTTTTGAGCAGTTTAAAATGAAATAGTTAGTTAAATTTTCAAATGAAATTTTGTTAGTTTGATTTATTTGAATATGTATGAAACCTTATAATGTTTGAAATTTATATAGAAATGAAATTTAGTTTTGCAATAAAATATAAAATATCTTTGTTACAAATTAAAAAGGAATTTTTAATATTAAGGGAAATTTGATTTTTAAATTTAATAATAAAGTCATTAGTTTGGAATTAAAATTTATTGATTAATTGTTTAGTAAATTCGAATATTAATAAAACCCTATAATTTTATACAAGGTCAAAATTGCAAAGAAGATAAGCCGAAATGGAAATGGATTGCAATATAAAAGCAAAGGTGAGATCTTCTCACTCAAATAGAAAAGTGGAATTTTCAGTTATTGTTTGTTTGCTGTGTGAATGTGATATTAGATATAGTAGGATATATCTATATATATATATAGCAATATATACATATTGGCATATGTATATATTGGATTGATTGATTTCCCGCCTCGTATAGCGGATGAGACCCTATTGCGCCGTTAGTAAGCGGATGATATTTTTATAAAACCCATATACCGCGATATTCCACCTCGAAGTGGAATTGGTATTGTGCTAACATCTGTGGATGCAGGGAAACAGGTTGGAGGGATCCAACAGGATTCCTCAAAACATTTGAATTGATTTCATATGTTGTTTGATTGATTATTTATAATCTGTGTTTGATTATATCTGTGATTGAATTTGTTTAAGGCTATAATTTAGCCGAATGTATTTTTGGTATCGTTGGATACCAGAAATGGATGAAATTGGATTTCTGAAATAAAAATTGAACTTTAGATGGTTTGAAAGAATAAAAGAATTTATTTAAAAGGAGATAAATTTGTTGAAATCAAATTGATAATTGATTGGGTATTTGAAATAAATAGTTTGTGAAATCGATATAAAAATCTATTTGGTGTTTGGATAAAAATTGATTTTTGTGTTGAAAAATAAATTTGGAAATCGAATTGTAAAAACGATTTAGTCTTTGGGATCAAAGTTAGAATCAATTTGAAATGTGATTCAGTGTTGAAGTAAATTCAGAAATTAATTTGAAATTCGATTTGGGATTTGAAATAAAATGGAGAAATCAATTTTTAAAGTTGATTCGGGGTTGAAAATGAATATTTGGAAATGATTTGAAAATTGTGTAAAAGTGGATTTTGGGAATGTAAATTCCGAATAGAAGTTGTAAAGGAAAGGGAAATTTGTTTTAAAATAAATACTGATTTATTTTTAAAAGTGTGGAAATTATGGTTTGAAATCGGATTTTCAAAGTGATGAAGTGTGGAAATAAATTTACAAACTTGAAATGTAAATTTGAAATAAATCGATAAGGATTTATCTAATTGGTTTAAATGGACCGTTTTGAGATTTGAAATTGATTTTTCAAATGTGAAGCGTGAAATATGATTTGAAATTGATTTTCAAATGTGAAGCGTGAAAAATGATTTGAAATTGATTTTCAAATGTGAAGTGTGGAAAATATATATCTTTTGAAGATATTTTGAAATAAATAATTTGGGAAAAATTATTTGAATTGGATGTTTGTTATGAATGTTATTGATAGTTAAAGAACCAACTATCAATATTTGCCTTTGAAATGACACTTGATTTGTTTTTAAAACAAACGCTCATTATTCGGTTAAGCCGGGTGAGGACCTTTGTGTCATATAACCCATTCCGAATAGTGATACGTCGCGAATGGATAGCATTTGAAGACCGGTGTGAAGACCGGATATTTGTGAAAATGAAAGGACAACCTGTCGAACGTCTCTGCACCGAGTTGCTCCGGTATAGAGATTTATATCACTCTTTTTGTGATGGGAAGTCCGGACGTGATTAGTGAATATCCGGATTGCAAGGGCTTCTTTGGAAGTGCCTTCGGTTCCGTTCGATCCCGGAACGGACTTGTATGGATGTGTGTCTGACGTTACACTTTGAGATGTAAAGCTGGTTTCTATCAAATACATTTCTGTTGGTGGCGGAGAATTTATTCTCTTAGCTTAACCCCTTCTCTGAGACGTACGAGCTCAGAGGTTGTGTAGTTGATGGTTACTAGTGATACATTCCCAATTTGGTAATGTGGCACACGAAGTGCTGTTGATCAATTGTGGATCAAAGCGTGGCTTTGTGAAAAAGCGTGGCTTTGTGGACGAGACTTCGTCGAGCCTCACAACCCGGTAATGGTCAAAACAGGAATGTGCGGCAAAGGTTTGTAGGGGTAGCGCCCCTAGGGTATGCCATTTCCTTCTGGATAAAAGGTGATATCATGGTATGGAGCCCAGATATTTTACCTATGTGGATTATATTTTGCGACTGTTGCTTTTCGATTGAGGATCCTCGGATAAAGGTTGGTTACGACCGGGGGATGGCATATTTGTGTGTTAGTTACCTAGTTACAGCTGTACAGCGTGAGGTAGCGTCAGTGTGTTAGTTACCTAGTTACAGCTGTACAACGTGAGGTAGCGTCGGCCTTTTGTTTGCGGAGATCCGGTTAGGATCCGGGACGTCTTTCCAGAGGCGTTTCTATTTCGGTGTAAGGAAGTTCCTTAGCCTGACCATTGTTGGAAATCCAAAGAAACAATACGAACCCCGTACGGTTTTTAATTGTATTACCTGCTATGGAATGTGGCGGTAACCTGCTACTGAACATAGTAGCTATAGTAGACATACATCAATTGTTGTATGTTGGCTAAGATTGATATTATATTTTCGAAATGTTTTCCACACTAGACATTAATAATAATATCAACTGATTTTGCGTAGTAAGCATTTTTGACTATCATAAGGAGAAATCTCCTTCAATTTTGCGTTTGCATTGTGTGTGTGGTGGGAGGCCTTATGGTAGTTTCATTTTCCAAAAGCATTGCGAAGTTGTTTTATTTTCTTTGCGAAAATAACTATTTTACGATCTCACACCAGTCACCATGACTGACCTGGAGTTTATTGTTCCCTTTCTAACTCTAGGTGCCCATAATTTTTCACACGGGCAGCCTAGAGTTATGTTATCAGGATATTCTGGATATTCTGGAGCTTTGGAGATGAGCTGGATGGCGAAGCGTACTATTGTACTTGTTATTTATTCCGCTGTGTATTCTATATGAGGACAAGTTTATATAACTGTCCATTGTTGTAAACTCTGATGATTGATGTATGTATAAACTGATATAGTCTTTTGTTTTAAAGATTATTGATTTATCTATTGTATATTATTCCGCTGCGAAATGTGAGATTCTTATAATTGTTTCTGATTCTGTTTCTGTTCTTTCTTTTCCTTCTATCTTTTCTTCTACCTCTTCTTTTAACCCTAAAGTTTCACGTTTTCGCCATTCGATTTTTCGACATTTGGTACAGTGGACGTATCGGTGTCGAGTTTTCGGAAGACGGATTTGCGGGTCTTTACAAGTGGTATCAGAGCATCCGGTTAAGCGACAACCCTGCTCTGTTGGGTGTTACTCATTAGAGATAGAGTCAGTAGTACTCTAGAATGAGTGTGAGTGTAATAATAGATATGAGCGCGTATTTGTTAGTGAATACAAAATTTGTTTTGTATTGTGTTGACTTATCGGTTGATTGTTTATAGATTCTGGTCGATGCAGGGTGGCCAACTGTAATCGATAGGGGTTTCTAAACTCTTAAACAAGATAAACCGACACAGTATTGTTTTAAAATAGGGTAAATGAAATAATTTTGCCCAAAACTATTTTTGTATAGAAAAGAGATGATTTTCTATGAATTATAGTAGTATATGGATGCTTGGTTGTTAGAAAAAGATAATATTGAAGTATTATCATTGATATATGGAATTGAATAAGAAATTAAAAATAATAACCAAAAATGTGGAGATAAATTCATTTAACAAATGAAATTTATTAATATGAATTAAAAGTATAAGAAATAAATCCATATACGAATGAGATTTGTAAGAGTAAATTGTAAATGTAATTTACAGATTGAAATAGAATTCCAGAAAGAATATTTGAAATAAATTCACAAATGGAATGTAAATAAGTTTGATAACTTATAAATTATTTGAAATCTGATTAGAATGAGATTCAAATTGAAAATGAATGAATATGTGAATGAATAAATAAATTTGCAACTGCTAGTGCAAGAAAATGAAATTGAATGTTAAAATTCATTTTGAATTTGTAAGTAAATAGAACTGGAATTGAATTTGATTTGTGGAAAACGAAGTGATGTATTAAACTAAAATTAGTAAGTGAAGCTAATTGAAGATTGACCAAATGAATAAGGTTCGAAACAAATTGAATTCAATAATTATAAATGAAATATTGATTGGATTTATATGGAATTGGTAATCCAGTTTAAATATAAGTGGTAACTGAAAAATTAATATCAAAAGTATGGAAAATACTTGTATTGAACTTAAGAAATAAGTGTGAAATTCTTAAGTAAATTCGATACTGAAAATATTCTAAGTTGGTGAATGTGAATATGAAATGCCAATTAAAATTGAATGGAATCAATTGGAAATGGAGTACTATACATATATGACATGTTTTCCAAACTAAGGATATAAAAAAGTACCTTCCATTGAAAAAAATTGTGAAGGTGTTGGAACTCAGTATGAGTATCCGTTTGATCGTGATGGGATCATATTGATTGATCACGACGTATGCCACAGCGAAATTCGAGGGGCGAGATGCCTATGGTTACAAGCGATTCCACTGGGATAGTGGTGTAACCGCCGTGTGAACTACGATCTATGGCAACAACCATGGCGAAATTTAAGAGATGAGAAATCTACAGATTACGAGCGATTCTACTGGGATAGTAGCGAAACCGCCGAGTAACTGTGATCCATGGGGGAACGTGCTTTCCATATCCATTTGTTAAAAAGTTTTTTTAAGTGTTTTCACTGGGAGTTAGAAAAATTTGGAATTTTTGAAAATTTTCACTTAACGACAAGTAATTTCAAATTGAATTTGAGATAAAGGTAAATGAAACCCAATATTCAGAATTAGAAGATGAATCGAATTCAAGTAAAAATTCGAAATGAAAATAATCTGAAGATAAAATGAATTCAAATAGAATTGAAATTTGTAAATTGAATTCAAATGGAATTGAAAATGTAAAGTTGAATGGAAATGAATATGACCTTGTTAATGAAGTGAAAACAAATATAAGAAGTATGTAATACTTATATTGCACTTAAGAAATGAATGAATGAAATTCTTAAGTAAATTGGTATTGGGAAATCCAATAAGTGAATTTGGACATTATTGTTCAGTAAAATATACAGGGATTGTAAAGGCGATAGGAAAATGGAATTGGATTAAATTTTGAAGATAATTTGAATTGCTCGACAAAAAGGTATGTATTTAAATTTCAGTATGAAATTTGATGAGTTTCTGATTTTGCCACTTGGCATTTTGTTTTCTTTTGAGATCTGAGAGTCCGTATGGACGTTTTGTAGTCGTACCATATTAGCCGCGCAAAGGAGACGCTGGCGAAATTTTTCGAAAATTTTGAGTGTTAGAAAATTTTGAGAAAATTTTGAAAGTTTGAAATTTGAATTTAGATTTAAATTTGAATTGTTAAGGAAACAATGTTGTTTGAAACTTATGGAAAAGTTTGGAAAGTTAGTTGAAGTAATAGTGGGTTGTTAATAAAAAGGATTTGTTTTGATAAATTGATAATACTATTTGAATTGTGAAAAATAGTAGACGAGTTAAGGACCATTTTTCCTAACTTGTAATTTCGGGACGAAATTCTTTTAAGGGGGGAAGATTGTAACGACCCTGAATTTTTGACATTTGAAATGTGAATATTTAATTGAGTTTAAATATTCGAATGGTAATTTAATTTGAAATTCGAATATCAGAATGAATTTAGCATATGAAGTAAACTTTGAGGGGCATGTGTTACACCAAAAATTCTCAACAGTAAAATCGACAGTTATCTTCCTAAGGAAAGTCATGCATTTTCCATTTATGTATGATACAAAATTTGCTTTACCCCAATGTATAAGGATTTAATGAAGTAAGGTCGTATTGAAAGAACAGTGCCACAGGCGGAAAGGAACAGCCCAGTAGTAAGTCCGAAGTCCAAGACATCAGTTTATAAAAGCTCAGACTACGACCGAGATGGACAACAAAGACAACACACGGCTCGGATTTTAAAGACCATTTAAGCGGGAGGCAAGTCATTAATCCACGCCTCTTAAGTAGCCCCCTTTGATGTACAACACAAGCTCAAATCGTAGCCGTGTAATAAGAAACTTCAGCAATCCATGAAGGAAACTCTCTACCAATGGCGCCACAGTATTCTAGCTATAAACAGGCAGCAATCCCAAGGCACAAGGGTTGGTTGACACATAGAAAAATAACATAAAATATATTGTACTTTCCTATATTAGAGCCTTCCTAGAAACTCTTTAACGGTGAAAATATCTTAACCTAATGTAATAAGTGTCTCGGCTAAAATAGAGTGACT
Source organism: Allium fistulosum (assembly GCA_030737815.1). Taxonomy (NCBI): domain Eukaryota; kingdom Viridiplantae; phylum Streptophyta; class Magnoliopsida; order Asparagales; family Amaryllidaceae; genus Allium; species Allium fistulosum. Next base: position 1,057,547,843 of record CM060907.1, read on the forward strand.
AAATAAGGAAAGGACAGTGGACCTAGGGACTTTTGGCCCGAACCACTATAAAAGTCATGATTTTATTTACTTTCTACACTGTTTCCTCTCGACACTCATTATTGTGACTCTATAATTCATCACTTCATTACTCTAACTTACTACATCACATCTTGGCAACCTCCTAACCGATACTTGATAATTAATAGATTCCCGGAGCCTTACATTCGAATTGTGGGTTGTTGGTGTAGACGAAATTCTACACTAACACTTCTCATCAATGGGGTTTTAAATAAATCTTCTCATCAATAAGTTTTTTTATACATTTCATATTTCTCATCAACAGGCTTAAGAGATTAGATAGAGGAGATGAAAGATAAATTTCCAAATTTCACTAATAAAACTGAAGTAGACACCATCATTAATTCTTTTAAAATAAGTGGCACATGGTCTTATTGCTACCAATTGAATCTCCAATAGACAATAAGATGCAAAGCATGTCATATTGCGCAAGTTGTAAATAACTAGTTGTAAAAGGGTCATTTTCTTGTAGTGAGATTACCAAAGGTAATAGAAGCAAAGCATAAAACCTCGAGTCAGACAACAGTCTGGTGTGAGCGATAAACAATCTTTCAATACTATGAAAGTCGATATAGTATATGGAATAGAGGGTATGGAGAATCATGCCTGACCCATCCTGCATCCAAAGAGTTAGCATATAATATTGATCATATGCTACTCTACAAACATCATAAAGGTGTACTCCATCCAAAGTATAAAGTCGAGGTATCTAGGTATCCATATCCATGATACTTACATCATGTGACATCCATAGAGTGACGGACTACATAAAAAGCACTCATAAAACAAACCTTACTATCACCCAATGTGCTTTGGATATATGGTAGCTCATATAACCAATCATTTGTCACAGATTAATCGAAAAACCGATATTTTTCGTATACTCGATACACCGCTCAAAGTTGATAATAGACCCAAATTCACCAGTTCAGGGTATACATATCCAAACAACTGATCCGGGTTAGCCAAACAAAGTAACCATGAGCGTCCTCATGATACCTTGCTTTGAGTACAACAAAAAACACTTCGAGTATCAACGATCCCTTAGCATAAATATATGAGTTCTTTCCTGGCTCCATTTAGTTTATATCAAGAAATCATTCTACGTTCCTTCATTCCATAATAGAATCAAACACCATCCAATCCATGGGTCACCCTTTCTAGAACATGCCCTAACGAAAATCATCACGAATCCATCACTATTGAGCCGTCATCATCGGAACACAACTCCATCCCATCGAGTCATCGTCATCAAAGTCCCAAAACCACCATGTCAAAGCGTCACGCCAGCGCTTCACCATCGAAATCGCTCGTCATAGAGTAATAACATCAAGGCCAAGAGTTGGTCGCACGAACAAACCACCACATCGTGCTCCTCGAAGCCTCCTTACCGTCCATGTCAAAGATTGGCCAAATCGGTCATCATCAATAATGATGAGCACCGATCACTCTACAGTGGTCAATACCGACCACTTTGGTCGTGTATTTATCCAAAAATGGATAAGTACAAACCAAGTGATAACATTAGTCATCAATCCTGAAGTCCGAAGTCCATCCAAGTCCATCATCTTCCATCTTCTGATCGACCGACACACATCCTAGTACTCTTTTACAACTTATCCCATCCATTTGGGTTTCCATCATTTGTATGTCCCATGAATATGCACGAACTCTCTGTTATCCTAAGAGTTTTCATCATTTGTGCATTCGATCAATATGCACGAAACCCTAGTGTATGGGATATTCCCTGAAATTGGATCGCCGGTTAATCGACGTTTTCAACTAAAACAAGCAAACAAGCATACATGCAACCAACAAGCATACATACATCCGATATAGTATACACACAACATGTATAATGCATCTATATCAACCAATTTGAGATTCATATCAAAAATGGCCTAAAACTAACAATTTCCTAAAAATAGCACATCAATAAGAAAAATGCAGTATTCGATTGAAAACCATTTTAAAATACTTTGAATTTCTTTTATAAAAATTTTATGAGTGTTTAAATATATTAAAATCACATTTTAAAGATAGAAATCATTTCAAAACACTGTTTTATACTATACTAACAATCATATTATGGTGAGAGACAATATCTGTAACGATTCGAAAAATTTATTACTTTGATTTATGAATATTTGATAAATTTTAAATATCTAATTATTGGTTTTTAATAATCAAATAACACTCTTTTAATTAATATGTAATGATAGTAAACTCATTTTGAATGTTTTTTTACAAAAATAAATAGTTCGATGAAAAAGCGAAAATATGACCGAAAATAGTTTTTCAGATTTTCGATTTTTTATCGAACGGAAAACGTCGCAACATTGTTGCACACATATACACTTACATTTTCACATATAATAATATGTCAAATTAATGTAAAAATAATTTGTAAAAGTAAATGTAATTAAAGTGTTTAGAAAATCAATTAATGATGGTAATAAAGTAGGGAAGACTTTTCTTTCTTATTTTAAGTGCTAAATTACATGGATTTGTGTGCTTCATTTTGAGATATGATGGCATGTACAATGGCACATGGGGGAAGCTTAGCATGGAAGAAAAGCAAGGGTATGTTGGTCTTTTGGCTAAATGGTAAGTGGTATCTTTTGCCACTTTTTGCATTTCTATAAAATGACCTTTTTACTTCATTTGTTTTCACTTTTTCATTTCCAAACTTTTTCTCTCTTCTTCCCTCTCCTCTCTTCTTTCTTTGTTCTTATTTTTTCTACTTTAAAAAAACTTATTTCTCCTCCAAACTCAAGTATATTATTTAATATAACATGGCATCAACATCTAGCATGTCGAAGCTCGGAGAATGGAGCACATTTTTCCCAAATGGCCTTGGGCCGTAAGATAAAGAAGGAGGGAGGAGGCCTAGAGCCAAGCACATGTAGGTGATGGAGGAGGCTTAGCCATGTACTAATGGAGGTGAAGGTAGGATGAATGTGTGCTTGCTTGGTTGGAGTTGTTCATGGTCGTGTTTAGTCGAGATAAAGTAAGATATCTCACTTTGTTTAGTTTTAAAAATGAATGTTTACATGTTGTAATAATTTCATAGTTGCTTGCTTATGTTGTTTACATTGTATGTAGTATTTACATTTGATTGTTTGGATTGGATTCTTGCTTAGAAGAGAATAACATAAATAACCATTATGTTGTAGGGGACAAAAACAGCTGAATGGAAGTCGAAGTGTTTTCATAGCGAATAGATCGCTATGGAAGCACTTTGAAGAATAAATTTTTTAAAGAGGGATCCTAAAGGATTCCTTATCTTGTTCATTTTCATTTACATATATTCTTGTTTATTTAAATGTTTGTGTATATGAAAAGTGAATTTTGCTTAGTTATAGTCCACCTTCTTGTTGTTGGTTTTGCGACATTGAAACCTTTGTGCTCTCTTTTAAGGTGATGTACTACCTTGTTTTCTAAAGTATGTTGAAATGGTTTCTGAACTTGATTTTTGGTTTTCAAACAATTTCGAAAAAGGTATTTAAAGTGGTTTAAAATATAAAAATAAAATGGAGTTTAAAAGCTATTTGATTTACAAAACAAGTTTTAAAAGTCATGGTCCATATAACAATAGTCGCTGTGGATGCAGTTTGGAAATCTAGGATTTTAGTAAAGTAAAGAGTTATCTACTTAGATATTTTATGAATTCTTTTTGAATGTCTTTTATAAAAGTAGTATAAGTATTTAAAAAACGAGTTAGAGGATTTAAATATACCTTTTTAAGAATTTATTTAGTTATTTAAACAAGAGGTTTAAATGTTTCTCCTTTGTTTCTAAGGTCGGGTTTTTGTTTAAATAGCGACTATCTTTAAGGGAAGGTTTTAAATATAAATTTCAAACTATGGTTTAAGGAGTATTAAAAGTATTTTAAAAGAGGAAGGAAGCATGGATTACAACAACATTGTTGTAATAAATGTTTTCGATTAAAGGGAAAGTGATTATGAACTATAGCATTTTTGTTATGGTAAATGGATTCAAAAAATTGGAAACGAAATTTTGATTTATAACACTTTGTTATTATTAAATAAGTTGTTTACTTTATAAAAAGGAAAGATGTTGCCTTTTAAGTCAAACTTTGGTTCAATAAGTGGCTTTGGAAAATATTTTAAATAACAAGTATATTGGAACTCTCGGATCCTATTTTGATTTCTAGACTTCGAGTTATGGAAACTTGTTTCTATTTTGAAAGTTAGAAGTAAATGTTGAGTTATGGTTGGGAGGTAATAATACTCCAACTTGAATGGCTTTATTCCTAACTGATGAAAAGTTCTAGTTTTAAATCGAGGACTAGAGATAAGTTTACAGAGTTGATTTTCCAAATGTTTTTGAAAAGACTTTGTTTTATGCAATGGATTTCTTTGTTGATGCAATTAAGTAACATAGAAAAAATATGGTAAGTAGTGCTAAAATGTTGATACATTTATGGAAAGTAGGTCATCTTATATTTAGCACTAAAACCTGATGAGTATACTTTTCTCTATCTGTGAGATCTAGAATCAGAGTGCTTCAACTAAGGCAAGGCTAAGTGCAACCAGTCTCCTAAATTACCTGGCTTCAATTCTAGGTGAGGGATAGAGAAGTTGAAATGTTGAAAATGTGATAAGTATAAAAAGGTTAATTTTTATAAATAGGTCATGATTAATTAAGTATATGGAAGTCACTTCATCTTATACTCGACACTAAATTTTTAGGTATGGAGGTCAATTTCTATATGTTACAGTTTAAGAATGTACGCCGAAGCAAGGATAGTTCTCTAACTTGTCCGACTTTATTGTTAATCGAGGGATAGAATGGGACTGAAATTGAAAAGTGGTGATAAGTATATGATGTTTGATTTTCCATATGCAAACTATATACTTACACCAGATAGTAGTTTATCCATTATCAATAACTTGACCTATTTAGACTTATGAAGTATATGAAAGTTTAGCGATATCATAAGGTTTGAGATTCCCTTGGGAGAACTCATTCCGATGAAATGTCTCTTGCTTTAAGGGCGGATATTTGAAATATCCTTGGGACTCTTATATCATTTTCTTACTTTCGAAAGAACCAGGATTGAGTCTACCAAAGACTATGGATTGTTGGTTCGAAGAGACCGGGAATGGATAAGCATGGGTTATCTAAAACCCACTTCAAACTGGCATTAGCGTTCAAATTGGAGACAACTTGAAGATGATGGAATCGAAGATGGAGTTCTTTGAATTGTAAGGGCTACTTGCTACTAATCCTGAGGGTGATTCCAAAAAGGATGTAGTAGAAGTAGTGTCTTCGGTTTGTTCATATTCTGAACAGCTTGTATGAATGAATGCTGGCATTGCATTGTTGCCTAAGGGCAGTGTTAGCATTTCAAGTGGAATTTTCTAAAAGGTAATCATTCCTTGATCCTCATAACTGGTAATGACAAAAACATGAGTTATGTCGCAGGGCTATGTGGGTCGCTCCTGTTAGGGTATGGTCACGCTTGATCTAGTTCGGTATTTATGGATTTATGTATGCTAGAGGCCCAGTACGGTTGTAAGTTGTAACCGAGGGATGATAATATTTGGTACTATCCAGGAAGTGGTAGGTTGGTCCTGATTCACAGAGGTGCAATAGGTTTGTAGGCTCGGTACATTTTCTTTAGAGGTGTACTATATGGAAGGTTGTCCCTTACCTTGTCATTGATGGATCCATTTTCCAATATGTGCCTTACAAACTTATTTGTATACCAATTATGCTGGAATGTGAGATGCAAGCATTTCAGCTATGTTGAATATTTATTTTAAACCCTAAACATCATAATAATATCACAAGATTTCCTATAAAATGGTTTGGTTATTGTAAGGAAAAAACTCTTCAGTGTGTATGTGCAGCATGGTCTTACGAGATATCTTTATTTTGAAAAGTTTTATAATATTAAAAATCCATATGATATGAGTTTTTCACGTTGGTTTACCAGACTGATCCGGGTGTTTTTTTCTTATAATACTCGGGTCAGACCCGAGTACTATTCCATATTTAGCAATGGAGGCTTAGCTTCAGGACATGAGCTGGATACCTCCAAGACTTGATGTATTTTATTTTCAGCTGTATTTCTTCTTTTGTATTTATCAGCATCTGTAAGGACAGGCTGTTATAACAATCCATGCTGATGATAGGTTAGTTTACTCTGATTGTTGTATGAATATTAAAGTTTTCTTTTTGTAAAGATCATTGGATTATATATATTATTCGTCATGATGTGAGATTTTGTTCTTTCTTTTCTTTTCTTTCACCCCAACAATCTGTCTTCTCAGCACTTTGGTGTTGGGAACTTGGATGCTTGACTTTTGGATGCTCGACACGTGAATATCGTGGATTTATTCATGTCAACTTCTGAGGGTCGAAGAGTTGGACCGTTATGGTGGTATCAGAGTTGAAGGTTAAGTGAAAACCTTAGCTTTGGTGGGGTAAACGCATTAGTGATGGGATAAGTGACACCCTAGAATGAGTTGGGTATATTATATATGAGAGGGCGTATTTATTAGTGCTATAAAAATGTGTTATATTGTTTTGAAATGGATAAATGAAATAAATTTAGCTAGATTTTATATTATATATATAAAAGAATAATTTTCAAAAAAATTGATATAGTTATTTTTGTTGTGATTGTTTGTTAGGGAAGGATGATATTTATTTTACATTAATTTTTGATTAATTATTTGTGCTTATCCAGTTTATAAGCATTTGTTGTTTGATTGAATTAAATAGAACACCTTGTGAATTCAGTTTCATGATTTGACCAATAAGTGTTTGTTAATAATATAGGTTTAACAAGTTTACTTTGTAAGGGTTACTATAATAAATGAAGTTATTGCATAAAGATGATTTTATATAAATTTAGTTTATAAGATGTAATTTATAAAATAAAGAGGATTATTGAGAATTTAAATCCCGATGTCTTTGAAAAAGATTTCAAATGATTTTTGGTAAAAGTAATAATAGTATTTCTTAAAAGAATTTACAAGTATTTTTCAAATAAATTTTTTAAGTAGGATACATTTTCTTTGTATAGTTCGGGAAATGAGTCTCAACTCGTTTTGTGGTGATCTGAATAATCTTATAAGCGACAATCGGATGTTTGCCTAAGTGAACATAGTAGTGCACTTAGTAAATTATCCTCTTTGCCATTGTGCAATCCAAAAGAGTTCGAATCCGAACAAACCTAAAGCATGTTTTAGTAAATAAAGTGCTAAAGCGATTATATATATATATATAATATGAGAAATGTATACAATAGTTTTTAAAAATGGGATTCGAATAAGAATTTTTATGTTAATTGGCTCGAGTGGCTCAGAAATGACTAAAAATGGGCAAGATATGTGTTCGGATTGTAAGCACTTCTCTTAAGAATTACTTTTCTTGGTAAGGGGATGTATGATACTATTTGGTAGGTCTAGTTTCTTGGTATCATTTAGGTGTACTCGATTTATATGTGTGTTTTCTATGGATTAAAATACATAGTATCATTTCAAAAGGGTTTTGAAATAAAAAACCAGGTATTTAGTTCTTAAGTTTCCTTTAAGAAAATGGATTCAAAATAAAAAGGTATTTTGGTAAAAGAATGCGTTGATAGATGAAGTTTTTAAATGAGTTAAAGTTAGTAAGAAGGTTTTAATAAACTTTGTTTTATTGAAACCGTATCCCTTGTATTAACATCTAAGTTTTATAAACTATTTAATGTTATTAGGTCGGCTAATACAACATCTTTACCTTAGAGGTGTCTAAGAAAAAGTAGACTCTAGGACTGAGTTTGGATACCAACATCCTACTCTTCTTAGCTACTTACCAGATCAGATGCGTAAAAAGGTCGAAGAGGTCGACTTCGTTTTAAGACCCATATTTATTTTTGGTCTGCATCTAAATTTAAGGAAAAAGAAAAGGTAAAAGGTTAAATCAGATAGTTGTATATACTCTCAGGCAGGTTGTGCGAGTCGAAAGATTGCATGCAACACTTGTTCATAAGGGATCTTTTGTGGACCACCGCAAAAATGTTTGGGACCAATCAATATTGATTGACCAATTTATGTTATGAACATAAGTTTTATAAACTTAAAACCAAATCAGTTAATACACATACATAACATACGTGTGTGTGTGTGGTAGGGCATGAAATGATTATGAGTACATATTCCTTTGCATTGAGAAGCAATTGTTGTTTCAAGAAATGCCACTTCATAACAAAGGAATTTCTTTTAGAAATGATTAGTAGTAAAACGGATTTGGATAAATCCAAAGATAAAACCGATAACGGTGGATGAGATGAAATTAACCGAACCAAATAGACACAACACATTAGAATGTCTAATAATAAATCTTACATATTGAAGAGAAATTATGAATTTTATTAATGTTGAATAAAGAACTTTCTCGGTTTTAAATCAAACATTAAGTGTATTGACTCTACCATGTGGAACGATGTGCGAATCTGGAATTGATTCTAAGAACATTATCAAAATATGATTTTGATAGTGGTGCCCAAAATGTAACGACCCATAATTTTCGAGCACTCGAATTTAAATATTTAATTTATTTGAATATTCGAATTTGATTTTAATATATAATAAAATATATGTTTCAAATAACTGTTCGATTTTTGGTGATGTATTTTATATTTAATTTATAGGACTTTTCTATGATTTTAATTTGGAAAATAACTGAATTTCGTTCGATGTATTTTACGGCTAATATCGGTATTTTTGGAATTTTACCGAAAAAATTAACCAACGTATTTTATTATTGTTTTATGATCATGTCATATTTTTGTGCATGACTTTATTTTTATTTCTGTCATTCATGGCTCATGCACGAACGAGATATTGTGTAGCGGAGTATCCCAAAATCTTTTCATACAAAAAATCAATTTATTCACGTTACACATGCAATCACTCTTTTCATAACTTTTCAATTTGTACTTGCACTGAATTTTGGCTGCTTGTATTTAATTCTTGTGCCCTTAGATAACTTAGCTTATACATATTCACATAGAGGCACGCATGAAAATAAGAACACAGCATGACACATTCTTTTATTTTTTTACTTTCTCTTCTATAATATACAAACAGGCACGCAAGAATATATATATATATATATATATATATAAGGACACAACAGCATGAAAAGGAGAATGGCCACATATCTATGGAGACATAAGCTAACTTACTCTTGCTAAAACAACTTTCTTCTTCATATATATATATATATACATATATATAGACCAACACTATATTCTGATATTGGAAAAAATAAAACACATATATAAATATATACATGTATAATAGCTTGTTATGATGCCATAAGTTTCTATAATATAAATAATATTATGGGATATGTTTGGTAATATTGTACTTGTCTTGGAATCTAGTCTGAATGGAGGAGGTGAGTTGATTGGCGGGGGATAACAGTGGTTGGCTGGGCTTTGGTGGTGGCAGTCATGTGTTGGTGTATAGGAATACAAGTGCATTTATGCATGAAAGGGAAGGCATGTGCAGTAGGAAAGTAAAGGAGGGTAGGGGCAGCTATTCGTGCATGGCAAGGTGCGGTGATTGGGTGGTGAACGGAGGCGTGCAAATCGTCGAAAAGAAAGGGAAGACATCGAATACATCCACGGTATTTAAATGCCTAACATAAAATCGTCGAAAAGGCAGTTTGTTAGGGTAAAATAAAAAATAATAATAAAGAGTAGGGGAAACAGAATCTCACAGCAGAAACGACAACATATAATATAACAATGATAGTGAAAACCATCACTCCAAAATACATAGTACATTAGAATTAAAAATAAAGCTTATCAGCTGGACAATTACAAAATCTTGACCTTACAATTGCTAATAGGTATAAAATATAATACAGCGGAAATAAAATACTACAGAAGGTGAACATCCAATTCTTCTTTAAGAGCTCCATATCACTAAAGCCAACTTGAGAAAATACTCGGTATGACCCGAGCATCATAATAGAATAACACCCGGGTCAGTTTGGAAAACCAACATGAGAAAACTCAAGTAATGGGATAAACATAAAATAATTGGTGGGACCATGCCGTAAACACGGAACAGGGTTTCATCTTACTAGAACAACATCCAGACATGAAAGAATGGGAATCAACAACATATAACAAATCCAAATATAAAGGATGAGTACAAGAAAAAACAAATCTCATACTTGATTAATGGGAATAAATAATGTCAAAATATAGACTTGAAAGGATGGAAATAATTTGAACAAAATCCAAATTGGAAATAATGGACAAAACAAGGTAAAAATCCAAACTTGAAAGAATGGACATAAATAGTAAAACATAGAGAAGAGCACAAGACACTTCTCGATGCAATTAAGGAAACAATTCAATGATTTGAATTAAACAAGAAAAGAGAAGTTTTTCCAACAATGACTAGGAGGGTGCACCCCCCTTATCGGAAGTATACCTCTAGAAATATACTTGAGAACTACGATGGCTCTCGGACATGTCCAACCCAGACACTGCCAACAGTTACCGAATATCCAAGTATTTTACATCTTAATGCGCAAAACCAAATCTAATCTAGAGTAAATGTGAACATGCCCTAATGTGAGCAACCCCACATAGCTTGGCATCCACTCGCACTTTGGTTTTAGTCATTTCTGACAAAGGATATCAAAGCTCAAAAGAGCAACAAATCGTCTTGAATAGACGAAACACAAAGAAGAAAGAAGAATCAAAGTCGACCGTCGATAAATCAACTATCAGGATGATAAAATGATTGTTCACACTTAGGCTTGATTTTCACATCATAATACTTTTAAAGACACTTTAAAAGCACCCTTTAAAATATTTCTTTTAAAGAGCAAATTATATTTTCTAAGTGTCTTAAAATCAAGGTCAAAACAAATGTCTAAACATTGTTTATTATAAATCCAAAACAATTTACACTTAGCTTTATTTTGAAACAATTCCTTTTAAAAGATCATTTCATTTATAAACTATTATTTATAAATTTCTACAACATTTATTATCTAGAAGATATAAATAAAGTAAATTACTTTTATAAACTAAAACAAATGATAATCATCCCGAAGGATAATTTATAAAATCCTTTTATAACTTTAAAATCACATTAATTTCCTCCAAAGAAAATAAATCAAATTTAAAATCTTTTTATTTGTTAAATTAATTAATTAACTTTAGATATCATTAGTTAAAATGATTAATTACATTAAAATATCATTAATTAGAATAATTACTTAAATTTCAAATATAATTAATTAAAATGATTAATTAATTTTATATATCGTTAATTAAATGATTAAATAAAATCAAATATCATTAATTAAAATGATTAATTAAATTCAAATATCATTAATTAAAATGGTTTATTAATTTTAAACATCATTAGTTAAAATGATTAGTTAACTTAATACATCATCAGTTAAAAGGAGTAATTACATTCAAATATCATTTATTAATTTCAAATATCATTAATCAAGATGATTAATTAATTTCGAATATCTTGAATTAAAACTATTATTTAAATTCAAATTTCATTAATTAAAAAGATTTAATTGAATTCAAACATCATTAATTAAAATGATTAATCAAATTCAAATATCATTAATTAAAATGATTAACTAAATTCAAATTTCATTAATCAAAATGATTAATTAATTTTAAACATCATTAATTAAAATGATTAATTAATTTAAATATCATTAATCAAAATGATTAATGAATTTTCGGCATCTGTTTTGTGAAAATACAAGCTCATGTTCAACGCACACAAAAGGGTTTAGGGAGATGATATTCAATAAATGACGGTATAGCAAAAATCGCTATAACGACCCTTGAACAATTCAAATATAATATCACATTTATTTTAAACGAAACATCAAAATGTGCCATAAGAAAACAAATAAATAATTATTGGTGGGAAACCCCTTAGAGCCTATACAAATGTTCCCTACAAAACAATAGTTACAGACAATATATATAATCATATGGGTTCAGTGCAATTTAGTTAATATGTCATCCATTTTCCAAAATGAGAGTCCAATCCAAACAACCATCAATAATAATATAAAATATCATCCAAACATTCAACAATAATCTATAGCATCATAGATGTTATATAGTAATGTAACGTCCCGGATTTTTCGTTGCTCGATTTTGGAATATTTAAATGGTTTTAAATATTGAATTTGAATTATAAATTGATTTTGAATATGGAAGTTTGGGTTTATTTATAAAATAAATTCAGAATTTAAATATAGCGATTTATTTGGATAATTTAATTATTGAATTTTATTATCGAATATTGGTTAAATTTTTGTGTCTTGAGTTTAAGCTCGATAAAAATAATTTAAAGGCTTGTAAAATTTATATTAGTAATAATAAAGATAATAAAAGTTTTAAAATTGAATTTTAAAGTGATCTGTTCAATTTTAAAAATGGTTTGTTCAAATTGACATTTAAAAATAGCGATCCGGGGCACAACCTCGGATTTCGACGAAGCTAGTTCCATTGGATCCGTAATATTGTATTATTAACGGATTTCAAATTTCGTAGCTTTCGGAGTTATCGTTTAGCCGTACGAGATATTAACGCGCTAAAATTTATATCGAAAATTCAATATAATAATTGGGTCCAAAAGGCTATCTTCTCCATACGATCGAATTAGGACTTGAAACCTTTTCCATTGTGTTCGAAATAGGGGTATAACATTATAAACGCCTAGCGGAACGCCTCGATAGGAGGTCAAGAATTTAAGCGGCGAAATCGAGACGTTTTTAAATAATATATTTTATATGTTGACTGGACAGCCCCTCACATCAGCTGTTTTCCTTTCATATTAGTCAAACTAGGCTCTAACTTTTAAAACATGAAAGACAATTTGAACACACAACCTTCCTTTTAAAAAAACTATCTCGTTCGAAAGAAATACGCTGCCTTCGTTCTCTTGCTTCCTCACGATTCTCCTCGCCTTCCATTTTAAAAAGAGCAGAACATTCAAATTCACGCCAAAAAATAATAATAAAAGAATAAAGAGAAAGAAGAAGGGGATTCTTGAATAAATCGCATAGCGGAGATAGCTCGGCAGCACGTGAGGCTAGCGATTTCGAATCACGAAAATTGAGCTTCGCAACCTAGAGGGTGTCGTCGGCTTCCTTAGCTAGGGTTCGTTCAATGGAGGGGGAGGCTTGCGAATGGGGTTCTCTGGCATTAGGGGTTTTGCATTCGCGGCATCGAAAGGAGGGAGTGGCGGAAAACGAGGGGAGTGCTCGCGTTCGAGGCTCGAGGGAATCGATGTGGCCGTAAGCAAAGGAGGAGGTCGACCTCGAGGGGGGAGTGACGACGAGGAGGGCTTGGCCATTTGCTGTGCATGGCTCTGGCGATGGAAGCAGCGAGGTATATAGACAGTTTTATTTTTTTTAATTAAATTTATTAAATATATATATGGGTTAAAAAAGAAAAAAACAGAAAAAAATGTATATACATATTTTTAACTTATAGGTAAATTTAAAAATATGTGTTACAGTAGTTAGGATATATATATATATATATGTATGTGTATATATATCATATTATGGAATTAAATATTTATAAATGGCATACTTCATCCAGACAAGGTTTGATCAAAATGAAACAAGTCGGGAATGGTTCGTAGTTGGAAAATCTTTAAATAGGAAATTGGTTTGGGATTTTTAGGAGTCCGCTGGAATTTTAAATTAAATTGAACGTTGTTCGATTTGGTTTAAAATAGAATGTTCGAAAAAACAAAAATCAAGGTGAGTAAAATCTCACTCATTTTGGATTGCTAGAATAATATAAAAATGATGAATTTAAATTATTGGTTGTTGGTTGATTTATAAATTTTTATCTATTGGATGTTAAATATATATAGTAGTATATATACTAGTATTGAAGTGATATTCCCGCACATTATAGCGGATGAGACCCTATGCGCCCCGCATAATAGCGGATGACCCTATATACCGCGATATCCCCCTCGAAGTGGGATTGGTATTTTATATGCTGTATTAACATCTGTGGACGCAAGGAAACAGGTTGGAGGGATCCAACTGGATTCCTCAAATTTATTATTTATTTTTCATATATAGTGATATATGATTTATGTAGAATAATCTATTTTAGATTATTGTAGTGATTGGAATTTTGGAATGCTATTGTAGCACTGGCCTGAATTTTAAAAAAAACATAAATATTTTTTTTAATTTGTGGAATTGAGGGAAATTTGGTAATAAATAAATATATATTGGAATTGTAGATTTTTAAAAATGAATTATATAAAAGAATTTATAAGTGATATTCTGGAAATATAAAAAGGGAATTAAAATCAATATTGAAAAATAGATTGAAAGTATTTTTGGAATCTATGAGAAAATTTATATGATGGATTTTTATAAATAGTTTTGTTTTTATAAACAGGTAAAACCAGGGGGGTTATAAAATTGATAAACGATGTTTATAATGAAGAAATTCGATATCAGATGATAACTGGGAATATAAATTCATAGGAGGAATTTATATTAATATGGAAACAGGGTTGAATAAAATGGAAAATTTTATTTATGAAATGAGAATGGTTAGGAAATCGACAATTAATCGGTATGTGTGGAATCGAGAGAAAGTTATAAAGTAATTGGTTATTGAGATTTTTTTAACGGGGGAATTAATTTAAAGGACAAAAATTTGTATATTTTTAGCCTCAAGGACACGACCTCAATATTTTAACCACAAGGACAAACATTCTTCTAAAATTATTCATAAGGACAAACATTCTTTCAAAATTATTCATAAGGAAAAACATTCTTCCAAAACTGCTACCGAACTAAAAACTACTACCGATAACTACAAACTGATACCTAAAAACTGTAAAAACTGGTACCTAAAGAAAGTTGTCCTTCAGGCTAAAATACTGAAGGTCTGCCCTTGAGGCTAAAATGCTGAGAAATTTTGTCCTTGATAATAATTTCCTGTTTTTTAAATATATTTTAAACTTTAAAATGTGAGTTTGTTTTAAAGGAAGGTTTTATTAATATTTTTTTAAACTATGGGATTTTAAACTAGTTAAGATTGAAATACTACGGTAAGTGGATTTTCAAATATTAAGTATTCAATTAATTAAATTTTTAACTTGTAAAAATCAGCTTTGAAATTTATTTGTTTAACTAAAAATGAGTTACTGATGTTTATAAAAGAGTTTTCGCTACTTTAGATAATTATTCAAACTTGTTTTTAAAAACTAAATTAATTTTCTTTAAAATACTTATTATATATATATAAATATGGAATTTGAAGTTGAAAATTTTATTTTATAAATTCTCTCTAGATTCGAAGGGGGCTTATAAAAGGATATGATTTTGAGGAGAAGAAATTATTTGTGATTTCGGGGATTTTTGGATTGAGTTACCGAATAATCTCCTGGGCGTTAATATTGAAAAGATTTTGGGAAATAAGACTGGTAATATTTTTGTAAGTATAGAAAATAGAAATTTGGAAATATTTCTATGTGTTGAGATGTTGGAAGTGTCCTGTTACCGATTTGAGTATTTGAAAATTTGTTTTTCAAATGTTGAAAGAAATTGATATGTCTTTAAGGATATTTTGAAGTAAATATTTTGAAAATGATTATATTAAGGCCAGATGATTGCTTATGGATGTTATTCGATAGTTAAATAAACGACTATCGATATTGGCCAATTTCGTTAATCGTTTCGAAGAGACCGGGACCGGATTTAATTATCCGAAAACCACTTCGATTCGGTTTGAACGCAACGAATGAATACCGTGAAGATGATGAAGATGGTGATTCGGTTTGTCCAGACCCAAGACAACTTGTATGGACGAATGCTATCAGAACATCGTCATTGGAGGACGATGAGCATTCTAAGTGAATGTGTTCTTTAAAAGGTAACGCTTAGCCTCGATCCTCATCAACCGGGGAATGACTAAAATAGGGGAGATGCAGCAAGGCTAAGTGGGTAGCACCCAAGTAGGGTAAGGTTACCCCTATCTAGAGTCCCTTTTTTTCGGCTGTGTGGCGGTTGCTGATCCCAACCGCGGGGAAATCTTATTCGGGCTATCTAGTTTAGGGGGTAGTCCGATCTTGTGTAGCAGGGGACCCCGAAGTTGTAACATTCCCCCTTTTGACCATCTCCAGTCGGTAATTAAACCAACTCGAAACGTTCAAAAAGACGAATTGTTATTTAGTTTATAAGGTTTAAACAGAATCAGCCACAGAAACACAGATAATAACAATCAATTAAAACAAATGAGAATTTATTCCATTACTATAAATCTTTTAGAATACATCAGAGTTTATACAATTTAATACTGATACAGCGGAATATCTAAAATATAATTTTCTTCTGAAACTAAAAATGGTTCTTTACTCTCTCTCTAACTTCGCTGCTCGAAAATCTTCAAGCTGTAAAAATACTCGGTCTGACCCGAGTATTATATTCAAAAGAAAATAATACACAGGTCAGTCTAATTCAAACCAGTTTATTAGTGCATATAGGCAGTAATAATTTAAATAAACGACAGTCACAATAATATTCTCGTCTATCCGACTCTTTAACAAAGAAACCGGATAACGAAAATTTTTAACACTAAACAGTGTTAAACAATAAATCAGCAGATTTAAAACATCAACAGAGATAGATAAACAATTTATCAACTCGACTAAATCAATTTAAAACAATTGAAATTGTCACTTTAAACTCATCAAGAACTCGAATGGCTGCCGTACACGCACGCGTGTACGCCCTCGCCATATTAAAATGTGTGGCTGCAGTGCACGCTAACGTGCACGGCCTCGCCAACTCGAGTGCACAGGATCAAATCAAAATCAGATTCAACACAAGTGCAACTGGGCTCAACCTAAATTCAAAGTATCATTGCACAATAAAACTGTGCATGGACCCAGTTACATGAAGCAAACAGTTTCAGCTCAAAAAGCAACAAGTCGAACTACAGTCCAATACAAAACAGAGGTGAAAAGTGAAGACTACAGGCAACTGGTCACAAGTGCATAAGTATAGATTCGACATCACAGTGGCACTTGCAATAGTGAAGTGAGTGAAACAGGTTTAAGTAAGACAATACACAGCAACATGATCAATACAAAAGTGCACAAAGCACTACAACTCAAGGTCAGGGATAAAATGAACTAGGGTCAAGTCTACAAAGTGAACACTACAGAAAAGAGGGAACTAGAAATGATGCAACAAATCACCGTGTCCAGATTCAAAGACCAATAAACAACTATGACTTAAGGCATGTACAAGTGCAGACTCAAGTGAAATTATACACTACAGGTGCTATACTCAAGTACAACAAGACTGGTTCAATTACGATATGAATACAATGCAACTGGCAACTATGTAATGCAACTGATGATAGTGAATGAGACAACACTTTAAACTCAAATAAACAGCAGCCTCAACATCAACAAAGAAAATGGATGCAAATCCAAGTCACATGAATCAGTTCAAATCCAAGCAGGAACTATTCACAAATATATGCAAACTGAAACTAGACCAGTAAACAAAATCAGAGTCGACACAACTGCAGGGGTCAAAATATTGACAAAAATGCAGGGTCAAGTCATTGTTACCAAGACTCAACACAACTGCAAACAACTCAAATCGAATGGCCACATGCACAAGGCAGTGGTACAACATGAAGACAGCAAAATGAGGGTGAAAGCACCAAAACATGGCACTACAACAAAAATGTTCAAGAATCATCGAGAATCAGTGCCTAACAGAGGCAACTGGCAACACATATATGAAGACTAAAATGCACTGTACAGTGACAACCACAATAAGTGTTGACCAACCAACAACAAAATGAAATGCAACATACGTGCCATAAAGGTCAGAGACAGTGCAAGTACAGGCTCAAGTGGTACAATATGAATCCAACCTCAAAATGAATCAGACTCATGACTATTCAGTGAAACAATTTTTTATACTTGAATGTCATATGGGCATGAAACAACATCCAGATCAGAAACAAAGAAATATCAAGTTCGTATATTTGAAATTGTCAAAGGTCAAAGATTTAAAAATAGGAAAGTTTTAAATGCCGTGTGAATCAACATCAGAAACTCCAAGCAACCGATTAAATCATACTTGAAAAAAACAGAGAAACAACAATGCAATCTCCACATAAATATATACATATGTATATACATACATATACACCTATATAGGAAGCACAATTACAAGGTAACAGTTTTAACAAAGCCAAAGTCAGATGGTCAGAATGAACAAATACGAAGACCGGTGAAGTATAACAGTGTGGATAAACAATTTCACGAATAATTCACTCAAACGACAGCTAAGTCAATTCGAGAAGCAGTATCAACATATATGAAACTAACAGTCGAAGTAGAGCACTTGGAAGAATTAGATGTGAGTGAGGGGGGTCACTCACCTTAGATTCGAGAAGAGGCCGCGATCAAAGAACGAAGATGAAGCCCTCGATTTACCAAAAATCACGAAAGCCCTAATTCCAGTCTCGACACAAAGGGAATCGCCAGCTAGAGCTACAAGAGTCGACGAAGCTGAAGCTTCAATTTTTCAGTGAAACGAACATGGACAAAGCCCAAATTTTGGAAGCGACGAGGAAACAAACGAAAAAAATTTGAGGCCGCCATTATTTTTTTTCTTCGTTCGATTTTGTTTAGGGCACGAATGAATGAGATGGAGAGGGGGTCGGGTTCGTGTTTTAACGGAGAAAAAAGGTATGGGCCGAACGTGAATAAGGGTATGGGCTGAGATATTTTTTTTTTCTTTTTAAATCTGATTTGTTTTTATTTAATTTTGTTGTTAAAATCTAAACTATGTATATATATTCATTCGTACGAAAAAATTTAAATAAAAGAATTTCAATCGATTACAATTCCCAAATTCAAACAGAAATTAACGATCGATATTAAATCGTTAATTTATGAAGATTTTATCGTTATAAAATTTTCCAACAATAACAACAAATTATCTGTCAACTTTAAATCGTTTATCGATGATTATAATTCGGGCAAAAATCCAGGTTGTTACAGAAATTCAAATTGAATTCAATTAAATTTTATACGCGTTTACCCGCCATATATTCACAAAACAATTCTGATAAATACGAAATTTGAAATCCAGTAATAATTCAATATTACGGACCCAATGAAACTGGTTTCGTCAAATTCCGAGACTGTGCCTCGGAAAGCTATTTTTAAATTCAATTCAAACAATACAATTTCAAAATTGAACAAATCGCTTTTAAAATCAATTCTGAAGCTTCTATTACCTTCAGTATTATCAATATGAATTTCTAAGCCTTTAAATTATTTTTTACCGGCTTAAAATCGCAGATTCAAATTTTATTCAACTCTCAATAGATTAAATTCAAAAATTAAATCGCCAATTCCTTCTGATAATTTGAAATTCAAGTCAAATCATCATTCAAATATTTAAAATTAATTAAATATTCTCAAATTAAATTGTTCAAAATTCAGGGTCGTTACAAACTCCCCTCCTTAAAAACTTTTCGTCCACGAAAAGGAAAGGTTGTTAAAATTTCATCGATATTTATACTCTAGTAAAAATTTTCTAAGCTTAAAACTTATTACAAATAAATGAATATAGGATTCATTCCATTTGTTTAATCTCACTAGTTTTACTTATCTTCTTGTTTGTTCAATGATTTCTACAATCATTGATTTCTAAAATCAAAACGCAAAAGTCTTTTACTAACATTTTTAATTTATAACTCAGATTCAAACTTAAAATTCTTCACGTTAGAGATTTATATAATATATATCTTCCAAAGCTGTGAACTTTCAAAACATTACAAAGATCCTCTTCCTTAGTTCATTAGGTAGGAATTTCGTAATTTTAATTTCAAATCATTGATTTGCTATTTACAGTCTGAAAATACTTGCTAACTCGAAATTTAACAAGTCCATCTTCGTTCTCACAGACATTAGGCATACGCTGGCCAGGCGCAGGTCTAAAAATCTCCAAGTACTAAACATACTTGCTTCAATTCCCAGTGAAAATACTTTTTAAAAATTCTTTTAAAAATGGATATGGAAAGCACGTTCCCCCATGGATTACAGTTCCACCCGGCGGTTACGCTACTTTCCCAGTAGAGTCGCTTGTGGCTGTAGATTTCTCATCTCTTAAATTTCGCCATGGTTGTCGCCATAGATTGCAGTACACGCGGCGGTTACGCTACTATCCCAGTAGAATCGCTCGTGTCTGTAGGCATCACGCCCCTCAAATTTCGCCTGGCATTAGATTGCAGTTTACTCGGCGGTTACGCCACTATCCCAGTGGAATCGCTTGTAACTGTGGGCATCTCGCCCCTCAAATTACGCTAACATCATCAATCAAATCTAATCTCATCGCGATGAACTATCGCGAAGGATTTCCGATTCAAATAGTCACTCTGACTAAAATTCTACGTAGCTACGAATTTCAAATGGATACTCATCGAGAGTTCCAATACCTTCTTTAATAATAAATGGAAGGTACTTTTCCACATCCTCAGTTTAGAAAACATAATATCATATATGTAGTACTTTCATTTCACATTTCGTACATATCATATCCATGTAAACATACATAAGATTTCCATAACAATGTCTTTCTAAACTAACGGTTTCAAATTTACCGCATTCATATATATATAAGTTCTAAAAACTTACATATCTCATATTCATAACAAAATAGAGGATTTCAAAATTTTCCTCTAAGTCGATTTGGAAATTTAAGGTTATCTCAAACCTAATTCATATTCATAATTCCATTTATTATCGACTTTCACATTCGATTTGAATTACAAGCTTACATCGTCAATTCTCAACACAGAATTGATGTCTATCGATATATAACCTCTAAGCTCGTACGTCTCAGAGAAGGGTGTTAAGCTAAGAGAATAAATTCTCCGCCACCAACAGATATATATTTAATAGAGATCAATTGCTATGTCATCAATTCACAATGTTAGACATGCAATCCAAATCATCATCTGAAATTCAAAGCTCAACTTATATTGTCTTTGATGTCGAAGTTAAACTCAACTTTAACTTAACGATTCAATCTTTTGAAAAATTCCAAATTGAACAAATTGTTCAAATTCTCATTTAACTTTTCAACTTCGACTTCAAAAATGAATTTCAAATCATTTATCCCTTACGGAATATATTCACAACATTTCATATCTGGAAAAAAAACATTTCCATACTTATTTAAAAATAAGTAATTCACAAGTTCATTCAATTTTCAACATTTGAAAATATTCGATATACTTACATCAAAATTAAGTATATATTTCATCTTTAAGGAAATCATTCTCTTTCACATATTCATTTGAGTTAAAACGAATGTTACGTAAAACATCGTTACGACAACTCAAAAATTACTAGTATAGGAATTCGAAATTTAGATAGATGTATAAATCCCAATACTATACAAAACATTTCCTTTCGGAAATCATTTACTATAACAACAGTGTTATAGTCCACCATTTCCTTATATTCGAAAACGTCTATTTCAACAATAAATGTTGAAATCTATGGTTTCGATATTCAATGCCTTTAAAAACATCTTTTAAAACAATTACTTCGTTTTAAAATATCACTTCCCCAAACATGTCCATTTTATTCAATAATATATTCACGGTCCAAAATTGTGAATATACATCTTTTTAACAAACTATAAGAATGTACTTATCAAAATAAGTCAGTTTCGAATTTATAAACAATGTTTATAAATCCCATTCCTATTCATAAAGACTTCAATTTATAAAAAATTGCTTCATTAACCATTTCTTTATAACTCAGTTTTATATCAGAATTTTAATTTATAAGTAAATTACTTATAAATTCTTTTATTTCGCAACTTCGATTCATTTTATAACTTCACATTATAAAACTTTTAATTCTGAAACTTTTCATCCACTTATGAAATCCATTAAATATTTCATTTTTAACACTTATACAATTCCAATATTTTATTAATACTTTCAAATCTTCAATTTAAGCCGTTTATAATAATTCAAAATTTCCAATTTAAACTATTATATAAATTTATCAGTTTTCCATTTCCAAGACAATCTACTAGTTCCTTAATAAATCATTCATCGAATTGATTTCCAATTTAATCACATTTGATTCATTCACATTGGATTTTACTAACATTCATTCATATCCAATTAGTTCACATTCACTAATTTATATTCAAGTTAGATTGCTTTCAATTCAAATCAATTCTATTTTGATTTACTTATCTTTCAATTTGAATTCAATTACATAGCTTTCAATTTCCATTAATACAATTTCATTAATACTTGATGAATTTCCTAAACAATCAACTAACAACCAATGCACATTCAATTTAACCAAATTTATTTACTTTGCTTACATTTAATTTGGTTTAACACACTTAATTTCAATTGGTTTATATTCCAATTCAGATTGAATTCTTATACTCACCATATTCACCAATTCACTCTTACAATTAAAGTTGAATTTCCTTTCTATAACTCAATTTCATATTCATTCTTCACTTTATCAATTCATTTTGATATCAAATTCAATTTGATTCAATATTACTTAAGCCATGTTTCATTTTATCTCTACTTGCATTTATTTTCACCATAAAACTTAAGTTTGTCTCAAATTTATTTGAAATTCTATTTTATTTAACTTTTACTAAAGTCAAATTCATCACATTTCAGAAATTCAGATTTTGTTTTACTTAACAAAACTATTTAACCATTTAAAAACTGGTTTTACTTAAATTCTCATTTTATAAGTTAAACAACTTATTAATTTTAAACTTTCAAATCCATATTGTATAATAACTTATCTTTCAAGTTTAACTTTCCATCTCAATAATTTATCAAATCAAGTTCAATTTATTTAACTCCCTTATAGTTAAATTTCAAATCCATTCATTTATTAGTACTAATTCAATTCAATTTAACTTTTCTTAAGTTAAAAATCTTCATTTTCATAAACAATTTTATACTTCTTTGGATTTGAAAAACATCTTCTTTTAAAGTGTTTCTAGTAACTATTCATATTAAACATCATAAACTAAGCTTTGTGTAAACCAAAGCTCTGATACCACTCTGTAACATTCCCCCTTTTGACCATCTCCAGTCGGTAATTAAACCAACTCGAAACGTTCAAAAAGACGAATTGTTATTTAGTTTATAAGGTTTAAACAGAATCAGCCACAGAAACACAGATAATAACAATCAATTAAAACAAATGAGAATTTATTCCATTACTATAAATCTTTTAGAATACATCAGAGTTTATACAATTTAATACTAATACAGCGGAATATCTAAAATACAATTTTCTTCTGAAACTAAAAATGGTTCTTTACTCTCTCTCTAACTTCGCTGCTCGAAAATCTTCAAGCTGTAAAAATACTCGGTCTGACCCGAGTATTATATTCAAAAGAAAATAATACACAGGTCAGTCTAATTCAAACCAGTTTATTAGTGCATATAGGCAGTAATAATTTAAATAAACGACAGTCACAATAATATTCTCGTCTATCCGACTCTTTAACAAAGAAACCGGATAACGAAAAATTTTAACACTAAACAGTGTTAAACAATAAATCAGCAGATTTAAAACATCAACAGAGATAGATAAACAATTTATCAACTCGACTAAATCAATTTAAAACAATTGAAATTGTCACTTTAAACTCATCAAGAACTCGAATGGCTGCCGTACACGCACGCGTGTACGCCCTCGCCATATTAAAATGTGTGGCTGCAGTGCACGCTAACGTGCACGGCCTCGCCAACTCGAGTGCACAGGATCAAATCAAAATCAGATTCAACACAAGTGCAACTGGGCTCAACCGAAATTCAAAGTATCATTGCACAATAAAACTGTGCATGGACCCAGTTACATGAAGCAAACAGTTTCAGCTCAAAAAGCAACAAGTCGAACTACAGTCCAATACAAAACAGAGGTGAAAAGTGAAGACTACAGGCAACTGGTCACAAGTGCATAAGTATAGATTCGACATCACAGTGGAACTTGCAATAGTGAAGTGAGTGAAACAGGTTTAAGTAAGACAATACACAGCAACATGATCAATACAAAAGTGCACAAAGCACTACAACTCAAGGTCAGGGATAAAATGAACTAGGGTCAAGTCTACAAAGTGAACACTACAGAAAAGAGGGAACTAGAAATGATGCAACAAATCACCGTGTCCAGATTCAAAGACCAATAAACAACTATGACTTAAGGCATGTACAAGTGCAGACTCAAGTGAAATTATACACTACAGGTGCTATACTCAAGTACAACAAGACTGGTTCAATTACGATATGAATACAATGCAACTGGCAACTATGTAATGCAACTGATGATAGTGAATGAGACAACACTTTAAACTCAAATAAACAGCAGCCTCAACATCAACAAAGAAAATGGATGCAAATCCAAGTCACATGAATCAGTTCAAATCCAAGCAGGAACTATTCACAAATATATGCAAACTGAAACTAGACCAGTAAACAAAATCAGAGTCGACACAACTGCAGGGGTCAAAATATTGACAAAAATGCAGGGTCAAGTCATTGTTACCAAGACTCAACACAACTGCAAACAACTCAAATCGAATGGCCACATGCACAAGGCAGTGGTACAACATGAAGACAGCAAAATGAGGGTGAAATCACCAAAACATGGCACTACAACAAAAATGTTCAAGAATCATCGAGAATCAGTGCCTAACAGAGGCAACTGGCAACACATATATGAAGACTAAAATGCACTGTACAGTGACAACCACAATAAGTGTTGACCAACCAACAACAAAATGAAATGCAACATACGTGCCATAAAGGTCAGAGACAGTGCAAGTACAGGCTCAAGTGGTACAATATGAATCCAACCTCAAAATGAATCAGACTCATGACTATTCAGTGAAACAATTTTTTATACTTGAATGTCATATGGGCATGAAACAACATCCAGATCAGAAACAAAGAAATATCAAGTTCGTATATTTGAAATTGTCAAAGGTCAAAGATTTAAAAATAGGAAAGTTTTAAATGCCGTGTGAATCAACATCAGAAACTCCAAGCAACCGATTAAATCATACTTGAAAAAAACAGAGAAACAACAATGCAATCTCCACATAAATATATACATATGTATATACATACATATACACCTATATAGGAAGCACAATTACAAGGTAACAGTTTTAACAAAGCCAAAGTCAGATGGTCAGAATGAACAAATACGAAGACCGGTGAAGTATAACAGTGTGGATAAACAATTTCACGAATAATTCACTCAAACGACAGCTAAGTCAATTCGAGAAGCAGTATCAACATATATGAAACTAACAGTCGAAGTAGAGCACTTGGAAGAATTAGATGTGAGTGAGGGGGGTCACTCACCTTAGATTCGAGAAGAGGCCGCGATCAAAGAACGAAGATGAAGCCCTCGATTTACCAAAAATCACGAAAGCCCTAATTCCAGTCTCGACACAAAGGGAATCGCCAGCTAGAGCTACAAGAGTCGACGAAGCTGAAGCTTCAATTTTTCAGTGAAACGAACATGGACAAAGCCCAAATTTTGGAAGCGACGAGGAAACAAACGAAAAAAATTTGAGGCTGCCATTATTTTTTTTCTTCGTTCGATTTTGTTTAGGGCACGAATGAATGAGATGGAGAGGGGGTCGGGTTCGTGTTTTAACGGAGAAAAAAGGTATGGGCCGAACGTGAATAAGGGTATGGGCTGAGATATTTTTTTTTCTTTATTATTTTTTTTTTCTTTTTAAATCTGATTTGTTTTTATTTAATTTTGTTGTTAAAATCTAAACTATGTATATATATTCATTCGTACGAAAAAATTTAAATAAAAGAATTTCAATCGATTACAATTCCCAAATTCAAACAGAAATTAACGATCGATATTAAATCGTTAATTTATGAAGATTTTATCGTTATAAAATTTTCCAAAAATAACAACAAATTATCTGTCAACTTTAAATCGTTTATCGATGATTATAATTCGGGCAAAAATCCAGGTTGTTACAGAAATTCAAATTGAATTCAATTAAATTTTATACGCGTTTACCCGCCATATATTCACAAAACAATTCTGATAAATACGAAATTTGAAATCCAGTAATAATTCAATATTACGGACCCAATGAAACTGGTTTCGTCAAATTCCGAGACTGTGCCTCGGAAAGCTATTTTTAAATTCAATTCAAACAATACAATTTCAAAATTGAACAAATCGCTTTTAAAATCAATTCTGAAGCTTCTATTACCTTCAGTATTATCAATATGAATTTCTAAGCCTTTAAATTATTTTTTACCGGCTTAAAATCGTAGATTCAAATTTTATTCAACTCTCAATAGATTAAATTCAAAAATTAAATCGCCAATTCCTTCTGATAATTTGAAATTCAAGTCAAATCATCATTCAAATATTTAAAATTAATTAAATATTCTCAAATTAAATTGTTCAAAATTCAGGGTCGTTACAGAAGTGGTCCTCGGTACATTGTTCAAGAGGTGTACTGTGACGGGCGGTACCCCAGTAGCCCAGTCATTCGATGGAATCCATTCTCCAATAAGCGCCGTACAGTTTTGATTGTGCCCAACTATGCTGAAATGTGAGATGCAAGCATTTCAACTATATTAAATTTACTTTCTATAGACACTATTATAATATCAGACAATTTTGATAAAAATTGTTTTGGTTAACGTAAGGTAAAAACCCGTCGTGTTTATTTGTGACGTGGTCTTACGAGATACCTTTGTTTTCAAAGAATTTTGAAAAGTTAATAATTCAATTTCAGTGTGTTTCTCACGCTGGTTTTCCAGACTGACTCGGGTGTTATTTTATTATAATGCTTGGGTCAGACTGAGTATTACAGATTCAGGATAGGATGCTATATAGCTCAGGGAATGAGCTGAATGGCAAGGCATACTTCCGTACTTGATTATTATTCCGCTCTGTAAGGGCAAGTTATTAAACTGTCCAGATTTGATGTATTGGATGGTTGTACTCTGATAATGGTATGTATATTAACAGTACAGATCTTATATTTAAAATCTGTTATTATATATTATATTCTGTTCCGCTGCGATTGTGAGATTTTGTGTTTGCTATTTCTTTTCTTCTACCTTTTTCTTCTTCACCCCTAATGAAGTGGTATTTCCGGCACTCGATTGCTCGGCATTTTATACAGTGGATGTATTGATGTCGATTTTCGAGGGTCGAAAATCTCGTTCATGACATTATTTTAAAGGTGAGTAAACTCACGGAAATTCTAGTTATCGCCGAAGCATTCCCGTTTGAACTAAAATCGAACGGACGTTCGATTTTAGTCCAAAATTCTACAAGCTTCAAATTCAACCAATCCAATTCCATTGCAAAGCTAATGGTTCCACGAGCGCAACGCGACTGACCGCGTTCGATTTGGACTCGTATGAAATAGATATTGATTTAATAAATTTTGGGGTTAATTAAATACTTAACCACTTAATTAAACATTTAATTCCCTTCCACTACTTTCTTCCCTAATTCTAATACAATTAGATACAATTAGTCAAGGGGACATGAAATGATATTTGTGTAAGTTTGAGTTTTATTTTGTTTTGGAAAAGTTAGTTTTGGGTACTTCGCTACACAATATCCCGTTCGCATGCGAATGATAGAAATAAAAATACGATCGTGCATATCAATGTGACACGATCATAAAACAACAATAAAATACACAAATTATTTCATTCTGTGAAATTTCAAAAATACCATCGTTTGCCATGAATATGTCAACGAAAATATAATTATTTTCAAAATTAAAAATTATTGAAAAATTTAATAAATAAAAATAAAAATACATCATTAGAAATCGAATCGTTTTATTAACAATTGATTTTCTTATTATTTATTTGACCCATTTATTATTGTAAATAAATTTCCAAAATGAATTCACCATCATTATCTATTTATTAAAAGGAGTTAAATAAGGTTATTAAACCCATTTAGTTAGTTCCAATTCAAACATTAAATAATCACTATACTTGAATTAAAGTTACTTATATTTTAAAATACCAATTATTTAAATATTTAAAATCAGTTAAATATTCATTATTAGAAATGGTAAAATTCTAGGATGTTACAAGGCACGGGTGTTTTTGGCTATGACTGTTGGTTCGGGTTCCTAACGTTTATGCAGCGAAGGAGGTTACCGAGTTGGCCGAGACCTGGACAGAGTCAAGACGTTGAGGTGGCAGAGCTAGGTCGGAGTGGTGAAGGCTAGTGGTGGTGGTGGCATGGGAGGAGAGGCTTGGTCGAGGTGGGTTTCATTTTTTCTAACCTGGAACTTGCGTTTTAGAAAGAAAGGAGTGCATTTTGCACTTAAGCCCCTAGAAAATGTGGTCTTTTGCACATGCGAATGGGGAAGGGAAGAAGTAGGGGCAGACCAGTCGGGTTGAGTGCATTTGGGTCTGGGATGTGATAGTGGGCCAAGTTTTCTTGGTCTCTGGGTGAGAAAATAGTTATTGATATGTTTAATTTTATAAATTAAGTCAGTTAATCTTCAAAACGCTATATCTTGTCCATATGAGATCCGTTTAACTTGCGGGTTTTTGCGTTAGACTCGTATTGAGGAGTGCAACATTATGATATAATTTGTTGATAGTTTTAGTGAAGTATAAATCTATGATATAATAATAGAGAATGAATTTAATTATGTTATTTCAAATAATAACATCGTCAAATTAATTATACTACATTGATGATACCTATTAGGCCAAATGAAACACTGTTCCGCATTTAAATGAAATAGATTTTTTTGGACATTTGTTTAGCATAATAAATCCCCATTCTTCTATAATTAAATCAAATAAATTATGGATGACATCTGTTTAGCATAATAAATCCCCATTCGGCTATTATATTAGTTTGAACATTTATTCATATACCAGTTAATTAAATTTGGACTAATTAATATTTGATAAGTGATGGATTGGCTAGTGATTGCTAATTAATTTTATTTACATATATGCCTGTTATGTAAATACCAGTGATATGACTTGGAAAGTTAAAATTGAATTGAATGGTAGCTTGTGTAAGTAGCATTATGATCACTAAGCCTCTTTCCGAATTTTAAATGATATGGATTTAAAATTTACTTCAATTTTATAGCAATTTGAGGTTAAGTGTTTATTTAATTTTGAAAACGTTAATTATTTTATTAATGATGTTTTAAAGTGTTTAATTATTTATTTAATGATGTTAAAAGTTAATTATTTTATTAATGATATTTAGAGTAAATTAATTATTTATATTATGATGTTTTAAAGTAAGTTATTTAATTATTTTATTAAAGATGTTTTAAGTTATTTAATTATTTTATTGAAGATGCTTAAAGTTATTTAATTTTATTGTTAAAGATGTTTAGAGATATTTAATTATATTATTTAAATATATATAATTATATTTTTATTATAGATTAAGTTAATTAATTGATTTAATTAATGATGGCTTAAGTTAATTTATTAGTTTATTAAGGATGTTTTTTTTATTAACTTAAATTATTAACGCTGTTTTGAAGTTAATTAATTATTCATATATGACGTTCAAAGGGAAATTAATAAAATTCAATAATGGTGCTTATAAACAATAAATTATTTTATAGGAGTTTCACTTAATAAAAATGATTTTATTTAAAAGGAAGATTTTCACAAAAATGATATTTCGCAAAGGGGATTTATAATCGATATTTTGTAAAGGAGTTTTATAAGTGATATTGGTAAGAGAGATTTATAAATGGCAAGTTATAAATAAAAGACTGTTATAAATAGAAACCAGTTTATAAATAGAAAGGAGTTATGTAAATGGAAAGGAGTTTTATAAATCATTTAAGAGATCTATAAAAGAAGTTTTATAAATTAATTTAGAGATTTATAAAAGGATTTTGTAACACCCCTAATTTTTTATAACATTATTCAGTAGATTTAATTAGATAAATTAAATTGAATAATGTAATAATTAGAATGATAAGGGGATTGAGATATGAAAATAAAATTTAGGCTGTGCTCAATTAATTAATTAAATGGGCTTAAGAATGAGTTAAAAGTTAATTAGTCTACAAAAGGGTATATTGGGAAATAGCCGCACATAACCCTTACCCTTATATGTATTCTCATTCCTTACACCATTCACATTTCCCATTCACGTCATTTTCAAAAACAAAACACAAACGTAAAGAGGAGCCAACCATTGCTAGGAAGAAAAGAGAAGAGAAATCAAAGTAAAGCTAAGGATTAAAGCTAGGGGAATAAATCTCAATCTCAATCCAATCTCCTTATCGTAACCAAGGTGAATAATAATTTATACCATCTCTATTTTGTTTTATGATCATACATTTTCGAATTTAAGGTTAATTCGTATTTATGATGATTTGGATGATGATATGCTTTGTTTAATTTAAACAAGATTGTTTAAATGAGGATTTATGTGGTTTTAGGGCAAAACCGATTGTAAATGATCTTTGAATGCCACGGAAAAAATTTATGTTATGTAAAACATGATTTTAGAGTTGGGTTTTAATTTTGATAATTTTCTAAGCTATGGAAAGATTAATATGAATTTTCAAAGGAAAATATGGTTAATTGGGTTTAGAAATTTATTTAAGAAATTATTTTGATAATTTGGGTCTAAAATTTTGATATGTTGATAACATGATGAAAGTGAATTTCTGTAATTTTGGGGGATTTTTCCTGAGTGATTTGCTAAGGAAATTAAATTATTTCAGAAGAAGGACTTATTTTCAATATTGGTTTTGCTTAATGGAAGGGCTTATTTGTTAAATTAACCATGGTTTAGATCTAAAATTAAGCGGCAGTTATTTTTGGTCAAGAATTGAAAAGTTCGGGCAACCAATTATATGTTTACACGTGGCAGGTTAGTTAGAAAGAATTTGCTTTAATTGGCATTAATCAGTTTTTACCCAGAAAATTTGGCTCCGCCTCCTTTAGAAGTACCTTTCAACCTTAATGCCTCCGCTTCATCTCAGTCGAAACCCACCTAGGCCGAAACCCACCTAGGCCGAAACCAATACACAAGGTATCAATGATATTGGTACGAAGTGGATTGGTGAAGTGCGGAAGGCAGGGTGTCGAAAGCATTGCTTTCGATAGAGGCGAAACCATTGTTTACTTTTAAAGAATATGCGCATGCCTTGTATTTGAAGGGTGCTTTTGACCAAGTCGGTACCCTGTTGCTTTCGAACTTGTTGCCGCCTTTCTTTGTTTAAAAGTAGAGCTTTTGACTAAGACCCTTGTTTATTAAAGAATGCTTTCAAAAATGATGGTTCTGACCTAGTCAAAACTCTGCTGCTGTTTTTATACCTTTCGAGAGTGTTGAAGTCATCAATACTTTGGAATGGTTGTTTTTGTTTTAGACTTATACTAACCCACTTCCTAAATGCTTTCGAAAGGGTCCAAGGGTGTAACGACCCGTAAATTTCAACTGTTTTAATAACGTAATTAGTTGAAATTTTGTGAAATTTTAAACGATAAAATTTTGAAATATAAATTTGATATTTAGAATGCGTATAGTTAAATATAGCAACTGATAAATTTTCGTCCGAAAATATGAAAGTTTATTTCGCGCGTAAATTTACTTCAATTTAATCAGTTAAAAAGCGATGAAAATAAAATGTTTCCGAAACCTAAATATTTTTACATAGAAAAATTCTAAACCATCTTCTGAGCAAGATGTCAGTTTATCGTTTTTCCAAATTCGGACATCTGTGGCTCCGTCGATCTTATTTTTCAGCGTTTTTCTTGCATTTTCCGCTATTAGAAAATTCGAACTTTTATAATTCGATCGTGCCAATGATAATTTTATACCGTTTTGACTGTCTCGTCGTGTTGATCACCACAGTACATTCGTTTGTGTGTTTCGAAGTTCGGTACTCAACGAAATCGATAAAACGATTATTGTATAGGTACCGGATTTGTGTCATTTTGTTCCAGGTGCCTTTTCAGATCTTCAGCCATATAAACCAATCGGTAATTACTTTATTAAATGCTAAAAACCACTTTTGACTCTTCACTTTTGCATTTATTCGTGCGTCCTTACATTTCCTTTCAGTCTAGTTCTGTTCACCTACCTCGAGAAAGACCATTATATTTTGTACGTATATTTGATTTATGAGGCCAAAAAAATTACTGTAGCCAAAAAGAAATATTTTTCATCTTCCTCCAGAACCTGACATCTCACTTACCACAACTATAAGCCTGCTACTCCTCAACATCTCCAGGCCTTCACGTTTGCCTTCCCTCCCCGGCCTCACCACCTTTCCTTCGTGCTCCACTTCCCCACTTCCAGACGACAGCGAGCACCACACCACGCCCGAGGCAACACCCTCCGACCTCCGCCTATGGCCACCCCTTTCGGCCACGACACCCCACTCCCTACTCTATGACCTCCTCCTAGTCATCCGCCTTATTCCATCTCATCAACATCTCCTTGCCGCTAGATCGCCTGAAGCCGAAGCTTCTTCCCACCCTCTTCCTCTCGAAGCCACCACGTCAGCCAGGGTGTCCACACCACCACTTTGCAACCCGGCTGAGACCACCACCATGCATGCAAACCAATGAAGCATGACCCACCTGTTACCATCTCCATGTTTCCACGCCATCACCCTGACAGCCTCTAGCCGAGCCACCCAATTGCCCACAACCGCACCTACATCATCCACTAGCTTCGCCTACCCGCCTCTGCCTACGTCAACCGTTCTCTTCTACCTTCATCTCCTCGGCCTTGACCAAAGTCTGGTAAGTAGAAAATCAGTTTAGCATATGTATGTTTGATATAACTGTATTTATATATATATAAATAGTTTGTTTTCTACAAAGTTTACAATGCATGTTAACTTATATATATATAAATATTTCACAGATAGTTTATATATGGTTTGTGTAAAATGCAGTTCTTGCTCAAATTAAGCAATCAAATGTGAGAAAAGATTTTGAATCACGGCAAGCAAATCATATGCATACTTTCCATTTACCAATTCTCTAAAAAAAAAATCTGTTAGTTGCGTGAATTTTTAACTTACCGCATAAATTTGTTTATACTGATAGTAAAGTGATATATCCAAATATGAATTTATATATGCATACTAAGTTTATATACATTATGGTAGGCACGAATATTGATGGGTTAGTTGCTGCCTTTTTATGCAGTATTGGTCTACATAGTTACTAAATTTGATATATAAATATGTATTAAGTTCCATTATACTTTTTATTATATATGGTTTATATAATTTTGTTGCTTGTTCCAGGCTACAGCACAAATTTATACGTGTGTGTATATATATGAAGGTGCACATATTTATATAGGCGGTTCATATGTTATAGGCTTGCTTTATTTAATTTTATAATATTACATTTTATATGGTATATGTTATGCAAAGTTGTATAAAAGCGGATGATATATGTGTTTAAAAGTATATATTACGTTAGTTTAATAACGGAAGTTTATATGTTAGTTTGGTTACCATAATGTGTTAGTTATATATTAATGTATGTGGGTTTATCGGTCTACACATGTTGTCTGTAGATGTAAGTTGTAAATATCCTATGTTAATTTATTTTATATATTTATGATCTTGTTATGTGACTATGTAATTTTATTTAAGTTATTAAACTATGGGCTGCGGTAAGAAATGAATATATGTTAGTTTATACATAGGTTTTAATTTAAACTATGATTTTTGAAACCCTTATTAATATTTAAATTGATATACGGTTGAATTTAAAATATGATCTATATACATATAGTTACCTGTAAGTTCACTTATACCAATTTCATCCAACGATCCAATTCTGATTTGATTTCGTCTATTACTATTGATCAGTTTTGTTCGTCAAATTCGTGCCGATTTGCTTTGCTTGGATTCGTAACTCAAATTCTATGTCCGTATCAGTGTTCGTATCTGTGTCATCGCCTGTTCTCTCTAGCCTCAGAAGGTGAGCACTCACTCACGATTAACGTTCTTTTATTTATTAAATTTGATTTCAATTAAAACGACAATTGAAATATGCTGCTACTAGTTAATTACACTTTTATATATGCTATTACCTGTATCAGTTCACCTATGACATCTGACACCATTATCTGTTAATTATTTATGCGATGATAATACAGTTTGGCTGATAATTGATTGATTGTTGATGTTTATATTGGACGATAAATTGTTAATGTTAAATGATAAATAGTAGGAAATTGAACTTGATATAGGATAATTAAATGTTAATTTGATTAACTGACATTTGTATAATATGACCCCTTTAACTGTTAAATCTATTGACATGTATGATTTGCTTAATTACACCTTGAACCACTGAATGTATGTTGTTAAATTGATGATGTATGAAATTGTAAATAGATGACAAGTGAAGAACCGTAAAGTAATAATCTTTAATCTACGCGAAATGATAGTGTAGATTCTAGAAATAATTATATTAATTCGTACAAATAACAATGCGAATTAATACGGTTATTTCGGGATTATTTGAATTGATTATTGGATTGTTATTGTTTGTTGTTATTGCTTGTTTATTTACTTTGACACCATCCCAGTTATCACACTGCAAGTTCCCTTTATTATGCTTTGATTTTTAATTGAATTGGAATCGGGTTGAAATGATAAATACCCAAATTGAACTTTGGCCTAGGATAGAGAATTAAATAAAACCCGATTGGTCAATAATTTGATTTAAAAATAAAACGAAGATTTTATTTGAATAAATAATATGGTTTTGAAATGAAGTTGAAATTTGAATTTTTAATGAAAGGAAAATGTTAATATTTAATAATCTGGAACAAAATATTAACAATGAAATTGATAAAAGAACGATGTTTAATTTGAGAAATGATTGAAATTAAGTTTGAAATGATTTAATAATTAAGTTTGAAATTATAATTAAGTTTGAAATTATTAAGCTTTGAAATTATTTAATAATTAAGTTTTGAATTATTTAATACTTAAATAATATTGAATTATTTAATGATTAAATTGAATTGAGATTCTTTAATAAGAAAATCGAACTTTTGAATAAGTGAATTTTACTTCGTAAATATTTGAAATTGAATTTTCTTTATCAAGTAAGTTTTTGGAAAATTATTTAAGAAAGTAAATAAGTGAAATTGTATTTCTTTAACAAGAAATAAAATGTGATTATTTGAAATAAATGTACGAAAGACTTGAAATTTAAAAGAATTTGGTTTGATGAATATAATTTAATTAAATTGATAAGTTTCGATATAATGAAGTTGAATTTAAATAATGGATTTAATGAATTGGAAATTTAATAGAATTGATTTGGAATGATAAATTTACTTAACGAATATTGAATAAAATCGATAAATGAATTTAAATTGATTTGAATGTTAAATTAAATTGATTTAAATGATTTTCGAAATGAAACTTATATACGAACTTGAATCAATATTTGAATTGTTTTAAATAGATATCGAAATTGAATTATAAGATTTTGAAATGGTAAATTGAAGTTTTGAAACGTAAATTTTGGAAATTGATTTCGAAAGACAAATGAAATGTTGATTTACGAATTCTAATTGAATTGAAATTGATTTGGTTTTGAAATGTATTAAATGACCAATCGGTGTAATAATTACGGAAGTTATTAAAGAGACCGGGATCGGTAATGGATATACTCTCTATCTGAACCGAAACCACTTTAATAACTATACGCGGAGTGATGATCCAGAATGAAGTGGTTGGAATGATGTACGTGTTGATTGAAGAAAGAGAACGATAATGGATAGCCTTGACACTTGTGTCAAATTGGAAATGACTAAAACAGGAGCTGTGCTGGGCCAATGGAGGATTTGCTAGCTCAAGTGGACACACTTCTTCGAACTATACATTACTTGTTGTCGATTGGTGCACCCTTGATTTTGGGAGTGTTGTTTCACGGTGTTGCGGGCGCTGCGGCGTTGCGTTCTCACCAGTCCGGATCAGGCGAACTGTAGTATCACTACCTTGGGTATTGCCTCATGTGCCTTGTCATACTTGTATTCCATTTATACGCGACCACTACGATTTTGGTTTGTACCTTTAGTATATGGATTGCCCTCTGGTGACTTCCGGTTTTGGGGAAACTACGGTCTTGTATATGCTTTTGGGAATAAAAATGTGTTAAGGGTGGAATGGGCCATGACTTAACGCTATTTTGATATCTTATTATTACTGATAGACATTATCTACTTATCGTACATTACTACCTAGTAGATAGTTTAACGGATCCTTAAAGGATGGTTATTCCAAACATCCTTTGAGTTACTTGTATTTCAATTGCTATTTCACTTGAGTTGGATTTATTAATATAAGAATGTTAATCCTGACTCGAGTATTTTGTATTTTGCTTTACGCTCGGGTCAGACTGAGTGTACCAGTATTCGAGACTCACCTTTGAAGTTGGAGCTTTGCTTGAAGATCCAGCCATCTATTCTGCTTTCAGTATTCGATGATTCCAGTGATGTATTCTGATTTGTATCTGATGTATCGTATTACTCCTCTGTTGTAAACTCTGATGAATTTTTATATATTCATATAGTAGCTTCATGAACTACTATCTCTTTTATTTCCGCTGCACTTATTACTCTGTGTCTGTGATCTGTGATTATTTATTTACTGTATATGTTCAGTTTTGCCAAATGTAAATTAACAACGCGGTATTTTGAGCAATTCAATTCCGGCATGAGTGTCTACCTATACACTTATAATGGATGCGAATGGTCCAAAATGGCGGTCCGTTACAGTTGGTATCAGAGCTTTGGTAGCTCTAGGCAAAACTTAACATATAGGGTAAATATATTTACAGAATCACTCTCATTCGAGTTTCAATCTCTTCCTTTGACTCAATTCCTTTGAATTTTGGAACGTTCCCCTCGGTTTCGAAATTCATTCGTGTCCTTCACTATTCGTCTTCTTTCAATTCCGGAGCACCCCATAACTCCATTTTGAATGATATCTATAATAGATCGGCGGTCTCGCCAATCTTCGAATGATTCGTAAAGGAGCAAAACTCCTTTATAATAGGCATCGATTTATCAGAGATTTATGTATCCTCGGTTTACGATGCTATCTATTACCTGCTATACCTGAATTCCATCTCTTGAGATCGAGTGTTGATTTACCTAGGAATTCAGCATCGATCTTATTCTTGAAGTTACGGACGACCAGGTTAAGGTTGCCCGTGAATTAAATAAACTCATCCATCTCCCGATTGTGAGAATTGAATTATCTTATCTTATGTTTCAAACTTATTTTCGAATCAAAATTCTCTTTGATTTGAGCCCATCAAATTTGAATCCCTATCCTTATTTTGAAAATTCATTCCTGTATCGTCGAGCAAAGAAATGTATTTGTAAACTAATATATAAATGTTTTAATAGATACTGTGTTGTTTGAGTTGTTGATGTTGACTTGGGTTTCCGATCGATTCGTCTGATCAACGCTATCGATAGGATTTCCAAAACACTTGAACAGAACAAACCGACACAATGTTGTTTTCAAATTTGGTAAACAAAATAGTTTTGGATGATTATATTATATATAAATATAAGTTTTCTGAAATTAAATTCTTAATGAATTTGTTGTCAGAAATGATAATATTTGATTTTCATTTATTGTTTTGTAAACCTTGACTATTGCATAATATAAATAAATGAATCTATAAAACTTGGCTATAATTTGATTTGGAATTTAAAATGTATTTAAGTCAAGAATTTGAGAATTTAATTTCCAATGATTTCGAACTACGGTTTTAAAGGTTTAAAATGCACATTATTTAAAGGTATTTTGACTATAATTTGTTTCCAAAGAATTTTACTGTATATTATTTAAAGTATTTTCGAATAGAAATCGCTTTCAAAGAATTTTAATTGATTAAATCTGTGCTCTTCTCTTTGTCGCTGGAAAATAATTTCGGTGATGGCGGCCGCATCATCGACATTCATTTTCGAGTTTCGAAGCGAAGATACTATTCTGTAGCTTTGCTACGGTTTTGTTTTGGAAAATATTTTGATTTGAAACTCTTCAGTATAATTTGATTTATATATATATACAGGTATCTTATTTTAAAATTTAATTTGATTTGATATAAATATATTATATATATCTCTAAATTGTTAAAGTTAATCGGAAATCTAATTCTTAATTTTTTTTTAAAAAGGATGATTTTAATTAAAACCAAAATTTGGAATAAATATTTAAACTTGAATAATTGAAATTGGGAAAATTTTATTGTATATTGTTCAACTGCATTCTAATACAACTTACCTAAATCATTCAGAAGTTGAATATGTAATTGGATAATATATAAGATAAATTGAATTTATAAATAAAATTTGAGTGTTTATAATAAATGTTGTACACTAAATTTTGAAAGAATTAATAAATTTTGTTTTGAAAGAATTAATAAATTGAAATTTGATCAACACATGAAAATACCTTGAATTTGAAAGCAATTAGTAAATATAAATTAATTTAAATCGAAACTTTTATGGTTTAAATTAATTTATATGGGTTAAATATATGTGATTAGATATATTAAGTAGAATAAATGTAACAATAATTTGGAATAAAGAAGAATTTAAATTTGTTGAATAAATATGATTTTATTAAATGACTATTCTAATTTATGATTTTAGAAATTTGTTAATTAAACATAATTGGATAATAAGATAATAAATTTAGAAATAATTAAGATTGATTTCACTTAAGTGAAATCAAATGGATTAAATCAAATTATTGAATATTAATTAATTTAAATTGAAAATTATATGGTTTAAATTAATTGTTTACTTGTATTCCAATCTATTTTCTTTCTGGTTATTTCTATTCTCCTACCTCCTTCCTTTTCGGGGACGAAAAGTTTTGAGTGGGGGAGAGTGTAACGACCCGTAAATTTCAACTGTTTTAATAACGTAATTAGTTGAAATTTTGTGAAATTTTAAACGATAAAATTTTGAAATATAAATTTGATATTTAGAATGCGTTTAGTTAAATATAGCAACTGATAAATTTTCGTCCGAAAATATGAAAGTTTATTTCGCGCGTAAATTTACTTCAATTTAATCAGTTAAAAAGCGATGAAAATAAAATGTGTTCGAAACCTAAATATTTTTACATAGAAAAATTCTAAACCATCTTCTGAGCAAGATGTCAGTTTATCGTTTTTCCAAATTCGGACATCTGTGGCTCCGTCGATCTTATTTTTCAGCGTTTTTCTTGCATTTTCCGCTATTAGAAAATTCGAACTTTTATAATTCGATCGTGCCACTGATAATTTTATACCGTTTTGACCGTCTCGTCGTGTTGATCACCACAGTACATTCGTTTGTGTGTTTCGAAGTTCGGTACTCAACGAAATCGATAAAACGATTATTGTATAGGTACCGGATTTGTGTCATTTTGTTCTAGGTGCCTTTTCAGATCTTCAGCCATATAAACCAATCGGTAATTACTTTATTAAATGCTAAAAACCACTTTTGACTCTTCACTTTTGCATTTATTCGTGCGTCCTTACATTTCCTTTCAGTCTAGTTCTGTTCACCTACCTCGAGAAAGACCATTATATTTTGTACGTATATTTGATTTATGAAGCCAAAAAAATTACTGTAGCCAAAAAGAAATATTTTTCATCTTCCTCCAGAACTTGACATCTCACTTACCACAACTATAAGCCTGCTACTCCTCAACATCTCTAGGCCTTCACGTTTGCCTTCCCTCCCCGGCCTCACCACCTTTCCTTCGTGCTCCACTTCCCCACTTCCAAACGACAGCGAGCACCACACCACGCCCGAGGCAACACCCTCCGACCTCCGCCTATGGCCACCCCTTTCGGCCACGACACCCCACTCCCTACTCTATGACCTCCTCCCAATCATCCGCCTTATTCCATCTCGTCAACATCTCCTTGCCGCTAGATCGCCTGAAGCCGAAGCTTCTTCCCACCCTCTTCCTCTCGAAGCCACCACGTCAGCCAGGGCGTCCACACCACCACTTTGCAACCCGGCCGAGACCACCACCATGCATGCAAACCAATGAAGCATGACCCACCTGTTACCATCTCCACGTTTCCACGCCATCACCCTGACAGCCTCTAGCCGAGCCACCCAATTGCCCACAACCGCACCTACATCATCCACTAGCTTCGCCTACCCGCCTCTGTCTACGTCAACAGTTCTCTTCTACCTTCATCTCCTCGGCCTTGACCAAAGTCTTGTAAGTAGAAAATCAGTTTAGCATATGTATGTTTGATATAACTGTATTTATATATATATAAATAGTTTGTTTTCTACAAAGTTTACAATGCATGTTAACTTATATATATATAAATATTTCACAGATAGTTTATATATGGTTTGTGTAAAATGCAGTTCTTGCTCAAATTAAGCAATCAAATGTGAGAAAAGATTTTGAATCACGGCAAGCAAATCATATGCATACTTTCCATTTACCAATTCTCTAAAAAAAAATTCTGTTAGTTGCGTGAATTTTTAACTTACCGCATAAATTTGTTATACTGATAGTAAAGTGATATATCCCAATATGAATTTATATATGCATACTAAGTTTATATACATTATGGTAGGCACGAATATTGATGGGTTAGTTGCTGCCTTTTTATGCAGTATTGGTCTGCATAGTTACTAAATTTGATATATAAATATGTATTAAGTTCCATTATACTTTTTATTATATATGGTTTATATAATTTTGTTGCTTGTTCCAGGCTACAGCACAAATTTATACGTGTGTATATATATATGAAGGTGCACATATTTATATAGGCGGTTCATATGTTATAGGCTTGCTTTATTTAAGTTTATAATATTACATTTTATATGGTATATGTTATGCAAAGTTGTATAAAAGCGGATGATATATGGGTTTAAAAGTATATATTACGTTAGTTTAATAACGGAAGTTTATATGTTAGTTTGGTTACCATAATGTGTTAGTTATATATTAATGTATGTGGGTTTATCGGTCTACACATGTTGTCTGTAGATGTAAGTTGTAAATATCCTATGTTAATTTATTTTATATATTTATGATCTTGTTATGTGACTATGTAATTTTATTTAAGTTATTAAACTATGGGCTGCGGTAAGAATGAATATATGTTAGTTTATACATAGGTTTTAATTTAAACTATGATTTTTGAAACCCTTATTAATATTTAAATTGATATACGGTTGAATTTAAAATATGATCTATATACATATAGTTACCTGTAAGTTCAGTTATACCAATTTCATCCAACGATCCAATTCTGAATTGATTTCGTCTATTACTATTGATCAGTTTTGTTCGTCAAATTCGTGCCGATTTGCTTTGCTTGGATTCGTAACTCAAATTCTATGTCCGTATCAGTGTTCGTATCTGTGTCATCGCATGTTCTCTCTAGCCTCAGAAGGTGAGCACTCACTCACGATTAACGTTCTTTTATTTATTAAATTTGATTTCAATTAAAACGACAATTGAAATATGCTGCTACTAGTTAATTACACTGTTATATATGCTATTACCTGTATCAGTTCACCTGTGACATCTGACACCATTATCTGTTAATTATTTATGCGATGATAATACAGTTTGGCTGATAATTGATTGATTGTTGATTTTTATATTGGACGATAAATTGTTAATGTTAAATGATAAATAGTAGGAAATTGAACTTGATATAGGATAATTAAATGTTAATTTGATTAACTGACATTTGTATAATATGACCCCTTTAACTGTTAAATCTATTGACA
The DNA here is from genome assembly GCA_030737815.1 of Allium fistulosum. Classification (NCBI taxonomy): domain Eukaryota; kingdom Viridiplantae; phylum Streptophyta; class Magnoliopsida; order Asparagales; family Amaryllidaceae; genus Allium; species Allium fistulosum. The sequence goes on from CM060907.1 coordinate 1,057,589,833, forward strand.
TGTATGATTTGCTTAATTACACCTTGAACCACTGAATGTATGTTGTTAAATTGATGATGTATGAAATTGTAAATAGATGAAAAGTGAAGAACCGTAAAGTAATAGTCTTTAATCTACGCGAAATGATAGTGTAGATTCTAGAAATAATTATATTAATTCGTACAAATAACAATGCGAATTAATACGGTTATTTCGAGATTATTTGAATTGATTATTGGATTGTTATTGTTTGTTGTTATTGCTTGTTTATTTACTTTGACACCATCCCAGTTATCACACTGCAAGTTCCCTTTGTTATGCTTTGATTTTTAATTGAATTGGAATCGGGTTGAAATGATAAATACCCAAATTGAACTTTGGCCTAGGATAGAGAATTAAATAAAACCCGATTGGTCAATAATTTGATTTAAAAATAAAACGAAGATTTTATTTGAATAAATAATATGGTTTTGAAATGAAGTTGAAATTTGAATTTTTAATGAAAGGAAAATGTTAATATTTAATAATCTGGAACAAAATATTAACAATGAAATTGATGAAAGAACGATGTTTAATTTGAGAAATGATTGAAATTAAGTTTGAAATGATTTAATAATTAAGTTTGAAATTATAATTAAGTTTGAAATTATTAAGCTTTGAAATTATTTAATAATTAAGTTTTGAATTATTTAATACTTAAATAATATTGAATTATTTAATGATTAAATTGAATTGAGATTCTTTAATAAGAAAATCGAACTTTTGAATAAGTGAATTTTACTTCGTAAATATTTGAAATTGAGTTTTCTTTATCAAGTAAGTTTTTGGAAAATTATTTAAGAAAGTAAATAAGTGAAATTGTATTTCTTTAACAAGAAATAAAATGTGATTATTTGAAATAAATGTACGAAAGACTTGAAATTTAAAAGAATTTGGTTTGATGAATATAATTTAATTAAATTGATAAGTTTCGATATAATGAAGTTGAATTTAAATAATGGATTTAATGAATTGGAAATTTAATAGAATTGATTTGGAATGATAAATTTACTTAACGAATATTGAATAAAATCGATAATTGAATTTAAATTGATTTGAATGTTAAATTAAATTGATTTAACTGATTTTTGAAATGAAACTTATATACGAACTTGAATCAATATTTGAATTGTTTTAAATAGATATCGAAATTGAATTATAAGATTTTGAAATGGTAAATTGAAGTTTTGAAACGTAAATTTTGGAAATTGATTTCGAAAGACAAATGAAATGTTGATTTACGAATTCTAATTGAATTGAAATTGATTTGGTTTTGAAATATATTAAATGACCAATCGGTGTAATAATTACGGAAGTTATTAAAGAGACCGGGATCGGTAATGGATATACTCTTTATCTGAACCGAAACCACTTTAATAACTATACGCGGAGTGATGATCCAGAATGAAGTGGTTGGAATGATGTACGTGTTGACTGAAGAAAGAGAACGATAATGGATAGCCTTGACACTTGTGTCAAATTGGAAATGACTAAAACAGGAGCTGTGCTGGGCCAATGGAGGATTTGCTACCTCAAGTGGACACACTTCTTCGAACTATACATTACTTGTTGTCGATTGGTGCACCCTTGATTTTGGGAGTGTTGTTTCACGGTGTTGCGGGCGCTGCGGCGTTGCGTTCTCACCAGTCCGGATCAGGCGAACGGTAGTATCACTACCTTGGGTATTGCCTCATGTGCCTTGTCATACTTGTATTCCATTTATACGCGACCACTACGATTTTGATTTGTACCTTTAGTATATGGATTGCCCTCTGGTGACTTTCGATTTTGGGGAAACTACGGTCTTGTATATGCTTTTGGGAATAAAAATGTGTTAAGGGTGGAATGGGCCATGACTTAACGCTGTTTTGATATCTTATTATTACTGATAGACATTATCTACTTATCGTACATTACTACCTAGTAGATAGTTTAACGGATCCTTAAAGGATGGTTATTCCAAACATCCTTTGAGTTACTTGTATTTCAATTGCTATTTCACTTGAGTTGGATTTATTAATATAAGAATGTTAATCCTGACTCGAGTGTTTTGTATTTTGCTTTACGCTCGGGTCAGACTGAGTGTACCAGTATTCGAGACTCACCTTTGAAGTTGGAGCTTTGCTTGAAGATCCAGCCATCTATTCTGCTTTCAGTATTCGATGATTCCAGTGATGTATTCTGATTTGTATCTGATGTATCGTATTACTCCTCTATTGTAAACTCTGATGAATTTTTATATATTCATATAGTAGCTTCATGAACTACTATCTCTTTTATTTCCGCTGCACTTATTACTCTGTGTCTGTGATCTGTGATTATTTATTTACTGCATATGTTCAGTTTTGCCAAATGTAAATTAACAACGCGGTATTTTGAGCAATTCAATTCCGGCATGAGTGTCTACCTATACACTTATAATGGATGCGAATGGTCCAAAATGGCGGTCCGTTACAAAGGGTTTCGAAGCTATCCTTCAGTGTTTTATTTAAATGATTTGAAGCTTTTGAAAAGGATGGTGCTGACGCCATTAGGTTTTCCCCAATACTTTTATATGATAAAGAATGATTTCAAAAGAGATACTTTTATTTATATTCACTTTGACCCAAATAGTATATTTTTAAATATAAACCCTCATGGTTTCGAAAGAGGGACTTTCAATGGTTTTGGAAAGGATACTTCCGAAGGTTTCGAAAGGGGTACTTTTAATGAATTTGAAGCTATGCTTATAAGAGTTAAGTTAATAAGTAATACTTTATTACATTCGAAAGATTTCAAAAGCGAGGTTTTAAAGTTTTTTGAAAGGCAGGGGCCTAATGTTTTGAAAAGAGATTTATATGCTTTCGAAGGATGTTATCCAGTGAGGTCGAAAGCAAGATTTTGAAGGTTTCGAAAGTCTTAGCTTTCAAAACAAATAACCCAATCTCATTTTAAAAAGAAAACCATGGAATAATAAATAAAGTGTTTTGAAAAGGAGTTTTTGAAGAAGTTTTCTTTGATTAAAAGGTTAAAGTGATTAACCAAGTTATTGTGTTTGCTTCTTCATATATGTATATATTTACATTGTAATGGACCCATAACTGTATCATGGGGAAGGGCAGAATAACCAGCTGGTTGATCTAGTAGTGAATATAAATTAAGTTAACTCCTAAATGAGTAGATTTGCATCCAGGAGGTTAGAAAGACCAGAATATACGATGCTAAAATACTAAAGGAAGATATTGGCAAGGGCCAATAGGTTCTCAGTAAGCCCATGAAAACTGTGTATAGGAAAAGTATTGGCAGGGGAAATAGGTTCATAGTAAGCCTATGAAAACTATATATAAATGAAGATGTCAAGAAGACAAGTTCATAGTTAGCCCATGAAAACTATGATTTGATATTGGCAGGGGCAAATAGGTTTGTAGTTAGCCCATGAAAACTATATACGGATTGAGATATTGATAGATATCGATAGGTTCCTAGTCAATCCCTGAAAACTAGGATAAGAGAAGGATATTGGAGTTACCAATAGGTCAGGAAAAACCCATGAAACAACAAAGATATTGGCAGGGCCAATAGGTTCTTAGTGATCCCATGAAAACTATGAAATTGGACAGGGAGTCCTTAAACATTTAACTGGTTATTAGTCAGCCCATGAAAACTATTAGGTTAATAGTAGCCCTAGAAACTATAAATGTGACATCTAGTTAGAAATGAATGGGGATGGGTAATCCTAAATTGATTTACTTGTTTTGCATATCATCATATCATATTGTTTTGAATTGTTTTAACCATTGTGGAAGCAGAAGCACAATATATGGTTTAATAAAGATTTTAGGATACTAGTGAGGGGAAAACCCATTCCACTAAGCGGCATTGTCTCACTAGATATCTAAATGTTTTGAGATTGTAGATTATTATTCATACCAAGCTTTATGTCTGACTTGAAGTTTATGTTTTCCCCTTAAACTCTTGGGTACTTAATTGATTTTGAGTAGTTTGAGAGTTGAGGTTTTCAAGTACCTCTTTAGATAAATAAGCTTCCGAAGACATGTAGGAGTCATGATAGCTATCTAGAGTTCTTTTTTATTTTGATACCACTGTGTTGTTTTTGTAAAGGCAAAGTTTTTAAATTGACTATATATACTCTGATCATCCAAGGGGGCATCTTTGTATTTCGCTCTTAGCATATGTTGTAATAAATATATTATCTCTGAACGTGGTTAACGATTATGGGATTATGTAATGAATTTGAAATGTTTGGAAATGGAATGTGGATCTTGCCTGATGTTTTAAATTTTTTCCATATTCATGTGTTTCTGCTATTAACATATCTAACTTTGTCGTATTTAGTCGTCGAGGATTAATAACTATGGATGACTGCAGCATCCATAGCCGTTGGTTTTAGGCCTCCAAGTAGGGGGATGTTACAAGTTGGTATTAGAGCATAGGTTTATGAAAACTTAAAAGAAAAGTTAAACCTAAAAGCCTTTTGAAACATAATCCCGGGGTTTGGGATAACGCTATAGTAACGTACTTGTATTTGATATATATATATATATATATATATATATAAGTGTACGTAATCCCCTCTCTCTTAGACCATTCTTGTGTATCTTACTATGGCTCATATGCAGATTTATGAGAAAGAAGATATGGAAGCAGGAAACGGAAGGGGAAATCTGGGTGGAGGAAACACCACAACTAATGGAAATGTTCCACCTAATACCAGGAGGAACCAAGGTCGACAGGCTAATGCTAACCAAAATGCTGATGCCAATGTGGGTTCTGAAATCCACCAATAGATATGGGGGCGATGTATCAGTTCTTCGTAAATATGATGCAAGCAAGAGTTGCTGCTGGAGTCGCTGGTAATGTAGGAGGAGCTAATCCTATGGCTCAAGTTAAGAATAATTATGCTAAGCCGAGCAGAGATTACACCAGTCTTGGTGGGAAACCGTTTTTGGGAACGAAGGATGCTATAGAAGTTGAGGATTGGCTATTGCATTGTAAGAGAATCTTTGATGATATGGGTTTAGATGATGAGCAGAAGAGAAGGTTGGCCTCTAGGCAGTTGCAAGGGTCAGCACTTCATTGGTGGAACAGTGTTACTGCCGGAGTTCTGGAGGAAGAGTTGACATGGGCTGAATTAAGAAGGAGATTTTAATAGATGTTTTTGTCTGAGGTTGCTAAGTCTGCGTTGATGAGGAAATTTATGAATCTAGTTCAAGGAGAGATGTCGGTTATCAAGTATGCCACTAAGTTTGATGAGCTGTCTCGATATGGATATGCTACTATAGACATTGACATAAGAAGGAATGAGAGGTTTATTCGGGGACTGAGGCCCGAGCTTGCTAGGGCGACCCTGACATATATCCGTGATCCTTATAATATGGTTGTGGAAATGGCAATCTGCCATGAGGAGATGCTTGCTGCTTGTGCTAGAGAGAAGCCAGTTGAAACCCAGGGTTCTCAAAGAAAGAAAAGAAAGTTCTTTAAGAAGAAAGGAGACCAGAAAGGAGATGCTGCCAAGATGGCAAAGGCTAAATTAGTTTGCTACAAATGTGACAAGAAGGGTCATTATGCAAATGGGTGTCGGTCGGGCATGGGGAAGATGGCTGCAGATAAGAAGAATCTGAAGTGCTTCAACTGTGACCAGGTTGGGCATTATAAGAATCAGTGTCCATAAGGGAACAATTTTTGCTGTTGGACCATCATCTACTAAGCCAGCTGCAGTTGAAAAGGGAAAGACTATGATGTAAGGTACGTTTTTGATTCAGAGTATACCGGCTAGGATACTATTTGATACCGGTGCATCACATTCATTTATATCCCAGTGTTTGGTTGATAGGTTATACTTAGAACCCACATACCTTGTTACATCCTTATGGGTTGCCAATCCAATAGGAGGGTATGCAACTCTAGAGATGAGACGTGACTAATTAATACTTGCTTTATTTGGTCATAAGTTTGCATGCAGTCTGTATGTTTTCGATTTTGTAGATTTTGAAATCATTTTGGGTATGGATTGGTTGAGAAGATACGAGGCTAGGATATTTTGCCAGGATGGGGAGATATCACCTAGACAACATGATACTCTTAACCGAATTGTATTCTCAGTGGAGAATTCTGACCGGAGTAGTTGTGTTTTGTTGAGTGCAATGGAAGTGGGAGAAGAGCTAAGTTAGGTTCGAGTAGCAAGAGATTTTGCAGATGTCTTTGAGATGGTCACAGGACTACCATCGAAACGAGCTGTTGAGTTTTAGATAGATCTTGTGCCAGGATCTGAACCTATGAGTAGACCACCTAGCAGGATGACACCTACTGAAATGAAGGAATTGAAGGTGCAGCTAGTGGATCTAGAAGGAAGAAATTTTATTAGACCAAGCAGTTCATCTTAGGGAGCGGCCGTGGTGTTCATGAAGAAACTGAATGGGTCGTTGAGGTTGTGTATCGACTATCGTAAGTTGAACGAGAGGACGATCAAGAATAAGTATCCTTTGCCGAGAATTGATGATCTATTTAATCAGTTGTGTGGAGCCAGAGTGTTTTTCCAGTTAGACTTGGCGACAGGTTTCCATCAGTTAAGAGTGGTAGAGGACACCATTCCTCTAACAGCATTTCGGACTAGATATGATTCGTATGAGTGGTAAGTAATGCCATTCGGGTTAACGAACGCACTTGCTTTCTTTGTGGATTTGATGAACCGAGTCTTCCGAGAGTATTTGGACAGATTCGTGTTGGTGTTTATAGACGGCATTTTGGTATACTCTTAGGATGAAAGAGAGCATGAAGATCATCTTAGAGTTGTGCTTGAGACGCTGAGGCAGCATCAGCTAAAATCAAAGTTCTCCAAGTGCCATTATTGGAAGAAAGAGGTTAAGTTTCTTGGTCACATGGTTTCGGAGAAGGGGTTGTCAGTCGATCCAGATAAGATCGAAGCTGTTAATAATTGGAAGAGACCAAAGACGGTGACTGAGATTAGAAGTTTTCTTGGACTTCCTGGTTATTACCGAAGATTCATCAAGGATATCTTGGCAGATAGCAGCGCGTTTGACTAAGCTAACCAGGAAGGAGGTGAAGTTTGTTTGGTCTGACAAATGTGAGGAAGCATTCCTTAAGTTAAAGCATTTGTTGACCAATGCACCAGTATTAGTAGTTCCAGATGGAAACCAAGGGTTGTTGGTGTATACCGATGCATGTGGAACTGGATTAGGAGCTGTGTTGATGCAGAAGTGTAAAGTTATTGCCTACGCTTCACGACAACTTAGACCGCATGAAGTGAGATATCCTACTCATGATTTGGAGTTGGCTGCGGTGATCTTCACATTGAAGATTTGGAGGCATTATCCCTTAGGGGAGAGATTTGAGCTATACATAGATCATAAGTCTTTAAGATACTTATTCTCTCAGAAGGAGTTGAATATGAGACAGCAGAGGTGGTTGGAGTTTTTAGCTTCTTATGATTTTGGTATAGAGTATACACTATGGAAAGGTAATAAGGTGGCGGTTTCTCTTAGCAGAAAACATCAGAATGTGGTGTTATCTATGTTGGCGGAGTGGAAGTATTTAGAAGCTTTGACTACATGTAGCGTGTAGTTAAGATCGACTGCTAGTTCTAGCTAGAGTACTGCCATGATGTCCTGTTTAGAAGTTCGACCAGTGTTGATTAAGAGAATTGCTTCTAAGTAGAAAGAGGATCCAGTGTTAGTCGAGAAGATCAGAAGGCTTGAGGTTGGAACTGAGATCAATGATCCAAAGGATTTTGGTCTTTACTAGAGGGGATGGTTAAGAAAGAAGGGACGGTTATGCGTTCCGAATGTTGAGGACTTGAGGAAAGAAGTTTTTGGAGAATGTCATCATAGCAAGTTTACGATTCATCCTGGAGGGACCAAGATGTATCAAGATATGAAGAGGAGTTTCTATTGGGAAGGTATAAAGAGGGATGTTGGCTTATGGGTTAGGCAGTGTGCGAACTGTCAACAAGTGAAAGCCGAACATCAGAAGCCAAGTGGATTGCTTTGACCTCTAGAGATTCTAGTGTGGAAATGATATTCGATATCCATGGATTTTGTAGACGGGTTTCCATGGTCAATTAGAGGAAATGAAAGTATATGGGTTATAGTAGACAGGTTGACCAAGAGTGCCCTTTTCATTTCGGTAAAGTCAACCAGGATGAAACTTGTTTTAGCTAAATTATTCATGAAGAACATAGTAAGACTTCATGGAGTTCCTAGTAGCATAGTCAGAGACAAAGATGCTTTGTTCACTAGTGAATTTTGTAAGAGTATACAGGATGTGTTAGGCACTAAGCTCAAGATGAGTACTATATATCACTCTCAGACGGATGGGCAGACAGAGAGAGTCAATAAGGTACTCGAGGATTTACTAAGAGCTTGTGTATTGGACTTTGGTGGATCTTGGGAGGATCACCTATATTTTGTTGAGTTTTCCTATAATAATAGTTATCAGACTAGTGTAGGAATGGCGCCTCTTGAAGCTTTGTATGGAAGGCTATGCAAATCACCAGCATGTTGGTTGGAGACTGGAGATAGATTGGTCTTAAGTCCAGATTTGGTTAGGGAGGCATCAAAGAAGATTGAGTTGATCCAAGAAAGGATTTAAGGAAGCTCAGTCCGGACAGAAAAGTTACACAGATAAGGGGCGTAAAGACCTACAGTTCTCAGTTAGAGACAGGATTTTCATTAAAGTATCACCAATGAAGGATGTGGTATGGTTCGGGAAGTCAGGGAAATTGACCACGAGATATGTTGGTCCATTCCAGATTACAAAGAGGATTGGAAAGCTCGCATACAGAGTAGAGTTGCTGAGCAGTATGGCGGGTGTCCATAATGTATTTCATGTGTCTCATGTTCGCAAGTATATGCATGTCCAGAGGCTACTATTCCTCCAATAGGGTTGGAAAACTTAGTAGTAGAGCCTAATTTGACTTTTGTTAGAAAACCAGTTCGGGTTGTAGCGAGAGATGAGAAAAGATTAAGGAACAAGACAGTCAAGTTTGTGAAAGTTCAATGGAGAGACAACGAGAAGGACTATACTTGGGAGACAGAGGACGGGATTCGGGATACTTATCCTGATCTACTTCGAGGGTACGTCTATTTTAGATTTATATAGATAATTGCTACTCAGGTAGACTAGTATGATTGTTAGGAGTCGTTACAGATGATTGCTATGTTTAGTATTTAGTTCTTACTAAATTTCGAGGACAAAATTCTTTAAGGAGGGAAGCCTGTAACACCACCAATTTTTGATAACATTATTTAGGAGATTTAATTAGATAAATTAAGTAGAATAATGTAACAACTATATTGATAAGGGGATTGAGACATGAAAATAAAATTTAGGTCGTGCTCAATTAATCAATTAAATGGGCTTAAGAATGAATTATAAGTTAATTAATCTACATAAGGATATACTGGGAAATAACTGCACATAACCCTTACCCTTATATGTATTCTCGTTCCATACGCCATTCACTTTTCCCATTCACGTCATTTTTCAAAAACAAAACACAAACGTAAAGAGGAGCCAGCCATTGCCAGGAAGAAAAGAAAAGAGAAATCAAAGTAAAGCTAAGGTTAAAGCTAGGGGAATAAATCTCAATCCAATCTCCTTATCATTACCAAGATGAATAATAATTTATACCATCTCTATTTTTTTTTATGATCGTACGTTTTCGGATTTAAGATTAAATTCGTTGTTATGATGATTTGGATGATGATATGCTTGAATTATAATTTGCTTAATTTAAAAAAGATTGTTTAAATGAGGATTTTTGCGGTTTTAGGGCAAAACTGATTGTAAATGTTCTTTGAATGCCATGGAAAATTTTTATGTTATGTAAAACATGATTTTGGAGTTCGGTTTTAATTTTGATAATTTTCCAAGCTATGGAAATATAATTATGAAATTTCAAAGGAAAATATGGTTAATTGGGTTTAGAAATTTATTTCAGAAATTATATTGATAATTTGGGTCTGAAATTTTGATATGTCAGATAACATGATGAAAATGAATTTTTGTAAGTTTTGGGGATTTTTCCTAAGTGATTTACTAAGGAAATTAAATTATTTTACAAGGACTTATTTGCAATATTGATTTTGCTTAATGGAAGGGCTTATTGTTAAATTAACATGGTTTATATATGAAATTAAGCGGCAGTTGTTTTTGGTAAAGAATTTGAAAAGTTAATGCAACTAATTATATGTTTACACGTGGTAGGTTAGTTAGAAAGTATTTGCTTTAATTGGAATTGATCAGTTTTTACCTAGAAAAGTTGGTTCCGCCCCCTTTAGAAGTGCCTTTCGACTCCAGTGCCTCCGCTTCATCTCAGTCAAAACCCATCTAGGCCGAAGCCAATACACAAGGTATCAATGCTATTGGTACGAAGTGGATTGATGAAGTGCGGAAGGTAAGGTATCGAAAGTATTGCTTTCGATAGAGACGAAACAATTGTTTACTTTTAAAAGATATGCGCCTACCTTGTTTTTGAAGGGTGCTTTCGAACAATTCGATACCCAGTTGCTTTCGAACTTGTTGCCGCCTTTCTTTGTTTAAAAGTAGAGCTTTCGACTAAGACCATTTAAAAGGATGCTCTCGAAAATGATGGTTCCAACCTAGTCAAAACTCTGCTGTTGTTTTATACCTTTCGAGTGTGTTGAAGTCATCAATGCTTTCGAAGGGTTGTTTTTGTTTTAGACTTATACTAAGCCACTCCCTAAATGCTTTCGAAAGGGTCCAAGGGTTTCGAAGGCAATGGCTTTGAAAGGGGGTTTCGAAGCTATCCTTTAGTGTATTGTTTAAATGATTTGAAGCTTTCAAAAGGGATGGTGTTGACACCATCAGGTTTTCCCCGATACTTTTATATGATAAAGAATGGTTTCGAAAGAGATACTTTCATATATATTCACTTTGACCCAAATGGTAAATTTTTAAATATAAACCCCAATGGTTTCGAAAGAGGGACTTTCAATGGATTTGGAAGGTATACTTTCAAAGGTTTCGAAAGGGGTACTTTCAATGAATTTAAAGATATGCTTCTAAGAGTTAAGTTAATAAGTAATACTTTATTACATTCAAAAGATTTTGAAAGAGAGGTTTTGAAGTTTTTTGAAAGGTAGGGGCCTAATGTTTTGAGATTTATATGCTTTCGAAGGAGGTTATCTAGTGAGGTCGAAAACAAGGTTTTGAAGGTTTCGAAAGCCTTATTTTTCAAAACAAATAACCCAATCTCATTTTAAAAAGAAAACCATGGCATAAATAAATAAACTGTTTTGGAAAGGAGTTTTTGAAGAATTTTTCTTTGATTAAGATTTTAAAGGGATTAACCAAGTTATTTTGTTTGCTTCTTCATATATGTATATATTCACATTGTAATGGACCCATAACTATATTTTGGGGAAGGGCAGGATAACCAGCTAGGTTGATCCAGTAGTGAATATAAATTAAGGTAACTCCTTAATGAATAGATTTGCATCCAGGAGGTCAGAAAGACTAGAATATAGGATGCTAAAATATTAAAGGAAGATATTTGCAGGGGCTAATAGGTTCTCAGTAAGCCCATGAAACATGTGTATAGGAAAAGATATTAGCAGGGGCCAATAGGTTCATAGTAAGCCCATGAAAACAATGTATAAATGAAGATGTCAGGAAGAAAGGTTCATAGCTAGCCCATGAAAACTATGATTTGATATTGGCAGGGGGAAATAGGTTTGTAGTTAGCCCATGAAAACTATATTCGGATTGAGATATTGACAGATGTCAATAGGTTCCTAGTCAACCCATGAAAACTAGGATAAGAGAAGGATATTGGAGTTGCCAATAGGTTTAGGAAGACCCCATGAAACAACAAAGATATTGGCAGCGGCCAATAGGTTCTTAGTGAACCCATGTAAACTATGAAATTGGACATAGAGTCCTTAAACATTTAACCGGTAATTAGTCAGCCTATGAAAACTATTAGGTTAATAGTAACCCTAGAAACTATAAATGTGACAGCTAGTCAGAAATGAATGGGGATGGGTAATCCTAAATTGATTTATTTGTTTTTCATATCATTATATCATATCGTTTCGAATTGTTTTAACCATTGTGGAGGCCAGAGCACAGTATATGGTTTTATAAAGGTTTTAGGATACTAGTGAGGGGAAAACCCATTCTACTAAGCGGCGTGGTCTCACTAAATATCTAAATTTTTTGAGATGGTAGATTATTATTCATACCAGGCTTTATATCTGACTCGAAGTTTATGTTTTCCCCTTAAACTCTTGGATACTCAATTGATTTTGAATAGTTTGCGAGTTGAGATTTTCAGGTACCTCATTAGACGAATAAGCTTTCGGAGACGTGCATGAGGCATGATAGCTATCTAGAGTTCTCTTTTATTTTGATTCCGCTATGTTGTTTTTGTAAAGAAAGTTATTAGATTGCCTATATATACTCTGATCATCCAAGGGGGCATCTTCATATGTCGCTCTTGGCGTTTGTTATAATAAATATATTTTCTCTGAACATTGTTAACCATTGTGGGATTATGTAATGAATTTGAAATGTTTGGAAATGGAATGTGGATCTTGTTTGATGTTTTAATTTTTTTTCATATTCATGTGTTTTTGTGTATCAATATATCTAACACTGCCGTATTTGGTCGCCAAGGATTAATAACTATAGATGACTCAGCATCCATAGCCGTTGGTTTTGGGCCTCCAAGTAGGGGGATGTTTCAGATTTGAAGTATGAAATGGACTTATAAAAAGGGAATTTTATAAAAGAAATGAAATTTGATTTTGGTAAATAATTCTTTATAATTATGGTTGTATGGAATCATTCTTTCCATACTTAACACCGAAGGATAGTGGTTTAGTTTATAGTAAAAAAATATTTAAATAACATTTTTTTGGTCCGTTCAAATATGATTTTGGAAAAGAAGAAATCTCCCTCAAGTTTTGTGAATAGACTTATGCCGTTGAGAAAAGTGTATGGATATTTTCTAAGTACTGAAAATATAATGGTTTGAAATATACTTATACCTCTGAGATAAGTATATAAATGTTTTTCCAAGTATTGAAAAGAGTATAAAGGGTTTGTGAGTATATCTTTTGTGAAGGGATTTTGAATCAAATAATTGAAAGATATTTTAATAATTAAAAGATTTATTTATAGAGGCTTAGTGTATCCTATATGGAATTAAATCTATGATTGATTGCTTGTTATTTGATAGTTGAAAACGACCATCAAATCTTAGCCGAAAATATAAATCTGGAGATATCTAGGAGAAGCACGTGAGTTATATGGCACGAGCATCTTCGACGATGTTGTACTGTGTATATAAATCTCGTTTCATTCTCCTAGGAAAATGATAAGGAAATCCGTCCACTTAAACAGTTACGAGGTGATCTCCGCTCTTATATATTATCTGATTATTTCTGAAAGAACTAGGTTTGAGTTTACCGGAAACTATTGAATGTTGGTTCCAAGAGACTGGGCTATGATAAGTATGAATTACCTGAAAACCACTTCGACAACTCAAGCGTCGTATTGAAGGTATATTGAAGATGATCGAAGATGGAGTTCTTTGAAGTGCAAGGGATACTTGCTACTAATCCTGAGGGTGATTCCAAAATGGATGTATTAGAAATAACGTCTTCGATTTGTTTGTATCCTGAACAACTTGTACGGACGAATGCTGGCATTGCATTTTTCCTGAAAGGTAGTGTTAGCATTCCAAGTGGGAATTCAGGAAAAAGGTAATTGTGACCTCACAGGCCTCACAACTCGGTAATGACTAAAACATAGGATATATTAAGAGCTATGTGGTTTGCTACCATTTTGAGCAGTCATTTCTCGATCTAGAATCGATATTTATGAATTTGGTATGCGCACAGAAGTGGGGCCATGGCTAGTGCACATTGTTTTGAGCTTTAGCCCTGGGGAATGTTGTAATCCGGCTTGTTATGTTCAAGGGGTAGGCCAACTCTGATTCATAGGGGGTCCATGTGAGGCCCTCTATACATTTTTGTAGAGGTGTATTGTGGTAGGCAGTGCTCTAGTAGCCTTGTTATTGACGGAAATCAAATCTCCAATATGTGCCCCTATGGATTTAGTTATATACATATCATGATGGAATTTAATTAATGTAACAATTTCGACCATGATTAACATTTATTTTGCACCCAAGACATTATTATAATATTGTATGATTTTCTAATAATGATTTAGTTATCGTAAGATAAAAACCCATTCGTGCTTATATGCGGCGTGGTAATATGAGATACCTTTATTTCTAAAAAGTTTTATTTACATTAAGTAATCCAGTTGATTGTGTTTCTCACGCTGGTTTTACCAGACTGATCTAGACGTTATTTTTCTCATAATGCTTAGGTCAGTCGAAGCATATTTTCTAGATTTAGCTGGACACTCTGGAGCTTCAGGAGACGAGTTGGATGCCTCCAAGTCATACTCCCGTATTTTCCTGATCTTCCACTGTTTGTTTCTTGTCTGTATTTATCAGCAATTATAAGCACATGATGTTATAACTGTCCGGGCAGAAGATAGGTTAGTTTCTCTTATTTTATGTATATATATATTAGAGTTTAGTATTCTTTCCTGTAAAGATCATTAGAATATTATATATTACTTGTCATGTTGTGAGATTTTGTTGTGTCTTTTCTTTTTCTTTCACACAAACGATCTGTCTTTTTGGCACATGCATGTTCGGCATGTGAATACCACAGATGTATTAGTGTCTACTCTTGAGGATCGAAAAGGTGGGTTGTTACATGAAAGGATATGATCCTTTAGTTGCAAAAGTGTCTTCAAGAGGAAGATTAATTGTCAAGTCCCGTTTTTCCGTACGCTTTAAGTTGACAATAAACCATACATGTCCAACTCAAATTGAACAAAAAGACGGAACATGAAGGGTAAAAAGAAAAATAAGATATAACTTAACCTCACATGAATGGAATAATATATAATATTGAACAATATCTTTACAGTGGAAAACTTTTAAAATACATATATCAGAGTCTACTTAGATTCAGCCTGGACAGTTATAAACATCAGTCCTTACAAATGCTGACAAACATCAAAAACAGCAACGGATAATAGAATACGTCCATACGTAGATGAATATCTCCAGTACTCCTCTGGAAACTCCAACCATTTTCAACTAAACCTGAAACTACTCGGATCTAACCCAAGTATTGAATACACCCGGATCAGGCTTGATAAACCAACATGAGAAAACTCAAAAAATAAATGATAGTGTCATATATCAGCCTTGGAAATAGAATCCTTTTAAAAAGAAAGAGTATCTCATAAGACCACGCCAACACATAAACACGGACGGATTTTTCCCTTATGATAACTAAAACATTTATAACAAAACATTTGATATTATTTCTAATGACATTCTTTTGAAAACATTTGCAAATAAACTTATTAATCTTAGCTGAAATTGTTACTTTGATTAAATTCCAGCACATTAGCCACAAAGTGGGTTCTAAAATCAAACTCGTAAAGGCTTCTTATTGGAGAATGGATTTCCATACAAATGACCAAGTGAAGGGACTACCTTCCGATGGGTACACCTCTAGATGGATGTCTCGAGGAACCATCAGAAAGCTCCTCTACCAACACAAGACCGGCCTACCTCTATAACTAGATAGTACCGAATATGTCATCCCCCGGTCGTTACCGACCTTTAACCAAGCGCTCGTTTTAGCAAACTTTCCAGAATGATTAGATACCCGAACTTTGTGGCGGGTAGAAATCTATCTAGAAGGGAATGATCATATCCTAATGGGAATGACCCACTTAGCCTTGCCGCATCTACCCTGTTTTGGTCATTTCCGGTTGATGATGCTTGAGGCAACGATTACCTTTTTTCATAGCACAACTCCTTCCACTTTGAATGCCACATTTCCATTCCATATTCACATGACTGGTCTCTGCAAATATATAACTTCCTGAGCTAGTACGTCTCGGGAAAGGGTGTTAAGCTAAGAGAAGGTGTCTTCTCCGCCATCGACTGATATACATTTTATAGAGATCATTCAATGTGATTAGAATTCAAGGTCAGACACTCATCCATACAAGTTTGATCTAGGACTAAACAAAACCGAAGGTACTTTCCTCGGCCATTACTAGGTGAGAAGTCCTTGATTTTCTGAGGTTTTTCATAACAAAGAGACCACTGCTATAATAAGTAAATCGGGAGTATATCCCTGATTAATCAACAAGTAGTCCTTCGTTATTATTCATTTCAATGTCTCCATCTTCAAACAGCTTCATTCTTCGAACGCGTGGATTGGTTCGAAGTGGTTTTCAGATAGGAATCACCCAAATCAGATCCCGGTTCCTTCGAAATCCAATCACCGATAAAAAGTGAAAATGAGTATATAGGATTTATTAAGCCCCTTTTCACTCTAATTCTTTTGGTTAATTACAAATCCCTTTTTAATCTTAGAGTAATTCTAAGTTAATTAACTTATTACTTAGGAAAACATTTCCTATTTTCTTACTTATCATCGATCCAGAATTTATTAACTTTTAAATGGGTCAAAAACAATGTTATTTAAGAAATCGTTATTGTAAACCCAAAAATCAATCTTAGAAAACATTATTAAGTAAATAGGATCATGGAAATCATTCTAATTTTACTCAATATCAATTTTCGTATTCAACAAGTGCTATGGGCGGAATAATGGTGATATCACCTTTTAAATTCCACGAATAGGACAAGTTCCCACTTCGGACTTTAACATCAAGTATGAGAAGATTATTTCTATGCAATCCAATTTAATTAAATTTTGAATGGTTAATCTTTTATACTTAACTCATTTCAGATTTTTCGACCTTATCCATTCCTCGCCCAAGATGAGGCCAGGGGTTCCAGGGCACTGGTTGCTCTTGAAAATCTCCTTAGTTTAAGCACCTGCACCCCAATCTCAGAAATAGAAAAATCAGGTTTACTCATCGGCTTATTAGAGCCGAGATTAAAACAGTTACTTTTGATGACTTTTCCTTAATCATTCATTTAATCCAGCTTTGAAATAAGTGATAAATATCTCAAATCATATTTATAATCCTCAGTTATATAATTAAAAACATTAATATGCGATTCTAGAAAGAATCGTTAAGTTTAAACTTATACTTCAAAAGTTATAGGATTCGCAGCAGAAAAGTGCTACGGAAAGTGATATATAAGCCTATTTGATTTAAACAACTTTCCTAACGTTTTAAAATCCATATTTTCAATTCAAAGCTATTTTAATATATTTAAATAGATTTATCCAATTTATTCTATATTTTTCCATAATTAAATAGGTCCATTTATAAAGATTTTACTTTATGGTCACTTAACTACACAAGCGCGATTTTTCTAGAAAATTGATTTGGACATAATTCAAATCCTATAATATGAAATCTTTTTTTTTCTTTTTCCATTTGAAAACTATGGTTATAATAGTCCGGACATTTCTTGTTTTGATGAAATCCGAGCTATACTTCACTCTAAACCCTCATTTGAACTTTTCGGTGCGAAATCGCGAACTGTCGTTACGCGACGCGGCTAGTTTTAACTTGATTTACAATATTTGAAATGAATTCTATAAATTGAACATAATTACTTATAAAAACATTACAAATCATTTCAAATCGATATTTTCAATTTTTAAAGTATTAAAAATATATTTTCACTATTCCCATATTATAATATTATTATATTCCTATTATTTTAATATTAAATTTTAAAATCCAATTTCAATTCAATTTCAATTCTAACTTCAAATTAAACTTAATTAAAACTTAGATTTCAAATCTAATTTCAATTCCAATTCAAATTTCAACCTTAATCCCAATTTCAATTTTCAAAATCAATTTCAATTTCAATTTTACTATTCATCTCAATTTCAATTTCAATTTCGATTCCAATTTCACTTTGCATTTCAAATCCAATTCTGATTTCGATTTCGATTTCGATTTCAATTTCAATTATACTTTAATTCCAATTTGACTTAATTTTCAAAATCCAAATTTGATTTTTTTTCACTTTTCACAAAGAGGCTTAATAATTCCAACATATACTATATTTATAAACTTGGTCATACTTAACAAAGGGATTACTTAATCAAAAATGAGTCTAATCACTTCCAATATCCATCATTAACATAACATCTATTCTCATAGCATAATAATTATCAATAAGTGAGTATATTAGCATAACTCTACTATTCATCCAACATATTCAAACAATCATTCAAACGTCCATATCATCAAATGATGATTATCTAATATAACAATTAAACTTGATAATCAATATAATTCAAATAGCGATGAGAATTTCTCACCTTTATTTCCACTCCGTCTAACTTTATCTGAACTAGCGTGCTCCTTCGAAATCGTCTTGAATTCTCGCCTTAATTTATTTTTCTTTCTTTTTCTTTTTTTTTCTTTTTTTATATGGCCGTGGGTTTTATGGCTCGGGTATGGAGGGTATGACCTTGGAGTAGGGTGTGGAGGAGGGTGTGTGAGTTTGAGGAGGTGTACGGTTTGGAGAGGAGGGTGTGTGGAGTATGGGGGCGGGTGTGGGAAGTTTGGGCTTGGGTTAGTGGTTAGAGGGTTCGGCCGTGAGGTGTGTGAGGTGGGTAGAGGCGTGTGTGGCTTGGAGGAGGTGGTGGGGTGTTGTTTTGGAAGGTGGAGTTGGTTTTATTACTATTTCAAGAGAATGGAGAGGTGGGAAGCCATGGAAATGGAGGAAGAAGAAGATGGAGAAAGTGAAGAAAAAGAGAAGAGTTTGAGTTATGAGAAATGAAGTGAAAGTGATGCTTATTTATAGGTGAAATTTTGCATGCAAAATTATCTTTCTATCCTTTGCTATTCTTTTACCTTTAAGCCCTTTATTTAACACCTTAAGGACATGCATTATGGAAGGAAAGGATGGCTCATTAACGTGATTTGAATTTGTGAAATGATTACTCTCTTTTCTTTCTTAAACTTTGCATTTTAAAGAGAAGACTTTGCTTTGATTTGATTACACATGACACATGTTAACAAATTAGGATATGCACTAATGGTGGAAGAGATGTTAGGATTTGATTTGTATCCTTAATGTAAGGATTTGTCTCTTTTTCTTAAATGGTAAAATGTTAAAATAACTTTTGTTCCTTTTCCATATATATTAGTAACATCTCATAAAGTGTAATTATGTTGTTCCTTAATCAAAATTCAACTCTCTTTTGTCAAATCATGCTTTTACACTTTTCTTTTATGTGTTATTTTATTCACTTTACAAAAAAAAGTGTTATTTGTTTTGTATGATATAAATGTACTATGATATAGTTTGATATAGTCTGTAAAGATGTATTATACATGTTATAAAGTGCATATGTTCATACAACGTTGCAACGACTTGTTACAGTTGAAAACAACGTTGTTATTGACAAATTTTACAGTCAAAATTTGACCTTTTTGCTAAACTATATATTTAAGTAAACCAAACTTAAAAATTGATTTCCTATTATATTAAATTAATAAAAACAAGTTTATCTAGGTTAAAATCCTATATCATTAGGGTTAATATCAAAATATTGAAATTTGAAGTTGCATTGACAAAATATGACAAATTTTGAATATTTTTGTAAAACGATTAAAAACCTATTTTTAAATCCTTTAATATACTTCTATTATCTTTATTATGTGATTTTTATAAGATTTATGTTTTCAAATAAATATTTAAACCTATTTATTTAAGCATTTATTTATTTTTAACAAAACTTAACATTTGTTGATTTGTTCTAAAATCCAAATTTCATCCTCTTTAATTATTAACTATAAGAATAAATAATTTCTCTATTATTATTTATTATATATAACTTATTTATTTAAGTTTTTAAACCCTTTTAAATTTAAAATAAACAAAATCTCTCATTTTCGAAGTAGCAAAATTACGGGTCGTTATATTCACCCCTACTTAAAAGCATTTCGTCCTCGAAATGAAAGTTAGATAAAGGAATCTATCTCATACTTGTATCCTCAAACATCCTGGCTTATTTATACTGATGATAGAAAAAATGCATATATAAAAAGATGGTCAATACAATAACAACACTGAAACAATTAACACCAGACATATATACAGAGATTCCCATACCAACCTGAGTACTTATCACACACTTATGGTTATATATACATACATCAAGTCAGACTCCTATCCTACCCATCCTAGTGCATACCACACACTTAAGATAATATATATACAACGACAAAATAGACTATACATCCAAAAACAACAAAACTGATACTATATCAACATAAATGAATACATCCAAACATAACCCATCCCCTGACCTGAGCATGTACCATACCTGAGGTTTTATATATACATACATATATATATATATATACATACCAAAACATAAGTCTAACCCCTATATCTTAGTGCCTACTATTTAAGATAACTATCCAACTACTATGTAGACAAATCCAAAACATCATACTATATGTGATATTTGATTCGATCTATTACTCGAATCCACAACTTTACTTCTGAACTAGTATCGATCCCCTGATTTTCTAGTGCGGACTTTGATCAGGCTTCTTGATCACAAATCCTTACTTTCCTTGCATAGCTCTCAACTATGATAGAAAACTTGAGTACATAATCACAAACCCTCATTGATATTTGCCGTCAAGAATCTGGTAATAAATCCTTACTCAGATTGGTGTAAACACCTTAAAGTTCTATACTCAAATCTTAGATCAAAATTTTGTGTGCCGAATTGATGTACGTATAACTTATGTATTTATTCACATTCATTTTTAAATATATTTCTTCCAAATTTCTATTAATCCAAGTTTATTTCACAACCATTTACTTTCCACTAAATCCATTATTACTTAAGCTTACAAATATGACTTAAACTTGTATAATATACCTTTACTTCCTAAGAGTATATACACATATCCCCAAACTTCAAACCGTTATTACTTCAATTAGGGTGTTTAACAAATGTGGAATTCTATTATTATCTCAAATTAATAAGTTATAAAACTTAATCCTTAGTTTTATTTACCTAAGGTCTTAATTTAGCTAATATTATTTATCTTATCCACATATTAATAAGACAACTTTACTAAGTGTACATCTTTTTCTTACTAATTCTATGATTATCTACTTAACTTATTTACCTATCCATTTCTAAATCAAATTTATTAACCCTAAATCCATCAAATAACTTATAGTTTGTGAAACTTAATTCACATGTATTTGTTACTTAAACATTTTCATCCAACAATCAACCTACTAACCATATTATTCAAAATTTCCCCTTTTTTAACCTTTTCTAACCTATCCACTTCCAATCTTACTTCATTTTGAATTACAAATGTTACCCTAAATGTATCACTAATTCAAAATTTTATATTAGGATGATATTTCTTATATCTCTTATTCCTAAATTTCAATTTGATTTTAACCTAATCAAAGTGTCTAAATTTCAAATTATCTTATCTCCTTTATAAGTTACAAAACTTACCCTTTTATATTATATTTACCCAAAGTCTCAATTTAGGCTTATCTTTTTCTATCTTATTGATAAGAATTTTTCTAAGTGTGCATTTTCTTTTTACTTTCTCTAATTACAACTTCTAGCTTCAATATTATCATCAAACTAGTGTGAACCCGTGCTTCGCATACGGATTACAGCTATATATTTTTTTTCAATTATCAATGTATCTTTGTTTATTTTCTTGTAGATTTAACATTATGGTGCTAATTAAGTTGTACATTTCAATTGATTTTTCGAATAAAATGTTTAAATTTAAATTGCTAGATAAAATACACTTTGGAGAATAAAAATTGTTAAAACTTTGAGTTTTCGGTGTGACATAATCGCATTGGTCTATTTTTAGATCGAATTTTCTAACTTTGATAATTTTCATAGCTAAACATGAAGCCAAAAAATTATCCTAAATACTGAATTTTTCTTATATTCAAAACAGAATATTTTACCCATGCTTTACAATGCCTCATTGTTAAGGTCAAACTTATTTCTCATGCACTGGCTTAAATTATTGTTCTAAACATATTTGTAGACTTCAATTATAATTATTTGCACAACAATCAGTGTGAACATCTAAATGTATCCATACACGCAACTTATAAACAAAAGAATCCATCTTAATGTAGTCATTCAAGCAGTAGCTCTCAATATATATTTAACAACCATAAGGTGGTGAAAGTTGACTGTAAGAACTGAAATTTTATTTTTATCCTTTATAGTCACATTAAGTTTTCGTTGCATCTACTATATACATATGACAACAACAACAATAATTTTATAAAAAGGAATACCTACACACCTGGTTATAAATGATGCCTAAAAAAATTGTATTCGAAGACAAATCTTTGACACAGAATATGTGCAATTTCAGCCTAAGGGAAAAAGTTAAACAACTAAAGTAATTATTTATGTCTATTTGTATTTTTATATATGTATATATTAGATGCACATAGGCAACTTAATGCCTTTATCCCCAAGTAATGATGATGACAAACCACTCTGTCTCCCTACAAAAATAAGAAATGAAAGTAGATGTAATCATGTTAAACACAAACAACATTGAGTAGCATACAGACATATATGAAACTATGATAGCTACAGTTTGCTAGGGTCCTCCATGACTTAGGATACATCAAAGTAATATGTAGGGTTTGAAGTACACATGCTTATTCACTAAATAAAATAAGTCACTATAGAAAAGACAACCATATTAGTGAGACTGAAAGCAGGTTATCCAAAGCGAGGAAACTCTCTAGAGGCCAATGAATTTTAGTGAATGTTCCATGTCAATAGAAATAGAGGCTAACGTACCTTAAATAAATGTTGTATTAATGGAAATAAATTATGATTTTACAGAAACGTAAGATAAAGCCTTCCTCACAGTGGACGACTATGTGCTGTGGGTATAAGTTTGTTGAATGTTTCATTACCTAATTTCTGAATTTTTAGCATATGTTTCTCCATCTTTATTTTTGCACAGTACTATCTCATGCCTATTGATCATATTTTATGTATATAATATCAACAAAAGCACATCCTTTTTTGTTTTTTTTCATATAGAAAAATCTACTTTGTTCAATTTACATGAATGATTGTTGCCGTAACTCCTCATTTAAGGTTCTGAGTAGATCTTGTATCAACATCACTGTTCGAAAATAACAATATAAAGTCTCATTAAATAGTAGATCATCATGTCCAATTTTTGGTAAAGGACTATATGCATATAACTATTAAAATAAAAAAACAGGTCTGTGCCTCTACTGAACTAAGCTTGAATGTTAGGCAACTTACCAATTTTTATTATCCTGTCTAAAATATGATATTAGTTCTAATGAAATCAGATCCTTTCTATCTAGGGGAATTTTTCCATACATCCTTATAATTAGAAAACTAAGCTTTAAGTCCCTACAAATTTCCTTTTATAAAATATATTAGTATTTTCAGAAAAATAAGTGTCATTCAAGGGGTGTTTGGGTAATCGTACTAATCTGTTTGTTAGGAATATTAAATAGTTTGATTTCGATATGTTTTTAGACACATGCATTTTATACGGAATTGCAAGTCCAGTTAAGGAAACCTGTATGGATCCAACTATCCAATTATATTTATGAATAAAGCAATATAGGGTTAAAAGGTATTATAAAAAAACTCTCAGATATCAAAACAAAAAGAATATAACAAATTTTATGCTAAGGTTTAATAATTTATCTAATTCAAATATAGGTCTTCTTAATTTATTCTATTTTTTATCCTCAAATTAATTGCTTTTTTCACTATCTAAAAACATACTTTCCTAAATTGTTCGATTATACCGTTAATGATGTAGCGAGAGGAAAAATTCTCGGAAACCAAGAAAGGAAAAATAAAAATGCATGCATATGTAAATTCTTTTATATAAAAACCGTGTGTATTTATTCTATTTCTAAGGATATCATTCGAAAATATGTCAAAGATATTAAATTAGAAGGAGAAAATAGTTAACAAATATATCATCATACTAATAGATTATAGCATCTTTTATGCTAAAGCTTAGAATTTTACCCTATTCAAATAGCTGATTTGACATGCATGTATCATTGCATATAGCTCCTTATCAACAGTTTTGAAAACCTTGTCACCCTGTTTTGTTTCCATTAAATCATCCCTATATACATGTTCGAAGCAAATTACAATATTTTAGAAACAAAAATCCAAGTAAAAGAAGCTCACAAATAACATCACAAAAAAAGGATTATAACATCTTTTATGCTAAGGATTAATAATATGCCTTATTCAATAGAGGTGATTTGTGTGTGTGTGTGTGTGCAAATATTGGTTCCTTAACTTATTCGTTTTTAAATCTTCAAATTAAATACTCTATTCACTGCTTAAAAACACACTTTCCTAAATTGTTCTAGTATACATTTAATGGTGGAGCAAGTGGAAACTTTCTCGGAAATTAAGGAAGAAAAGATAAAAACTTGTAACAAAGCAACATGCATGTTTATTTTGTTTCCAAGATATCATTCATAAATAGTTTGATTCTGGGTATTTGTAAATACATCACTATTTTCTGAATAGGGAAAGTATGTTTTAGACACATGCATTTTATACGAAATTGCAAGTCTAGTTAAAGAAACCCATGTGGATCCAATTATCCAATTATATTTGTGAATAAATCAATAGTGTTAAAAGGTAGTATAAAAAACTCTCGGATATTATCAAAACAAAAGGTATATAACAACTTTTATGCTAAGATTTAATAATTTACCTAATTCAGATATAGGTCTCCTTAACTTATTCTGTTTTTTATCTTCAAATTAATTATTTTTTCACATATATTTCATATATTTCACATTCATGTAGGCTTGACTATATATGATCTTGACCACACCTTATTCACAATTTCAAACCAAAAGGCACACCATTTTCTACCAATAAAGTGCAATAAATGTGACACACTGACAAAAACAAATGCACGGAGGATGGATAAAACCAAGACAACAAAACCTTATTACATATGCTAAAAGCAATTTTTTGTCCAAAAAATAGAAAATCGCAAACATAGTCAAACATAACATTGTCTCTCGTATAGCCCATCTCTTCTTTTAATAAGACATTGGACTATTTAGTTTTTCCAACATGTATCTTTTGTTCTTCAACATGCAAGAATTCATCTCTCCAATTTATATTAGAAGTTCATGTCTTTTACCAACTATATTCATTTTAAGATATGTAACATGTACTTGTATTTTCTTTTCTAATTGCATATAAACCAAGTTACTGACCATACACATGTTCTAGTTAGCTCCTTTTCTTTAAATGTAAGATGTGGAGGTTTTGTTAGTCTATTGCGTATTATCTGCAAAATATAAATCAATAGGTAGTTATTAACTTAAAGTTTATGTTGATACATTGAATCGTGTGACTTTGTTACCAAGTAATTAATTTCAAAAGCTAAAAATAGAGGTGTCCTCATAACTATACCGTTAGAAATGAATAAGATATTGGATGAGTTTCAAAAATATTGATATACATACCTTTGGATAGTAGGTCAAGCATGAGCTGGTAGATGCTAAAATGGCACACAATTGTTACGTATACCTGCACCATTTTCATTATAGCTAATATCTTTCTAGTATAGAAGTAATCTAATTGAATTTGTTGCACTTCACTCTCATCATCATGGCTGAGTTAATATAGTATATAAAAACAACTTATCATGCTGAATGATGAATGATAACATATGCATTTAAGACGTTTTACAAATGAATAGAACATTATGTAGATGAATATAAGGTAAACAAAAAAACATGATAATTTTTTATGTCTGCACAATTAATACATATATCAAAATTGTCTGGCATAATATTTTTCTAAGTTATAACAACTTTACCCATGCTTACAATACGGATTAAAAAATGTATTATTGCCATATTAGAAACCACAAACTGAAATTGACACGGTAACTAAAAATAAATTGCAGTAATAGCACCCCAAAGAGATTAGTGGGAAGAGATTCAAAAGTAGCCAGTAAATAGTACTATTAATGGTTTAATCTGATAAATATATTCATAACTTAAGAAATGAATAAATGGACTCTGAATATAAGACAATTCGAGAAAACACCATCATAATCCATTATGATATTTGACTCGTATCATTTGGAAATTAACATTTCAAAAATGCACATGTGAATTTGAGGAGTCAGGAATAAAAGTAAGGGACAAAATTCCATGTTAATTTGAAACAATGTTTACATGAAAACCTACTAAAAGATGAGTGATAATGATATGTTCTTAGAAATGCAACGATACCCAAAATTTTGTGGTAAAATCACTGTTAATTTAGCAAAAATTAGTAGTGTATGGGATAACTAATTGATGAATCAATAAAAATCAGTAGCAACACATGACAGGAGCTATAGAACCCTTAGTATACATGCCAAGTTATGGTAATTATACAGAGGCACAAGAAAATTCAGCAGCTACTTTGTATAGTCTTTCGAGTTCAACAGAATACAAATCTAAGATTGGACAGGTAGGAGCAATTAAAGCTTTGGTCAATCTTTTAGCAACTGGGACATTATAATAGCAAATATAAGTATTAAAATTAGTACAGAACCTTATTGAGTTTGTTCGAATGATTATAAAAAACGTATATGTTAGGACTGTAATTTTCTTGTGTGCATTAGGACACCGGTCAGATTAATGTATTTAAATATATAAAATATGTATAAATACTGTACCAAATTTTGAACATATAATTTTTTTTTGCTAAACCCGTGTATATAACTACAATTTTTTGCTAAACAACAATGGTTTTATTTATCTATTCATACGTATGAATATTGTCACTGAGGTTTTACAAAATTAAGCAGTTTGGGTACATGTCTTTACAGCGAGGAATTTGTGCGAGACTTCCTTAGTTCAATGACATATACAGATGGACCCAGTTCAAATACCTAACCAATCATATTTATTATTCAGTACATAATTATATGGACATACCATAAACTATCAGTAATGGAGATATATAGACAATAACAAACGATAGTTACCTCTGCAGCAATTGAAACGGGTCGTGAGATTTTTGAGCTCGATTAACCATCATTCTGTTGCACAGCTTTCAACTGCAAAGTATTGATGTTAGTAATTAGAGACCTATTATTGAATGACACCGAGAACTCTTGTTCATTTTCTGTGTATATGAATTTAAGTATAACTTGCCATGTCCATTTTTATTTGACATCCCATTTCTCCAACAATTCTCTCAATTTTCTCAAACAGATCATTTAGAGAATAATTTAAGGTGAATCTTGTCTTCCTTTCTGAATTAGTCTGCATGTTCAATAAAAAATTGGGTAGTAGTTTATCCTATTTCAAAATTTCTTTACAATGGTTATATAACATTG
Source organism: Allium fistulosum (assembly GCA_030737815.1). Lineage (NCBI taxonomy): Eukaryota > Viridiplantae > Streptophyta > Magnoliopsida > Asparagales > Amaryllidaceae > Allium > Allium fistulosum. Next base: position 1,057,617,307 of record CM060907.1, read on the forward strand.
TACCTCTGTTTCAAAAAGCCCAAGAGATCAAGAAATGAGGACATTATGATAAGTTCAAAAGCATTGATCGAGGTAATATTTTCATTTTGACTTCCGTTTGCCTCGATGGGCTTTACAAATATGAATAAATATTAGCAAACTATACACAAGTTTATCTAATCAAAATAATTTATAGAACATGCACAGAACAACATTATACCTTTTTGATCACTGCATCATTATTAGTTGCATCAACTTCTTCTTCATCATCATCCTCCTCGTCATCATCATATGCAGTGACAGCCTTGTTTATACTAATTATCCACTTTAATTCTTTCAACGGTGGTTTGAGTTTTAGGATTAGGCTCAAGAGTCCTTCGAATTATGGTATGTGCTTCACATGATAGCCCATTAGGAATCTGAAAGTCCTTCTTGAAAATCTTTACCAAATTTCAAAAATTAATATTTCAGTAGATGAGTAAATATGCAAGTAAAAATGAAATGCTTGTATTACTTTACAAAATGTACATTTTGCTATAGAACAGTAAGGCTTCTATTATCGAATGGAAGAGATCCTATAAGTATGACATCGAGAATTACTCCACATGACCATATATCGGACATAGCACCATCATATCCTCTATTTGTAAGCACCTACAAATGAAATACACAACAGGCTTAAAACACTACATTTACAATAAATTAAAAGAAAAAAAAACGAAAATGGATAATATTGAAAATTGAATTAACCTTTTACCTCTGGAGCGATGTAAATGTAAGCTGAATTAGAATGATTTCATATTGTAAAAGCTGAAAATCATACCTCAATAGTATTATCAGAATGTTTGGGCTAATCACTTTTAAACTTAGACCTCAACAGTCTTATCGGAATATTGGGATTGAATGGGAATTTTAGTAATCTTAACTGCTTAACTTCAATATGGTCTAATTTTAAAAACTGAAATTGGAATAGTGGATCTGAAAGAAAATGCTAAACCACGCTAAATTATATGGCTAATATTCAAGCAAAATCAAACGATATGACCCTTTGTATATCGATATTGGAACCTATACAATTTCAGACTCTATTAGTGTTACTAAGAATAAACTATTTTTAAAATCGCGCAATATTTAGATTTCAGCATGAGAATTGGAAAAAGGCCATAACATGAATACCAAAATATGTAGATGTCAAACTTCCAAAAACGAATTTAACTACTAATTACATAATTAGTTATGAGTAAGAAAATGCATATCTACAAAACTGCATGAAGACATACCATATGCCAGTAAATGTAAAATGGATCAAACAATTTGAGACTCTATTTTAAATACAATACTCACATAATAATGTGCAACTATCCATAATTTAAATATGCAGTAGGATTATTATACAATGTGATTCATGGATTCGCATCGTGAGCATCTTCAACATGCCTAGTGAATCCTAGATCTGAGGTGTTTCAAGCATTAAATAGCAGATAAGTTCAAAAGCAATAAAATAATCCTCTAGAAAGACTAACTTAAAGATAAACAATGTAACATATTCCTTGTACATAATGATTTCCTAGAAATACGCTACATAATTTCAAACATATAAACTATCATAAGCTGAAAATGCAGTGTTATAAATAACGCCAATTTCAAAAGGTAGGTGAAACAGTTGTAAGGAGGGAAAAAGATAGGTGAAATAATATGCATATTTATTTTACTGTGTAAGTTAAGCACGGTGGAACTTTTTTTCCACCTCTTAAAAAACATATATAGGCTATACATGTCTACATGTGAAAGATTTTCAACACAAAAACAATATCAGTTTCAAAAGGTTTGATGAATCATACACATAAATTAAAAAAAATCAGAAAGTTAAAATATCATACTTTCTATGAATAATACAAATTTTAAAATGATATATATATAAATGAGTTGGTTTATTTCTGTGTTTTGAATGGTACTCATATTCTATACAAAAAGCCTACGCTGTCGCTAATTAATTAATCAATCACTTTAGGACATTAAAAGTGAATTTTTAGAGCTGGGGTGATGGCTAAAAGTGGACCATTACTAAATACAGGCTACTTTGTAAGTGTTTCAATAGATTTTGATACCATATAAAATTTTGCATTGCAAATAGTTCTAAAACTACCTCTTCATTTGAGAATATTTCATTGTCTGAATATTTGTAACCTTTAAATACTTCTAGTCATGAAACATTAACTTTTAAATAACCATAAAACCAACAATTTTATCATTAAACATCAAAGTTTAAAAAATCATAAAATGAACAACTTTTATATGAGATGCGAAGATATCCAACTAAAGATACACATTTTTTGTTTGGTTGGTGTATACCATTTTTTATAACAGTAAAAAATGTGTAACAAACTGAAGAACAATAAATCTCATAAATGTCTAAGCAACCAAAGATTAATAAGCCAAGAAAATGGTACAAATACATGGGAATCAAACAATTCACAGTTTGTCAGATCAGCATGAACTAAAGTCACATGTCTAATTTGATTTTATTAAGTATACCAATACAAACTGTCAATATAATTCAAAGAACAACGACTCTTATATAAATAAAAATCACTTAGGATTTTTTACCTGAAATAGGACAAATGATCGAGTCAATCAGGGCAAAGCATTATCGAATCCAGGAAAGGAAGAATAACTGACCGACCAAAGCATGGCTTGGGAAAATATCAACGTACGTGGGAAAGAGTGCTAACGGGAGGGTTGGGGTGAAGAATAATCATAGAAAAACCAAAATTGTGAAGGTTAGCTAGGGCAGAACACCGTTCGCCTCGAAATCAACCAGCGGAGAAATATGTAGGACCTGGAAAAAGGAAGAATGGGAAATTGAAGAAGCGGAAAACCAAATTCGACAGCCTAGGAAGAAGGAGAAGGCAAGCCGCGACTTTAAAATTTAGGAACAAAATTCAGGAGACTTCCGAGAAAGAAATTTTGCAGGTGGACGAAAAAGGAGGAAGAGGATACTATCGAGATGGAGAAAGAAACAAACCCGGAGACGGTTTAGTTCACAAAATCGAAGGGGCCTTCTGCGATCTTAAAATGAAACTCAGAAATAATATAATAGTGTAGTTAGTATAAATAATATAATAATATAGACTTAAATTTGGTGACTGTTCAGTTGCCAAAATTCAAGGGAGCTTGTGTGCTCTTAAAATTGAACTCACTAATAATATAATAGTATAGATATCTTATAGTCAAATCGTGAATTTTACTTCATAAGATATTTGTACTTAGCTTTTAAATCCATCAATTTTGATGATCATTAAATCATTATTTCTTAATAACCAAATGTCTAGGGGTATATGGTTAAAGTTCTAAATTCTAGCTTTCAACTAATTGATTCTATATGGAGTATCTTATAGTCAAATCGTGCAATTCTAATCACAAGATATTCATATTTTAGTTTTACTAAGCTAAATTACAAACAATCCTTAATTTCTAACCAAAAATATCCCCTTTGTATATTCAAAATCAAAGGTAAAATCATTTCATTTACCAATTTCTTAAAAAAATCTTTTTTATAAAATTAACATATACGTGCTCATATATAATACTCTCAACTCATTCTACGGTGTCACTTACCCTCTCTCTAATGAGTATTTACCCAACAAAGCCTAGGTGTTTGCTCAACCTAAGCTCTGATACCAAATGTCAAGGCCCGTTTTTTCGTACCCTTTAAGTTGACAATTAACCACACATGTCCAACTCAAATTGAATGAAAAGACGGAACATGAAGAGTAAAAAGAAAAACAAGACATAATAGAATCTCACACGAATGGAATAATATATAATATTGAACAATATCTTTATAGCGGAAAACTTTTAAAATACATATATCCGAGTCTACCTAGATTCAGCCTGGATAGTTATAAACATTTGTCCTTAGAAATGCTGGTAAACATCAAAAACAGCAGCGAATAATAGAATACGTCCATACGTAGATGAATATCTCTAGCTCTCCTCTGGAAACTCCAACCGTTTTCAACTAAACCTGAAACTACTCGGATCTGACCTAAATATTGAAATCACCTGGATCAAGCTTAATAAACCAGCGCGAGAAAACTCAAATAATAAATGACAATGTCATATATCAGCCTTGAAAATAAAGTCCTTTTAAAACGAAAGAGTGTCTCATAAGACCACGTCCACACATAAACATGGACGGGCTTTTCCCTTATGATAACTAAAACATTTATAATAAAACGTTAGATATTAATTGTAATGACATTCTTTTGAAAACATTTGCAAATAAACTTATTAATCTTAGCTGAAATTGTTACATTGATTAAATTCCAGCATATTAGCCACAAAGTGGGTTCTAAAATCAAACTCATAAAGGCTTCTTATTGGAGAATGGATTTCCATACAAATGACCAGGTGAAGGGACTACCTTCCGATGGTTACACCTTTAGATGGATGTCTCAAGGAACCATCACAAAGCTCCTCTACCAATACAAGACCGTCCTACCTCTATAACTAGATAGTACCGAATATGTCATCCCACGGTCGTTACCGACCTTTAATAGAGCGCTCGTTTTAACATAATTTCCACAATGATTAGATACCCAAACTTTATGGCGGGTAGAAATCTATCTAAAAGGGAATGATCATATCCTAATGGGAGTGGCCCACTTAGCCTTGCCGCATTTACCCTATTTCGGTCATTTCCGGTTGATGAGGCTTGAGGCAACGATTACTTTTTTTCATAGCACAACTCCTTCCACTTTGAATGCCACATTGCCATTCCATATTCACAAAACTGGCCTCTACAAATATATAACTTCCTGAGCTCGTACGTCTTAGGAAAGGGTGTTAAGCTAAGAGAAGGTGTCTTCTTCGCCACCGACTAATATATATTTTATAGAGATCATTCAATGTGATTAGAATGCAAGGTCAGACACTCGTCCATACAAGTTCATTCTGGGACTGAACGAAACTGAAGGTACTTTTCTCGGCCATTACTAGGCGAGAAGTCCTTCTCTTTTTGAGGTTTTTCATAACAAAGAGACCACTGCTACAATAAGTAAATCGGGAGTTTATCCCTAATTAATCAACAAGTAGTCCTGTGTTATTATTCGTCTCAATGTTTCCGTCTTCAAACAGCTTCATTCTTCGAACACGTGGATTGGTTCGAAGTGGTTTTTAGATAAGAATCACCCAAATCCAATCGCGGTTCCTTCGAAATCTGATCATCGATAAAAAGCGAATATGAGTATATAGGATTTATTAAGCCTATTTTCACTATAATTATTTTGGTTAATTACAAATCCCTTTTCAATCTTAGAGTAATTCTATGTTAATTCACTTATTACTTGGGAAAACATTTCATATTTTCTTACTTATCATCGATCCAGAATTTCTAAACTTTTAAATGGGTCAAAAACAATGTTATTAAGACATCGTTACTGTAAACCCAAAAATCAATCTTAGAAAACATTATTGAGTAAATAGGATAATGGAAATCATTCTAATTTTACTCAATATCAATTTTCGTATTCAACAAGTGCTATGGGCGGAATAATGGTGAAATCACCTTTTAAATTCCACGAATAGGACGAGTTCCCTCTTCGAACTTTAACATCAAGTATAAGAAGATTATTTCTATGCAATCCAATTTAATTAAATTTTGAAAGGTTAATCTTTTATACTTAACTTGTTTCTGATTTTTCGACCTTATCCATTCCTCGCCCGAAATGAGGCCAGGGGAGCCAGGGCACTGGTTTCTCCTGAACATCTCCATAGTTTAAGAACTTCCACCTGAATCTCAGAAATAGAAAAATCAGGTTTACTCATCGGCTTATTAGAGCCAAGATTAAAACACTTACTTTTAATGGCTTTTCCTTAATCATTCATTTAATCCAGTTTTGAAATAAGTGATAAATCTCTCAAATCATCTTTATAATCCTTAGTTATACAATTAAAAACATACATAAGTGATTCTCAAAAGAATCGTTAAGTTTAAACTTTTACTTCAAAAGTTATAACATTCGCAGCAGAAAAGTGCTACGGAAAGTGCTATATATGCCTAGTTGATTTAAACAACTTTCCTAATATTTTAAAATCCATATTTTCAAATCACAGCTATTTTAATTTATTTAAATAGATTTATCCAATTTATTCCATATTTTCCCATAATTAAATATGTCCATTTATAAAGATTTTATTTTATGGTCACTTAACTACACAAGCGCGATTTTTCTAGAAAATTGATTTGGACATAATTCATATCCTATAATATGAAATCATGTTTTTCTTTTCCCATTTGAAAACTATGGTTATAATAGTCCGAACATTTCTTGTTTTGATGAAATCCGAGCTATACTTCACTCTATACCCTAATTTGAACTTTTCGGTGCGAAATCGCGATCTGTCGTTACGCGACGCGGCTAGTTTTAACTTGATTTACAATATTTGAAATGAATTCTCTAAATTGAACATAATTACTTATAAAAACATTACAAATCATTTCAAATCGATATTTTCAATTTTTAAAGTATTAAAAATATATTTTCACTATTCCCATATTATAATATTATTATATTCCTATTATTTTAATATTAAATTTTAAAATTCAATTTCAATTCTAAGTTCAAATTAAACTTAATTAAAACGTAGATTTCAAATCTAATTTCAATTCCAATTCAAATTTCAACCATAATCCTAATTTCAATTTTCAAAATCGATTTCGATTTCAATTTTATTATTCATCTCAATTTCAATGTCCATTTCAAATCCAATTCTAATTCCGATTGAGATTCCTATTTCAATTTCAATTATACTTCAATTCCAATTTGACTTTATTTTCAAAATCCAAATTTGATTTTTTTTTTCACCTTTCACAAAGAGGCTTAATAATTCCAACATATACTATATTTATAAAATTGGTTATACTTAACAAAGGGATTACTTAATCAAAAATGAGCCTAATCACTTCCAATATCCATCAATAACATAACATTCATTCTCATAGCATAGTAACTATCAATAAGTGAGTATATTAGCATAACTCTACTATTCATCCAACATACTCAAACAATCATTCAAATGTCCATATCATCAAATGGTGATTACCTAATATAACAATTAAACTTGACAATAAATATAATTCAAATAGCGATGAGAATTTCTCACCTTTATTTCTACTCCGTCTAACTTTATCGGAACTAGCGTGCTCCTTCGAAATTATCTTGAACTCTCGCCTTAATTTATTTTCCTTTCTTTTTTTTTCCTTTTTTATATGGTCGTGGGTTTTATGGCTCAGGTATGAAGGGTACGGCCTTGGAGTGGGGTGTGGAGGAGGGTGTGTAATTTTGAGGGGGTGTCGGCTTTGGAGAGGAGGGTGTGTGGAGTATGAGGGCGGGTGTGGCAAGTTTGGGCTCAAGTTAGTGGCTAGGGGGTTCGGCCGTGAGGTGTGTGAGGTGGGTAGAGGCGTGTGTGGCTTGGAGGAGGTGCTGGGGTGGTGTTTTGGAAGGTGGAGTTGGTTTTATTATTATTTCAAGAGAATGGAGAGGTGGTGAGCCATGGAAATGGAGAAAGAAGAAGATGGAGAAAGTGAAGAAGAAGAGAAGAGTTTGAGTTGTGAGAAATGAAGTGAAAGTGATGCTTATTTATAGGTGAAGTTTTGCATGCAAAATTACATTTCTATCCTTTGCTATTCTTTTACCTTTAAGCCCTTTATTTAACACCTTAAGGACATGCATTATGGAAGGAAAGGATGGCTCATTAATGTGATTTGAATTTGTGAAATGATTACTCTATTTTCTTCCTTAAACTTTGCATTTAAAGAGAAGACTTTGCTTTGATTTGATTACACATGACACATGTTAACGAATTAGGATATGCATTAATGGTGGAAGAGATGTTAGGATTTGATTTGTGTCCTTAATGTAAGGATTTGTCTCTTTTTCTTAAATTGTAAAATGTTAAAATAATTTTTGCTCCTTTTCCATGTATATTAGTAACATCTCATAAACGAGGTAAGATGCAAAGTGTAATGATGTTGTTTCTTAAGCAAAATTCTACTCTCTTTTGCCAAATCATGCTTTTACACTTTTCTTTTATGTTTTATTTTATTTACTTTACAAATAAATGTTATTTATTTTATATGATATAAATGTAATGTGATATAGTTTGTTATAGTTTGTAAAGATATATTATACATGCTATAAAGTGCATATGCTCATGCAACGTTGCGACGACTTGTTACAGTTGAAAACAATGTTGTTATTGACATATTTTACAGTCAAAATTTAACGTTTTTGCTAAACTATATAATTAAGTAAACCAAACTTAAAAATTGACTTCCTATTATATTAAATGAATTAAAACAAGTTTATCTAGGTTAAAATCCTATATCATTAGAGTTAATATCAAAATATTGAATTTTGAAGTTGCATTGACAAAATGTGACAAATTTTGAATATTTTTGTAAAACGATTATAAACCTATTTTTAAATCCTTTAGTATACTTCTATTATCTTTATTAAGTGATTTTGATAAGATTTAAGTTTTCAAATAAATATTCAAACCTATTTATTTAAGCATTTATTTTTAACAAAACTTAACTTTTGTTGATTTGTTCTAAAATCCAAATTTCATCCTTTTAATTATTAACTATAAGAATAAATAATTTCTCTATTATTATTTATTATAAAACTTATTTATTTTAGTTTTGAAACCCTTTTAAATTTATTATAAACAAAATTCATTATTTATGAAGTAGCGAAATTACGGGTCGTTACATTAATGCAGCTTGAACATATGCCATATTAATGATAATTATATTGTAAATTTCAATTATTGAAACTAACGAAATATATTTGTCATCCAACATGCTTTAGTTAATTTGGATTTTACTCACAAAATTAATCGCTCGGTACGATGTTGTGTTTTGGTACATATATGTTGAAATAGAGGTTCTAATTAATGATTTAAAATAGGCTGTTTGCACATAACAACCAAAATGTCTCGAAGTTGGTATGAACAATGACTGAATTTGTAAGTATTGGATACTTTGTGAGAGATGGTATGAAAGTATTATTTGATAAGCATAATAGCGTCAGACATGAATTTTGACACAGAAATCAAATGGTTTGAATTTCAATCAAATTGCAGGGGAAGCGCGTGTTTATAAAAAAATGTTAAAGGTAAAAAATATTTCTTAAAGTAAATAACAAACTTATGATTGTTAACTTTGTACTTGTGTTAAAATCATTTCAATTTGGTTGTTTAATTCTCGATACAGACTTCAAAATGACATCTTTTATAATCAGTATAAAAGGATATTAGGAACGTCCCACAATAATATACATAGACACTATGTTAAATTGTTTTATGTGGAGCACATAAGATGTAATGACTGGTAATTCTGTACATTTAAAGTTGATAATAAAGCACACTTGTCCAACTCAATTTGAACAAAAAGGTGGATAGTTATAGGGAAAAGAAAATAAAGATAGAAACAGAGTAGAAAACATAATCTCACACGAATGGAATAACATATATTATTTCAACATATAATCTTTATAGTGGGAAATTTTAAAATATATTTATCAGAGTTTAACTTAACATTAACGTGGACATATATAAATATATGTCCTTACAATTGTGGAATACAATAGTACATGAGTGTGGTGGAAATGAATAACAATCTTCAGAAAAATCTTCTAACTCCATGCTCCAAGCTCTTCCAAATGCTCCTAACAAAACCTGACTAATAGGCCGTTTGGAAAAATAGGGCACCCAGAGTTTAAGGAAAAGAAAATAAACTCTAGATTAGTCATGGGACTGGTGTGAGAAACTCAAAATACGAGTATTTGAAAAACAAAGGGTATCTCATAAGACCATGTTGCACATAAACACGGAACTTATTTTACCTTATGATAACCAAATCATTTGCTATGCAAAATCCTATAATATTATTTTTAAAGACATTCTTTTGAAAACCTTTCAAATAAACATATTCAAATAGTCGAGATTTATTATATTGGTTAAATCTGACCGTATAGTAGGATTTCCAATGAATAGATAGGTAAGGGACTACCTTCCAAACAGTACATTTCTAGAGGAATGTACCAAGGATCGACATCTTCAAAACCTCTGCAAATTAAGACCGGCCTACCTACAGACCCATATGGTGGCGTATAGCACCGAATATGATATCACCTCGGCCGTTCCCGACCTATCCGAGATCTCACATACCATACACCACATAGTCTTTTACCCGACGTCATAGCGGATGGAAAATAAATCTAGAAAGGTGATATCATACCCTTATGGTAGCGAACCACTTAGCCCTAAAGCAACCCCTGTTTCACAATTCCTCGGGTGTGAGGCTCGAGGTAACGTTTATCTTTCTTAGAACATTTTTACTCAAAATGCCACATTTCCATTTCAAACAACACACTATTGATTTCCATAAAAGTACAACCTCTGAGCTCATACTTCTTAGAGAAGGGTGTTAAGTATGAGAGAGTTACCTCCTGCACCACCAAACAGATGTACGTTTGTAGAGATCAATGTACGTTGATCTTAGAAATGCAATGTCATACATTCATCCATATAAGTTGTCCGAGAATAGGACAAACCGAAGGAACTCTCCTACCATATCCTGTCAGGAATTACTCATAGGATTAGTAGTGAGTAGTCCTTGCATACGAAGGTCCTAGAATGAAGGGACCACTGCATTTATTTATCTCGGGAGCTACTCTGAAATTATCAACAAGCAATCCTTCCGTTATGAAGACCTCGCCTTCAACTTCATTATCTTCAATTTCAAACCCGTAAATTGGTTCGAAGTGGTTTTCGAATAGGGATCACCATAAATCCGACCATGTTCCTTCAAACCAATCATCGATAAAAAGATGTTAAGTAAATAGGTGCTTATCATTTGATTGATTACTTTTCTCGTTATCAAAAATATTTTCTTGAGATATATATCTTTAAAACATTTCCTTCCGGTATATACGGAATCATTAAACCTCCTTTATCAAATCTTTGTTTAATTAAAACCTTTTTAAACCTTTGAATAATTCCAATTCATTTAATCCTTTACTTAAAAAAAAATTTCCAAATCATTTATTTAAATCTTAACAAAGATCTCCAAATCATAACTTTTAAATTGGGTCCAAAACAATGTTATTTAAGACATTGTTTATGGTAAACCCAAAACAATTAATTTTAAGTATAAGGATACATAAGAATTAAAATAATTCCAAATCATTTATTGGAATCTCAACCAAGGATTTCTTATTCCAAATACATATCTTTTTAATAGGTAGAAAGCTTGTTATCTAAGATGGTAAATCCAAATTATTTAGTATCCAATAAAGCGAATCTATAGAAATCCATTTTTATAACTCGATCTCTTTTAAAACATTTTTAAAGATTTATAGAATTTATTCCATATTTTTAAAGAATTAAAAATATCAATTTTAAAGAATTCATCACTTTGGTTTCCGAACTGTCAAAGCGCGACTATTTTGGAAATTTGATTTTCTCATATTTCAAAATCTAATAAAAGAAATCTCGATCGTTTTCTTTTGTTTGAAAACTATGATTATAAGAGTTCAGCAAATTCTTATCCTAAAGAATTCCAAATCCATCGTATAAATGGATTTAAACTATTCCAACGCAAAATCGCGAATTGCCATTGCGCGACACGTCTATTTTTGACTCAATTTTCATAACTTGCCAAAACTTCACCAAATCGGGTTTTAGTGTTTACAAAACATTAATAAACCATTTTAAAGAGGTTTAACAATCTCATATACACCATTTCATTTATTAAAGGAAAGTGATTTCCTTTGTGATATTCGACGTGTATTAAACGTGAATCATTTCAACATCAAAATAAACATATAATCAACATCCAAACTTGATAATCAAACATAGAAAACATCCATAGCAATCATATCACATTATCATACACACACACATAGATATATATAGTTTCCCACCTTCATTTGTTTTTAATCTCTCAAAAATTCGCTCTAGCTTCACTACGATCGAACCAAAGCCTACGAAATCGAGCCTTGGACTTTAGGAAGGGTACAACCTAAGCTTGCAAATGGAATTGTGCTCAGCCTTGGTGATGAAGTGTGGTGGCCGTGGATTATGAGGGAGGAGAGAAAGTGATTTGCTATGGTTTTGAAGTGAATTGCTTATGTATATATACTTATATAAGTTTAATTTCATTTTGCAATATTTTTCTTCATAATTTCCTTAAGGTAGGAAGCCATGCAAAAGCTTGAGATGAGGAAGGAGATGAAGTAGAATAGTGTGTAAAATTATGAAGAGAATGGTGTGTATTGATAGGAAAATTTTGGAAATAAATATCTAAATGCATAATTACACATTTGCCCCTTGCCCACACCCCCTACATCTCTTCCAAACACATGGAAAGCCTCCCCGCTTGTGCCTTCATGTGTGCGATGATGATGGTGTGTAAGTGAATTGATGTTTGCATTTTAGGGTGGAATATATCTTAGATATTTATACTTTTTACTATATGTAAATTCAAATGTAAATGCTAATTATATTTGTATGCATATATGTGTTCATGTATATGTTAGGGTGTGTATGTGTATATTAGATATGTGTTCAAGTGATATAAACAAGGTTGCGACAAATTTGAACAACTTTCGTTCGTTAAACCATTGAAAATCGGGAAGCCGATTCTCGGTCACATTTTCACTTATTAACTAATTTACATAAAAATGTAAACAAAATTTGAAAACTAATTTATTACCATTTTTAACTAATTAAAATGATCACATTTGAGTTGTAAGCCATATAACCTAATATTAAAAAATTGTTTACAAAAAGTGTTGTTATATCGATAAAGCGATACGAATTTTCTTATATTTTCAAATTTAGTATATCTCTTTATAAAACTATTATAAATGATTTATTATCACTTTATAACTATTAAAATGAATTATTATCATTTAAAAACAAATATTTGAATAACTATAATAATTATTAAATCATTATCTCAATTTAAATTCAAAAATGAATTATTACATATGATGCCATTATTGATGATGTCATAAATACTTTTTATTCCCTTAAATAAATAAATTATTTTTCATATTATTGTTTATATGATTAAATAAGTGTATGTATATAGCTTTGTGCGCGACTTTTGATAATTATAGAGTTGTTTATCAATAAATGGTTTTCGGTCATTTTATCGCTATTTTTTTGAAGTACATATTTTTATAAATACTTATTCAAAATAAGATTACCATAATTATATATTATTCAGGACAACATAATCTATGTTGAAAAGCTTACATTTGACTATTTTAACGATAAATTTAATTTATTAATGTGATAAATTTGCGGGTCGTTATAGACTCCCCTTTTTAAAAGAATTTCGTCCCTGAAATTACAACGCAAAACCCAAAGGTGTTTGCCCAAAATATTTATTTTTAAACTTACTCCTATATGATATATATAGATCATCCGTACGAAATATTTGATTCGGTCTTCTATTCGAATATACAACTTTACTTCCGAACCAGTATTGATCCCCCGATCCTCTAGTGCGGTCTTTGATCAGGCTCGAAAACTTCTATTTTCCTTGCATAGCTCTCAACTAAGATAGCAAATGTTAGGATCCGACTACAAATCCTCATCAATGTTTGCCCTAAAGCATCGAGTGATAACTCCTTTTCGGACATTAAAATCCTATATTCAAATCTTTTAGGCCAAATTCATGTTACGAGATAATTCATGTAAAATGCATATACTTTTTATCTTTTCCAAAAATTTTAGAAAATCTTGGTCTAAGTTTTTAAACACTTCGCAAAGATATAGTTTTATTCTTATTAAAATTTCTCAAGTGGCTTGTGTATTCACATTTGAACAAAGTCATAAACAAAGGACATAATTATAGTATACATGCTTAATATTTTACATTCATCCTTATCTTACACACATCTTATCCTCACATACTTAAGCCATTCTTAAGTCCTTCTAATTCTACTTGGGTTTTCATAATACTGAGACAAACATAACTACCTTACAAGCTATACATATATATATGCTACTACGAAATACTATACTAGATAGGTGTTTTAAAATCTTCCAATCTCTTATCATAATCACTCCGCTATGTACGACGCTGACGGTCCACTTTCGTATCTAAAATCAAAAAAGACTTCTCCACCATTATCACTATCATCTTGTTCATTATCGGCTTCGTTTCCATCCTCAATATGTGGTATCACATCCACTTCCTATGGCAACCAAGGCTGGTTCCATAGCACATACCCCACTCCGGATGACATCTCTTGCATAACTTCTCCTTCTTTAGTTCTTATAAACCGTGCACTTCTTCTTCTTCGGTATCCACAAATTCTTCCTCTTCATCTTCCATTTTGTCCCAATGAATGGGGGAATCTGATGACTCCTCACGCCAAATAATATGGTCACTATTCATTTCCAATATGACATTCTTGTCTCTACTGCGGTTGTTTGATTCATGGGATATCATAGTGTTCGGGTCTTCTTCAGGTTCAGATTCTTCTTCCATCGGCTCCTCCTCAAGAATTTCTTCTTCTGGTTCAAGCTATGAACTTACTGGGTCAATGATCCATATTCTTTCGAAGGCCTGAGGTGTCTCTTCATCATTGGACAATATAATAAGTTCCGGAGTTAGGGAAGATATATGCATTTCCACCATAGGATAATCGTCTTTATTTAGTCAGGTGTATGGATCTAATTCCCCCTCAATAATGGGGTTAATATTGCCAAGCGACCATTTCCCAGGTTCCTCCTCGTCACTCAAAGGAATGATTAAATCATTCTTCTCACCCTAGTTGGCTCACAAGGTCTCCCCTTTCGAATACTTTCTCTCGTAGCTTGAGGGTTTCTACAATTGTCGACACCAAACACTTAGATACTGAGATTTTTAATTATCTTAACTAATTCTAACGTTATGCTATAGATCTAAGTTTAACCCGGCATAAATCCATTTTAACTACAAAATGTTAAGGGTGATAGTTTGCTAAGCACGTGATATTGTTTTTCCCAAACTAATACTTAGAATATTTCAAATAAAATCCTTTGAAAATTCTCCTTGCAAAAACACTTTTTACCTAAAAGTTTTCTTTACCCAAATCTTTTTCCAAAGTATTACTCTTAATCTTCTCAGTGTTATTATTAAACATCTTATAGTCAAACTCTGAAATTCTAATCATAAGATGTTTATATTTAGATTTCAGTAATATTGATTTAAACTATCATCCAAGTTATAACATATCTAACTATAGGTCTTTTCAAAATATATTCTTTATATTCAAAATATAATCTTATGTAAAATTATTTCATTTACCATATTTTCTATATAAAAAATCATTTGTATATCATTAACAAATACACGCTCTTATATAATTGTTACCTGAAGGTTTGACCAGGCAACTAGGCACTCGGCACTTACATCCTAGAGTGATCGGCATACATGGATCGGCATCCACACTTCGTTCGGCATGGCAGAAGCGTTCGGCGTACCTGGATCGTTCGGCGTACCTAGATCGTTCGGCATGGCAGAGCATTCGACATACGGAGTTGATCGGCCTCTAGAGATGTCTGACATCAGTCTGGTCGGCATCAGTCTGGTCAGCATCAATGGTTCGGCATCAGTCTGGTCGGCATCAATGGTTCGGCATCAGTCTGTTCGGCATCGATGGTTCGGCATCAGTCTGTTCGACATCAATGGTTCGGCATCAGTCTGTTCTGCATCGATGGTTTGACATCAGTCTTTTCGGCATCAATGGTTTGACATTAGTGGTTCTGTTATCCCTCCTTTTGGCAAGGCCGTGACACCAAGAAACTGACTAGAAATCAATGACAATCCGTCCTGAAAATTAGTTACATCACAAGAACACTGTGGATATCAATGAAATTTGTCCGAGTCCGGATCTGGCTACAATTGGTAAGACATGACAAGCAAAGCCAGGGAAGCCAACGTTCCAAATTTCAAGTCAATCCGAGTTCGTATGCTCAAATTATGATCCACACAAGTTAGAGAAAAAGTAATCAATCTGGTCGAACCCATCAGGTTCGAATCGATCACAGGCTGGGCTATTCACGTGCTTCGAGTTCGAATCGACCAGAACGTTTCACTTCGAATCCATGGACAATGGTGTGCTCGAATCCATCAGTATACGAATCCATAGCGTTCGTATCCATCGGCAGAAGGAATTAACTTCACGCTTGCACGCTTCGTACCCAGCAGAACGCTCTGTTTTGAACCCATCAAACCACTTCTCTTCGAATCCATCCGAACCCCACCAGTTTGTATCGATTAATTGGATCCTATCATGATCGATACGAACAAAGCTCTACCTCGACTCCGTGCTTAAGTGGTATACTTGAATCCATCAAGGTGCCTTGCTTCGAATCCACCAAGTCAAAGCAGCGAAGTCAATGGAACGACTCGATCCACTCGGCGAGAAAAGTGGATCGATATGAAGATTGCGCTCCTCGTCATCAGGGAGGCGCGCAGCACCATCGATTCAAAACGATCGATTCGAATGAATCGATTCGAACGAGATGTTCTAGCGAGAATCATTATCTAGAATCGATCATAACTCGAGATCTATAAGTCCAAATTCTATGAAATTTTTCACAGAAGCTAGAGCACATATTGAAGAATGTCCATACCAAATTTCAGCTCGATTGGACAATTTCTTGATCGATTTGAATGGACTTCGAATCGATCCCAAAGTGGGCCCAGATTTCTTGAAAGCGGGCATGTGGGCCCCCCTCACGTGCCAGAACTAGTCTCCCGAAATTTAGGCGAAATATCAGCCTCCTACACCTATAAATAGAGCCCCTGGTCGTTCAGAAAAGGGGTCGGAGAATTTCAAGAGTTAAAGAGCGCCCAGATTCTGCCAGATTTACTCCGAATCACCACTGCTATCTTAGATTTAGACTTAGATCATAAAATCAGTTATACTACATTATAAGAAATTGTAATCTTCAACGACCGAGTAATAAAATCATCAAACTTCAGAGTGGACGTAGGCAAGATCGCCGAACCACTATAAATCCTGTGTCGTTTACTGTTTTTATTGAGTTTCCTGAGTGATCTGCATACTTATTTCTCTATATATTTGATATTTGTGATCTGTGATTGCGAACTGGTGCTTTCAACGGCTATTGGGTGTTTGTGACCAATTTTGGCGCAAACATTTTGGTGCTTTCACTTAGAATTGAACTCAGGGATTCTACCGCTTGGAAGTTGAATTCGAAGGTTTAAAAGTTCAGATTTGAAAAACTATGACGAGACAATCGAGCAGAAGGCCAAGGACAGAGCAAAGTCAGCACGAAGGGAGTCAAGAGGCTTCCTCAGGAGCAAACCAAGCTTCAGTCTTCATCACCAGGGATGAGATGGAGACAATAATGAAGAGACAGGAGGAAATGATCCAGAATTTGCTTCAACAGATTGGACAACTTGGAGCGCAAAATCAAGGAGCAACCAGAGTCCAGAATGGAGCAGGACCATCTGGCGCAGCGCCGGAGCTGGGGGGCACACACTTAGAGCATGTTGATCCAATCCTGGGAAGAGATTCAGGGACATCCGAGCAACCGGTAGCAATAGAGGGACGGACGCTCAGCCAGGGGGGAAGAACGAAGGTAACACTCAAAGATCACAGCCTGACGACAACGACAGGTTGGCAGAGATGGTCAGACGGGCCATGAGAGGCGGACTAGTCAATAGAGATCTGGAGGATGTACATAGGAGTCCCTTTACACCTACGATCAGGCATGCCAGAAATCCACCAGACTTCAAGCTACCATCGGTGGAAATGTATAATGGGTGGACGGATCCAGCGGTTCATCTAACGAAGTATATGAGGCACATGGAAGTGCTGGGGGCATCACAAGAAGTCATGGCCCAGTGCTTTCCATTGTATTTGACGGACATCGCAGCGCTATGGTTTAGACAACTGGAGAGTGGCTCCATTGGGACTTGGATAGATTTGACAGAAAAGTTTGTGAGACAATTCAAGGTTCATATTTCGAGACCCAAGAACGTGATGAGTTTGGCGACTCTAAAGCAGAAAGCTGGGGAATCTTTGAGGAGTTTTCTGACGCGATTTAATGCGGCAGCAGCATCAGTGGATCGACCAGATCCATCTATGGTCATGATGGCATCTGTATCTGGAATATCTGATGGCACGGAGTTCAAGAATTCACTAACTAAGGATCCACCTACAGACCTGGGAGAGTTTTATCATGAAGCCAAAAAGTTTTTGCGAGTAGAGGATGCTCGTACGGAGAGGGAAGAAGAAATTGATGTTTACACAGTTAGAGGCGGTAATTCACCTGTAAAAGGTGTAGAGACTGGTAAAGGGAAGCGAAAGGCTGAAGAAAACGATGACAGGTCAAAGCGGCAATGGAGAGAGCCGCGATTTACCACCTATTCAGAGCTCAACGAGGGTTTGGAGCGAATCTACCAAGACACCCGAGAGCAAGTTGCCTATCGTAGACCAATACGACGCGATCCAACTACCGACGAGAGAAAATCAGACAAATATTGCTTATTCCACGAGCTGAATAGACATAGCACAAATGACTGTAGACACCTGAAGGATGAGGTAGAAGGGCATATCAGGAACGGTAGGCTACTTCAGTATGTGAGAAGGCGAGCTCCAACGGCGGTACCAGAGCGACCACCGTCTACGTCAGCTAGGGGTGACCCCGAGTCGGGGCACCGTATGGTTATCAATTGATTTAAATAACGATGAACAAGTCGTAAACTTCTCACTGACATGGTTAAATCATTTACACATGTGGGAGATCGCGAACGATCTACAGACATGCTCTGAATGACCATTGACCATATCTTAATGAGAATTTACACTTTGACGTCCTTGCTTTGTTTTTGTTTTGTTTTGATTCGAACATTTAGACTTTGCTTGTTTGGACATTTCTATCATGGAATTCATGTGAACGTTAATCTGATATTTGCAACTCTGTAGAAGAGGTTACTCGCGTATGCTTTGGATCGCGAACGGTCCACAAGCACACCTTGTATGGCGACGAACCGCCACGATCGCTGATTCAGAAATTCACCCGAATGTGAACCTAACATCGATAATACTAAGTCCCCCCGGGCACACTCATTTGCCTCGAACGGCACCCGACCTCGAACGGTCACCATTAGCCTCGAACGGCACCCGACCTCGAACGGTCACAATCTGCCTCGTACGGCACCCGACCTCGAACGGTCACAATTTGCCTCATACAGCACCCGACCTCGAGCGGTCACCATTAGCCTCGAACGGCACCCGACCTCGAACGGTCACAATCTGCCTTCTACGGCACCCGACCGCGAACGGTCACAATTCACCCAGTATGACATTCGATCGCGAACGATCACATTCTGCCTCGTGCGGCATCCGATTGCGAATGATCACATTTTATCTCGTGCACGATACGACAACGAACGATCACAATCCATCATAATTCGTCTAGAACGAACCCGATCGCGAATGGTCACAACTCGTCTAGAACGACATCCGACCTCGAAAGGTCCCATATTACCCCAGATGACATACGGTCGCGAACGATCGTCATTCGTGGTCAGGAAAGACTATCAAGTTCTTTACAGGTCGATGATAGGATATGAGCATCCATCTTATGAAACTACAAAACAAACCTTCCTATCGCAAGCATGTTTTGGAGGGCAAATGTTATCCCGCCTTTTGGCAAGGCCGTGACACCAAGAAACTGACTAGAAATCAATGACAATCCGTCCTGAAAATTAGTTACATCACAAGAACACTGTGGATATCAATGAAATTTGTCCGAGTCCGGATCTGGCTACAATTGGTAAGACATGACAAGCAAAGCCAGGGAAGCCAACGTTCCAAATTTCAAGTCAATCCGAGTTCGTATGCTCAAATTATGATCCACACAAGTTAGAGAAAAAGTAATCAATCTGGTCGAACCCATCAGGTTCGAATCGATCACAGGCTGGGCTATTCACGTGCTTCGAGTTCGAATCGACCAGAACGTTTCACTTCGAATCCATGGACAATGGTGTGCTCGAATCCATCAGTAAACAAATCCATAGCGTTCGTATCCATCGGCAGAGGGAATTAACTTCACGCTTGCACGCTTCGTACCCAGCAGAACGCTCTGTTTCGAACCCATCAAACCACTTCTCTTCGAATCCATCCGAACCCCACCAGTTCGTATCGATTAACTGGATCCAATCATGATCGATACGAACAAAGCTCTACCTCGACTCTGTGCTTAAGTGGTATACTCGAATCCATCAAGGTGCCTTGCTTCGAATCCACCAAGTCAAAGCAGCAAAGTCAATGGAACGACTCGATCCACTCGGCGAGAAAAGTGGATCGATACGAAGATTGCGCTCCACGTCATCAGGGAGGCGCGCAGCACCATCGATTTGAAACGATCGATTCGAATGAATCGATTCGAACGAGATGTTCTGGCGAGAATCATTATCTTGAATCGATCATAACTCAAGATCTATAATTCCAAATGCTATGAAATTTTCACAGAAGCTAGAGCACATGTTGAAGAATGTCCACACCAAATTTCAGCTTGATTGGACGATTTCTTGATCGATTCGAATGGACTTCGAATCGATCCCAGAGTGGGCCCAGATTTCCTGAAAGCGGGCATGTGGGCCCCCCTCACGTGCCAGAACTAGTCTCCCGAAATTTAGGCGAAATATCAGCCTCCTACACCTATAAATAGAGCCCCTGGTCATTCAGAAAAGGGGTCGGAGAATTTTAAGAGTTAAAGAGCGCCCAGATTCTGCCAGATTTACTCCAAATCACCACTGCTATCTTAGATTCAGACTTAGATCATAAAATCAGTTGTACTACATTATAAGAAATTGTAATCTTCAACGACCGAGTAATAAAATCATCAAACTTCAGAGTGGACGTAGGCAAGATCGCCGAACCACTATAAATCCTGTGTCGTTTACTGTTTTTATTGAGTTTCCTGAGTGATCTGCATACTTATTTCTCTATATATTTGATATTTGTGATCTGTGATTGCGAACTGGTGCTTTCAACGGCTATTGGGTGTTTGTGACCAATTTTGGCGCAAACAGGTTCAGCATCAGTCTGGTCGGCATCGATGGTTCGGCATCAGTCTGTTCGGCATTAGTGGTTCGGCATCAGTCTGTTCGGCATCGATGGTTCGACATCAGTCTGTTCGGCATCAATGGTTCGACATCAGTGGTTCGGCATCAGTCTGGTCGGCATCGATGGTTCGGCATCAGTCTATACGACATCCATGGTTCAGCATCAGTCTGTTCGGCATCAGTGGTTCGACACCCAGAACTCACTCTATCTGGGCTGAGGTAATCGGTTACCAGGCCCACCAGGGGAGTCCAACCATCTTTGTCTATAAATAGAGAGGCAGGGGCATAGTGAAAGGGACATTTTTTCGAGAACACTGGGGAGACTCTCCCGCTTTCCAGACTCATTCTCTTTACTTAGCAATTGTATTCAAGTGGTTGGTATACAGATTGTATCTGTAATCAATTATCAAGTAAAGCAATAAAGATTAACCTCAAAGTGGACGTAGGCAGTTACGCCGAACCACTATAAATATGGTGTTCTTGTCTTTGCATTCAATTTAGCATATTGTTCTTTGTTTAAATTTACTTTCATCATTTATGTCTCTACACAGTCTTTCTCAATGAGGCCAGTGACCAATTTTGGTGCTAACACTTTGGTGCTTTCACTGAGAATCGAATTCTCAGACCATAAGGATCTACTTTGAAGCTACTGGATTGGATAAATCCCCCAAAGAAGATCCGAGTCATTCGTAGGACGTCCGTTGAATCTACTCAGAGTTCATACCAATAACTCTACAATGGCAAGACCACGTACCAGATCAGCCTCTCATAATGCGTACGCCCATGAGACTGCTAGCGTACAACAAGCAGGGCCTAGCAATCAGCAAGCAATTCTAGGTGCAGGGACTACCGCCCAGGACCAAATGCCAGTTGTCACCAGAATAGAGTTCAACGACTTGATGAGAGAACTCAAGGAAAGCAGGAGACAACTCGAAGAGCAGATGCAAGCCAATGCCAACCTCATGGCACTGCTCACTCAACAACAGCGTCAGAATGCTGGGGGCAGTCCAGCTCCTTATTCTTCATCTGACAGCTCGACTTCGTCCGATGAACCTCCCAGGCGTAGACGCCGCAAGACTGAAACTACGCAGGCAGGTGCTGCTGTCCGAAAAGCTGGGGACCACTTACACCTCGAAGACCACCAAACAGGAGCTGGAAACTTAGGAGCTGGAGTGCAGGTGGAGGCTGGACGCCCGGCTCACCAAGCTGCTAATGATGTCGAACCTCAAGACGCACGTTTGGCAGATCGTCAGCAGAGGAGGCATCAGCCTGATCAATCCCGTAGGACAGACTCCAACCTTCCACCTTCCATACAAACCCCAGACCTAACAGCTATGATTAGACAGTTGATGAAAGAGAATCAAGGCTTATCAAACGACGATTGGGGAGTATCCCGAAGTCATACTCCTTTCACAGACGTTGTTCTACAGGCGGAGTACCCAAGGAAGTTCAGCATGCCAACTATCCCGGCTTATGAAGGAAAGACTGATCCCATACAGCACGTGATGAGGTACGAATGGATGATGGATTCAGCTAGAGCGAATGATGCAACCAAGTGCAGGTGCTTTCCAATAACTCTATCTGGGATCGCTACCATGTGGTTCACCCGACTCCCTCCACGGTCTGTATCCAGTTTCGAGGAGTTGGTAAAGAAATTTATAGAACAATTCAGAATACATACTACTCGTCCTAAGGATGTGATGTCACTATCTAGTGTAATCCAAGCTCTTGGGGAGTCGTTGAAGGAGTATTTACAGAGATTCCATGTTGCGGCTACTGAAGTCAGTAATCCCAATGATCACGCAATTCTTATGGCTGTGATGCGAGGTGAGGATCCAGATTCAGAGTTTGGGGATTGGTTGGCAGGAAAACCTCCAACTACGTTAGAGCGTTTTTACTCAAAGGCACATCAGTTCATAAGAAGAGAGGAAGCCAGGTGGATAAGGCGAGATAAGGCACCGGGGCCTGTTCAGGAGTCTGTAAAAAGCAACATTGCTGTGAAGCAGTCCGGAGACACCTCGGGGAAAGTTCAAGTCAATGTCCAGAACAAGCCCGGGCAATCTAAGGAATCCGGAGGAAGAAATCAAGGGAAGAAGAGAGAAGCGGGGAAATGGAAGCCGAGAATTCCAACCTACAACGAGTACACCCTGCTAAATGCATATCTTGAGAACATTTACCTATCAACCTGCAATACCTTTCAGTACAGAAAGCGACCCCCAAAGGAGTCAACCGAGGAACAAAATCGGACTGGGAAATACTGCCGCTTCCGTGAAACTTATGGGCATAATACTGAAGAGTGCAGACACCTACATGATGCTATAGAAAAGTTGATTAGACAGAAAAAGTTACAGGATTTTGTGAAGAATCCGCAAGAAGGAGGACAGGGA
This sequence comes from Allium fistulosum, assembly GCA_030737815.1. Classification (NCBI taxonomy): domain Eukaryota; kingdom Viridiplantae; phylum Streptophyta; class Magnoliopsida; order Asparagales; family Amaryllidaceae; genus Allium; species Allium fistulosum. The sequence continues at coordinate 1,057,640,851 of CM060907.1, forward strand.
ACGTCCAATCCCGGTCATGCACCAGCTCCATGTCATCCCGAGGAGCCTGCTCGGACCGTGGGTAGACTAGTCATCAACACGATCATCGGCGGACCTCACCCTGCAGATAAGAACTGGCAAGAGATGGAACGGTATGCTAATTCCCTGAGACACGCGGACTTCGAGTGTTGTTCCAACGTAGAGGATGGGACCTCCGCTAAACAGCTACGCACGATAACAGACGATATAGTATTCAGGAGTAGAGACGCTGACCAGGTGGAGGCTCCTACCATTGACCCGATGGTAATATCCGCGACAATTGGACCAGCTTTTGTGAAAAGAATTTTGATTGATTGTGGAAGTTCTGTCAATATCATCTTCAAGAAGGCTTATGATCAGATGAAGATGGAGACGAAGGATTTAAAGCCATCTAAAGCTCGTATACATGGCTTTAATGGTGTAGCGACCGATGCAATAGGATATGTTGAGTTGCCAGTTGAACTGGGACAAGGTGAGCGTAAGAGGGCGCAGATCCTACCTTTCGTAGTTTTGGATGTGGATTCTCCGTACAATGTGTTTTTGGGTCGACCGGCCCTGGCTGAGTTTAGGGCAGCATTGGCCCTGTGGTGTTTGACTTTAAAATTTTCGACTGACAAAGGAGTAGGTGTTGTTCATGGCGAACAAGCGGCCGGTCGTGCATGATATGTGGCTGAGCTCCGAGAGGCCCATCGGAGGGAGAAAGGAAAGGTTGCGGACAATCCCGTCCACATCCAGCATACTGACGATTGACAAATAATGCCTGAGCCCTGGCTCGGGCAAAATTCTCGGATCTACAGAGACATAGATCTGAGAGACGACGATGAGGAACCCAGGGAAGAAAAAGAGCACCGGCTGAACTGACGATTGACATTTTAGTCAGTCGAGACGATCCATCGCGAGTACTGAAGATCGGATCACAACTCAGCCTCGCAATGATTGAAGACCTTAGTGATTTCCTCCGAGCGAATCTTGATGTTTTTGCTTGGACACATTCTGACATGTGTGGGATTTCTCCCGCTATTACGAGTCATATGTAGAACATAGACCCGAAGTACGTCCCAGTTAAACAAAAGAGGAGAGGAATGGACCTGGAGAGGTCCGCTGCTCTCAGAGAGGAGGTGGACAAACTCAAAGCCAATGGGTTCGTCCGCGACGCCCTCTACCCTTAATGGGTATCAAACCCCGTGCTGGTGAAAAAGGTGAACAGGAAATGGAGAACTTGCGTAGATTATTCCGATTTGAACAAAGCATGCCCCAAGGACAGTTTCCCATTGCCTAGGATTGATCAGTTGGTTGACTCCACTGCAGGACATGAGTTGTTGTCATTCATGGATGCGTACTCGGGATACAATCAGATCCCGATGCATATTCCGGACCAGGAACACACCAGTTTCGTCACAGACGTTAGGCTATATTGCTATGTAGTAATGCCTTTCGTATTGAAAAATGCGTGGGCGACCTATCAGCGTTTGGTGAATCGAATGTTCAAAGACCAGATTGGTAGAACGATAAAGTCTATGTGGATGACATGCTCATGAAGTCACGACAGTCAAACGACCACATTCGAGACTTAGCAGAGATGTTTGATATACTCAGATATTATGGGATGAAGATCAACCATCTGAAGTGTTCCTTCGATGTTGCGTCGGGGAAGTTTTTGGGATTCATTGTTAATGCTAGGGGAATTGAAGCTAACCCAAAAAAGATTCAAGCTATTCGAGATGTGCAAGTGCCCAGAACTATAAAACAGGTGCAAAGCTTGAATGGAAAGGTAGCTACGCTGAGGCGATTTATATCTATAGCCCCGGACAAGTGCATTCCCTTCTTCGATATAATAAAGAAAGGGAAGAGGAATTTCGAATGGACATCCAACTATGAGGAAGCGTTCCGAGATCTGGTGAGGCATTTGGAAACTCCTCCAGTACTGTCGAAACCAGTAGACCACGAGATTCTGTACGTATACTTAGCCGTATCCCCGCATGCTATAAGTGCGGCTTTGGTCCGCGAGGAGGACCGAGTCAAAAAGCCGGTGTATTACGTTAGCAAACGTTTAACGGGGGCAGAAAGAAATTACCCTAAAATTGAGAAATTGGCCTATTGCTTGGTGATTGCATCACGTAAGCTGCGTCCATACTTTCAAGCACACTTAGTCAGTGTCTATACGAATCAGCCCTTACGGCAGGTACTCCAACGACCAGAAACTTCTGGAAGGATGTTAAAATGGAATATCGAGTTGAGTCAGTTCGATATTACCTACCTGCCACGAAGAGCCATACAAGGGCAAGCATTAGCAGATTTCATCGCTGAGTTTACTGTATCTGACGAACCAGATAGTCACAGTGTCATTCCCCCCATTCGATGGAAATTGTACACCGATTGGGCATCAAACGACCGTTGCTCCGGAGCTGGTGTAGTTCTCGTAACTCCAGAAAATCAATCGATTTATTACGCTTTGAAGAATAATGAAGCAGAATATGAAGCACTGATTGCTGGCTTAAAGCTCGTTGGAGAACTCGGGGTTAAATCAGTTGAAATGTTTTGTGACTCGCAGCTGGTGGTGTACCAAGTGCGAGGAGACTACCAAGCAAGGGGACAAAAGCTTGCTCCATACCTTGCTCTGGTTCAGGAACTGTTGGCGAACTTCGAACATTATGACATTTTGCATGTCCCGCGTGAACAGAACAAGGAAGCCGACTCATTGGCCAAATTCGCAAGCACTGGCGATGCGCAGCAAATGGGATTGGTTCCCGTCGAAACCTTACACACTCCAAGCATAGATGCGATGGAAGTCGATTTTGCGTTGGAAACGGAAATCAAGGAGGAGTCGTGGATGACCCCATTCAAACAATACCTGCTAAACAGAACTTTGCCCGAAAGAAGAAGCGAAAGATGGCAGGTCATTCGCAAAGCCGCGCGATATGTGATGTAGGGAGAAGTAATGTATCAGAGAGGGTTCTTGGTCCCCTTACTACGGTGTATTGCCCGTGATGAGGCAAAGTGGGTCTTGGAGGAGGTTCACGAAGGAGAATGTGGCGACCATACTAGGGGGCAGACACTAGCCAAAAAGATCCTTCGCTACGGATACTATTGGCCAATTGTGAATCGGGATGCTGCAGATTACGCAAGAAAATGTGACAAGTGTCAAAGATATGCGAAAATCCCAAGAGCTCCACCAACAGAACTCACACAAGTGGTTAGTCTCTGGCCGTTTGCAATCTGGGGAATCGACATAATCGGTTCTTTGCCTATATCCAAAGGTGGTGCAAAATACGCAATAGTTGTGGTCGACTACTTCACAAAATGGGCCGAGGCAGAGCCTTTAGCCACAATCACCTCCAATAAGATCATTAATTTCGTTGTACGAAACATTATATGCAGCTTTGGCCTCCCGCGAACCAACATTACGGATAACGGAACTCAATTTGAATGTAATGAATTCAAAGATTTCTGTTCAAAGTACGGCATTGAGAAAAAGTTTGCCGCCGTTGCTCATCCGAAGGCTAATGGACAAGTTGAAGCCGTGAACAAAGTAATCAAGTCCATATTGAAGAAGCGTTTGGAAAAGGCTGGAGGCAAGTGGGTAGATGAACTCCCAACAGCGCTATAGGCTTATAGAACTACCCACAAGTCCGTGACTGGCCACACTCCATTCGCATTGGCATACGGCTCGGAAGCTGTTATACCCGTGGAGCTTGAAGTTCCATCACATTGGGTGTCACATTATGATCCTAAGACGAATCACGATCTCTTGTTGGAGTCACTGGATTGCGTTGATGAAAAACGTGAAGAAGATGAACTAAGGGCGGCAGCATATAGGCATCGAGTCAAGCGATATTATGATGAGAAAGTCTGCCCAAGGATCTTTGATGTGGGTGATCTCGTTTTGAAACGAGTTTTCCTGGTACCATCACGTATGAATCCCAACTGGGAAGGTCCATATGTCGTTGAACGGAAGCTTGGAGAGGGAACTTTCAAGCTAGCGACCGTTGATGGCATGGCACTCCCCCGAGCGTGGAACAGTGAACATTTGCGACGTTATTACATTTAGCCTATTTCTTTCCTGTTTTAGGTACAATTGTTTGCTGTATGTTTTTATTCCATTGATTCTTAGTTTCCTTTTTAGCGTGTAATCGAACAATTTAGTTTGTTTCATTAATAAAGGCTTGAAGCCGTCTTTTCCATGAATTATTGATGTTTCTGTACCTTATAATCTGGTGATGAACTGCTGGAGTTACATTAATCCATATGATGTACGAACTCGCATAAACAACTTCAATCTCCGAGTCCCCTGAGTGCGGACCAGAGTACTCTAAGTCCCCGGAGTGCGGACTAGAGTATAAACGACTTCAATCTCCGAGTCCCCTGAGTGCGGACCGGAGTACTCTAAATCCCTAGAGCGTGGACTAGAGTATAAACGACTTCAATCTCCGAGTCCCCTAAGTGCGGACCGGAGTGCTCTAAGTCCCGGAGTGAGGACTAGAGTATAATCGACTTCAATCTCCGAGTCCCCAGAGTGCGGACCGGAGTACTCTAAGTCCGCAGAGCGCGGACTAGAGTATAAACGACTTCAATCTCCGAGTCCCCTGAGTGCGGAGCGAAGTACTCTAAGTCCCCCGAGCGCGGACAAGAGTATAAACGACTTCAATCTCCGAGTCCCCTGAATGCGGATTGGAGTACTCTAAGTCCCCGGAGCGCGGACTAGAGTATAAACGATTCGAATCTCCGAGTCCCCTGAATGTGGACCGAATTACTCTAAGTCCCCAGAGCGTGGATTAAAAAATACTCTAAGTACCAAAAATGTGAAACGAGAAATGTACAATTCCAAAGAATGTCCGAACATTGTAAGAATGGATTGGGAATTTATGCAACTCATAAGAACTTGAGTTTCGACCACAGTTGTACAGATAGTTAAAATGCAAAAAAATCGTTCAAATGACAAAGAAACTAAACTTTATTCAATAATCCAAAATGGGGTTATACAACCACTACTCCAAAACTTGGAGTCAAAAATCTATATACATAAACTACGAAAACGAAAAAGCAAAAGTAGTTACAGGACCTAAGAAAAATCTCGTTGAACGAGTATAGTGGCTATTTCTTCGGCTTCTTTTTCTTGTCCTCCTTTGTTTTCTCAGATGACTCCTCTCCCTCACGCTTCCTCTTGGACTTTTTTCTTGCCAAAGAAGCGGAGTCAGGAGTAGGAGGAGGAACATCCAGTGGTTTGGATTTGCCGGGAAGAATGACTTTCAGAGGCCTATTCAGCGGGTCGGTGAGTTCTAGTACTTGAGACTCGACCTTGATCTCGACCTTCTTCTTCTTCTCTTCTGCGAGTCGCTCCTTCATACTCACCTTCGAAGTGTGTTTAGAGGCGCCCGTGATTTCAATTTCATAACTCCCTTCAACGAGAGATGAAGTGTCAGACTTATCATCATCTAGCGCCCCGATCACTTGAGCATCAGGACCGGGAGTTACTCCCGCGTGAGTAGCATCGCTTGTTTTCCTCGTCTCCTCCTTGGCGTCATCGCTCCTCGGAGTCGGTACGGGATCAGAGCGGCCTGTATAAAAACATAAAGAACGGACATTAGAACCGATAACCAATCGCAGAAAGCGACAGATCTTTGCACTTCTAGAAGAAGAGTTTTATACCGATTTCTTGCTGGCTTTTAGATGTGCGCAGAGTCTCACCCTCTAGAATGGGAGATAGCACGTGAACGCCGAGACCAGGGTCTTCTGGATCATAGCCGATGTGCTGCTCAAATGGGTCAAGTGCTGGCCGATCGGCCGATTGAGTAGAAGGAGGAGCTGAAGGCCCAGTTCCAGACGGGCCAGCTATGTCACTTTTCTCCTTAGATGGAGGAGAACCTTTGCTGAAAAGAGCCTTAGCTGCAGACAAGTCCGATGGCTCGTTTCCCCTGAGGAACTCTTTCACTAAAGCGTCCTCGTCGACCTCCTCGGTGCCTGACTCCACCTTCCTAATCTGTATTAAAGTCTCCCAAGCCTCGGCCAAAGATTCAAGGTAGCCCTCACCTAAAAAGGTCAAGTCCCGGTGCATGAGGATACGGGCATTGTATTCAGCTATTAGTGGGTCGAACATACACTTGATTTCTTCTCTGCCGGCCTCTGCAGCCGCTTCAAGGCGGGACTCGATCTCCGTAGAAGCTATTCTCTTGCCCTCCTCGCGGGCTTCATCTTTCATTGTCCCAACCTTAGAAAGCTCATCCTCGAGCTTTGCCTTCAAGAGACGTGTATCGACAATATCGTCACAGTACCGTTGAGATTCCTCTTGAGTCGCTATCATCTCTTCCCTCTCCTTAGAGAGTAGCTCCTTCAACTCTTTGGCCTGCAGGGCGAGTGCATCCCTTTCTTTTTGAATAGAATCTTTTTATAAAGCTAGGGCCCCACTGTGTTGGACTGCGACGTCAAGTTCTTTCTTATGAGTCGCCTCTAGACGAGCGACGGCCTCCGCGGTCTCCTTAGCACTCTGTTCTGCAGCTTCAAGTTTAGACTTGTATAAAGCGAGCTCTTTGTCCTGATTTTTGATGATGTCTTTATCGAAGATAGCTTCGAGCTTCAAGCGGTCGATTTCTTGTTGACGCTTAACGGATACTTCCGAGACTTTTTCGACCAAATGAACAAACGCGTCATGTTGAACATAGATGTCGTTGTTGCAAGCAATGGCACTCTGCTTGACGTGTCCCGGAATGTGATGAATGGTCGGGAGGAACTTCAGACCATCAAAGCAGATTTTGGGAAATTTAGCTAGCTTCTCTGATATTGTTGGGTCTACCGCAGGAGCAGGGGGAGGAGGCTTTGAAAGTTCTATTCTCTTACGATGTTCCCGAGATTTCCGTGTGCTTGAAGAGCCAGAATGTTGATCTTGGGAAACATCGGGTTGGGACCCCTTCAGCGAAGATGTTTCTCTGCTTTTCTCTGTTTGGGGAGGAGGATCGCGAGAGTATGAAGATTGGGAGTGTGATTTCTTTTGATAAGACGACTCCCAAGGACGGTTGTCTCGATCTCCGTAATCGTCCCTGTCCCGGCGTTTGCCGAAGCCCGAGTCCCGGCCAGGATGGTGAAATATAGAAGAGCCCTGGAGGCGATCGAATCCGTAGGAGCGTCCCATGTCACTTGCATAGAATGAGAATAACGACAAGTTAGAAAAGATCAAGGTGATGGCAAAAATTGAAGTGTGTGGTGAAGTGCATGTGTGCGTGTGTGTCCTAGTGTTTCCCCCGACGGACCAGTTCCTTTATCTTTACTAATTGGAGTATTATCTCCCTGGACTCGTGCTTGAACTCCCGTATCGCCTCTAGCGGGCGAATGAAACTTGAGGGCCTCTGGATCGTCGAAACCGTAGTTGAGTAGATCGTCAGGAATGGTAAGGTTCGACAGGCCCTTCAGAAAACTTTCTAAATGTGATGAGGAAGCTTCTTTCTCCACTGGAACAAGGGTAATTTTAGAAGTTCCACCAACTTTTTCCTTCCTCATCTTGTACGTCAGTTTCTTTTTCCCCTTAGAAGGGGAAGATGACGTTTCGATGTCGTGAACTTCGACCGATGGGTCTTGAGTGTGACCGACATTCTCGCCATGTACTTCGGGCATCTCAGTCTCCTTAATTTCCCCCTCTTCTAGTGCATCAGGAGCGTTGCGTGCTGAAGAGTCGGCTTGTTTTTTCCCTTTACCAGAGCTAGGTCTGGAAATGGTGACGCCTTGAGGAAGGCTTATCCGAAGGCCTTCTGCTAACAGTCCAAGCCTTGTAAGTGACTCATTCGAAATGAGAGTTCTAATGTCACGTTCTCCGGCAGGAAGAGCTCGAATAGCTTCGACGGCATCAGAGTATCCGCGGCCGTAAGGACGTGGAGTGTACCGCTGCTGCTAAACACAAGTAACGGTTCAAGAAAAAGGCTTACTTCCTTCAACCCATCTCCTCGTAAAGCCGGGATGACAACGCACATAAAACCATTCATGTTTATACAAGGCAAACTTGGTCCACGCTCCGGTTAAGATTTGACATTTGTTGTGCGGCTCGAGAAACATGAATGATGGGTTATCCTTCCGCTTCTTGATGCAATATATGTATATGATATCGCCCGGAGTTGGAAGCCTAGAGAAGACATTCATAAAGAGGATGCAAGTGCCGTAGAGGAATGCATGGCTGTTCGGGTGCAGTTGCGATGGAGCAATGTCGATGTATTGCAGCACATCCCGAAGAAACGAGTTGAATGGTGGCACACTGCCAACCCAACACATGAATTTGTTACAAGCTGTGTGGACGGTCATGCCCCGATGGGACTAGCACGTCATCAAAGGGGATTCCGTGGACAGAGCATATCCAGCGGAGTGTACTTTCATTAATCTTTGAAGCAAGTGAATCGACAGGGTTGTCCAAGAAAATTGCTGCCTCCAGCGCATCGGGAGCTAAGTCATGTGCAGGGGAAGTTTACGGATTTGAAGTATCTGCAACTTCTCGTCGGGAGGACGGCCCAGGCCTGTCCGAAATTGTGTCGGAGCTAGATTTCAGAGACGTCGCTGATAAAGATTGAATCTAGCAAAGTACCTGTTCGAACTATACTTAAAAAATAATCGACGTCAGACTTAACAATATGAATATTCCCCCCGTGTAGTGTGTGAACTAGTGCGATCATTCAGGTGTAAACGCTGAGAAATTATAAGTCACAGGATTGATGATATAAAGTTGAGCCTTGAACTGTCGTCTTCGAAGACCGTCATCGCTGACCGTCTCCGAAAGCCCGCCTTGCAATGCTTTCAATTTTGAACTCGGACATTGGCACTGCGTGTTAAAAGATTTAATCCGTTTTTATTGGTTTAAGTTCAGGCTTGTGATTATTGAAGCTAAGAAGTTATCAGTCCAGATTAGTTCGATATGCTAGTGTGCTTAGGTCCTTGTCCTTGTGTTTGTTATATGATTAGGCAAGGTGAATAAGAGTTCGGCTTAAGTTCTGTTCGGCATAAATTCTGATCAGCTTAAGTTATGTTCGGCTTAATTTCTGTTCGGCTTAAGTTCTGATCGGCTTAAGTTCTGTTCGGCTTAAGTTCTGATCGGCTTAAGTTCTGTTCGTCTTAAGTTCTGTTCGGCTTAAGTTCTGATCGGCTTAAGTTCTGATCGGCTTAAGTTTTGTTTGGCTTAAGTTTTGTTTGGCTTTCGTTCTGATCGGCTTTCGTTCTGATCGAACAAAATTCTATTCGGCCAAAATCCTGTCCGACCAGAATCCTGTTCGACCTCTCTCCTGCTCGGCTTAAAAACGAGTGCACACAACAAGTCATGCCGAGCTGATTCACTCGGCCTTCTGCCCTTGACATCATTTCTCTTCTTTTCCTTCATCTCTCCCAGCCAACGTACCCGAGTCGTTCGGCAAGCCGTGTCAAACCATGGATATGCCGATCAACTTCACGAAACCTTAACTCCAATTTCACTAACGTACTTCCCCTCCATCGCTCGGCATAAGGAAGTCATGCCAAGCCACATCAATACGTCTTCCACCAACTCCCTCCTTCAAACACTTTTGCCATCCTCTTCTCTTCTACCGTCCGTCTAGCCTTAAACTCCTTTAAAACACCCACACTTCGCCCTTAACTCCTCCTGCTCCATGCAATTACTTCTGACTTTGATTTTGCAGAGATTCGCGACTTCGAATCTCATGCTAGGTTTCCTAATCGGAGTGAAGTATTTAAGGAAAAGTTTTTACCTAAGAAATGAGTCGAAGCTCGGGGAGATTCTGGAGTAGGGAACGTGGTTCTAATTGGATTCAGTTGATTGGGGAAGGAAGTGAGGCAACGAATAATGTTTGAGAAGGGAAGGGAAAAGTAGATAATTCTTTGAAGTCTGTTGAGAGGCAAAGTTCGTAAATACTGAAAAGCAGAGGTAGAAGTAAAAGGGAGAAGAAGAAGGAGCATCAGCTTATATAGAGAGAAGGGAAGTCGAAGAGACTATAACCGGTTGAACCGGTCAAATCGACATTTTTTGGCATCTAGGGTGCTCGGCATCGGCTATGTCGTTCGGCATCCAGGGTGCTCGGCTTCAGCTGTATCGTTCGGTATTTGCATATCGTCCGGCATCCAGGGTGATTCAAAGTACACCACGTTTAACCACATGATGTACTTTGGGGGGCAAGTGTTACCTGAAGGTTTGACCAGGCAACTAGGCACTCGGCACTTACATCCTAGAGTGATCGACATACATGGATCGGCATCCACACTTCGTTCGGCATAGCAGAAGCGTTCGACGTACCTGGATCGTTCGGTGTACCTGGATCGTTCGACGTGGCAGAGCATTCGACATACGGAGTTGATCGGCGTCTAGAGATGTCTGACATCAGTTTGGTCGGCATCAATGGTTCGGCATCAGTCTGGTCGGGATCAATGGTTCGGCATCAGTCTGGTCGGCATCAATGGTTCGGCATCAGTCTGTTCGGCATCGATGGTTCGGCATCAGTCTGTTCGGCATCTATGGTTCGGCATCAGTCTGTTCGACATCGATGGTTCGGCATCAGTCTGTTCGGGATCAATGGTTCGACATCAGTGGTTCGGCATCAATCTGGTCGGCATCGATGGTTCAACATCAATCTGTTCGGCATCAGTGGTTCGGCATCAGTCTGTTCGGCATCGATGGTTCGGCATCAATGGTTCGACATCAGTGGTTCGGCATCAGTCTGGTCGGCATCGATGGTTCGGCATCAGTCTGTTCGGCATCAGTGGTTCGGCATCGGTCTGTACGGCATCGATGGTTCGGCATCAGTCTGTTTGGCATCAGTGGTTCGGCACCCAGAACTCACTCTATATGGGCTGAGGTAATCGGCTACCAGGCCCACCAGGGGAGTCCAACCCATCTTTGTCTATAAATAGAGAGGCAGGGGCACAGTGAAATGGACCTTTTTTCGAGAACACTGGGGAGACTCTACTGCTTTCCAGACTCATTCTCTTTACTTAGCAATTGTATTCAAGTGGTTGGTATACGGATTGTATCTGTAATCAATTATCAAGTAAAGCAATAAAGATTAACCTCAAAGTGGACGTAGGCAGTTACGCCGAACCACTATAAATCTGGTGTTCTTGTCTTTGCATTCAATTTAGCATATTGTTCTTTGTTTAAATTTACTTTCATCATTTATCTCTCTACACAATCTTTCTCAACGAGGTTAGTGACCAATTTTGGTGCTAACAATAATATACTCTCAACTCATTCTAGCATATTACTAACTCTATCTGTAATGAGCTGCTTATCCTAAGATGTCACTAACCCTATCTCTAATGAGATTTTACCCCTATCAGGCTCAGGTGTTAGCTCAAACTAAGCTCTGATCCCAAATGTAACGACCGACAATTCTGTACATTTTAAGTTGACAATAAACCATACTTGTCCAACTCAATTTGAACGAAAAGATGGATAGTTATGGGGAAAAGAAAATAAATATATAAAACAGAGTCTCATACGAATGGAATAACATAAATTATTTCAACATATAATCTTTACAGTGGAAAATTTTAAAATACATTTATTAGATTTTAACTTAACATTAACATGGGCAGTCATAAATATTTGTCCTTACAAATGCAGAATACAATAGTACATGAGTGTGGTGGAAATGGATAACAATCTTCAGAAGAATCTTCTAACTTCATGCTCCAAGTTCTTCCAAAATGACCCTAATAAAATATAACTACTAGGCTGCTCGAAAAAGTAGGCCACCTAGAGTTTAAAGGAAAGAAAATAAATTTTGAGTCAGTCATGAGACTGGTATGAGAAACTCAAAATACAAATATTTGGAAAACAAAGGGTATTTCATAAGACCACGCTGCACATAAACATGGAACTGGTTTTTACCTAATGATAACCAAATCATTTGCTATGCAAAATCCGATAATATTATTTTTAATGACATTCTTTTGAAAACCTTTCAAATAAACAGATTCAAATAGTCGAAATTGTTACATTGGTTAACTCTGACGGCAGAATGGGTTTACAACTAAGTCCAAAGGCACTTATTGAAGACATGGACTTCCAACGAATAGCGAGGCAAGGGACTACCTCCCGTACAGTACATTTCTAGAGGAATGTACTAAGGATCGACATCTTAGAAACCTCTACAAATTAAGACCGGCCTACCCGCAAACCCATATGGGGGCGGATAGCACCGAATATGACATCAACCTAGCCGTTCCCGACCTATCCGAGATCTCACATACCATACAGTACATATTTTTTACCCGACATCATAGTGGGCTCAAAATAAATCTAGAAAGGTGATATCATACCAGCGAACCACTTAGCCCTAAAGCAACCCCTATTTCACAATTCCCCGGGTGTGAGGCTCGAGATAACGTTTACCTTTCCTAGAACATTTTTACTTAAAATGCCACATGCCATTTCTAAAAACACATTATTGATTTCTAAAAAAGTACAACCTCTGAGCTTGTACATCTCAGAGAAGGGTGCTAAATATAAGAGAGTTACCTCCTACATCACCAAACAGATGTACGTTTGTAGAGATAAATGAATGGTGATCTTAGAAATGCAATGTCATACATTTATCCATACAAGTTGTCTGGGAACAGGACAAACCGAAGGTACTCTCCCACCTTATCCTGTCGGGAATTACTCCAAGGATTAGTAGCGATTAGTCCTTGTATACGAAGATCCCAGATTGAAGGGACCACTGCTATTTATTTATCTCAGGAGCCACTCCGAAATTATCAACAAGAAATCCATCAGTTATGAAGATCCCTGCCTTCAAGTTCATTATCTTCAACATATCTTCACTTTCGAACTCGTAAATTGGTTCGAAGTGGTTTTCGAATAGGGATCGCCTCAAATCCGACCCTGTTCCTTTGAACCAGTCATCGATAAAAAGATGATATGTAAATAGGTGCTTATCATTTGATTGATTACATTTCTCTTATCAAAAATATCTTCTAGAGATATATATCTTTAAAATATTTCCTTCTGGCATACACGGAATCATTAAACCCCTTTATCAAGTCTTTGTTTAATTAAAACCGTTTTAAACCTTGAAACAATTCCAATTCATTTCATCCTTTACTTAGAAAAACATTTCCAAATCATTTATTTAAAACTTAACAAAGATTTCCAAATCATAACTTTTAAAATGGGTCGAAAACAATGTTATTCGAGACATCGTTTAATGTAAACCCAAAACAATTAATTTTAAGTATAAGGATCCATAAGAATTAAAATAATTCCAAATCATTTATTGAAATCTCTACCAAAGTTTTTTTATTCCAAATACATATCTTTTTAATAGGTAGAAACCATGTTATCTAAGATGGTAAATCCAAATTAGTTAGTATTCTAGTAAAGTGGATCCATTGAAATTACACTTATTTTACTCGACATCGGTTAACCTTTCCTATCCATCGAATAGCTGTGAAATCACCTTTTAAATTCACACGGATAGTATTGGTTTCCCCTTAGAATTTAATACCAAGTATAAGAAGATTATCTCTATATGATCCAAGTTGTATTAAATTTAGAAAACATTAAATCTTTCATACTTGCCTCGTTTTCGACATTTCGACCTTATCTACTCCTCGCCCTGGAAAAAGGCTAGGTGAGCCAGGGCACTGGTTCTGATTATATCCTTAATTTAAACACCTCACATCCGGATCTCAAAAATAGAAAAATCTAATCTACTCGTCAGCTTTTAGAGCCAAGATTAAATCATTTAATTATAATAGTTTTTCTTTAAATCGTTTATTTAAACTTTTTAGTATAAATTATAAACCTTTAAATCATCTTTAAAATACTTAATTATTTATTTGAAAACATTTATAAAAGATTTGGGAAAGAATATATAAGTTTAAAACCATATTTCAAAAGTTATTAAAAGTGCTGCAAAAAGTGCTGTAAATAGTATTTTTAAGCTTATTTGATTAAAACAACTTTTCTATCATTTAGAAATCCATTTTTATAACTCAAATCTCTTTTAAAACATATTAAAAGATTTATAAAATTTATTCCATGTTTTTAAAGAATTAAAAATATCAATTTTAAAGAATTTATCGCTTTGGTTTCTGAACTGCCAAAGCACGACTATTTCAGAAACTTGATTTGCTAATATTTCAAAATGAACTAAACGAAATCTCGACCTTTTTCTTTTGTTTGAAAACTATGATTATAAGAGTTCGGCAAACTCTTATTCCAAAGAATTCTGAATCCATCGTATAAATGGATTTAAACTATTCTGACGCGAAATCGTGAAGTGCCGTTACGAAACACGCCTGCTTTTGACTCAATTTTCATAATTTGTCAAAACATCACCAAATTAGGTTTTAGTGTTTATAAAACTTTAATAAATAATTTTAAACCATTTTAAAGAGGTTTGACAATCTCATATACACCATTTCATTTATTAAAGGAAAGTGATTTCCTTTGTGATATTCGATGTGTATTAAATGTGAATCATTTCAACATCAAAATAAACATACAATCAACATCCAAACTTGATGATCAAACATAGTAAATATTCATAGCAATCATATCGCACTATCGTATATATATAGTTTCTCGCCTTCATTGGTTTCTAATCTCTCGAAAATTCGATATAGCTTTGCTATGATAAAATAAAAGCCTACGGAATCGACCCTTGGACCTTAGGAAGGGCACGGCCTAAGTTTGCAAATGGAATTGTGCTCGGCCTTGGTGACGGAGGGTGGTGGCCGTGGATTATGAGGGAGGAGTGGAAGTGATTTGCTTTGATTTTAAAGTGGATTGCTTATGTATATATACTTATATAAGTTTAATTTATTTTTGCAATATTTTTCTTCATAATTTCCTTAAGGTAGGAAGCCATGAAAAGCTTGAGAATGAGGAAGAAGTTGAAGTAGAATAGTGTGTAAAATTATGAAGAGATTGGTGGGTATTTATAGGAAAATTTTGGAAATAAATATCTAAATGCATAATTACACATTTGCCCCTTGCTCACACCCCCTCCAACTCTTCCAAATGCATGGCAAGCCACCCTCTTGTGCCTCCTTATGTGTGATGATGATGGTGTGTAAGTGAGTTGATGTTTGCTTTTTAGGCTGGAAAATATCTTAGATACATATACTTTTTACTATATGTAAACTGAAATGTAAATGGTAATTATATTTGTATGTGTATATGTGTTCATGTATATGTTAGGGTGTGTATGTGTATGTTAGATATGTGTTCAAGTGATATAAACAAGATTGCGACAAATTTGAACAACTTCCGCTTGTTAAACCATTGAAAATCGAGAAGCTGATTCTCGGTCACATTTGCACTTATTAACTAATTTACATATAAATGTAAACAAAATTTGAAAAATAATTCCTCACCATTTTATCTAATTAAAATGGTCACATTTGATTTATAAAACCATTAATTTAATATTAAACAATTGTTTACAAAAAGTGTTGTTATATCGATAAAGCGATATGAATTTTCTTATATTTTCAAATTAAATTTTTTTTATAGAACTATTATAAATGATTTATTATCACTTCATAACTTATTAAAATGAATTATTATCATATAAAAACAATTATTTGAGTAATAAAAATAATTATTAAATCATTAAATCTCAACTTAAATTCATAAATCAAATATTAAATATGATGCCATTATTGATGATGTCATAAATACTTTTTATTCCTTAAAATAAAATAAATTATTTTATTTCATATTCTTGTTTATATGGATGAATAAGTGTATGTATCCAGCTCCATACGCTACTTTTGACAATTATAGAGTTGTTTATCGATAAAATGGTTTTCGGTCATTTTATCGATATTTTTCCGAAGTATATATTTTTGTAAATACTTATTCAAAATAAGATTCCCATCATTATTTATTATTCAATACATTATAATATATGTTGAAAAGCTTATATTTTAATATTTTAAAAATAAATATAATTTATCAGAGTGATAAATTTACGGGTCGTTACATAAGATGGGTTCCTTATGCATTGACAATAGGAATTATCATACATGATATATTATCTGCAATGTCATGCTTCACTTATGTACTTGATACATAAAACAAGTAACAAATCCAAATTAAGATTACTATATGAAAATTGGCATTATTCTCGAGTATTTGTGAAATACTAGAGAACTATTTATAGAAACAATGAACTCCTTATGAATGAATGCTTGGACTCGAACTTCATAAAAGATATCGAGCATAGTGTGTCAATCCTAATTTAAATCATAACGAGCATTGCGTGTCAATCCTAATTCATATTTGAACCTTGTTAAGAAGCTTTAAGTTAGAAATGTTACAAATGAAGAGGTTGTGGTCGATTCAACAAAACGGCTAAGTACATCGCCTTGAACAACACCGCAATTAAAGCAATGTATATATGAATAAATGTACAAATTTATAACTGAGTTTAGGGTGATTTGAAATGTTGAGAATCCGATGAAATTTTTTATAAGATAACAATGTTGCGATAGGGTTCGTAAAAGAACCTAAAGCTTATTGGAAGTCGAAAAATAAACTACGAAGGATTCCATATGATAAATACAGTTTATCGACATTCAATAAAGTTGATTGACAAAGTATATAATTAAAACAAAATAGCATACACATTCACTAAGGAACTGACCGATTAGTTTTGGAGAAAACCGATCGAAGGAGTTGGAATAAGATTTCATAATTGAACCTCAATGCAAGTGGGAGATTGATGGAGTTAGTGGTATGCCCAATTGGAAATTATGTTATTTGTTACATATATCTAATTCGATAACCAATTTTGTTCAAATAAAACGTTTTTTCTTTCTATTGTATACTTGTTATATTATGATATAATTAATTAATTAATTAGTTTAAAGTATTTTAAATAGAAAACCCTCAAATAACATGTTTTGTGATAGTAATTACAGTGTTGTAATTATGATAAATTTATCACATTAAAAATAACATATTATTTTAAATATTCCTAGTTAAGATGTTTTGAGATGGAATATCGATACATGCGGATAGACTAGAATACATAACGCTCTTCAAATGTTAGGCATTGTATTACTCATGACTGCCAGGGCACCAAGGGGTTACATACTGCTAGTTATTGGATAACTATGAAATGGCTCACTCGAGAGTTTTTTGTTGGTTAATACAACTAAGATCAAAAAAAGAACCTTGAAGTGACGATATTACACGGTTCTTTCGAATTGGGAATACCATTGAACTTGAATATGGACTCTCCACTTTGATTATAATTAAATCGTGGCATGATATCCATCGAACGACTATAGCTGGGTCTAAGTGGAAGTATTGGAAGTGAAACATTATTCAATAGAGAATTCGTCTCCTTAGTTATATAGGGTTAGTATCACGATCAATTATAGTCAACTAAAAGTCAATATCTAGCTAGAGAAGTATGGTTAGTAATAATTGTAATTATTTAACTAAGGATTCCGTGTTTGGACTAATCAAGTTGAATGTGGACAATGTTGAAATTTTGACTAAAACCAAATTCCGTAAGTCCTAATATGTTATAGTGTTGATGAAGAGAATTGGTATAAATAATCATTAATACCAGATACTGCTTATAATAAGAAAACAAGATTTTATTAAAAAGATGGCTTATAATAAGAAAATAAGATTTTATTAAAAAAATGTATAAGCGATAAATTCACCCAAAATTTTACACCGCTAGCTAAGGTGACGTGTGAATGTTAGTATTCAAACTGTTTGACATTAATCACTGACTGAATTTACACCTTTGAGTCGCACAACCGTAGTGATGAATATTCCAAAAAAACTACACGATTCAATTAGTTTATAAATTGTTGTAAATTAATTAAATTAATTAGTACTTATAAAATATTATTAAAGTTTTTTTGATTTGTTTGAATACCATTAGTATTTATTAAAGTTTGTATATAAAAGTTACAAATGCTCGTATTGATTTACGATATCGATAGAATATGTAAATTGGATATAAGTATATTAATGCTAAGTGGTTTTGGGAATTTTTGAGCCCTATATGCCTTATTTAATGGTCGGCCATGCATGAGAGGGGGGAGATGATATGATGATATTTAATAAGGAATTAAACAGTGAAATTTTCTGAAGGAGGGTACTGAATGGTTTCGATGTTTACTTTAAAACAAATTCTCTTTCATTCATTCAAGATATTCATTCATTCTCTCTAGACAATTCACATTTCTTTTTCTCATCTCTCACTCTAATGGCTAGAAATCCATGTCTTTATAGATGGAAAAATTCCAAAAACAAATTAAAATCAAATCAAATAAATGAATACAAAGGTGGTGCTTCAGGTCATTGCAACTTATGAAGGCTGATTAATGAAATATAAGAATATTATTGTTCATTCAAGGTGCGACTTTTATCAACATCCTAAGTTAATGCTTTGATTTAATTGATTTTTGTGCTTCTCTTGTTCATATGTTTAGCTTCTATACAATTCGTCTGGTCTTTTAATTATTCATCTTATAACATGTACTTCAAATCCCCTTTTGTCCATCTAAATTAAAAATATGTTTATTATGTTAATTGGTTCAGATCCACTTCTATCTCCATTCACTGTATGTTCATCATGATTCATATAGTTTAGATCCTCTACGTCCTATGATACTTTTTTTGTTCCAGTACTATTTAGATATGGATGTTCTTATTATGAATTTACATGTGCCTAAGTTGTCTAATTCACTTTTCTCTTGTTTTTAGATTTTTTTAAAAAGTAATCTTTAATTGAAAAATATTTTACAATTTTATACAATATCTATTAACTATAAAATTTTCCTTGAAAATCAATTTGTTATGTTATATGGTAGATGTTATGAACATGACCTCTTATAAGACAAATTTTTCGAATATGGAACTCATGTGTGGACTTCTGTAACGACCCAGAATTTCAGACACTTCGTATTTAAATATCTAAATTATTTAAATATTTAAATCTTGGATTTAATGTGAATAAATTATTTAATGACCTTCTAAGCCCCCTTTTAAATAATCACTAATGATAAAAAATTTGTTTTCGATATTTATTTACAAAAATAAATAGTTCAAATAAATATCAATGTAACCCAAAATCGTTTTATCGATAAACGGTCTCGAAATGCATGAAATTATCATCCTGGAGCATTATCTAGGATTTTGACGAAACTAGTACCATCAGAATCAGAATAATGAGGTGATGTATGTCAAAGAGTTCATAGCGATCGGACATTCTGTGTGATCGTACGAGCTTGAAACGCATTGCGATTTGTTTTAGAAATTTAGTAACAACATTACATTATTATATAAACACCCCTCCCACTGCTCTTCTCTCTAACTCTTCCTTTTTTCCCTCTTTCTATTTTTCCTATTATCATTTGACTGTAAAGAAGAAATGTAACAACTCGCCTTTTTGACCCCCAAATGTCGACATTAATACATCCATGGTATTAGTATGTCGAGCACTCAAGTGCTAGAAAGTTAAATTGTTAGGGTAAAATAAAAATAAAAAGAAACAGAACAAGAAAGAAGGAACACAATATCAGAATCTCAGAGCGGAAAGATAACATATAATATCAAATGAGAGTACAAAACTGTCATTCTAAGATACACAATATTTCAAAGTTATAATTCTTAACACCATCATCAGTCTGGACATTTATAACAACATGTCCTCACAAACATTGATATATAGATAACAGTGCTGCAGTGGAAATAAGAATACTATGGTAGGTGAAACATCCAGTTCCTATCCATAAGCTCCAAAGCGTTCATAGTTAAATCTGGAAATATTCTCAGACCTGAGCGAGCATTATAAGAAAATAACACTATGATCAGTCTGGTAAACCAACGTGAGAAACTTAAGAAATAGTTTTGACATATAACAACACCTTTTAAGACCGTTAGGAATACCATAATGATTATTCCCTCAAAAGATCTAACCATCTATTAAGCCCATATCTCGATATAATAGATAATGTTTAGGGTGTAGAATATAAGTAAGAAATAGTTGTGGTATGTGTACATCACAACAATAACTAGATATGCAATCAAAACTCGCAAAGTCGAGTTTTCATAAATGTATACGATTTTCGTGGAGATCTCTTCGATCTAGCCGAATTTGAATTCCATGACAAGGATCGAAACTACCTTCCGTGCATCGTATATCTCTAAATATGATATATCATAAGGCAAACACAACTAGTCCAACGATGAACTGCGTGGAACCAAATATCAACAACTCCCGCACACAACATATCAATAAGCATACTCTAGATCTGGAGTTGATATACCCTAATGGCTAAACCTGAGATTGTGCATCCTACTCTATTTTAGTATTTCCCGATGTCAAGGCTAAGTTCGACATCTCTTATACGGGTCTTCATCACTCAAAAAAAACACGAACCCCTAAATGGATTTCCACATCTCAAATCGATCTCGAAACCACACATGGATTCCAACATCTCGAACAGATCCACTTCCAAAAGTTAGAACACGTATCTAAGTGGTTTTTGATAAGTAAAACACTTACTAAACCTGATCTATTTAAGACTAAATCGATTGGTCATATTCAACAATAATGAGAATGATCGCATATGAAAAGTAAGACTTGTATACTTATCACATTTCCAAACTTCTCAATTTTACTTTTAGTGCTAAGTACATGACTAAATACTTTACATAAACGAGTAAATAAACAAAACACGATCAAGTCACACAAAGCACGATTAAGTCCCACAAGTAAGTTTTAATCCCCCTTTTATTTAATTAGCAACTTTATTAATTAAAACCTCTTTTATTAGTAAAACTACTTCTATCCAATAAAACTTCATTTATCAATCCATTTTATTCATTTTTACTCTTTTAATACTTCAAAAGGTGTTCATATACTTATCTCAAATGGTATAAGTATATTTGCAAATCATTAACAAGATTTCTTACTTTAAACCTTTTATTTTTATATCATTTTCCAAAAGATTCCATACTTAATAATTTCCTTCAAAATATCCATTTTGATGATTTAAGTACTTTCACAAATCCATTCAAAAAGGTTTAAGACTAATGTACTCAAACATTGTCACTACAAACCCAAAACCATTTCACTTAAGCTTATCTTTAAAACATACTTTTAAAGATCTATTTACATTCATAAGTATAATAAAAAAGGGTTAAAGATGAATGTTATTAACACATTGTCACAACAAACCCAAAACCATTTCATACTTATATTATCTTTAGAAACATTCTTTTAAACATCTAAGTTAATATTTTGGTTAAGTTCGATAGTTGACTAATCGACTATCCAGTTAGAAACGATTGCTTATAAAAATCTAGATTCGTATACTTAACTCGTTTGTCACTTTCCAACTTATATTATCTCTTGTTCAAGGGTGAAGACATGTAAGTTAGAGCACTGGTTGCATATCAAAGCCTTTCTTAGACACTTCATTCGTGAATTTCACAGATAGATAAGTCAACCTCTTTGTTATCTAGCCTTTTAGCTCGGCTATATTCGAACTGATTAGACAAGTTAGACTTGACTATCATCGGGACCGACAAGTCAGATCAACAATCACGAAGCCTAGAGATCAGGCACAGATGATAATATGAAGCAGTGGCGAAGTGAAAGTAGAAGACAGACTCAATAGAATGATAAAAGTATGAAAATATACCATTTACTAAAAATGGATCGGCTACGATCCATATTCACCAATTATGAATCATACTATATCGATATCACAGTTCAAATCAGTGGAAAACGATCGATATCTCAAAATCTAAAGGTCGAATACACATAAAACTTTGGGAACATCGATATATTGAAGAGTGGAACCCACCATATCGATTGCATGCCAAAACGAGCCCATAGAACGATCGGTATCAATCATTATTATAAAAGATGTGGGACCCACGATTGATACCATGACTTCTTCTAGATCTGGAGACTCCGCTGCCAAAATTTCAGGAAGATATTTCACCCTCTTCCCCTATAAATATAGACTTGATTGTTTATTTATGGATCCTTTTAAGTTCCTTATTGCTTGGCACTTCTTTATAACTAAGGGTTCTACTTCGATCCATCTCTCTGTACTCGACAATTGTAACGACCCGGAAATTTTAACGATTTTAATAACGTAATTAACTAAATTTTTTTAGTGAAAATAAATAATTTAAAATTTTGTAATGAAAATTTGATGTTTGGTATGCGTCTATTGAAGCATAGCAAGTGGAAATTTTTATTGGGAAATGTGAAAGTTTGTTCAGTGTGAAATTTCTATTTTTAAATTTAAATCAGTTAAAAATTGATGGAAATTAAATATTTTGAAATCTAAATATTTTTATTTAATAAAATTGTAAATCATTTCCTGAGTGAGACGTCGTATTTCGTTTCGCCAAATTTGGACTGCTATTGCGCTATCTATCTAATTTTCGGCGTTTTAGCAGCAGTTTCGGCAGCGAATATCGACTTTTGATAGGATGATCATATCGCTCATATCTGTGTACCATTATGTTCATCTCATCATACTGATCTCTGCAGTATATTCATTCTTGTATTTCGACGTCCGATACGCAGCGAAATCTGTGAAACGGTTAGCTGTATCGGTACCCGTTTGGAACCTTTTGGTGTTCTGTGTCCTTTCATAAACCACCATGAAAATGAATGACCATTGGCCTTTTACATTTACAGAAATTTAATTCATGACTTTTCTTTCTCCCACCGATTTGCTTTTAATCTTTGGTTCGTTATATTTTCTTCTCTGCACTTTCTTTCTCTTTACCTTCTCCATTTTTGTTCGTGGCTTGAGAAGAAACAAATATATATATTATCTGTTGCTTGCTTTACAAACAGCTCGTGCAATCTTGCCCTCAACCCTTCCATTGCGCGTGACCATCGACCCACTCCACGAGGCCACAGCTTACACGTCACGTTCGCCCATTCCACTACCGTGCTCCCATCGCCAACCTGACCTATGCCGAACAACCCACCTCGGTGACCAGATCCTCCCCGACAGCCTCCCCTGGCATGCGCAAAAAAAAACCCACCACTTCCATCTCCGCCAGAGCTCCATAAACCTACCTCCGTCGCTATTGTTCGCCCTGCCAACCTCGTGATCCGCCCGCATCCATGGTAGCACCACCCTTGTTAGCCCCTCCGCCATCTCCTCTTTCCCATCAGCCATCGATCCACCCATCGGCCATACGCTCGAACTGGAACATCTCCTTCCACCTAAGCTTAGCCGAATAGCCACCCCTTGAATCCCGCCTTATCTCCTCCACTTTGTCAGCTCCGAGCCCATACTAGCAGCCTCACTTCCACCTTACTGTCGTGCTTAGTCTATCCCATCTACAGTTTGCGGTATTTAGTTGAAATTGATTGGGATTGTGTTTATGATCCTGTTTCGATGTTTTGTATTTGCTTAAGATATGATCATGATCTAGCTTTGATATGTATGATAGACGTGTAAATGCTTGCGTGGTTGATGCGCACTGTGGAGATGATGAATTGATGAACATTAAAGCTTATTATATGATGAAATTGAGTTCTGGGTCATAGTAGATGTTGGGCTAATACTTTGTTTCGGAGAGCTTGCATATATAAGTTTTCATATACCAGAGAGTTTGCGCCTTGCTTTCCTCTGGCCTGAACTAGGTCGCAGCCCCTTGCTCTGCCCGTGCTTGAGCCGAGCAATGCCTCCACTTTTAACCCCTAGGTCCGATCTGTTTTGTTATAAAAAAAGTACATATATCACACAAACACACACATACACACATATATATATATATATATGTTTGATTCTCAGATTCAAGTTATTTGCTTTGTTCGCTCGCTTTGCTTTGCCTTGTGTTCTGCCGATGTCCGTATTACAGTAGTTGTTTGTAGCTTTGCATTGTTCTTTTGCTGTCCGAATTCGTTCAGTGGTAGTTTTCTAGCTTTGTCATTGTTCCGTGTGCGTATCTGTGTCACCTTCTTCGTTCTCGTTGTTTCTCTAGCCTCGAAAGGTGAGCGATCACTCACGATTAACATTCTTATATTTAGTAAATTTAATTCACATGAAATGGTGATTGAAATATGTTATTAAATTTGAATTTGTTAAATCGTTTAAATATGATATGATATTAATTGCATTTGTTCACCTATGATAATTGACATTATTGACACCGATAACTTGTTAGTATGTGTATATTATATTTAATTTGACAATTTTGATCATACTGGCCATAGATATGCTATGATATTTATGCTAGTATTTTAATTGTTCTCACTCTACAAGTTCCTTGTTGGTTTAGGAAATCATTGTGGGTTGAAATGATACATACCCGAGAGATATTATAGAGTATGAAAAATTGTTATGGGTTGAAATGATAAACCCAAGTAATTTTATTGATTTTGAATTTTGGGATTGCGGGTTGAAATGATATATACCCGTAAATATTTAATTATTGTGGATTGAAATGATAAATATCCGTATCACTTGACCATAGGATAGAAAAATTATATACGGACACCGTTGGTTTATTTTTAAATGATTTCCAAAATTTTGGG